>CM026574.1:1779766-2979766 GCA_015143295.1 Tetracentron sinense | reverse complement strand
CTATCTTTGGTTAATTTTATCTTTGGGTTTGTTTAGTTGACTTAGACATAGACTAAGTAGGCTTTTGGTTAACTTTGTTTTTAGGTTCGGTTTTGGTTAACTTCTTAGAATAGTCTTAGTCTAAATACTTCTCGGTTAACTTTCTAGGTTAGTTTTAACTTAGTAAATCCTAGGTTAGCTTCCATAGGTTTAAAACTTAGTCGTTTGGAGACTCTATCAGTCCTAGTTAATTAATCTCTTTTAGGATAATCCCTCAATAGATTTTTTAGGACAACCCTTAGGAAGTTAGATGAACCCTTGGTTAGACTAAGACGCTAAACTGTCTTTGCCACGCAACGAGCCTAGACTACTATCCAAAAAAACAGAAAAAGATTCAAAATACAAAAACAAAACAAAACAAAATCAAAAAGACAAAAAAAACTAGCCACTCTGGCGCACACCCTCTAACCATGGTTAATAGCATTAACCACGGTTAACTTGACCCTAGGCCTTGGGGCCCAATATTTAGCTTCCGGGCCCATTCTCTAGCCTCTGGGCCCATTCCCTAGCTTCCGATCTCATTCCTTAGCCTTCCAAGCCCTTATCCTAGCCACCGGGCCCATTCTCTAGCCTTCAGGCCCATTCCTTGGCTACCGAGCTCATATCCTTAGCCTCCAAGCCAAGGTTTAAAAAAAGGGTTTCGGATACCGTATCCGACACGGCCGAAACCGTTACGTACTTACGTTACGCTGTTACGTAAAGGTTTCGGCCGTTATGCAAAGGTTCCAAAAAATCACAATAAATAGAAAAAAAATAAAAAACATGTACCGAAACCGTTACGTTACGGGCGTTACGCCCATTACGAAACGGTTTCGGGCGATACGGTGAACAATTCCTACGACCGAAACTGTTACGGTATGGGCGTAAGGCCCGTTACGTAACGGTTTCGGGCGTTACGCTTGGTTTTGGGAAAAAAACTGTAAAGGCATGGTTTCGGGTATCGGATGCCACCAAAACCCCAAAACCGTTACGTAACGGGCATTACGTAACGGTTTCGGCGAGTTTTTAAACCATGCTCCAGGCTCAACCCTAGGCCTCCGGACTCAACCCTAGGCCTCCGGGCTCATACCCTAGGCCCCCTGGCCCAATCCCTGGCATCCGAGCCCAATCCTAGCCTCTGGGCCCATTCCTTAGCCTCCAAGCCCATTCCTTGACTTTCGCGCCCATATCCATTGCCTCCGACCCATTCTTTGGCCTTCAAGCCCATTCCCTAGCCTATGGGCCCATTCCTTAGCCTCCGGGCCCAATCCTTAGCCTCCGGGCCCTTATCCCTAGCCTCCGAGCCCAATCTTTAGCCTCGGGGCCCTTATCCTAGCCTCCGGGCCCAAACCCTTAGCCTCCTTAAACCCTAGCAACTCTGGTGCACTTGACCTCCTCGGTCAATCAACCCTAACCCCCGGGCTAACCCTAAGCCATCCCTGTGCACACACACACTCCCCTTAACCCCGGCATGGGTTCATGTGCCAGAACTACGATCAATCTGATCTCACCCCGGTGAGTACGTAGGCAACCCAACCAGGGTTCGACCCTAGTGTAGGATTTTCCTTTTCTTGGATTAGCATCATTCTAAATACTTAGGCATTTTATTAATTGCGATTTAATTTGGCTTAAACTTGAAGAGTAGGTGACCGTCTTAGACAGGGGTCCCGAGGTGCCTAACACCTTCCCCGGGACTTAACTGAACCACTTATCCTAACTCTAATCGAGACCATCAACCTTGATCTAAACCCAAGACCTATCCCTCAAAATAAATAGGTGGCGACTCTCAGTCAAACCAGTGACAGTGAGTAAAATTCATGCTCATACCTATTTCCCTCAGAATTAGATAGGTGGCGACTCTCCTTTCAAAGGGTTAAAATCCCGGTACTCACATGCGTCACAAAAAATAATTTGACTCCAACTATGCAAAAGTCCTGAGTTGCCAATCCTCGAAACTCCTGGAGAGAGACCAACCAATTCCTCAAGCAGCACCCTATGGAGGAGCAGAACTTAGGCAGAGAAGGTTTGGATCCCCAAAAAATCCAGCTATTCCTCGCTTTCCATAAACCACAACAAAAAGAAATAAAATAAAATAAAGTATGGGGAAACAAGACAAATCCCCAAAACAAAGACTAAAACGCAATAGATGAGCTCTGGGTCAGCTTAGGAGTTGCAAAACATAATGACTCAAAACTATGCAAAAATTGAGTTGAAGTCCCCGAAACTCATGGAAAGAAGATTTGGATCCCTAAAAATTCATGTTATTCCTCTCTTTCCATGAAACCCAGCAAAATGCAAATGGAAACATCTTCCAAAGCACATTTTCTATACTGCTGAGTGCTGAGAGCATAATCAGACCATCACAGGATCACATCTCTGGCCTCCTTTAGAGTTAATATTTCTAGAAAGCCCATCTAGCCAGACAATGGAATAAGTGATGATATACATCTAACCAATAAAAAAAAAATGGTGCAAAAACCAAGGTTAGATTCTTTAACCTTATGGGTTAGTGAATCTTAACCACAGTTAAAGGTGTTAAAAAGGGGACACACGGCGAGTTTTAAGGGGGTGAGATGCCTCAATCCGCTCCTCGTACTAGGAGCTGATTATTTTTCTAATTAGTTACTATTATATTCTTCTTTTCACAAAGGGATTAAGTGTGAGCTTTACTTGGAATTAACAACCCAGCTGGTGTTAGGGGATTGATAAAAGATGACCAAGGTCCATTGAAAAGGCAAACCAAGGTATCACTGGGTATCAATTCTTCAGAGGATAGGGTGCTGTGGAGGCATGTGGTTGGGGAAGGTAGGCACTTTCAAATGTGATTGGGACCCTGGCCAAGTGTCCATTTCGTAAGGTGTCAAAGTCTGGAAATGCATCATAAAGGTTTGGGACCTCTTCTTGGAGCAGACAAGATTCATGGAAGGTGGCTGGAGGATCCAGTTCTGGGTAGACAACTGGAGCAGAGTCTACAGGCATTGCAACTATTTCCCAAGATTGTTCAGGTTTTCTTCCTCTAAGGATGCGTGGTTAGTGATATTCTTGAGAGAAGGAATGGAGAGGTGGTGCGGAGCCCATTGTTTCACAGCACTCCTAGAGACGGAGGTAGAGTTCCTAAATCTTCTGCCCTGGCTTATTGGACTCGAATGAATTCAGACATTGAAAGATCACAGAATTTGGACCGGAAAGCCAAAGGGGAGAGCTCAAGCAGTTGACATGGCTTTTACCAAAATAACACAACTCAATTGTGGGTTCAAGATTTTATCTGGTCGACAACATTGGATAAGATTCTTACAACGGCCCACTTGAACAACAGAAGAAAGAGGATCCCAGACAGATGTTATATGTGTCGAGAGGTACAGGGTCTGGGGTAGCTTTATGTTTAAACCATAATGTAGGGAGGTATTTTTGTTTTCTCTTATTTTAAACTTATAATAAATAGAAAGAGGGGGGCCTGAGATTCATGTAAATTAACAACCATTGATCACTAAAAGCATAGAGAAAAATTAATACATAGCCCACCCAGCCTATTAAATCATCTCGATCAAAGGGAGGGGGCTCGTCATTTAAGAACCATTTCCCAGCCATTGTGCTAAAAGATCCAAGATGACAAACATCAAAAAGAGAAATAACTTGAACCTTTGACATTTTAGGTAGTGTCGAGCACCTTGATGACTATAGTTTGGTTTACCAGGACACACGATTGAATGCAATGCAGAGTTGACATCTATTAATAAATATAGGCATGGAGTGATAATAAGCAAATCCTAAAGAGGAACATGAAGGCTAAATAACTGAAAGCAAACAAATATGGCCTACATTCAGCCACGGCCCACAGTGATCAACTTAGTAATAGTAGGCTCTTCCTTAACAAAAGCAACCAAATGAACAATTAATATCCGCCATGGACTGATGAGTGTGAACAATTGGCTCTTTCAAGTATCAGCACAATCTGTAAGGATCAATAATGCCAGAAACAGCAATTTTACTTGAGGGAGAATATATTAGCAACAAATAACACACACAATTGTCCGGTAGAGGCCTCGATATGGCCAGCAATTCTGACAGTACTATACTGTAAGAAGATTTAGAAAAATAAAAGATTTTGATACCGGTGTAGGAAAAGAAGGAAAGCATGACAGATATTTAACCCAATCCTTGAAACAGCAAGTTTCATCAGGTAAACCTTCTGAAATAAGGAACCTTATAATTTTAAAGTTATTGTCACAAAAGCATACCATGTTATTTTGAGTGTGACAATCCATTTAGTGTGAATGCAATCACTCATATGAAGAACTTTCAACATTTACCAATTTTTGTTAGACTCGTGATTACACAGCATCAAGCACAAGTGATTCTTAAAGCATGGCAATTGATGAAAGCATTAAAACCAAATCTTGCATCTGAACCAAGTAACCAACACCTTCACTGCTTTGAGGAGGCATCATGATATTGTAAGATTTTTTAATTTTTGTAATAAAAAACATAGAATTAATGACATATAATGGTATAAAAATGGATTAATCCTTTATTTTTCTTTAAATAATTATCTAATTATCAAAATGTTTTCACATGAATTTGATATTTATAATTTTTATCATGTAGTTCTGATTTAAACAATACATTTAAAAATAAATAAAGATCCCCTACCCTTTCCAAGCAATCCCAAGTAAAAAAGAAAACACTGGAATGTCAAATTATTTTCTTTGCAAAATATTCTCTATAGATCCAGTGGCAATGTCCGACAATGACCATGTTATGGAGATTAGTGGTTTTCATACAGCATGAGTAAGACAAATTTTTAGTTAAAAAGAAGTGCTAACTCTATAAACTTTGCATGAAGGGAGAAAAATGTATAGTTAAAAATTTTTAACTCTACAAACTTTGCAAGTTGGACATCACAATTACCAGCTTTCTTTTCTTGTTTTGCACAGTACTTTTTTCTTTTTGCTATATCATTTCATTTGTCAACAAATTTTTGAGGGGAAACAAAATAGGAATAACCATTTCTCTAAAAATAAATTGTAAGCAAGTCTCAGTCCATCAGCTCAACAGATTGAAGCCTAAAAATTAAACTTCAAAAAAAAAAACAGAAGAAAGTGGCATACCCGAGTATTTCTATCATACGCCTGAGAAGATCAAACTCTGATGCTCCTGGAAACAGTGGCAGTCCTAAGAACAACTCTGCAACTATGCACCCAAAAGACCACATATCAATAGCAGTCGTGTATCTGCAAGTTGGGTTAAGGACATAACATGGTTTTATATTTCGGCCAAATTTACAGGATTATGGCCAAAAGAAGCCACCAGAGGAGACAAAAATGTCTCCAAGGTAATTTACAATTTATAAATATTAGGAAAATTTCATGTTTTTAATAATAGCGGACTGAAATTACAGCTATCATCATCTAATGCTTTCTATATTTGATGTTTTGGTCGAGGTATTTCCATCAAACCTTATTTTATGTCCGAAATTTCGCACAACCCTCCCCCTAACACCCCCCCTCCCCCCTCTTCTCCTTCCCGCCATAGAAAAGAAGCAGTCCCGCCATAGCAAAGAAGCAGTCCCGCCATAGCAAAGAAGCAAAAAAAAATTCTATTTTTCTCAGAATTTCCACTTCTAAACCAAACCTATTAATTAGGGAATCAAAATATAACCTTCTTTGATAAAATAAATATTTCTTACCAAAACAAAAAATTATAAACAATTAAGGTTTTTTTTTTTACAATTAAATAAATAATCAAGTCATAATTTGAAACATCACAATAACTTGAAAAATAACAAAAAAATCGGATTGAGCTACCAGGCCTTATAGTCAATAAATATATGCGCATGGACCCTTTTATCAATTATATGGCATAGAATTAAAAAATAATTTTTATTATGACAAGAAAAATAAATTTAATTCTTCATTAAGTTTAACTCGTTGTGGATATGAGTGGCCCTCATGTTAATATTAGACTATTTGCAGGTGCTGATGTTATTTGAGTTTATTTACTTGTATTGTAAGACAATTAGATGCTCAAAACAACATAATTCTGTAATTTTGGCTCTTATGGTATCTTCCACTATAACCCCTCCAATCAATCCAAACAAAGGATCGCCTTCATTCAATATGTGTTCTCTAGGTTCAATGCGTAAGACATAGTTGTGTGATAGTGATCTCTGGAAGTTGGGTAATCTCTTTCAGCAATGTTCTTCAGGATTCTTTTCGTATGGGATGGACAGCAGAGCAGTGTGCTATTTGAAGGAATGATGAGAGGGGCATATATGCTGTCTAAACTTTCTACATCACGATTATTTATGGTAACAATATGAGTTCTGAACTTTGAGTATGTGATGATGCCACTATTAACATTTCCTGAAATATTAGTGAATATTCTTACATATTTTCACAAAATTTCCCAATTTTGCCAAAATCTTCGAGATATTACACCCAACCAAAACTTTCACAAAAAATTCCTATTCGCAAGAGTGCGAAGTAAACCGAAGTTTAGAACCTTAGACCATACTGAAACACCATCTACACCATGGAAAAAAAATCAATATTAAGAAATTGAGATCACAGGTTATAAAAAATATTCCAAATGCTGTAAATTCAAAATTTTTATTGCTTGCATTAATCAATGAAAGTGAAGCTCTTGGTACATCAATGCAGAAAAGGAATAGAATGAAAGGAAAGTAAAAGGAAAAAAGAAAGAATATGAGAGAGAGAGATGACACCTACACTTTTAAATTTTTGACAAAGACAACACATGTTTGAAAGGTGTACCATAATGTGTTACCCCTTCATTGAACAGACAAGTTACCTTTTCCTTCAACAAAAGGACGAGATCTTTCAAAGAGAAAAAAAAAGTATGCAATTTATTTACAAGGATACTGAGAGCCCAGAAGAACTTCTGGAGACCTGTAGAAACGGCTCTGCAGTAGGAAAGCAAAGGAGTCAAATATGAGACCTACCTCAGCACAATAATGCCAAAATAATACTCTAAGAATTTGTCAGATATGTGGACCTGAATGTAGGAGTAAACTGTCCGATCCTCCATGCAAGCTGATCCAAAATCAATAATTTTGATTTCTGCTGGCTTCACACTATAATTCCAAGACACTACATTTATAGTTTTAAACAAACAGACATGCAGCCTACTCAATTTGAATATTTTCTGGCATGCAGACACTACATTACATTACAAGTAGCTCACCTTGCAGACAGAAGAATATTTTCTGGCTTCATATCACAATGGATTATACCAGCATCTTTCATCAGAACCAATGCATGCAATATCTAATAAAATAAACATAAAGCACGGTAAGGGAAAACATTGTTGAATTCATATATTCACACAAACCTCAGTTGTGAGCAAAAACTCCAAAGGTATACCTGTTTTGAAAATAATTGGACAATGCTTAGTGATAACCCCCTAAACGTGTTTATCTTGAGGAGCTCGTACCTAAATGGGCAAAAAGATGTCATTTGCATGCATCATAGATATCTAAAATCAGAATTTACATGAGCATAACCTAAAATCACTTTCGAATAACTTACAAATTCGTGCCAAGCAGTTCAAAGGAAATGCACAAATGACCTTGATATACAAAGTACTCAAGGATACGAACAATGTGATGCTTATCCTCAGGATCAAACTTCTTATTTAACTGTAGAAAAGTAAACAAAACAAAGAGCACATAAAGGAATTTCATTATTAATCACTTCAAGCATGAGAATTGTCCAGTTAACAGAGAGTTTACTTACTGTTGTCAGAATATAGACCTCAACCAGTGCCTGCTGGTAGTATGCAGGTTGTTTTTTGATGATCTTAACAGCAACAAATCTGTTAGTTTCTGAGACCCAGCATTTAGCAACCTGTCCAAAAGTCCCGTGGCCAAGAACATCTTTGACAACATACCTTCAAATGTTCACAAGCAACACAGTTAGTTACTAAATCTAGAAGGACTAAATTAAATCATTGACACGCTCAGATTCAATCATCTCTTGCTTATTTCTAATAATTTTCCAGAGCGGGGCCACATTATGCAGTAATGCAAATTAAAGCAGGATAAGCACAAATAGTTTTTTTTTTTCTTTTGTCATGTATAAGCACAGATAGGTTAGTCACAATAATACACATCTATAATAGGAAGATTGGCTACCACGTTATAATAGGTTATATAATTACACTCGAGGAGCTGACAATCCTTGAAGCCAGTCAAAAGTTTTAACAAGGATGCTCTTCAACAATCTTCTTCCAGTAGATGATTATGCAATTCTGTATTGAAAACCTCAGGTTTTATGTCTATATTGTGTTTCTCGCAGTGACACATAAAATATCTTGTTTTGAGGTTCTAAACGTCGATTCGGAAGATTTTCAATGTTGGAAATGGAAATTCCACAAGACAATTGTGTTATGCGTGATATTTCGTAATAGTTGTTGAACATGGTGGAAAAATTAAGACAACATGAAAAAATTTATTCTATTTCAGGAAGTTTTATAAGATAAATGGTTACGACTTAACCAAAAATATTACAAACACAATCATATGATATAAGTGAGATGTTTAGGAGACAAAAACTACTTGTTCATGGGTAAATTAGAGACTTTGACATATAAATTTGCATAGAGACTCTAAGCTATTCTGAGGATTCAAACTATTTTCTATGCAGGCCGAATGGGTAGGGGAAAGCATAGTAACAAAGTTCTCTGAATTTTTGAAAATTCGCGAATTATTTACGAATTTTAGGTCTGCCTCGACACTAACTTAGAAGTTGAAGAAATTGGGTAGGATCCGAAACCCTGTATGGGTTGAAGGACTTTAGGTAGGGCTTCGGATCCTGCCTCGACACTAACTTAGAAGTTGAAGAAATTGGGTCGCTTGTTCAGCCATGAGGGGTTGACCGTGCAAATAGGGTACCTACAAGATTGTCTGTAGGCAATGTACAACAAAAGCATTATCGTGATTGACCTTTGGTGCCATGACTTGATCGTAGCTTCCACCTTTACTTAAAAGGGTTGTGAACAAGAGAGCCAATATAAGTGAACAAATGAATATTTCAGGTAAAACTTCGATGAATCACATGAGGGCTTCCTTGAAGGCATTCTATATATCATTAAATGAATTCCAGCTTCTATTTCTAATCTGGAATGCATATCATTCCACACATAGACAATGAGGACAAAGAGGTCTAGAGTCTAGACTAACAAGTAACACCCAATCTGGTAAATTCATAGTGAAGTCCCTTTTTAAACCTATTTTGTTTCCTTCCTTCCTCCCTCCCCTACCAAGGTTTCAAATATCGATACGTATCGACCGATACGGGCCGATACGTATCCTATTTGGAGCTACCCGATACACTGGTACGATGGAAAAAAAAACTCCACTGTATCGGGCCGATACAAGCTCGATACACTCGATAAGGGGATTTTTCAGTTAATTTTTTTTCTCCTTCCATTTACACTAGGATCCACAATACAGACCCGATACACACAACTTATTTACATAATATGTTATTTAAGTAAATAATTTTAACTTGATTTTACTTTCATTTACTTTAGATATTAATATGTAAATAAGGTTATCCACTTGGTTATGATGCCCCAGCCCAGCCCTATTTATCAGGAGCCACTGGTTATGATACCTTAACCCAACCCTACTTATCAGGAGCCACTGGTTATGATGCTCAGTTCTAGTCTTCGACTGACAGTTATGGACAGATCACGACTCAGCAGCAGACATATGTACAAATGTATCTGGGCATGTACCGCACGATGATGACTTGGACACAATGGTGTCATCATGTCTGTACCACTCATAATATATCACTCTACTCAATTCCTGATCCCACAATGATAAAGTATGAGCCGACACAAAGCTCAATGTGGTATTGAGCTTCTATCATGTATGTAATTTGATTTGTGAATACAAGGGTCAATGTATTTTCATGTTTTGATTTATGAATGCAAGTGAGCTTCTATCACTTGGTTAAGTAACTATGGTTTGTATTTTCATACGTATTTATCAGCGCGCACACCTTTTTTAATTTATAAATTTGTTAACGTTCATAACTATGATTATAAATGGAGTTGGAGGCCTTCATTTAGTTTGTTTTTAGCTTATATTTGCATTAAAAGAGGTTTTACGCAATGTATCTAAGTTTTTCCTTACGTATCCAAGCTTTTTTTAACGTATCCTGATTTTTTCCGTCGTATCCAACCGATACGGTATCGATACGCTAATATGTATCCTATTTTGGACTTACCGATACGGCGACCTATACCAATATTTTGAACCATGCTCCCTACCTCCCTCCCCTGCCCAAGATTTATGAATCCCCAAAGCTCCCCCTAGACTCCTAGAGCCAAATCATTTTTATGGTTTCTATCCAGAAATATTCCTTCAAAGGAGTTCAACTCAATAGGTTGACTATAGCCCCCCAATGAGTCTGTGCTCCCTATGTGATTATCTTTGTGAATCTTTGGAACATGTTCTAGTCCATTGTTACTGGGCGTTTATTTGTTTATAAGTAAAGGTTGTATTGATCATAAGAAAGGGTGAGTCCCATGCACAAAAATCAAAAATGAAATCCAAATATTTGAGATAATAAAGCAGAACCCTCACTAACCTCTCAACATATACAAAAAGCCATATGTTTTAGTGAAAGCGCAACCATACACAAAGACCTCATAACCCCCAATCCACTCCGGGATTACTGAAAGAGAACCGATCAAAATTCAGTTTGATATTACCCCGATTAAGATTCATCCAACAAGCCTGAATTGGCTGCTTTCTTCTAGTATTGCTCTCCTACATTGCCTTCTGTCTACTCCCAAGAAGCAATATCCTAAGCCCATGAAACTTCTTCTAAATAGACACACACAATCATTTAGAACTTGACTATGTCAAACATTTGGAGCACATCTTTGGACTTACCTTGGAAAATGTGATTACTCCGACAAAAAGCAAACAGGAAGCCCCAGAGAAATCTCCATATACCTCCAAACATAGTATTAAAACTCGGCGAGTCGACTCGGCCAGGTTTCGAGTCGAGTTTGAGGCAAAACTCAGTTTTGACACTGAAAATCGAGTAACTCACCCCGACTCGCCCTGACTCGTCCGAGTTTTTGCACTTTTTTTGTTAAAACAAAAAATCGAGTAAACCGTCTACCCGGTTGACTAAATTATGTGTTTTTTTTTTTAACACACTCCACCCACTCTTAAGTATAAATACAAAACAAAAGGGGGGTCTTTAGTATATATTGAATTATTTATCTCATTTTAGGCATGGTTTATCATTTATTTTGAATTTAAACCATATATATAGTATTAGAAAAATATTATATATGTCCAAGTTTTAGGTGTCATTACTCGGATGAGTTTTGCCCGAGTTTCCGAGTCGAGTCGAGTTTTCGGGTTTTAAAACACTACCTCCAAAAGCCCAGAGGTAATAAATCTTTCAACTTAGCCAAAACAACCCACTCAATTCCACATAAAATGAGGAATTAATTCATAGTTACCTACAATAAAGAACAATGAACAAAATTTCGGTTACGAACTCAACATCCCTTAGCACTGAAGAGACTACTACTTGAGTATTTTTTTATGAGCTCGTTGGTAGGTGTAAGAATCATGTTCTTAATAATCATCGAAATTATAAATAATAACAAAAACAATTTTCGAATGGATTGAAGATAGTTTCCTTTTTCTCAGTAGTTGGTTACTTGGTTAAGAAAGAATAGGATGTGCCACATGACGAATTTTATTCCTTGAAATAGAACAAATATGATATTAAAATTAGTAATTTTCATATTTCCCATGTCTAAAGGAAAAGAAATCCGTTATACACCAGCATCCGAATGAAGGAGCTGAGGTAATGCTTTGGGACTATATGACGTTATGACCCATTGTAGTTTCCCCTCAAAAAGCCCAATTTGTATTTTGTTTTGTTTACACTTTAAATTTAATGAACTTCTTGAAAAATATGGTTCCCCTTGCAGAGCCTCCTTCCTAAAGTTTATTGGAAGTCTCTATATTATTAGATGGGTACTTTAGGCTCACACGAGCATTCTCAAATGCTATAGCTTCAAAGGGACTGCTTAATGGACAACCTTAGGAAGGCATATGAAATGCCATTTTCCTGTTCAGGACTTTCCTGCAGCCAACCACAAATAAGACAAGGCTTGGAGAATGATCATGATGATCATGACTCTAAGAAGATGCAAATGGGAGAAATTTGTTCAAACTGTGAACTCTGATGTTTGTCACTCCAGCTCTTGATCATAAAGGATATTTAGTGCCTATTTTGCATTTTTGCTAATTCTAGAGGCTGACAAAACACAAGCTTTTTAGTCTGTTCATACTGAAGGCTTAACCAGAGTAAAAATATAATTATCCCTTCACTACGAATTGTAAAGGATAGTTTGGAAGCTGACCAGGAACGGGTAAAACTAGATGAACCAAACTTTTGTACACCAATGTGAGGCCATTTTTTTTTCTCCTCATGAAAAAAGATATGATGCAAGTTCACCTCCATGTGACTCACTAAGACTGTGGATAGGGTTTGATTAGCATTCGGAAGGTTCTTTAGGGCAGGGGCAGTGCAGCTACACAATATCAGCCATGAACCAATTTCCAAGAACGCTTGTATAGTGCTCTTTATAACTCCACGTAAATCCCAAATTCCCATATTAGGCACACACCTGTTCATCTGTACAGCTTCAATATTATAGATTTTGGGCTTCAATTTAAGTTAGTTTATGATAAGTTTTAGTTCATCATAAATTTTGTCCTAGTTTGATCAAAAGAAGTTTTCAGTTAGTGTGGTTTATCACATTGTTTAATGCTGTTGTGGTGTTTAACTTAGAATGGAATTTGAATCAAGTCTTATCTATAAAAGGTGCAAGGGAACAAGGTTTAGGTGGTTGGATGCTGTATACTGAGTTTAAGATTTGAATTGATTTGTTCACTGAGATTTTTTAATAGAGTTTTTATTTTTTCTGAGAAGAATTTGTAGGCCACATCTACTTTGGGGCCTTAGTTTTTTAATTTTCAAGTTTTACTTGATGCTCATTATTGAATTTTAGCTGATCTCTGAAACGGCATATATTTTCTAACTCATATTTTTTTTTTCACCTATATAAGATAGTTATTGGCTTTACAGTTTAGACTCAAAACAGAAAGGACTTATTGCATTCCGGGTGAGAATCGACTAAATTTCTTTTGATCCTTAGAGATGCTGCCAAAAAATACTGCATGTGTTTTTTAATAGGCCCTTCTACATAAGTAGCCCTGCAGCTTTGGGCCTTGAAGTGTAGACACTAACCCTTTTCCTTAAATAGGCAAAAAAATAAACAATGTTGTAGTAAAATATCTTTTCGCTTGCCAGACTTTCAAGTAGAAAATTAGCTTTCTGAATTCCAGATGAGTAGTGTCATTACTGACCAAGAATATATGACTACAATAGTTGACGTTCTGGAGTGAAGAAAGTCAAAGCCCCTTCATGGCATTGTTTTTTTATTTTTTGTAGAAAAGGATAATTTATTAAATGAAAGGGCAAGTCCTATATACAAAAGAGAAAATCTATTGAAGCAACAAGACATAGCCCAAACCTGTACAGAAATTCTAAAAGTTGCCAAGAACAATCAGAAAATTCCCTTCACTGCATTGGTCGGCCCTTGCAGGAATCAGAAATCCAATATCTGTAACTTTAGCTGGTTGAAGGTGGAGACACTTTACAAAGTGAGCAAATGCTTAACATACTTTAAAGTTTAAACTTGGTAATAATTCATAATAGGCATCAGCAGATGATAAATATTCCGGGTTGATTTGATCTTTGGTTCGGTCAAAGTTAAGAAAATAACCTTTTAATCCAATAGTAAAATCAACACTCCCATTAACAAAGAAAAATAAAGATATGCAGTTATGCACAATACAAGAACAACTTAATCTTCAACACTTTGGCTTTCCATCTGAGACTTTCCGAAACACGCCTTATATGCAAAATCTCAAAGGAAACGAGTGAATATTTACATTTAAAAATGGAAAAATAAAAAGATACAAGATAATGATCAAATAAAAAAAAACCTAACCTTCTTTGTGTGTCTAAATTGACCAAGACTAAGTTCGCAGCCAAAATAAGATCCGAGTTTGCATTATCATAGCCTTCATTGAGCACTCCAATTGATGGGCTTGTAAGAAACCGCTTTTGATTCAACTCTTCCGAGTACTTGAATTGTGGGTTACATGTTTGGTATGTCTCAACTATGTCCTTGGTTAGTCTTCCCACCAGCTGCATGGGCAAAAACCGTTTGTCAGTACTGGGAAACTTTAAACAATTTCAATTGTAACAGAGAGCATTCCAACTGCTTCACGAGGTCCCAGCAGGGAATACCCAAACCAATATGCTCTGTGCCCACATGTGCAATATATATATAGGTAGTAGGCATGTTAATTTGCAGCTAGATTGGATTTGACATGTTTCAATAGTGTAGGAAGTTCTTGATGTTTAGACGTGTCATCCTCGACCAAGCTGGGGCCTTTGTAAGATATAAAAAGATACTTGATGCTTATTCAACCTCAATATGGAATTGAAATCTGGTGAGCGTTAAAGGAGGGCCTGACGATCCATGCTAAATCACTGATCCCATTCCTTCCTTCCATCCAGATTTGGGGTTTCCTCTGTAATACAACCATGGATAGAGTACTGTATTGTGGCAGACTCAAGTAGTATCGATCACATGCTCAATGGTAGAAGGGTTATGCAAGTGTGAAGAGGAAGACGCCAAGAAAATATGAAATTATGAATCACAGAAATTTTGTTATTTCTACTTATACTAAAATCCCATCTTAGATTTTTTTTTAAATCTACTAGCAAAGTTTTTCCTCATCTAGAAACTTCCATTGACTGGAAGCAATTTGGTTGATGAACTAATATGTTGAAAAGAAAAGTATGTATGCTAGTTTTAGCATAATAAATGTAAACGGAAATTTTCTAAAAGGTGCTGCTATGAGCACACCAATATTTACTAACCGGACACCAAATATATCATTTACTAGCTGCACATCATTAAAATGTAACAAATTCTACAAGCACACCATTAGGTACAAAAATACTTATAAATTTTCTAATTATCCACCATTCTAAACTTAAAACCATAAAACATAATAATTCATTACCTTTTCGTGGACCCAAACCCAACTAAAGGTCCAATGAAGATTGAAGAACAATGAAGAACCTAGGATTTTAAGGTTATTGAGACGAGGAAAATTAAAGAACAATGAAGAACCTAGGATTTAAGGTTATTAAGACGAGAAAAAGCTTACAGTAGTTTATGTTTCTACAACTCATTGGCTCTCTTAAGGTAACGACCGTAAGGTAAGAGGAGCTTCGCAAATTCATTCTTAGAAGGAGATTAGAAGAGGGCTTAGGGGTGTCGGGGTATGGGTGTGCATAGACAAGAGTACAAGACATTCTTTTTAAACAAAAGGCGTTTTTTAATGGTGTCCAGTCCGTAAATATTGGTGTGCTCCTAGCAGCACCCTTTTTAAAACCGAGACATTGCAATGGGCTGATTTTCTGTTGATATAGATTTCTGTTTGATCATAAGGTATTACCGTATTAGATATAAAATAAAATTAGTTAAAAGCTCAGACTTACAAAAATTTGCAACCTCATAAATGACATGCAATGGGTTTCTTTTTTAACTGGTGTGAGGCGATTCTTTAATAAGAAACGCACATGACAATCATTTGACCTTGCTTACTTTGAAATTTATTCATGGGCTTACTTCTAAAGCCAACTAAGACTTGATCAAAGGTTAATTCAGGTTCAATGCAAATAGTTAAAATCCCAATTTGCCATATCATAATTCTGGAACCAAGAACAATCATAGTTCAACACCAAAACATGCAATTTCAAAGAACTAGATAAGTTCATATCATTGAAGAAATACAGGGGGGAAAAAAAAAAGGTAACAGTTCTATCCATTATTTAAAACCTATATGACAAAGACACTTACAGGTCTTCTAACTACAACGTGCAAAGCAGTGGATTTCTGGGCAGTTCTTGAAAGTGGTGGAGAATACGGACAGAAAGCTTGCTGGCTAGGACTCCATTGCGACCTAGCTGAAAACTGTCCCATGGCCGCCTCATGGTACTGAGGTTCACCTTCCTTACTAGTGCTGACCTCATCCATAACCAGGCAAATCAAGCTCCGATCAAGAAATTTACAGTCCCAGATACCTCCATGGATCGAATAGAATAAATTACCCAAACGCCATCACTTTAATTATAAATTAAACTATTGCCTAAATACAGTAATCCGAGAAATTCCCAAAACTTGCCCGAAGATGCTAATCCCATCCTCATTCACAGAAATCAACTAGAACAGAACATTTTACGCATCAAAATCTATCTCCTGGGAATGGAATTCGATCAGCGACAAACGATGAAAAATCAGAAGATGATAAGTTGCAGATCATTAGGGTTTCGGAGCCAACAATCGATCATCGTCATCGCATGAACAGAAGGAGAAGCCCAAAAAAGGTATGAATATGGACGGAATTGGGGGTGCGGTGAGAAAGATCCTCTCCTCCTCCAAAATCCTCCAAAAATCCAAATGAAAATGAATTTTTTTATTTTGTTTTTGGTTGCAAAACTAGCTTCTATCGCGGCTTTTCTGATTTATATATATCACTCATCTTAACCATGGTTTCATTTAACCTGAGTTCTCGGCGTTGTTTTATTTACTTTGCTTTAGTTTTGGATTTGGACTTGCTTTTTCATTTTTTATTTTTATTTTGGGAAAGGTTTTTGGATTTGGATTACTCCACGTATGATTTTGACTAGGACAGTCCTTAAAGGCCCAGGATTCTCTCGAGTTCAACTCGAGAGAATGTCGCCGGTTTGAACTCCTAAAGGTCGCCACATGTCTCTTTTAACACCCCTTAACCATGGGTAAGGTTCATCCATCCATCCTTAGTCTTTTTTTTATATATTAATCATTATTTTTTAAATTAAAAAAACTATTTTTAGAGTTTTTTTAATATTTAAAAAAAAAATTTGTTGTAAAAAAAGAATATTTTTTAAAAAAAACCAAGGATGGATGGATGAACCCTAGGGGTAGGTGAACCTTACCCATGGTTAAGGGGTGTCAAAGAAGACACGTGGCGACCTCTAGGGATTCAAACTGGAGAGATCCTCTCGAATTGAACTCGAGAGAATCCTGAGCCGTCCTAAAATCATGGGTTTTTCACATGACACGCTCCTGTTGGTGCTGGCGAGAGCGCAGAGCCCACACATCCACTCCAAATGAGCCACATATGTTTGTGCATGCCAACTAAGACGTTGGTTTGCGGGGCATTGGATTGTTTCTCACATATGCCAGAAAAATGTTATCGAGCTCTACACACTTCTGACATGTGGGGATAAAAAGAGGGAGAGATATATTGTAATGACCCAAAATCCTATCTTTATCAAATAAGAGCGTGGGTCGTCACATTTTTATCGAACCTGCTTAAATCCATGACATACAAAGCATACTAATACGAGTTTCAAAAAATGAGAATAATAAAATTCGATATATAAAATCCAAACCATCTTGTACAAATGTAATCTGTCCAACATCACTCACCATAATCGGGATAGTCTAAAAACCACCAACAAAAGTAAGACAGTTTAAGCAACATCCTGAAACACATGAATCTGTTACAATCTCTTTCAAAATGTAAAACAAGACCTAATAATGTGGCCACCTAACCAACTCTTGAGCTTCCTCAATCGAAGGTTTACATTCTTCTTCTATCTCGACGTAGAAATCTTTAATCACGGCTCGGCCACCAACTCGCTCTAAACCTGACGACAATAACAGGTCGACTGAGCATTGACAACGCTCAACGGATATCGAATCTAACTAACAATAGTAATAACTCATGCTCATAACCAATATCAAATTCATGCGATAGTTATAAAATTAATAACATATTTATATGACATTTGAATAATCCATATAGCATAATTGATAACATGTTCATGTGACATTTACATAATCGATATCTTAGTCCAATGTGTAATCCCATAACCAGAGTGCGGAAGTGTAACACCCCGAAACTTCTCATGGCTAATGAATAGTGTATCCAAAGCCAAATGATATTCCCCGTGCTTGAAATTGGTGTTTTATGATAAATTGGAGGTTAGCGACCCATGTGCAGCATGAAGGAGGGGGTTTAGAGCCCTAAGGATGATGAAAATGGAGTTAGAAACACCCCTAGTGGTCTGTAGGTGGGAGAGACCAAAATCTGGGAAGTGTGATCGATCGTAGGTAAGATGCGATAGATTGCATACAGAGAAAAATGAGCAAAAAGGTTCGGGTCCAAGTGCGATAGGTCAGCCCTTATGGGCGATAGATCGCAAGGATCTGCGATCAATCGCAAAAGTGTGCGATCGATCGCATGCAGGTGAAATTGGTCAAAACATTCTAGTTCATATGCGATGGATCGCTCCAGGTGCGATAGATCGCACTGGTGGTGTGCGATCGATCGCATGTAGGAAAAAATCTTGACAAAACTTTTGGAATTAAGTGCGACAGAACGCTCCCATGTGTGATCGATCGCACGGGGTCTGCGATCGATTGGAGTTGGTGTGCGATTGATCACATGCAGGTGTGAAATCCGGATTTTGGGCGTTTTTAGCCCTTTGCCTATAAATAGCACTTCATTTGGGGGTTTTGGGGTTTACCAAAATCTAAGAGGGATTGAGAAAGGAGATGAGAGATTTGGGAAATCCAAGGAGGGGTCTTGGATTTGAGATCAAAGGGAGCTCAAGGATTGGAACATTGTTCTAGCAAGGGCAAGGTGGTGTTCTTCTCTTCAAGCAAGGGTTCCCCATCTTTCAAAGTGAGGTTTTACTCAAGCTTGGGACCTCAATCAAGGGTTTTCTCCAAAGTTAGGGGTTAATCCTCAAGGTTAGTACACCCTCCTAGTATAGCTTGGTAATAATATAGGTTTTCTTGATTATTGTTGACTTTGAAATTTCTCCTCCTTGAAATGTAGTGTATTCCCTAAAATGTGAGAATTAAGGGTTAAGAGAAATGGATGTGTAGGATAAGGATAGTTGTGGCAAATGGATGCCGTTGGGATGTGATGAATTTATGTGATGGAAAATGTTGGAAGGGTAATGTACTCATAATTAATGCACCAATGATGTGTGATGAAGTGTGAGCAATGAAATTATGCATTAAGAAACTCAAGAAAATATGGGACTTGTTGTGTTTGATAAAATGCATGTGTGAGATGCTAAGTGTGAAAATTTGAGTCAAGGATATGAATTTACGAGTTAGGATTCACCCAAATTGGGTAGTTTTAATAGTATGCTCTATATGTAGAATCAAGCCTAACACATGTTAATAGAACGGATAAAATGCCATATGATGTTCTCTAAGTATTCATGTCATTGTAATTACCACAACTTGATGCACACAAGCACACATGTATGTATGAACCAAGGTTTCTTCATAAGCACTAAGAAGTGAACGACTAAGTGTAAATGTAAGAAAAAATAAGTAAGATCTCACACGCGTAACTATGGTAAAATGTCAAGGAGGTTGGTAGCCCAGGGTTGTGCGGGTGCTAACCTCTTGCTCACAAGTAAATGGAACGTCAAGGAGGTTGGTAGCCCCAGTTAAGGATGCTAATGTTGTGACCCAAAATATCCCCTATGAGTTAAGAATATTTTAGCTCATGACTGCCATATCAAAACCATCTTGTAACAACATACAAGGCATAATAGAAAGTAAAACTGAAAATTTCTTTATAACATAACCTGCAATTTGTATTCCACATCCGACCAACAAATGATACAAAATATAAAGTTTAAAGTGGACATTCCCCACTTTCAAAATACACAATCCTCTCCCTTGCATCACTCAAAAATAGTCTAGATAGGGCTTCCTATCTAGAGCTCCATCATCCTGGTGATGATCTATAGCAGGCTCCGGCTCGTAGTACTCCTCCTCTATCCAAGGCTCAGGAGCATGTGCATCCACAAAACCTACTGAAGTAATAGTTCGGATGAGTATGGAATACTCAGCGTATACAAACTACTAACTAGTATTACTATAAATATCAATGATCGCATATGCATTTATCAGAGCGAAACAAGCAAAAGCAAAGCGGAACGAGCATATCACTTAGAGCAGTTCATAAAACGGATAGCATGTGAGCATTTCTTTACGAGGCACATATCGTTGAGCATTTCACTAAATATATACTTGAGCCATCACAAACCCGATACTTAGAGTAATTCGCGGAACCAATAACAAAGCGATACTTTACAAGCTAGGTGGTAAATACCTTTGAGTTCAAAACGAAACGATACTTTACAAGCAAAGCAGTCCCTTAAGAACACCCTTGAGTTCAAAACAAAGCAATACTTTACAAGTAAAGAAGTAAACTTCATTGAGTTCAAAACAAAGGGATACTTTACAAGCAAAGAGGTAAACTCCCTTGAGTTTAAAACAAAGCGATACTTTACATGCAAGGAGGTAAACTCCCTTGAATCCGAAAATCAAAGCAATACTTTACAAGTGAGGAGGTAAACTCCCTTGAGTTCAAAACAAAGCAATGGTTTAAAAGCAAGGAGGTAAACCCCCTTGAGTTCAAAACAAAACAATGCTTTACAAGCAAGGAGGTAAACTCCCTTAAGTCCGAAAATCAAAGCAATACTTTACAAGCAAGGAAGTAAACTCCCTTAAGTTCAAAACAAAACAATACTTTACAAGTAATGAGGTAAACTCTCTTGAATCTGAAAAGCAAAGCAATACTTTACAAGCAAGAAGGTAAACTCCCCTGAGTTCAAAAATCAAAGCAATACTTTACAAGCAAGGCATAAGCCCTTGAATTCAAAAATCATTCTTTGAGCGAGGCCACTTTTGAGAAAAACCCCTTTTAGCAAAACCATACTTTGAAACTTTAACTTAGAACAAAACCCTTTTGAGCCAAAACTTTAACTTAGAACAAAACCCTTTTGAGCCAAAACTTCAACTTAGAACAAAACCATGCTTTTCAACATTTATCCTTATACAAATCCAATCATACAAGCACACTAGTTCATGAAGCACTTGTGAGCAATTCAATAACCATATCACACCCTCAAGATCATGGTCATACCCATAACATGCAAAACATGATTATCAATTCTAATTTCTATTAAGAACATACCTCAAAATCTACTATTCATTAACAACTTATAGCAAATCAATTTAGTAGAGTGTAGCTACTATTTGTCTTATCAAAAATCATGCTTTATATCTTACTTATGATATAAGAATAACAATTATGGCTAAAACATCCTAAGTTTCATCAAAAAAATTTATTTAAACTATAGAAACCAAATTACACATCAATGAAGTATAGCAAGGCAAGTTAGTAGAATGTTCTACCTCTTGAAGAATTGATTTCCTTCAATTTCAGAGTTTTTAGAAAGTTTGAGGAATCAATATCCAAGCTTTGAAAAGCTTATGAAAATCTGGAAAAGAACAGGGTTTCACTTTTGCTCTAATACCACAACCAATAACTAAATTCCGAGAAATCCTAACTTGATGAATCACTTTGGAATCGAAATCCAGGTGTTAGAACATCAAGAAAGCAAGAAGAACTCTTCCTTTGATGGATAAACACGAACTCATAATATCCAAACAATTCTCAGCTTTCTTCTTCTTCTTCTCTTCTTCAATCTCTCACAAATCCAAGCTTTGGATTTGAGTAGATTAAACCCACGAAATCCCCATCTATTTATAGTCTAAAGGTTGTCAAAAACCCAAAAACTTCTTAGGAAAATATCCCCCAAGGTCGGTGGCGAGTGATCGGTGCTAAATGTTATACATAAAAGCACCTCAAACTTAACTTGTTAATCATTTAGAATAATTATTTGTATTATTTTATGCTACTTGGTAGTTTCAATTTGTTTCAGGTTCATGCGCGAAAAAGAGCTTAAAATTAAAGGTTTTAAGAACATCAAAGGCGTAGAAGGATCTCAGGAACAAAAGTGAAATAATAGAGCAAAAGAGCAAAACAAATGGGGAATTTCTACCCTGGGCGATCGATCGCCCCTCTGTGCGTTTGGAAAATTTAAAGCTACTAGAAATCTTCAGTTGGGCCCAATTTGACTATTCTTTAAGGCTTAAATTCGTAGGAAAAATAGAAAATGAGAGTTATACCCCAATTAGAAGTCCTTATTGTATAAGGACTCTATTATTCTCTTTCTCTATAAAAGGAGAGATTCTTCGTAGAGATTCCATTATTATCATTATCAGAGAGAGAATTTGGTAGAGATTTTGGATCTAAAGAAGAAAAACTCTAGAGATCAAGGAAGCCATGAAAAGAAGTGCTACAGCTTTGTCTATGAAGATGTTGCATTCCTCCCTCGCGATGAACTAATTTCCACTCTAGGGTTTCGATGAAACCCTAACCAAGTAACTGTGTCGTTTTATTTTTGATTTCTTAGTTGTAAGACATTGATTGCATAAATTAGAGAGTTGTTTCAACAACCGGATTTATTGATTTATATTCGATTTCAATAGAATTTTCAACCTTGTCTTAGGTTTTATGAAATTGGAATTGAAATCACTTGTGTTAATTTTCGTTAGAATTTAGACATAAGTTTTATGCAATGACTTTAATATATCGAGAGATTAAATTTGAAGATATTTTATACCAAGGGAAGACTAGTGATTACATAACCGTAGATTAGTGTGTATCATTCATGCTAACCGAAGATACGATATGCTTAGAATATGATTCCTTGAACTTTTCTAGATCAGTTGAGAGGGGACGTGCTGTCACTCTAATTGTAATGTTTGCAAATTAAGAGATTGGAATAAATTCAAAATAGGGACTGGTTATTAGGTTAATGGTGGATTTGAAAACTCTAGATTTTCTCTTTCAAATGATTTAAAACCAGTAGTTGATAGTTTAATTTAGAAATCTCCTTTAATTAGTTTAATTAATTGTTTTAGTTAATCAAGCAAAATTCAATTACCCATTTTATTATTTTAAAATTAATTTGAATAAAAAGCAACGAAACCAGCGCAGTCCTCAGAGGAACGATACCCTTGCTAGTACTATTCTACGAAATTATTACTAAAAATGAATAATTTAAGATTGACTGACGATCAATTTTTGGCGCCGTTGCCGGGGATTGCTAGAACTGTTTAGTTGTTAATTTGAAAGATTAAATTTAAATTAATCATAATTAAAAAAATCCAAAAATTTATATTTTTTAATTTTAATTGGAAATATTTGTGTTATCAGGTACCAAATCACTCAAACTGCAAGGACTGAAAAAGTGTATTCAACATCGTGCAAAACAGGAGAGTTCTGTGAGTATTTATTTTTTAAGTAGATATTTTATTTCAATTTAGTGTCTGTTAAACATAGAGTTTTTTCTTTAGGGTGTATGCACGGTAGGAAGTCTTGTAATCTAGATTTATTCCCTCTAATTCTGAGTTAGAGCGTACTGCTAGGTTTCTTAAGGCTTTTGCCTTATTCGAATCCAATTCTGAAGCGAAAGCTTCTACCATTCCTAGAGAAAACCTAAAAGCTATTCCTTTCCCTATCATGGCGGAAGAACATGACCCAATGAAATCCTTGAAAGAGTATTTTACTCTTTCTACATATTAATCCCCTTCATGCATCTGGTTGTCAGACACTACGACAGCCCACTATTAAATTAAGTCCAG
Source organism: Tetracentron sinense (assembly GCA_015143295.1). Taxonomy (NCBI): domain Eukaryota; kingdom Viridiplantae; phylum Streptophyta; class Magnoliopsida; order Trochodendrales; family Trochodendraceae; genus Tetracentron; species Tetracentron sinense. Next base: position 2,956,021 of record CM026574.1, on the reverse strand, counting down.
TATTATTCAGATGATACCATCTTTTCACGGACTTAATAATGAGATCCCTATAAACATCTTAATGAATTTCGCGAGATTTTCACAACTTTCAAGTTACAGAGATTTTCTGATGATGCCCTTAGATTGCGCCTCTTTCCATTCTCTTTGAAAGACAAAGCCAAATATTGGCTTAATTCTTTAGAGCTTAATTCTATTACCACTTGGGCACAAATGCAGCAAGAATTTCTTATGAAATTCTTTCCCATAGGAAAAACAAACTTAATAAGGCGAACCATCACCAGCTTTGTTCCAGTTGATGGTGAGCTATTTCATGAAACTTGGGAGAGATTCAAAGATCTTCTCCGTAAGTGTCCCCACCACCAAATTTCAAAGTGGCAATTAGTCCAATCTTTCTATGTTGGATTGCCTACACTCAACCGTTAGTTAGTTGATGTTTCTTATGGAAGAACATTTATAATGAAAAATAAGAATCAGGCATGAGAACTTTTTGAAAATCTTACTGAAAACTCTCAACACCATGTCTCGAATAGTCGTTCTGAGAGACTTTTATCTTCATCAAATCCTAAAAGAGGCATCTATGGAGTTGATAATTCAATAGATGTTTCATCTAAACTAGATGAATTGTCTCGAAAATTGGATAAACAACAACTTCAAGGCCACCTTCCTACACACCTCCTCAACCAAATCCTAATCAGACAGAGGTGTGTCCTATTTGTTTAAGCCCTGAACATTATGTTCAAGAGTGTTCATCAGCTGCCTAATTCTCGGATCTTGTCCAAGAGTTTGTTAATGCTGCTTATATCCGTCCGGGTAATGATCCTTACTCAAATACCTATTGTTGGCCAGGTAATGACCCTAAAGGAGGGTGAATAGGGTCTATGGCAGATTTTAAAAATATGAACCACAAGTTTACAAGTACGGAATAAAATTAAATATGCTACAAGCTAAACAATAGAATATTAAAAGAAATGGAGAAGAGATAAGGAAAGTGCAAACTCAAGATTTGTTCACGAGGTTCAGCAAACCCACCTACACCCCGCCTCAACTTCTTGCTAGAGGATTCACCACGATTCCTTAATCGCACTGGCTCCTTCACAGGTGGAGTCCAAACCCTTACAGTCTCTCTTACAGGTTGAGATATTACCTTTACAAGCTCTCCTTTAGGCCGAGCTGAAGCTTTTCAAGAGCACAACCATCTCTTGATAAAACTGAAGCAACAGCTTCAGTGCAAGAATCCTAAATTCTTGACTGACCTTAATAAATGAGTTTTGAATTGAAAATCTGAAATGAAAGCTCCTTAATTAAGCTGGATAAGAGTGAAATACAAACTCTAATAAAGTCTCTCAAAGAAAATAAGAGTTAAATGAGCTCAAGAGAGATTTTTGGGAATTTTTTAAGTATGATAATGAGTGAGAATCAATAGCAATGAATGAGTGATCAATATGAGTTATTGCTGTGATCAAGAGTTATTATTTGTTCATAAATGAACTTCTTTTATAGCATTTGATCCAATAAAGCTATTAGAGAGGCATTAAATGCTTTTTGATCCATTGCAAACTAGCCGTTATAACGATTATTCAGTTTCAGACATGATTTCTTCGACGAAGTGAAGTTCCCACCTGAGTTTATCGTCGAATTCAAAAGACAGAATTGAATTCTGAAAAACCATATAATGACTTCATCCCCGAATTGAAATTAACCAGAAAGTTCGTCGTCGAAATCAAGAGACAGAATTGAATTTTAAAAATTCTGTCATGACTTCGTCGCCAAATTCAATCTACCCAGAGAATTCGTCGATGAATTCAGAGTAAAAACCCTGAATTCAGTTTTGGATTAGACTAAAGGGATGTGATTGATTTCCTAGGTCAATTAGCTATACTCTTATCATGATATTATGATCAATTAGAGCTTTAAAATGATTTTCAAAAAGTATCCTAGGCTCCTATGGTCAATCTATGATTCTTGAGCTTTTCAACTTACCATTCTTTTGAGGACTTTTTACATATGTCCTATGAACTCTCAAAAATAAAAACTAAATTCATTTAAATAGTTGAGAGATAAACTTAGCTTGACTTGGGTCTAGTGATTTTGCCTTTAATCTTCAATGGACCCGACTTGGACTATGGTCTAATTTTGAATCTTCATCTTGTATACAATGGATTGAACTTCCTCTTGGGTAATTTCCATCCTTTTTCATGATTGGAGTGTTGTCATCTTGTGTATTCTGAAATGTTCAAACACTTTAAACAAGATTATTAGTACCAAATAGTTCATTTCATTGTTATGTAATTATCAAAATTATTTAGGGTACTCATGGTTGTAACCCCGAGGCTAACAATCTCTCCCTTTTTGATGATGACATAACAATGTAATGAAATGGGGTTAACCTCCCCCTTACACTGTGCCTTACATAAAAGCTATGAGGTAAGCTCCCCCTAAACATATGCAATATAAATCATAGTTGATGTTTGGATGCATATTTTAGATGGACTAAAGGATATATCATCTGGTTTAAAGACCAAGAGAAGTTCCACAAAGATAAATTTCAGATTTAATTTCTATTCACAACATATTGGATCAAGACAGATTAATCAGGGATAAAGATTAAGAGAAGTTCCATGAATTTTAAGCAAGATGTCAATGTTTGAACAACAAACAAGAATCATATTTGTATATACTGCCAAAGATGCAAAAAAATGTCAAAATGATTCTCATTCATTTCATAGAAATAGTTAAACATAAAAAGTCAAATGTCATTACATCTACCAGAATCACATCAATTTTCATTACATTTCATTTCTCCCCCTATGTCAACATCAAAAAAAATAAAAAGTTATAATCCATCTTGTTTTTGTTTCTTGATTAATTCTGCAACTTTGGAGAGATAGTCGTCTGAAGGTTCTTCTTCTTCATTATCTAGAGCCTTGGTCATTTCTTCACTGCTAGAGTGGATGGGAGATCCATCAGGAGAGTCAGAGGAAGAGGAGTCTTCATCGGAAGAGGGAAGAGAGATAATGGGAACATCCTTTTTGGAAGGAGTCTCCTTGGTTTTCATTGGCCTCTTGCCTTTGGAGGAAGAAGGTGGAGCTTGGGAAGGAGTGGCTCCACTGGCCAAGTTAACCAGAAAATTATTCAATTTCTTCAACTCATCAGTAGCTCTCAGAGTGACAGAGGCTGATATGGAATCATGCTCTGCCATATCCAGGAGAAGCTTGCCTTGAGTCTTCAACTGAAGAGCTGAGGAATCCACTTGTCCTTGGATTAAATGGGTGACTTTCTCCATTTTCATACTTTCTTCTGAGTGAGCTACTCCTAATCTATGAAGGAGAGAAGACACAAAGTTAACCCTAGTTTTGGTGACTGATGAATCCACGTTGACGGTTCCCAAAACTGAGTATGTGGCATCAGCTCTCTCTCTTAGATCACCATGAATAGTAGCTAGAGAGGACTGTACTTCCTTGGGGATATTGATTATTTCTATCTCAAGAGCTGCAAGCTTGGAGGAAGTATCTGACTGGAGGGTCTGAAAACATTCTCGAGATTCTGACTGAATGACAGCAAGGCTTGCCCTTGTCTCAGTCATGAAGGAGACCAGGGAGGTTCTCATCTCCTCCTGAAAAGCCTGTTGGCTCATCCTCATCTCCAGCTGAAACTGCTCCAGGCTGGAGGACATGGAGGCAATTTGCCCTGCCATGATACTTAGCTACTCTTCTGAGGCTGCTGGCCTACTGGGCACCTCATAAAACTGACCAGGGTCCTCAAAGTGAGGAGACACCTGTCTATGAGAACTCTCAGGTATCTCTCCAGCATCCGCAAAATCAGACCAATCAGGCATCTCATCCCTGTGTTGCTGCTCACCCTGTGGCACATCTGCAGGATCCTCTGCTGGTACAGAAGTTGGCTACTGCACAGCCTGGGCCTCATCTGGCACTGATTCTGGCTGCTGCTCAGCCAGGGGCTCCTCTAAAGGTGCAATTGAAGAGGAAGGGATAGATGGAGTGGGAGCAGAGGTAGGCATACCAGGAGTAGGAATAGGGACTGAGGAAGTAGAAGGAGTAGTGGAGGACTTAGAGGCAGAGGGTTTGGGGGTCCAAACCTTCTAGGTTTCATTCCAAGTATAGCCCATTCTTTGAATGGTTGTCTTGCTATAAATGGAGGAATCATCAGGGGTGACAAAATCTGTTTGTGATGCTAGGGGAACATTGAAATGTTTAAAGATTTTAGTCAGGAGGGCCTGACCAAAAGGGAGACTCCCTGATTTTCTTTTAAATGCATCATCCATTCAATGGATAATAATGTAGGAGAGATCAATGGGTGTGGTGGTTAGGATGCACCACATAAGGAATACATCAAAGTAGGTGAGATACTCCCTACCACCAGCCCTAAGAACTAGGTTATAGGTTATGATATGGTGAATGAGTCTAGCTGTGAGAGTAAGATCTTTAACCTTTGGTTGAAAATGATTAGTGAAATCTTGGTTCAGGCACATCATTTTTAGTGCTACCACCACATCAAATCCTTCATGTCTGGTCCACTGACTATTCACAAAGGTTTGAAGGTTGCACTAAGGGATTTTCAAAATGGAGTGCAATTGGTTTAGGTGAAAAGAGATGTTTTTACCTAAGACAAATGAAGTAATGAGTGATTCAAATTGGTTGAAGCGAAAGTGAGTGTAAAAGAGTTTAACCAACTCAGGGAACATGGGTTCGTTAGATTCAAGAAATTTATCCCATTTTAGGGCAGAGAAGATGGTTTTTATGGGTTCTAGGCCAAAGGCATCAAGACTTATGAAATTTACGACCTTACCGTAGAGAGGAGAACGGGGTAAGAATTTTTCTCTGAAAAGCTTCTCAAATTTGGCTTCCTTGAATTTAACATGGACTAGAGAGGAGCTTGAAGCCGGTTCTTTCCCTTTGTCAGTTCTTGATTTCTTCTTGGGTGGCTCTATCGAAGCATTCTTCATTCTAGGAGGCATCTTCACACAGATTGGAAGTAATTGGAAGATTTGGAAGAGGGTTTTGGTGCGAGAGCAATGGAATAGGAACTTTGGAGGGAAAAGATTAGGTTTTGAAAAAAAATTGGATTTGGGGGTTACTATTTATACACACGACTTAATTCGTTGCCGAAATGGGTTTCACCCTAGAATTTGTTGCCGAATTAGAGTCAGGAAACTTACTGCTCTTTTATTTCGGATTGGCTTCGTCGACGAAATGGATAAATCATCCAGATTTGTAGCCGAAATGGGTATGAAAAACATTATGTTTTCCATTTTTCCCAAAGATTCATTGCCGAAATCAAATTCTAGATTGAATTCGTCTCCGAATTCAGTTTAGAATTTGAAAATTTGATTTCTCTAAAAAAATTTTATTTATTTTTCTTCAAAACAATGGTTCATTAAGGCATATAAAATCATCATAAGGCATTCAATTCAATAATCAAACAAGTATTAAGCATATCAATTAATTTTTTTTTTAATTTTTTGATTGTTTTTAATTTTGATTAAGTTAGCTCACTTAGACTAGTCATTCCCAATTCTCTTCGTAAAGTACTAAACCTATCAGATTGTAGAGGCTTGGTGAAATATCAGCAAGCTGATTAATTGTATCTACAAACTCCAAGATAATATTTCCATTTTGCATATGATCTCTAATAAAATGATATCTTATTTCTATGTGTTTAGTTCTTGAGTGTTGAATGAGATTCTTAGTCATGCAAATTGCACTTGTATTGTCACACTTAATAGGGATTTTAGTATAAATAAGCTTAAAATCTTTTAGTTGTTATTTCATGTACAGAGTTTGAGTACAACAAAGTCCAGCTACCATATACTCAACCTCAGTTGTGGATAAGGTCACTGAATTTTGTTTCTTACTAAACTATGAAACAAGAGAATGTCCTAAAAAGTGACAAATTCCACTAGTGTTTTTCTATCTACTTTGCATCCGGCAAAATCTGTATCTGAATAGCTTATTAGATCCAAGTTTGTGTCTTTAGGATACCATAAGCCCAAATCAATTATTCCAAGTAAGTATTTGAAATTTTTTTTCATAGCAGTTAAGTGAGATTTTTTTGGACATGATTGGAATCTTGCACAAATGCAAACACTGAACTTAATGTCTGGTCTACTTACAGTGAGATACAAAAGACTTCCAATCATGCCTCTATAGAGTTTTTCATCAACATTTTTCCTTTTTTTATCCTTATCAAGTTTGGTTAATTGACTCATAGGAGTATCCATTATTTTAGTATTTTCCATTGCAAACTTTTGAAGTAATTTTTTAGTATATTTGGCTTGATTAACAAATGTTCCTTGTTTGGTTTGTTTAATTTGAAGTCCTAAGAAGAATGTCAATTCACCCATCATGCTCATTTCAAATTCTTTTAGCATTGTTTTAGCAAACATTTTGCAAAGAGATTCATTTCTTGATCCAAATATGATGTCATCTACATAGATTTGAATTATTAGCATATCATCATTTTTGGTCATTATGAATAAAATTGTATCAATTTTACCTCTTGTGAATCCATTTTCAATTAAGAAACTACTTAGCCTATCATACCAAGCTCTTGGAGCTTGCTTTAATCCATATAAGGCTTTAGTTAGCTTAAATACATGATTAGAGAATTTATGATTTTCAAAGCAAGGTGGTTGATTTACATAAACTTCTTCATTAATATAACCATTTAGAAATGCACTTTTTACATCCATTTGGTATAATTTAAATTCTTTATGACTAACAATTGCAAGTAGCATTCTTATAGCTTCTAATCTAGCAACCGGGTCAAAAGTTTCATCATAGTTTATCTCCTCTTCTTGGTTGTAATCTTAAGCTACTAGTCTTGCTTTATTTTTAACCACATTCTCATTTTCATCCTTTTTATTTCTAAAAACTCATTTTGTACAAATTATAGATTTGTCATTTGGTCTAGGTACTAGATCACAAACTTGATTTCTATCAAATTGATTTAATTCTTCTTGCATAACAATGCCCCATGATTCATCTTCAATAACTTCTAAGGCATTTAGGTTCAATTTGACTTAGGAATGCAAAATTCATTAGATTTCTTCTTGTTTTAACCCCTTGTTCCATATTACCAAGTATTAGATTCTTAGGATGATCTTTTATCAATTTCTAAGCTTTAGGAAGTTGATAAGATTCTTTATCTATATTTTCTTCTTCATTTTAAATTTCAATGGGTTTATCTTTTGAATTTTCCTTTTCTTGATCATCTTTGTTTTCTTCATTAATTTTTAATTTGGATATTTCATTTTGAAAAATTTAAATTTCGTCAATATCATCATTTTTGGAAGATTTGTTAAATGGATTAGATTCATCAAATACCACATGGATTGATTCTTCTACAATTAAAGATTTCGTATTAAATATTCTATAAGCTTTGCTATTTGTAGAATATCCTAAGAAAATTCATTCCACAGATTTAGCATCAAATTTCTTAAGATATTGTTTATCATTAAGTATGAAGCATTTACATCCAAACACCTTAAAATAACTTATATTAGGAATTCTTCCAGTCCAAAGCTCATAGGGAGTTTTATTTAACTTGTTTCTTATAACAACTCTGTTAATTACATAACACGAAGTGTTAATGACTTCAGCTAAAAAATAGTTAGGTAATTTATTTTTACTAAGCATTGTTCTAGCTATTTCTTGAAGAGATCTATTATTTCTTTCTACTACACCAATTTGTTGTGGAGTTCTACGTGCTGAAAAATTATGATTAAAACCATTTTCATCACAAAATGATTCAAGCTCTTTATTTTTAAATTCTCATCCTCTATCACTTCTTATGTTGTTAATAGAATAACATTTTTCATTTTGAACTCTTTTACAAAACTTTTTAAATAGAGAAGGTACTTCATTTTTGTGCGAAAGAAATAGTACCCATGAGTATCTTGAAAAATTATCTACTATTACAAAAGCACAAGTTTTTCCAGCTAGGCTAGCTACTTTATTTGGACAAAAAAGATCCATATGCAAAAGTTCTAAAGGCTTAGTGGTAGAAATTATTTTCTTAGGTTGGAAAGAAGATTTTATTTGTTTTTCAAGTTGACAAGCATCACAAATTTTATCTTTAGTAAATTTAGTTTTAGGTAATCCTTTAACTAATTTATTTTTAGAGAGTTTAGACAAAAAATCCATACTAGCATGTCCTAGTTTTCTATGCTATAACCAATTAGCTTCATCTATAATAGAAAAACACATCATGTTTTGAGATTTAAGTTCATTAAAATCTAAGGTGTATACATTCTCATTTCTATGTGCTACAAACAAAGTATTTAGATTATCTTTGTCCTTAATAATGCAAATATTTGATTTAAATGAAACGTTCAATCCCTTATCACAAAGTTGACTAATACTAATGAGGTTATGTTTAAGACCATCAACAAGTAATACATTCTCAATAACTATGCCAATGATCTTTCATTTAGCATTGTCTTCAAATGTCACATGACCACCATCCTTTGGAGTGATTCATGCAAATAGCTCTTTGTATGTTGTCTTTGAACATTCACTGTCCAAGAACCATGTTGTCTTTGAAGTCCTTGTCTTGAAACATACCTACAGATTCAATTCAAGTAACTCCAATATACTTTCCCCCCAATACCCAAACTGTTTTAGATGGAACCCAAAGTGATTTGAGTTTTGATTTGGGAGGATTAGTTCAATTGGGAACTCATATCATTCTTGGTCCTTTATGATCAGTCTTTGAAAGAGAAGATGTTCCTTTTGAAACCCAAACTTTTCTAACTATTTTACCATTATAAAATGAGGTAGATGGTGGAGTTTGGTAATTACTTAATTTTGCAAAGAAGTTTTGATAATTTTTTTGTTTCGAAAAAGTATTATAACCAAGTCCAACCTTGTTAAAAACACATCTTTGCTGTCCTAAAAGTCTTTCTAGGTTCTTTTGACCATTTGTGAATGTGAGGACAGTATTAATCAAGTCCTTGTCTTTAGCTTTTAACTCATCACATTTACATGGGGAGTCATGAGGAATATTTTGAATATCATTTAATTTCTTACTCAAATCCTCATTCTCAATAGCTAACATACTCTTTTCTATTTGTAGAGTTTCACATGATTGTGAAAGAGTATGGATTTCCTTTTTAAAAGATTTATTTAATTTAATTATTCTACCAAATTCAATATAAAGTTCATCAAATGTTTCTCTTATTTCATCATATGAGAGAGAATCAATTGGAGAAGAAGTTACCTCATCCTCATTTGCCATGAGGCACAAGTTTGCCACCTCTTCATCACTTGAATCTTCTGACTTGCTTCCCTCTGAGTCATCCCAAGTCACTATCATAGCCTTTTTCTTATACTTTTGGCTCTTCTTGAGTTGAGGGCAATCAGTCCTTATGTGGTCTGGCTTCTTGCATTCATAGCAAATGAGAGGTTCCTTATTGCTAGATTCAGCTTTGTTTACCTCTTTTGAGAACTCCTTCTTGTATGGTTTAAAGTTCTTCTTATGCTTGAGGAACTTTTTGAACCTTCTTGCCATCAAGACTATATCTTCATCATCATTGCTGGATTCTTCTTCATTGTCTTCAATTTGAGTGGTTTTGAGAGCCAGCCCTTTCTTAGTTCTTGGTTCATTAGACATTTAATCCTTTATTATGACTTCATGAGTCATAAGAGATCCTAGCAGCTCATCCATAGGCGATTTGGTGAGGTCCTTAGCCTCTTGAATAGCTGTCACTTTTGGAGTCCATTCTTTGGGTAGTGATCTCAAAATCTTTCTCACATTTTCTGCATTTGAATACACTTTATCCAAAGATTTTAGACCATTTAAAATGTTAGTAAATCTGGTGAGCATATCACCAATAGATTCTTCTTTTTCCATTTTGAATAATTCATACTTGTGAACAAGCATGCTAATCTTTTCTTCTTTAACTTGATTAGTCCCTTCATAGGTGACTTTCAGTTTATCCCATTTTTCTTTAGCAGAGTCATATCCAGAAACTCTGTTAAATTCTTGGGGACTTAGGGCACAATAGAGGTTGCTAATAGCCTTAGCATTGATTTGAATGAGTTTAATATCAGCTTCATTCTATTCTTCTTCTACCTTAGGGATTCTAACATCATCTACAGTTTTTGTGGGAAGATGAGGGCCATTGACTATTACTCTCCAATACTCATAATCTAGAGCTTGGATGTAATACATCATCCTAGTTTTCCAATAGTTATAATTTTCTCCATTAAACAATGAAGGTCTAGTGGTGGACTGTCCTTCTCCTAGGCTTGTTGTAAAAACATTGTTTGCCATAATAAAATCGATTACTCAGATTATTTAGATCTATTTAGAGTATTAGGTTTTGATACCAATTGTTGGCCAAGTAATGACCCTAAAGGGGGGTGAATAGGGTCTATGGCAGATTTTAAAAATATGAACCACAAGTTTACAAGTGCGGAATAAAATTAAATATGCTACAAGCTAAATAATAGAATATTAAAAGAAAGGGAGAAGAGATAAGGAAAGTGAAAACTCAAGATTTGTTCACGAGGTTTAGCAAACCTGTCTACTCCCCACCTCAGCTTCTTGCTAGAAGATTCACCACGATTCCTTAATCGCACTAGCTCTTTCACAGGTGGAGTCCAAACCCTTACAGTCTCCCTTACAGGTCGAGAGATATTACCTTTACAAGTTCTCCTTTAGGCTGAGCTGAAGCCTTTCAAGAGCACAACCCTCTCTTGATAAAATTGAAGCAACAGCTTCAGTGCAAGAATCCTAAATTCTTGACTGACTTCAATAAATGAGTTTTGAATTGAAAATTTGAAATGAAAGCTCCTTAAATGAGCTGGATAAGAGTGAAATACAAACTCTAATAAAGTCTCTCAAATAAAATAGGAGTTGAATGAGCTCAAGAGAGATTTTTGGGAATTTTCTAAGTGTGAGAATGAGTGAGAATCAATAGCAATGAATGAGTGATCAATATGAGTTATTGCCGTGATCAAGAGTTATTATTTTTTCATAAATGAACTCCTTTTATAGCTTTTGATCTAATAAAGTTGTTAGAGAGGTATTAAATGCCTTTTGATCCGTTGCAAACTAGCCGTTATAACGATTATTCAGTTTCAGACATGATTTCGTCGACGAAGTGAAGTTCCCACTTGAGTTTGTCGCCGAATTCAAAAGACAGAATTGAATTCTGAAAAACCCTGTAATGACTTTGTCACCGAATTGAAATTAACCAGAAAGTTTGTCGCCGAAATCAAAAGACATAATTGAATTTTAAAAATTCTGTCATGACTTCGTCGCCGAATTCAATCTACCCAGAGAATTCGTCAACAAATTCAGAGTAAAAACCCTGAATTCAGTTTTGGATCAGACCAAAGGGATGTGATTGATTTCCTAGGTCAATTAGTTATACTGTTATCATGATATTATGATCAATTGGAGCTTTAGAATGATTTTTAAAAAGTATCCTAGGCTCCTATGATCAATCTATGATTCTTGAGCTTTTTAACGTACTATTCTTTTGAGGACCTTTTACATATGTCCTATGAACTCTCAAAAATAAAAACTAAATTCATTTAAATAGTTGAGAGATGAACTTGGCTTGACTTGAGTCTAGTGATTTTGCCTTTAATCTTCAATGGACCTGACTTGGACTATGGTCTAATTTTGAATCTTCATCTTGTATACAATGGGTTGAACTTCCTCTTGGGTAATTTCCATCATTTTTCATGATTGGAGTGCTGTCATCTTGTGTATTATGAAATGTTCAAACACTTTAAACAAGATTATTAGTACCAAATAGTTCATTTCATTGTTATGTAATTATAAAAATTATTTAGGGTACCCATGGCTGTAACCCTGAGGCTAACACCTATAACCCGGGATGGCGGAATCATCCTAATTTTTCATGACATCCACAAACTCAAGGGAATAATTTTCTTCCACCTCAAAGCCATTCAGTCGGCCTTTTCAAGGTTAATCCAACTACCAACCCCAACAATTTCAACAACCAGCTCCTCCCAATTATAACAAAAGAAATTCATCTGTTGAGGAGAAGGTGTTGAATGCTTTAAAACGCTTGGAAAACAATATACAATTGCTTCACTCATACTCTCAATCTATTCAAAAGCTTGAATCCCAAATGAGACAACTTGCTAATGCTATAAATAGGAGAGTTGATGGAACACTTCCAAGTCAACCTGTGAGTAATCCAAAATGTGTCAATCAAGCTAATGAAATAAATCATGAACAAATTCAAGTTGTGACAACCTTACGGAGTGGGAAGGTAGTTGAAGATATTGTAAAGGAAAATCAGGGTAAGAGAAATCAACCCATTGTAGGATCTTCTGAAATTGAGGGCGAGGAAAAGGATACCAATGAAAAGGATCAAGGTCCTTCTTCCACTCTAGATTCCAATCCCGGGGCATCCTACATGCCTAAAACCCCTTATCCTGCTTGTTTGAATGATTCCTTACCATTTGATAAAAAGTGAACAAAAATGGAAGACATGATTGAGGTTTTCAAACAAGTCAAGATAAATCTTCATCTGCTTGATACAATCAAGCAAATTCCGGCTTATTCCAAATTTTTAAACAATTTATGCACTTGAAAGTGTAAATCAAGGACTCATGTGTCCAAGAAAATCCTTCTAACCGAGCAAGTGAGCTATTTGCTTCAGCATTCAACTCCTAAATTCAAAGACCCGGGTGCTCTTATCATCTCTTCTATCATTAGAGATTATACCATTGACTGGGCCCTCCTTGATTTAGGAGCAAGTGTAAATTTGCTTCCTTACTCAGTTTATGAGAAATTAGGCTTGGGCGAACTTCGCCCTACATAAGTGATTTTACAACTAGCTGACAGATAAGTTAGAATTCCTAGAGGGATAGTTTGAATTCCTAGAGAGATAGTTGAAGATGTCCTTATTAAGGTCAATAAATTCTATTTTTCGATCAACTTTCTTGTGCTTGATATGGAAACGGTTCAGAATCCCACTAAACAAATTCCTATGATCCTTGGTCGACCTTTCTTGGCTACAATCAATGCATGTATAAATTGTCAAACCGGGATGATGGATGTGTCTTTTGGGAATAAGAAAGTCCGATTAAATATTTTTAGCACATCCCAACAACTCCCTTATGATGATGATGAGGTATGCTTTATGATCGATTCTCTCGAAGAGATAGTTGAGGATTCACTTCCTTACATCTTATCTAATGATTCATATGAAGCTTGTCTGTCTCATTTTAATGCAGATGAATTTGATGTAAAGGGATCCATTGAAGAAGTCAACAATTTGCTGAATTCGACTTCTCAAATGGATTTCCCACCTTGAAAAGCCAGGAAAGAGCCACTACCCCCCCACTTCTAGCACTCCTCCCATCCCATCCTTAGAGGCCGCGCCGACTCTTGAGTTGAAACCCCTTCTGGTTTCACTTAAATATGCTTTTTTAGGATCAAAAGATACTCTCCCAGTCATCATAACATCTGATTTAACTGATGAACAAGAGAGTCAATTGATGGTTATGCTCAAAAAGCACAAAGGAGCAATAGAGTGGACCATAGCAGATTTAAAGGGTATCGACCCTTCTGTGTGTATGCATCACATCTATCTTGAAGAGGATGCCAAAACTTCAAGGGAAGCACAACGGAGGTTGAATCCCAACATGAAAGAGGTAGTGATGAAGGATGTAGTAAAATTGTTAGATGCGGGTATCATATACCCCATCTCGGATAGTAAATGGGTGAGTCCCATTCATGTGGTACCAAAAAAGTCTGGTATCACTATGATCACTAATCAGGAAGGAAAAAATGTTCCAACATGCGTAATCACGGATTGGCGTGTCTGTATTGATTATAGAAAGCTGAATTCCACTCCCATTCATTGATCAAATCTTAGAAATGCTAGCAGGTAAAGGTCATTACTATTTTTTGGATGGTTATTCCGGATACAATCAAGTACATGTCTATCCTGAAGATCAAGAGAAAACTACCTTCACATGCCCTTTTGGCACTTTTGCCTATAGGCACATGCCATTCGGACTATGTAATGCACCGCAACTTTTTAAAGGTGTATGATTTCTATTTTCTCCGACATGGTTGAAAATTTTCTTGAAGTCTTCATGGATGATTTTTCTATTTTTGGAACCTCTTTTGAAGATTGTCTCCATCACTTATCTTTGGTCTTGCAACGATGCGAGGAGACAAATCTTATATTGAGTTGGGAGAAGAGCCATTTTATGCTTCAAGAGGGTATAGTTTTGGGACACATTGTGTCCAAAAGAGGGATAGAGGTAGATAAAGCCAAGATTGACCTTATAGCGAGTCTTCCTCCACCATCCACGGTGAGAGAGATTCGATCTTTTCTAGGCCATGCAGGGTTTTACCATCGCTTCATTAAAGATTTTAGTAAAATTTTAGCACCCTTAAGCAATTTATTGTGCAAGGATGTCCCATTCTCCTTTGATGAAGCCTGTCATGAAGCTTTTGATAAACTCCGCACTCTACTTTCTGTTGCTCATATCATTCAGCCCCCAGATTGGTCACTTCCATTCGAGCTTATGAGTGATGCCTCAGACTATGCAATCGGGGTTGTTTTAGGGCAAAGGATGAATAGAACCCCACATGTTATCTACTATGCAAATAAAACCCTCTCGGATGCTCAGTTACATTACAGTACTACCGAGAAGGAATTACTAGCTGTAGTATTTGCCCTTGAAAAATTTCGATCCTATCTCATAGGTTCCAAAATTTTAGTGTACACAGATCATGCCGCTTTGCGTTATTTCCTTACTAAGAAAGACACTAAGCCTAGGTTGATCAGATGGATCCTTCTCCTCCAAGAGTTCGATCTAGAGATCCGGGACAAGAAAGGTTCCGACAATGTGGTCTCTGACCATCTATCTAGAATCCTGGTCGACTCTTCTTTAAAGCCTTGTCCCGTTCAGGATACTTTTCTGGATGAACAACTGCTTCAGGTAAATCAAGTTCAACCTCTATGGTTTACTTATATTGTCAATTACCTAGCAGTTGGACAAATTCCATCATCATGGTCTAAGTAAGACAAATCCCGATTCTTTTCCCAAATCAAGTTTTATTTCTGAGAAGATCCGGAATTGTTCAAGTATTGTTCCGATCAAGTGATTCGAAGATGTGTGCCTGAGAGTGAATTTCAAAGTATCCTTGCCTTTTGTCACACTCTTGCATGCGGAGGTCACTTTGAAGGGAAAAAGATTACAACTAAGGTCCTGTAATGTAGTTTCTATTGGCCCTTAATCTTCAAAGATGCCAATGACTTTTGTCAAGCTTGTTTAAGGTGCCAACAATTAGGTGTAATATCCCGGAGAAACATGATGCCTTTATCCCCGATTCTAGTTGTTGAACTTTTCGACTTATGGGGTATTGATTTCATGGGTCCCTTCCCACCATCTTTCGGATTTTAAAATATTTTGGTGGCTGTGGACTATGTCTCCAAGTGGGTGGAAGCGGTTGCCACTAAGACTAATGATCACAAAGTGGTGATCAAATTTCTTCAAGATAATATCTTTAGTCGATTTGGCACACCGAGAGCAATTATAAGTGATAGAGGAAAACATTTTATAAATCGATCTTTCGAGTCTTTACTTCTCAAATACTCCATCACTCATAAGGTAGCTGTTCCTTACCACCCCCAAATGAGTGGCCAAGTAGATGTATCAAATAGGGAGATTAAAAATATTCTAATGAAAACAGTGAGAACTGATCGAAAAGATTGGTATAGGCTTAACGATGCCCTTTGGGCTTATAGTATAGCTTTTAAGACCCCAATTGGAATGTTTCCCTATCGCCTTGTTTTTGGTAAAGTATGCCACCTTTCGGTGGAGTTGGAACACAAAGGCCTATGGGCCATTAGAAAGTTTAACTTTGATATGGCTTTAGCAGGATCTAATAGGAAACTCCAACTCTCCGAATTGGAAGAGATGCGTAATGACGCATATGAGAGTGCTAAAATTTATAAAGCCAAAACCAAAGCTTTTCATGATAAGACCATCTTATGAAGGTCTTTTGAAATTAATCAAAAAGTTTGGCTTTTTAATTCTAGATTACGTCTCTTCCCTGGTAAGCTTCTTTCAAAATGGGATGGACCCTATATTGTGACCACAGTTTTTTCCCATGGAGCAGTTGAGCTCAAAGACCCAAAAGATGGACATATTTTTAAGGTAAATGGGTAAAGGTTGAAACCCTATGTAGAGGGAATTGTTTCAGGTGAATTAATTGAAACCTCAGTTTTAGATGATGTTGTCTATCAAGACGGTTGATTAAATCGAGGATGTCTGGCTGAAGACGTAAAACTTAGCGCTTGTGAGAGGCAGCCCATTGATTTTGTGGTGTATTTTATTTTAGAGAGTTAGATTATAAGTTTGGGGTGGATTAGTATCCACCAAATTCTTTTTATAGTCAGTAGGGTGGATTTTATATCCCCTTACTCATTTAGAAAGTCGGTCCCCTATTTTTTTTAGAGTCAGTTGAGTGGATTTTATATCCCCTACTCTTGTAGGGGGTCAGTTTTGAGTGAATTTTATATCCCCTACTCATTTAGAGAGTCAGTAAGGCCTCTCCCATTTTTTTTGAGTCTTTTATTATTATTATTTTTTTTAAAAAGTTTGTAGCCTCACAGTGTTTTTAGCGATTGATCGCCCCAAGAGGAGATCGATCGCCCAATGTACGGACACAAAAAAAAAAAAAACTTATGTTGATGGCCAACTGGCGTTTTTGGCGATCAATCACCCCTAGGGGGGATCGATCGCCCATCTAGCTGAATGAAAAAAAAAACTTATGGGGCAGCCGGCATTTTTGGCGATCAATTGCCCCTAGGGGGATCGATTGCCCACTTATGGGCTAGTCAAAATGTAATTTTTTTTTAAGCCCAAACTTCTTATCTTTTTTTTTAACAACCCGTGAGAGTTGTATTTCACTCCTTCTTCTTCATTCTTTCCCATTCTCTCTCAAACTCTTCCACTTTTCTTTCTCAAATTCCTATCTCAATCAATCTTCCTTCACTTTTGGGTGATATCTTCACGGGAGATTGTGATTTTGTGAATTTCTTCAAAAGGTAACACTCTAGATCTCATCTCATTCACTTTAGTTTATTTTTATTGGATGATTTGAGTTGGATTTGGTATATTTTGTGATTGTGGGAGGCCGGGTGGGCCGATTGTATGCAAATTTGGTTTGATTGGAGTAGATTGTGGTTGTGAGAGGCTAAGTTCCATGTTTGTAAAGTGTTTTGTGTGAGAAATTTGGGTGATTTACTTTATGCACACCAGTGTTTGTAGAAAATTCTTAAAGAGTTTTTGTACATTAGATGACCCCTAGAAAGAGGAAAAACACTGAAAAACAACCCCTTGAGACTAGTGAGGAGCCTAATGCCGAATTTATGGAGAGGGAAGTAGAGCCTATGACCACTTTTCATATTGATTTTTTTCAAAATCATTGGCCTACATTCTCTACCATTCAAGAGTTAGAAATGAGAGAACTTTTGTGTTTGCTAATGCCTTCTACCATGACCCATCCTCGCTTAGTGCGACTATTTTATCAAAATATGGTTAAGACTAATCGAGGTGGGTGCCCAGTTCTCTCCGTTTCAGTGGATGAGGTCAGTTTTGATGTCACAAGAGAATCTATTCCTATAACTATGGGATGCCCTATTACTCCACCAAATGAGGTAGATTTTATACCTTCCCCACTTAAAAGCCCGAACACTCATGAGATCATAGGGGTAATGTGTAATGGTCATTACCATGACAATGGGAAGAAAAATTGTACTAGACGGGCTCTACTTCCTCCAGAGATATGGTTTATAGACTCAATTTTTAAACTGAATTTGTTCCCAATAGGGCATAAAACTGAGAGAAGGGATCTTCTTTTAAGAGCCCTGTATGAGTTTTGGAGTGGCCAATGGGTTGATGTTGCTGAATATATTTGGTGCACTATGGAGAAATTTTATGATAAGGCAATTGTTGTGTCTGCTTCTGGGTCAGATACATGGGGCCTTTATTTTGGTAATTTAATTACCAAATTATTAATTGACCATGAGTATGTGCTAAATGAGAGTGAGCCTAGTATACCTCCTGTAAATTTTGGGGAATCTTCTTGGAGTAAGACTTATAATGCTTTGAAAAAGGTATCTGAGAAGAAAATGCCAAATGATATTTCTGAGGATGAGATTATTCCTGATGAGATTTATGTACCTCCGCCACCTCTCCAGCCTAGCCCTAGAAGGCCACCTCCTCAGTCTAGTTCTCAGATAGAGACACCTATATCGTTCACTCGTTAGGAGTTTTTAGATTATCAGAGTGTTCAGGATCATAGATGGGTGATTCAGGAGTGGAGATGGACGATTAAGAATCAAAGATGGGAGGCCCAGCAGCAGCATTGGGAGAGTGATCGACAGTTTCAGCAAGAGTCTAGATAGCTCCTCCAGCAGAATCAGGCCGAGTTGCATGCTTTCAGGGAGCAGGCTGCGCAGCAATGGGATCAGGCCGACACCTTTTATCAACAGCAGACCCAGAACACTTTTGACTTTTAGCAGATGATGAGAGCTGCTTTAGAGGCTTAGTTTCCACCAGGCCATTTTCCACCACCACTCCTCCTCCTCAATAGGTTGTTCTTCCAGTTTTGAGTTAGGATTTTTATATTTTCTTGAGTCAGTTGTCTGGAGCTTCGCTCTACTTTTTTGATTTTTTTTTTAGTCAGTCTGTCCCTAGTTTTATCCACTGTTATAACTTTAAATGCTTATTATTTTATGTTCTATTTTTTTGCATCTATTATTTTTTATGGATATTTCTTGGTTTGTACTAACCCTATAGGTATTGTTTGGACGAAGTGTGGGATGGTTTGTCTTCATTTTTGATTTATTTTCACCCCTTTTACCTTTCTCATAATGGTTTGCATTTCACGATTCAGGTATTATTGTTCTAATCCCGTCTGTACTTTATTTTTATTTTTACATTGAGGACAATGTAAAGTTTAAGTTTGGGGTTGGGAAATAATAGGCTACACTATTATTTTTGATGATTTTGCAACCATGAATAGGATAGAACATGCAAAAACACTGAAATTTTTTCAATTGTTTTATTCTAAAATTTGAAGGATTGTAATGTATATCGGATAATCCAAATTTTATTGATAGGGTTGAATTTCAGAACACATAATCCCAAATACACTCTGTTTGTGACTGTTTTTAACCTTACAAAAGCTGAATTTTTTAAAGTCATGAATATACTTTGAAATTTGCACGAGCACACTAATATATTGTCCAGTGGAGTTTAAAACCAAACTAATTGATAGTGATTTTGTTAACTCATAAGAATTGGATAATCTAGAAATTAAACATCAACTTTGGCTAAAAAGAAAAATTGATAGAAGAATGGGTTACAAAACCATGTTTTACACTTAGTAACCAGGTCTCTTGCCTCACTAAGCATAGAGAGTTCACGTCAAACCGTGTGATTTTTGGAATGGATAAAATATCCTAGTGTGACTAGTTTGAGTTCGTAACCTATTTAACTCGAGTTAATAAGCCTTTAGAGGTGTCTTCACACCTGGTGCCCTAACGCCATCTGGTTTGGGAGTCACCGGCCTAACACTTGCTGCATGGGTTGTCTAGAATGCTAAATGGACTCAGATTTTGCACAGTTATACTTTAAAAAAAAGTATTGAATGAAAGCCTTAGAGTTGGTAGTTTAAATTGAAAGAAAATTCAATGATAAATGAGAAGATAGAAAAACAGTTGAAAAGTAAGGTTGATATCACACATTCAATTGTTAGTCACATTACACATCAAAGAAAATTCTGAGAAATCTTTTAGAAGCTAAATTTTTTTAAAATAGTTAAGAATGGTGTGAAATTGAGAATATGGAGTGTTGAAAATTCATTCTTGTTAATAATTTATGGATCATCTTGTATGTATTGTGAGTCTGAAAAATTTGGAATATAATTCAATCACTTTTGAGATTTGGTTGTTTTATTTGAATAAATTGTGCAATGATAGGGTAGTACAGATGTTTGTAGGTGTCATCACTGTAAACCTTCTCGAGACTTCACTCGTCCTCTAGGGCCACCTAGGGGTTTAAAAGGCTTGTTGCATATGCAAAATGCAACCGGGGATTCCATGAAAGGGGATGTAGGTTTAGTTTAGATTCTAGTTTTATTTTATTCTTCATTGCTCGAGGACTAGCAATGTCTAAGTTTGGGGTTATGATCGGTGCTAAATGTTATACATAAAAGCACCTCAAACTTAACTTGTAAATCATTTAGAGTAATTATTTGTATTATTTTATGCTAGTTGGTAGTTTCAATTTGTTTCAGGTTCATGCATGAAAAAGAGCTTAAAATTAACGGTTTTAAGAACATCAAAGGCTTAGAAGGATCTCAAGAACAAAAGTGAAATAATGGAGCAAAAGAGCAGAACATATGGGGAATTTCTACCTTGGGCGATCGATCGCCCCTCTGTGCGTTTGGAAAATTTAAAGCTACTAGAAATCTTTAGTTGGGCCCAATTTGACTATTCTTTAAGGCCCAAATTCGTAGGGAAAAGAGAAAAGAGGAGTTATACCTCAATTAGAAGTCCTTATTGTATAAAGACTCTATTATTCGCTTTCTCTATAAAAGGAGAGATTCCTTGTAGAGATTCCATTATTATCATTAACAGAGAGAGAATTTAGTAGAGGTTTTGGATCTGAAGAAGAAAAGCTCTGAAGATCAAGGAAGCCATGAAGAGAAGTGCTGCAACTTTGTCTATGAAGATGTTGCATTCCTCCCTCGCGATGAACTAATTTCCACTCTAGGGTTTTGACCCTAGCCAAGTAATTGTGTCATTTTATTTTGTTTTATTTTTTATTTCTTAGTTATAAGACATTGATTGCATAAATTAGAGGGTTGTTTCAACACCCAGATTTATTGATTTATATTCGATTTCAATGGAATTCTCAACCTTGTCTTAGGTTTTATGAAATTGGAATTGAAATCACTTGTGTTAATTTTCGTTAGAATTCAGACATAAGTTCTATGCAATGGTTTTAATATATCAAGAGATTAAATTCGAAGATATTTTATGCTAAGGGAAGACGAGTGATTACACAACCATAGATTAGTGTGTATCATTCGTGCTAACCGAAGATACGATATGCTTAGAATATAATCCCTTAAACTTTTCTAAATCAGTTGAGAGGGGATATGCTGTCACTGTAACTATAATGTTTTCAAATTAAGAGATTAGAATAAATTCAAAATAGAGACTGGTTATTAGGTTAGTGGTGGATTTGAAAACCCTAGATTTTCTCTTTCAAAGGATTTAAAATCAGTAATTGATAGTTTAATTTTGAAATCTCCTTAAATTAGTTTAATTAATTATTTTAGTTAATCAAGCAAAATTCAATTACCCATTTTATTAGTTTAAAATTAATCTAAATAAAAAGCAACGAAACTAGCACAGTTCTCAGAGGAACGATACCCTTGCTAGTATTATTGTATGAAATTATTACTAAAAAGGAATAATTTAAGATTGACTGACGATCAGTGAGTTACAGCTCATTACTGGGCATTTTTACCCATTTCTGAGTTGAATTCGTCGCCGAAATTCGGCCCCTAGCACAATTTGTTGCCGAATTCGAACTCTGACTGGGATAGTTTTTCCTGCTTTGGTATTTTGATCATAAATTTTGACTTGCTTATTGGATTTTGACGATACAATTTGCGTTGGACTCGTTATTGAAAGGTGAACAATTTTGTCTCTAATAGAAAAATCTCAATTTTGAGTTCTTAATTGTCTAAATGGAATCTAAAGCTGACTGGTTTAAAATGGATTTCAGCAGCCCAGAATTTCAGCAAACTAGTTTTCAGAATTCTGATGTTTGACCCAACTTTAACTCAAAATCTGAAAAAGTGATAAACATGAACCTTGAAGAGGGCTTCGATATCTTTTCAAAAATTTAAGAATTACTTGATTCCAATCAACAGTGCGAAATATAGAGCTCCTGAAAGTTGAGGGTATGTTTAGGCCTCCCTCTTCTGTGACACTTAAAGTATTTTATACTTTTGTTCTTTCATCCTAAACACTCAACAACTATATTTAAACTAATTTAGACCATTCTTATCATTGCTCATAAACCAATGTACATAAATGGCCCTTGGCCTTCATAAGACTTGTGTCCATTGCACTATTCACAACACTATTTATAGCCTAGTGAATTCGGTTCCAGGGTTCTACAGCTAACCTCTTGCTCACAAGTTATTGGATTGTCAAGGAGCCCAAGGTTGTGCGGGTGCTAATCTCTTACTCACAAGAAAGTCTCACAAGTATAGTAGATTGTCAAGGAGGTTGGTAGCCCAGGGTTGTGCAGGTACTAACCTCTTGCTCACAAGAAAAGCTCACAAGACTCATAAGCTTATAAGAACTCATAAGGACCATGGATGGTGTTTTACCGTCATGAGAAATATGATGTAAAGAATGATTTTGCATGTTACTTAAGAATGATCTATGAACTGCATTCCTTGAAATACTTGCTTATAATGTTTTGTGGTCATTACTATTGTTAGCTAGGGGCTTGTACTCGCTGAGTATTCCGTACTCGCTGAGTATTCCATACTCAGCCGTACTTTTTATGTCGGTAGATACACGCTTTGATATTTGTGCTCCGAGTCCTTGGATTGAGGAGGATTACGGTGAGGAGGAACCATATGTAGAGCCTGTAGTAGAGCCCCAGATGGAGGCAAGAGACCTAGATAGTTGGCCTTTTCCTGAGGATCACTGAGAGAGAGAAAAAGACAGTTATATGACTTTTGAAGTTTGATAGGCGGCATGTCTACCTTTGTTGGTTATGTCTTGTATCTAACTTGGAATACTGGTCTGATATAAAAGAAAAAGTTGGGTTTCGTTTTCGCATTGTTTTAGCTTCCGCACTCTGTATCATGTCTCCTCTATACTATGTTATGCCTTGTTCATTACAGGATTTTCGCGCCCCAACACCCACCCTAGGAGTTAGAGTGAATCTTGGGGGAGACTTGACATGACTTGATGAACCGTAAAACAGAGTCAGAGCATGCAATAGTGGAAGCGAATACATGACACAGCGGAAGAAAAATATCTATCTCATATATATATATATAAACAAGTATCCCAAGTTATGTACAACATCCAAAAGACAAGGTGGACATGCCCACCTTAAAATATATAAGTATCTCTCCCTTACAGAATTCAATGTCACTAGACATAGTTTAGATAGGGCCATTTCTCCCCATTCTCACCATGAGGCTCACCAGATGGAACCTCCTCTACGTTCTCCTCTTCCTCCCATGGACCGGGAGTACATATATCAAAAAGAGCAGTCGCTCCACCAGTACCTACCAACATCAAATGTGCGGCTGAGTATTAAAACACTCAGCGGGTGCCTACTACTAACCAAAAAGTCATGATAATAGTGTATAATAATAACGGCAAGAAAGGCAATAACAATAAGTATCAATAGGAAAAAAATAAGCAGTGGATATTCATGCATGCTTGGATCTTGAACGGTAAAACCTCGGTAGATTGTCTTACTCTTGTCATGACTTATTTTCTTAAATTTTAAAACTAGTTTTCGTGCTTGTGAAAACTTGTCTTGTCACTTGTCTTGTCATGTCTTGTTCTTGTCTTGTACTTTGTGAAAACTTGCTTGAATGCGGATGCGAATGCATGTATGCTTGTCATGACATGAGTATGCACATGCATGCTTGCTTGCTTAAAATTAAGAGTGCTTGCGTGTCATACATGCTTGGGATGTTAATGCCCTTGAACAACTTGAAGTCGGGAGTGTAAACTCTCTTCAGTGAAACATGTCAAACCACTTGAAGTCGAGAGTATAAACTACCTCAGTGAAATGCAATAGAAGCAACTTGAAGTCATGTGGGAGCACTATTCATGGGAAACATGCATGCTTGAAAGACGCACTAACATCTTGCTTGTCCTTATGAAAAATGAGGTATGACATACTAGAGGATATGCCCTACCTTTTTACCAACCCTTACATTTAGCCTGGTCATGGTGTTCGTGAATCAAGTCATTTCATTCTTGTTCTCTTGAAATCAAAACTCGTTGTTCATGCTTAAAACCCTAACCCTACATGCATGTCGTGCTCGTGAGATCGTATACAATTAAGACATGAAATTTGATAAACATGGCATGCTCAAAATCATTCAAAGCAAGAATTTAATATTTGTCGCACCCCAAAACCCACCCTAGGAGTTAGAGTGAATCTCGGACGAGACTTGATATGACTTGACGAACCATGCTGCAAAAGAGAGTCAGAGCATGCAATAGCGGAAGCAAAAATATCTATCTCATCTATATATAAACAAGTATCCCAAGTTATATACAATATCCAAAAGACAAGGTAGACATGCCCACTGCAAAATATACAAGTATAACCCTCTCACCCACGCTTGATGTCTACTAAATAAAACCTAACTAGGGCCAATAGTCCCCATCACTAGGATGAGGATCTTCTTGAGGTACCTCTTCGACGTACTCCTCTTCCTCCCATGGACCGGGAGCACATATATGAAAAGGAGCAGTTGCTCCACTAGTACCTGGCGACATCAAATGTACGGCTGAGTATTGAAACACTCAGTGGGAACCTACTACTAACCAACAAGTCATAGGAGCAGCGGATAATAATAACCATAAATAATAAGCAGTAAGTAGTGTATATTCATGGATGCTTGAAATCATGATCGCTAAAACATCGGTAAATCATCATGTACTTGTTTTGCCCTGTTAATTAAATTTTTAATTATGCTTTTGTACTTGTGATTACTTGTCTTGTCATGCCTTGTTTCTATTCTTGTACTTGTAAAACTTTCTTGAATGCGAATGCCAATGCAAGTATGCTTGTCATGACATGAGTATGCATATGCTTGCTTGAAATTAAACGTGCTTGCTTGTCATGCATGCCTGGGATGTTAGTGCCCTTGAACGACTTGAAGTCGGGAGTGTAAACTACCTTCATTGAACATGTCATACTACTTGAACTTAGCAGTATAAACTCCCTTCAACGAAAATGCAATAGAAATAACTTGAAGTCAGGTGCAAGCACCCTTCATGGAAACATGCATGCTTGAAAGGCACACTAACATCTTGTTTGTCGTTGTGAAAAATGAGGTATGAGATACCCAAGGACCCTACCTTTTTACCAACCCTTACGTTTGGCCTCGTCATGGTGTTCGTGAATCGAGATATTTTAATTCTTGTCTTTCGTGAAATCAAAACCCGGTGTCCATGCTGGAAAAACCCTACTTCAAGATCTACATGTCGTGCTCGTGGATCGTATACAATTCAACGGATGAAATAATGAACATATCATTTCAAGGGAGCAATTATTTGAAAACTAGTAAATCTACAAGTATGTAATTCTAGAAAGCGAGTAAAGTTCATAAAATCCAACATATAATGTGTGTTCATTATTTGTACAATGCCCTTCCCATTTTCTCATCAAATCACAACCATCCATAATCTCCATTTTAGAAAATCATCTCATATTATGTGAACTTTTAGGGAAAAGCTAGCAAATGTGGAAGCATCTTGAGGAATGAAGAAAACATGTCAAGTTGAGGGAATAGAGGTACCGACCTTCAATTGGATGAGGGAAAACCCTCAATCGCGTGTGGTGTTGCTACCGGGTTTGGAGGAGGTGCTCCTTGCGTGTTTTGCCTTGGATTTGAAGAATCCAAGGATTTGAGGATGATCTCTCTCAAGGAGTAGAACCCTCTCTTGAAATCCTCCTCTTCTTACTTTCTCAATCTCCCAAGGTTTTCTTTAGGTTTGGGGAAAACCAAAACCCCCAAAGGTAACTCCTATTTATAGGCAAAGGGTAGAAACCCTAAAAATCCTGCATAAAAATCTGGGTTCGCGACCTATGATCGATCGTAACATATCTACGATCGATCGTAAATCTGCTACAATCGCTCATAGTTTCCTACGATCGATTGTAAACGTTACAGAGAGTATTGCCCATTTATGAAATTCTACGATCGTTCGTAGAATTTCTACAATCGATTGTAGCTCACCTACGATCGTTCGTAGGGTCTGTACGATTGTTTGTAAATCTGACGGTAAATTTCTAGATTTTCCCATTTTGGTATTTCGGCTATAACTTTTGACTCGTTCGTCGGATTTTGACGATTCAACTTGCGTTGGACTTGTTATTTGAAGAGGAACAATTCTGGCTATTAGAATCTTCCAATTCTTCTTTATTCATGGAACAAATTGCTCTTAAAGCTAACGGTTTGGGTTTTAGCAGCTTGGGTTTTTCAATATATCCGACTTAGGAAATCCTACTTTTTAACACTTATAGTACTTTCCGCTTCCCTTTTGACTCCCATGAACATTTCTTAATACTTAGTTAAGACTACCCAAACTTTTAAATTTCTCAATTCAAAGAAATGGAAGATTACAAAGGCTTAAAGACTTGGCACGAGTTCCAATACATGGACACAAGTTCCAGGGCTCTACATCCTCCCCCTTGTAAGAATTTTGTTCTCAAAATTTAGACGATACATACATGTACAAAAAACCAACAAAATTTTTCATGGCAACACATAATACCCTATGCCAACAACTTCGGATATTTTTCCTTGACTTCGACCTTGTGCTCCCAGGTGGCCTCTTCTCTAGGATGATGTTGCCATTAATAGAGGACCAATGGAATTGTTTTGTTGCACAACACTTGATCTCTCCGATCCATGACTTGAATCGGCTTCTCTACTAGTGTGATGTCCTCTCGGATTTCCAACAGCTCATGGTCGATCACATGCGAAGGATTAGAGATGTATTTCCGGAGCATCGACAAATGGAACACGTTGTGAACCGCTGCCATATGAGTTGGGAGAGCTACCCGGTATGCAACTTCACCAACTCTAGTGATAATTTCAAACGGCCCAACATACCGAGGACTAAGCTTGCCACTCTTGCCGAACCTCATGATCCTTTGCTAGGAGATATCTTCACAAAGACTTGATCCCTACCCAGAATTCCAAGTCCTTGCAGCGAGTGTCCGCATAGCTCTTTTGAAGATCTTGGGCAGCTTTCAACTGATCCCAAATGATCTTGACATTATCTGTGGTTAACACAATCAACTCAGGACCCAACACTTTTCTCTCTCCCACTTCATCCCAGTAGAGAGGAGACCTGCAACTTGGCCCATACAAGGCCTCAAATGGTGCCATCTGGATGCTCACCTGGTACTATTATTGTGGGCGAACTCCACCAAAGGCAATTGCTCTTCTCAGCTGCCATTGAAATCTAACATACAAGCTCGAAGCATGTCCTCGATGATTTGGATCACCCTCTTGGTCTGCCCATTCGTCTGTGGATGAAAGGCGGTGCTAAAGTCTAGTTGGGAACCCATGGTGCTCTGAAAGCTCTTCCAAAATCTGGATGTGAATCTTGGATCCCGATCTGATAAAATGCTGATTGGCACCCCGTGCAACCGAACTACTTCCTTGATATACAATGCCGCTAACTGGTTCGAGTTGAACGTAATCCGATAGGGTAAGAAATGTGCAGATTTCGTCAAACGGTCTACTACAACCCATATTGCATCTGAGTTCTTTACCGTCTGTGGTAAGTCAACAATAAAGTCTATGGAGATATGCTCTCATTTCCACTCAGGAATAGGGAGAGACTATAATAAACCCATCGGTATCATGTGCTTTGCCATCACTTTCTGACACACCAAGCACCGGGATACATACTCTGCAATAACCCTCTTAATGTTCCGCCACCAAAAATCCCCTTTGAGGTTCCGGTACATCTTCGTACCTCAATGATGCATTATATACACGGAATGATGGGCTTCATCCAGAATCTCTCTCTAGAGATCTACATCAGCCAGGACACAAAGTCTACCCTTGAACGTGATTTTCCCATCACCGGTCGAGGCGAAGTCATCATTTTCTTTGCTAATTCCTTATCACAAAGTGCAACCAACTCGGCAGCCGCTATTTATAACTCTCAGATCCGATCCATGATACGCGGCTTCACCATGATATTTGCCATCAATGGCCCATGAGTAGGAGGACTGAAACTAATGTCGAGGTTGAAGGCATCCACCAACAACTTCCACTCTCATCCCATCATATATGCAACAAGCCCATGTGACTTCTTACTCAATGCATCCGCCACCACGTTTGCCTTACCCAGGTGGTATTGGATGGAGCACTCATAATCTTTCAAAAATTCTAGCAATCTTCTTTGCCTCAGATTTAGCTCTTTCTTGGAAAACAGATACTTCAAACTTTTGTGGTCCGTGAACACTTCAAACTGCTCCCCATAGAGATAGTGTCAACGAATTTTCAAGGCAAAAACAACCGCGGCGAGTTCCAAATCGTGAGTGGGATAATTCTTCTCATGTTCCTTCAATTGCCTTGAGGTATAGGCAATGACTTTACCGTGTATCATGAGCATACATCCCAACCCCACGTGTGAGGCATCATTGTACACTACAGATCCACCATGCCCTGATGGCACTGTAAGGATGGGGGCTATTGTGAGCCGTTTCTTTAGCTCCGTGAAGCTTGCTTCACACTTATCGCTCCATACAAGCTTGACATTCTTCTTGGTCAAATATGTAAGTGGTGCCACTAGACTGGAGAATCCCTCGACGAATATCTAGTAATAGCCGGCCAAACCAAGGGAGCTGCGGATCTCTGTGACACCCTTGGGCCTCGCCCAACTAATGACTGTCTCAATCTTTAACGGGTCAACTGAGATACCCTCCGCAGACACAATGTGGCTAAGAAATGCCACCTTTTCTAGCCAGAATTCACACTTACTTAGTTTGGCATATAGCCTATGCTCTCTCAACATCTCTAGAGCGAGGCAGAGGTTTCGTGCGTGATCTTCCCGTGTCTGGGAATACACTAAGATATCGTCAACGAACACAATACGCATCGATCTAAGTACGGTCGGAACATCCAGTTCATCAGATTCATAAAGGCTGCCGACGTGTTCGTGAGACCGAAAGGCATCACTAAGAACTTGTAATGCCTATATCGAGTCCTGAATGCAGTTTTGGGAACATCTTCCACCTTAATCATCAACTGGTGGTAGTCGGATTGAAGGTCGATCTTCGAGAAATACTTTGCTCCCTTTAGCTGGTTGAGCAATTATTAATCCTGGGCAATGGATAACGGTTCTTCACAGTGACCTTGTTCAACTGCATGTAATCAATGCACATACACATTGATCCATCTTTTTTCTTCACAAATAGCACTGGGGCACCCCATGGTGAGACACTTGGTCTGATGAATCCCAGGCTTTGCAGTTCTTCCAATTGCACCTTAAGCTCCTTGAGTTCAAATTGGGCCATCCTATAAGGAGCTCTAGAGATCGGAGCAATGCTGGGTACGAGCTCTATCATGAATTCGATCTCTCTAACTAGAGCCAACCCAGGTAACTTCTCTGGAAACACATCAAGAAATTTACTTACCGCCGGAATGGTAGATAAGTCTTTTACCTCCGGGTTTTCTAGACTTAACGCCGTGAAACGGGGGGTATCTTTACTCCTCAATCATTTGAAAGGGAATGACTTTCCTTCTACCAACTTGAAATACACCGTCTTCTCAAAGCAAGCTACATGCCAATGGTGAGCGGCTAGCCAATTCATCCCCAAAATGACATCAAAGTCTTGGAATCCAAGGATGATAAGATTGGCTGTAAGCTCGTGGCTCCCCACCTGAATCACACTACGTATATACACTCTGCTTGCTACAATTGTCTTGCCGAGTGGAGTCGAGATGGACAGCTCCAGTTCTAACTGGCTAAGCTCGGTGGAAAATCCCTGGGAGAAACTCGACAAGACGAATGAATGTGTTGACCCGGTATCAATCAACACCTGAGCCAAATACTCATTTACTACTAATGCTCCTAAAATTTATACTAACTGGAATCAATCCATGCAACAAGTACATCTATAGATAGTATGCGATACACGAAATGCAATTAAAACATAGCAACAATCATCAATGATCTAATACAAATTAAATGTGTACCTTGCACGACATCATCTGATGCCCGTGCATCTCCCTCTATTAGAGCGAAGACTCGCCCCTGTTTTGCTTGGCGAAGCGGCGGTGTAGACCTCACAGGCTGGGAGGACCCCTGGTAGGATGCTGCTGGTGAAGCTGGGGGACTACTCCCTTGGTAATCTCCAGCCGTATTCCTTCTGCCACAGGAAGGACAGATCTCATATGAGAATGCTGGGGCTGTTGGAGGAGCAGGTCAAGCAACTTGAGTAAATGCTGGGCCTGGAGCCTGGACTGCCTGAGGTTTACGTGCCTAGGGCATGTAAGGCCGTGGAGCAGGTGGCATAAATGGTGGCCTCTGAGGTGGCACTGTCCATGAATATGGGGTAGTCCTTGCCCTCTTCTCCGAAGGTGCCGAACTGTTGGATTGGCCTCTCGCCAAATCTCTCTTCCTCACAAACACCTCCGAATTGGTCTCAACCAACAGGGCCTTATGCACCAACTCTACATAGGTAGCGTGCCTAAATAAGGAGACTCTGTCCATGATGAAATCATTGAGGCCCTGCTTAAACCTCCTCACCTTCATTGCCTCTGTGGCAATCATGTGAGGCGCAAAGCGTGAAAGCTCTGCGAACATGGCCTCATACTCAGCCACCGACATCGATCCCTGTTCAAGGGTGATGAATTCTCTTTCCTTCTCTCGAGCTCCCACCAGAAATACTTCTTGTAGAATACATCCATGAAATCTCCCCAAGTCCATGGCTGACCCTATCTGGTCAGATCCCTGGTCCTCTCTGCAGGTCTCCACCAATGATCTACTTCTCCTTCCAACATGAAGACGGCCATGCCACTCTCTCCTCCTCAGTAGGAGATAACACTGAAAACATCTTCTCTAACCGTTGAATCCACGACTCAGCTGCCAGTGGATCAACACTCCTATGAAATGCTGGAGGCCTCATCCTCCTAAATGCCTCCACTCCTGCTGAGCGAGGTGCCAGAGTAGGCACACATGGAATAGCATGAGGAGGTGTGGGTGCTGCAAGCAGTGGAGTAGCCTGCCTGGCCGCCAACATGGCCAATGTCTCCGCAATAGAGCCTAAACCTGTGTGAGGTCAAGCTGCTCATCTCCAGATGGAGATGAGGAAGATCCACGAGTGTGGTATCCGTGACCCCGGGAGCCACGTCTCATGACTAGTGTCCTGAGAACAATAACACACATGAGTCTAACTTGGAACCACAATTTATAAGATTCAACACTTCACAATAGTTCAAGTATGTATGGTATAGTAATATAATATACATCACATCAAACCATCAAAGTATTTATAAGACACTTAGTGTTCTAGCGTTGCTAGACACATACTTGGTTGGACTCAACCGTTTTGGACCAAAACTAAGAGTTAGTCTATACTTGGGATACGACTCTCTTCCTGACCCTAAAGCTTTGGTTAAGTCGTGGTATCATTTTCTAAATGACCCTAATGATCTAAAGCTTAGGCTCTGATACCAAACCTATCGCGCCCCAAAACCCACCCTAGGAGTTAGAGTGAATCTTGGACGAGACTTGACATGACTTGACGAACCATCTGAAAGTATGCCTCTTTTTAATTTTAGAAAAATAGTTCTTGGGGGGCATACATCGAATCCCAAGATCTGACTAAGATTCTAATTGATTTTATTCAATGAAAGTTAAAATCACAATACCTTTGCGACTTTGAAATTGCTAAGTCAAATCCACAATAATAGCGATACCGGCAAAACTTCACAAGTGCCAAGTCTTCTTCGCAATCCACACAGACCTTCTTTTTCTTTAAAGCTTTCTCTAATGGAAGCTAATGGCCCTTCCAAAAATCCAGCTCTAGAAATCTTGAATAAAAGATCCAATCTTTATCCTTCAAGATGGGTTCTTGATCTCTTCTTGATACTCAAAGCAAGAACACAATATAACAAGAATAAAAAGGGAAGGGGGCTGACCGTACAGCCTAGAGAGAGGGGTTTGGGCGTGAGATTGAGGGGAGAAGATTATTTCCAAATCTGGAAATTCTGGAAAAAATTAATTGTGTCCAACTCCTTGGACGTCCACCTCTTTATAGGATATGCTTGGGTTGCTTGCAACCCAAGACTCCACTTTCTAATCCAATTAGAAGTCCTTAATTAGTTTCCTATTTGGTTTCTCCTTTAATTAATTAGGATTAATCAAAATAGAAACTAATCTTATCCATTAGTGTCCAACTAATCCCATTCTTATCCTAATCCAATTAGGATTCCTTAATTAGCAAGAAACTAATAGAATCTCTAACAAATAGGGAATCTTTAATTAGTAACTAACTAACTAACTAACTAACAAACCTTATCCAATAAGGTGTTTATTAATTAGAAACTAATTAAAAGACAAACAATAAAGCAATCTCCATGGAGTGGGCATCCCACCCTAGGTGGGCCCCACCCCACACGCCCATATGGGTTCCAAACCCCTTTTGGTCAATTTCTTTGATCTTTAATCTTATTCCCCAATAGGTCCTACCCATTTGGTTTTTCAGATTTAATGTGATTCCACCTTTTAGAGCTTCACTATATCATATAGTGATTTCTTAGAGAAATAAATTAATTTAATTATTTAATTAAATTAAACACTTTAAGAAAGTCCTTGTGTGTGGGATCTAAATGGATCTCTTATTTTCGGTTGTGGGACCATGTAGAGACCCGAAATTTAATTTCTTGGTATTCGTATCAATTATTTTAATATTCTTGGTTGTCATGATTAATTTATTACATAAGTTTAAAATTGGAACAATTAAAGTAGCATGAGGGTGTTTTATAAATTAATCTAGTGAAAAATAGACGAAATCTCCTTTATCATAAGAGGGGCATTTTGGTCATTTTGTGCAATCCAAAATTTATGAACATTTTAATGTAGATTCTATATGACCTAAAGTAGCTATGGTTCAAATTTCAGGTTAATCCGATAAGAATTGAGCTCTATAGAATTATTCAAAGTGCAGTGGCAAAACTGTAAATACGATGAACAGTAACCGCGTGAACAGTAACCGTGAATAGTGTTTTAGCAGTTCTTATCACTTTCTAACTCTGGTATTGCCTATATAAAGACCCTAACTCATGGATTTTAGGTATTTCATCATTCTAAAACTTATTAGAGAGAAAAATAGAAGAAAAACCTATGAGTTTTCATTAAAGAGAGTGAGAGAAAAGGGTTTTGGAGAGATCCAAGAGGAGAAATCAAAGGTGTTGCAAGGAAAAAGTACAAAAAGGCTTAGGTCCATCCCATTCGCAAACGTTTGATCATAGGGAAGCGATCGTGAAAGGTAAATACGACTTCCTTCCTCTCAATATAGGGATTATTGATACAAATATGATGAAGAAATAGATCTAAAGTAAGAACGACAATAGCAAATATGTTTTTATTGTTTTAAACTATGATGAAAATTATATATGAGGATTTTATGATGTTTATACTCAGATTTTCTCATGGAAAATTATATATGATGATTTTACGATGTTTATACCCATATTTTTTTTATGGAAAATATATATGATGATTTTTGTAATGTTCTAAATCAGGATTTTCCCTTGAACAATCTATAGACGATGTTAGAAAATTTTAGATCTTGGTTATCTGATGGATAATATATATATGATGAATAGAGAACATTTTAGATGGTGATTTCCTTGTGATAATTATTTGAAAAAGATGTTGTTTATGATTTTTTTTATTCTATATCAACAAGGGGAATGGGATTGATTTTGTGGTGTATGAATGATGAGAATAGAGGAAGTGGATGATGTTCAGAATTGATAAAAT
The DNA here is from genome assembly GCA_015143295.1 of Tetracentron sinense. Classification (NCBI taxonomy): domain Eukaryota; kingdom Viridiplantae; phylum Streptophyta; class Magnoliopsida; order Trochodendrales; family Trochodendraceae; genus Tetracentron; species Tetracentron sinense. The sequence continues at coordinate 2,922,177 of CM026574.1, read as the reverse complement.
TATTATAAGTTTGTTTGAGATCATTATGTGTTGTGAAAACTAAGGCCCTGTGAGACTTATTTGATTATAGATGCGTATTAAAAAATTTAGACGCGGTAAATAAAATTATCCCTTATTTTATTTGACAAATTATGCTTTATATTGATCACTTAGGAGAACCCTTGCATGTTTAAATCTATGCATGAATTACAAGTATTTTATTTCATTCACACGGATTCACGAAATCTATACATGAACAAGCATGAGAATAAACAAGATGACAAGTAATATGCAAGTACACAAGGACACAAGCATTATGCATGATTGAGTTTTGCACTGACCGAGTACCCACAGGCCTATGATCAAGGCAAAACCAGCCGTATGCACCGGCGAATGTGTAGACAAGCCGTGTACACCGGATAATGTGTATATTGTGTGGTACCTCAGAAAGTAGGGTATATGTTAGTCTCTACCCGATATATGGGGTAGAGTTATTTTAAGTTATTGCAATTGCATGTTGTTGAATAAATTCATGAACAAAAATAGGCAAGATAAATAAGAGAAATAAGCATGAGTAATCAGGTGTAAGAATCAAATTTAATTATGCTTCCGCACTTTGAAATATTGTGAGTTCACTTGTGATGTTGAATCTTAAAATATATTGTTATCAAATCTCGTATATTGTTAGGCAGGATTTTGTATATACGCTGGGTAACTTGTTACTCAGCCGATGACTGTTGTTGTCGGCAGGTGCTAGATTTGACATTTGTGCCCCAGGACATTGGGAAGAGGAAGAATACGAGGAAGAGCAGGAAGAGCCAGCAGGTGACTATCCTGATGGAGAATGGAACTTGGATTGCTAGCCATACACAGGACACTAGATCACTAGTATATTTGGATTTTGAATTTTAGAATTGTAATAGACAAATTATGGATTTATAGTTTGTTTGAGTTTATGACTGGAGATTCATAGAGGTTGATTTTAAATTGATTATGAGGTCTTAGTATTTATTTCAGATATTGGACTTGATTGCATTTATAAAAAAAAAAAAAAAAAATTTTTAGGTCCATGTTTTTAGAATTGCCTTAAATGCTTATGATAAAAAGTTATGGAATTAATGATTAAGTCACGTGCCAAAGTCTCACATTAAGTTAGGTGGGATTTTGGGGCGCGACAGAGTTGGTATCAGAGCCAAGGCATTAGGTTAGATAGGGCTTAAGTCTTAGGATACAACATGCTAGGATATATTGTGATGATTAGAGTAAAGCCTGAGTATTAGGATGAATTATTTTTCCAAGTTGGACTAATTGTTACCGTTTGCTCTCAGGATTATCACAATGAGGCGCGGTCATGCATATAACACTAGAGGTAATGCTGGAAGGGGTATTGATGAAGGACATCCAATTGGTATGTACTAGCCTGATTTGACTGAGGTGCTAGGATCGATTGCCGAGACTATGGCACTCCTCGCAGCCAGACAACCTGTTGCAACTGCTCTTGGACCAGCAGAGGCACATGTACCCCCTCCACCCAGGCCACATGCGGGGATTGAGGCGTTCCGGAGATTGAGGCCTCCGTCATTCTATGGGACCACAGATCCAATAGCTGCAGAGGCATGGATCTTACAACTGGAGAAGATATTTTCAGTTCTGTCTCCCACGGATACTGAAAGAGTGACATGGGCAGCCTTTGTAATGGAGGGTGAAGCAGAACATTGGTGGAGAGCAGCTTCCAGGACTAGAGATTTGACTAGAGCAGGTCAACCATGGACATGGGGGGAATTTCTAGATGTGTTTTATAAGAAGTATTTTCCAGTGGTTGTCCGGGAAAAGAAGGAAGCAGAGTTCCTCACTCTTGAACGGGAGAAGATGACAGTGGCCGAGTATGAGGCCAAGTTCTCAGAACTTTCAAGGTTTGCACCTCATATGATTGCCACAGAGGCAATGAAAGCAAGAAAATTTGAAAGAGGATTGAGAGATTTTATTCGAGACCGAGTCTCAATGTTTCGACTCGAGACTTTCGCTGAAGTGAACGATAGGGCTCAGTTGGCTGAAAAGAATTCAGAGGAATTCTTGAAGAAGAGAGAGATGAATCAAAAAGAAAAATTCAGCAGGGGACAGCCAAGCAGGGTTGGACCACAGGATAAGAGGCCTAGATTTTCAGGCCAACCACCTACAGCTAGGCCGACTCCTTATCACAGGCCTGCACCTCCATCTGGACCTACTGTGCCTCACCCTACTACTTCTCAGGCCACTCGGTATGTGCAGCCTACTTCTTCTGCACCTATGTTTAATGTGTGTGTACATTGTGGGAAGAGACATCCAGCTGGTGAATGTCGAGCACTCACAGGGGGATGTTTCCAGTGTGGTCAATTGGGACACCGGATTAGAGATTGTCCTCACCGTAGTCAGCAGGCCACTCAGCAAGTCCAGCCTCAGGGGAATAGGCCACCTACTAGGCAGGCACCACAGCAGAAGCCTCCTCAGGCTCCTAAACCCCAGCAGCCCCCACAGCAGCAGCCACGTCAGGTGACCCAGGGCATGGTCTTTGCAATATCAGATCAGGATGCACAGGCATCAGATGATGTGGTGCAAGGTACACTTTAGTTATATTTATATTTGATATGATATTTCTATGATTATTGTGATGTTTATAAATATGATGTGTGGATAAAATATGCTACTTATATTATGTGAATAATGCATGAATTTGACACTTAGTTATTTAATAACTCAGGCACCCTGTTGATTAATGAATGTTTGGCACATGTATTGATTGATACGGGATCAACACATTCGTTTGTTACACCTAGTTTTGCGAAGGGATTTGTTTCAGAACCGAGCCAGTTAGATAAGGAGTTATCCATCTTGACTCCTATTGGTAAATCAGTAGTCACCGACCAAGTATACCGAGCTTGTGTCATCCTTGTGGGACAACATGAGCTACTGGTAGACCTAATCATCCTAGACTTCCAAGATTTTGATGTCATTCTTGGAATGGATTGGCTTGCAGCTTACCATGGGCAAGTAGATTGTTATGAGAAAATGGTGAAGTTCAAGCCAGTTAATGGAACTCCCTTCCATTTTAGAGGATTGAAGAAGAAAGACATCGCTAGATTTGCGGCCTTAAGTCTTTCCAATCCAGAAGGAAAAGATGGTTCTGTCATCCCTGTAGTCTGTGAGTTCATGGATGTTTTTCCTGATGAGTTACCAAGGTTACCACTAGATAGGGAGATTGATTTTGTCATTGACTTAGCTCCAGGCACTGCACCAATTTCCAGAGCACCGTATAGGATGACCCCAGCAGAACTAAAAGAGTTGAAGGTACAAATTGAAGCATTACTGAACAGGGTTTTATTAGACCAAGTATGTCACCATGGGGTGCACCAGTTCTTTTTGTAAAGAAGAAGGATGGGTCGATGAGGATGTGCATCGACTATCGGCAGTTAAACAAGGTCACCATAAAGAACAAATATCCGTTGCCACAGATTGATGATCTGTTCGACCAATTAAAGGGAGCAAAATTTTTTTCTAAGATAGATCTGAGGTCAGGGTATCATCAATTGAAGATTAGATCAGAGGATATCCCTAAATCAGCTTTCAGAACAAGATATGGACACTTTGAGTTTCTGGTTATGTCCTTTGGTTTAACTAATGCACCGGCAACATTTATGGACTTGATGAATAGAGTATTCAAACCAGTCTTGGATTGTCATGTGATAGTATTTGTAGACGACATCCTTGTATACTCACCCACCCGGGAGGATCATGAGAAGCATCTTTGGGTTACCCTCGAGACTTTGAGAAAACATGAGTTGTATGCTAAATTGAGTAAATGTGAGTTTTGGCTTGAGAAGGTAGCATTTCTAGGCCATGTCGTATCATCAGAAGGGATTTCAGTAGACCCCGCGAAGATTGAAGCTGTTGCAGATTGGGTTAGGCCAAAGAGTGTTACAGAAATCAGGAGTTTTTTAGGCCTCGCAGGATATTATAGAAGATTTGTAGAGGGATTCTCTAGCCTGGCAGCACCACTTACTCACTTGACCAAGAAAAATGCCAAGTTCACATGGGATGATAAATGCGAGCAGAGTTTCTTGGAATTGAAGAAGCGCCTTACTACAGCCCCAGTCCTCACTGTTCCATCAGGTAGTGGTGGATTTGTAGTTTACAGTGATGCTTTGCATGTTGGTTTAGGATGTGTTCTCATGCAACATGGTAAAGTCATTGCCTATGCATCCCGACAATTGAAGAACCATGAGAAGAACTACCCTACTCATGATTTAGAGCTAGCAGCAGTGGTTTTTGCTCTAAAGATTTGGCGGCATTATTTGTATGGAGTAGAGTTTGAAATTTTTACAGATCATAAGAGCCTCAAGTACTTGTTCTCTCAGAAAGAGCTCAACTTGAGACAACGCTGTTGGGTAGAATTTTTGAAAGATTATGATTGTTCGATCCAATATCATCCAGGGAAAGCTAATGTGGTAGCAGATGCACTTAGCAGAAGGCCCTCTGGTTTGTTGGCACATTTAAGGGTCAAAGGTTGGAAATTGTTAGAAGATATGTCCAACAATGAAACAAGTTTCAGTCTTTGTATAGGCGGACCATTGGTAGCTAATCTTGCAGTCAGATCATATATGCGAACCAGAATCATAGAATTGCAAGAGTCTGATGAAGAATTATTAGCTTATCAAGCCAAGTCTTTCGAAAATGGTCAGGAGGATTTCTCAGTTAATGGAGAAGGAGCTATAACGTTTAAAGGCAGGTTATGTGTCCTAAATAATGAAGATTTGAGACGAGAGATTTTAGATGAAGCACATCGGTCCAAGTATACAGTTCATCCAGGTGGTACTAAGATGTACCAAAATCTCAAGAGGCATTATTGGTGGAAGAATATGAAGAGAGATGTGGCTACTCATGTATCTCAATGTTTGGTTTGTCAACAAGTGAAAGCCAAACATAAGAGACCTGCAGGGTTATTGCAACCCCTCCCTATTCCTGAGTGGAAGTGGGAAAATATATCTATGGACTTTATTGTGGGATTGCCAAAGACAGCCAAGAATTTTGATGCCATTTGGGTGGTGGTGGACTGTCTTACTAAGTCAGCTCACTTTCTTCCTTATCGGACTACTTATAATGCTAACAAGTTAGCGGAACTTTATATTAAGGAAGTGGTACGTTTACATGGAGTACCTGTCAGTATCGTTTCTGACAGAGATACAAGGTTCACATCAAGGTTCTGGAGGAGTTTCCAGCAAGCCATGGGATCTCGCCTGGATTTCAGCACGACATTTCATCCTCAAACTGATGGTCAAACAGAAAGAGTGAATCAGATTATTGAGGATATGCTCCGGTCTTGTATGCTTGATTTTCAAGGTAGTTGAGATGGGCATTTACCCTTAGTTGAATTTGCTTATAACAACAGTTATCAAGCAAGTATTCAGATGACACCTTTCGAAGCCTTGTATGGTAGAAGTTGTAGATCTCCTCTTTATTGGGATGAAGTGGGAGAGAGAAAACTTCTGGGTCCTGAGCTAATTGAACAGACGGCAGACCGGGTTAACTTGATCAGAGAAAGATTGAAGACTGCCCAGAGTAGACAAAAGAGTTATGCAGACACCCGAAGAAGGGATTTGGAATTTCAAGTTGGAGATTTTGTCTTCGTTAAAAATCACCTACCAAAGGAATTATGAGGTTTGGTAAGAGAGGGAAGTTAAGTCCAAGGTATGTTGGACCATTCGAAATTATCAGAAGAGTAGGAGAAGTGGCATACAGGGTTAACCTGCCTCCTCACATGGCGGCGGTTCATAATGTCTTCCACGTTTCTATGTTGAGGAAGTACATTCCAGATCCTTCACATATTATAGATTTTGAGCCTTTGGAAATTCGAGAAGATTTGACGATGGTAGAACAACATGTTCAGATTTTGGATCAAAAAGAGCATGTGCTACGCAGAAACATCATTCGTTTTGTCCTCCTTCGCTGGCAACACCACTCCGTTGAAGAGGCCACTTGGGAAAGAGAAGATGAAGTTCGAGAGAAGTATCCCTACTTGTTTAACTAAGGTACACAATTTCGAGGACGAAATTCCTTTTAAGGGGGGTAGGATGTAGAGACCCGAAATTTAATTTCTTGGTATTCGTATCAATTATTTTAATATTCTTGGTTGTCATGATTAATTTATTACATAAGTTTAAAATTGGAACAATTAAAGTAGCATGAGGGTGTTTTATAAATTAATCTAGTGAAAAATAGACGAAATCTCCTTTATCATAAGAGGGGCATTTTGGTTATTTTGTGCAATCCAAAATTTATGAAAATTTTAATGTAGATTCTATATGACCTAAAGTAGCTATAGTTCAAATTGCAGGTTAATCTGATAAGAATTGAGCTCTATAGAATTATTCAAAGTGCAGTGGCAAAACTGTAAATACGATGAACAGTAACCGCGTGAACAGTACCGCGTGAACAGTAACCGTGAATAGTGTTTTAGCAGTTCTTATCACTTTCTAACTCTGGTATTGCCTATATAAAGACCCTAACTCATGGATTTTAGGTATTTCATCATTCTAAAACTTATTAGAGAGAAAAATAGAAGAAAAACCTATGAGTTCTCATTAAAGAGAGTGAGAGAAAAGGGTTTTGGAGAGATCCAAGAGGAGAAATCAAAGGTGTTGCAAGGAAAAAGTACAAAAAGGCTTAGATCCATCTCATTCGCAAACGTTTGATCGTAGGGAAGCGATCGTGAGAGGTAAATACGACTTCCTTCCTCTCAATATAGGGATTATTGATACAAATATGATGAAGAAATAGATCTAAAGTAAGAACGACAATAGTAAATATGTTTTTATTGTTTTAAACTATGATGAAAATTATATATGAGGATTTTATGATGTTTATACTCAGATTTTCTCATGGAAAATTATATATGATGATTTTACGATGTTTATACCCAGATTTTTTTTTATGGAAAATATATATGATGATTTTTGTAATGTTCTAAATCAGGATTTTCCTTTGAAAAATCTATAGACGATGTTAGAAAATTTTAGATCTTGGTTATCTGATGGATAATATATATATGATGAATAGAGAACATTTTAGATGGTGATTTCCTTGTGATAATTATTTGAAAAAGATGTTGTTTATGATTTTTTTTATTCTATATCAACAAGGGAATGTGATTGATTTTGTGGTGTATGAATGATGAAAATGGAGGAAGTGGATGATGTTCAGAATTGATGAAATTATTATAAGTTTGTTTGAGATCATTATGTGTTGTGAAAACTAAGGCCCTGTGAGACTTATTTGATTATAGATGCGTATTAAAAAATTTAGACGCGGTAAATAAAATTATCCCTTATTTTATTTGACAAATTATGCTTTATATTGATCACTTAGGAGAACCCTTGCATGTTTAAATCTATGCATGAATTACAAATATTTTATTTCATTCACACGGATTCACGAAATCTATACATGAACAAGCATGAGAATAAACAAGATGACAAGTAATATGCAAGTACACAAGGACACAAGCATTATGCATGATTGAGTTTTGCACTGACCGAGTACCCACAGGCCTATGATCAAGGCAAAACCAGCCGTATGCACCGGCGAATGTGTAGACAAGCCGTGTACACCGGATAATGTGTATATTGTGTGGTACCTCGGAAAGTAGGGTATATGTTAGTCTCTACCCGATATATGGGGTAGAGTTATTTTAAGTTATTGCAATTGCATGTTGTTGAATAAATTCATGAACAAAAATAGGCAAGATAAATAAGAGAAATAAGCATGAGTAATCAGGTGTAAGAATCAAATTTAATTATGCTTCCGCACTTTGAAATATTGTGAGTTCACTTGTGATGTTGAATCTTAAAATATATTGTTATCAAATCTCGTATATTGTTAGGCAGGATTTTGTATATACGCTGGGTAACTTGTTACTCAGCCGATGACTGTTGTTGTCGGCAGGTGCTAGATTTGACATTTGTGCCCCAGGACATTGGGAAGAGGAAGAATACGAGGAAGAGCAGGAAGAGCCAGCAGGTGACTATCCTGATGGAGAATGGAACTTGGATTGCTGGCCATACACAGGACACTAGATCACTAGTATATTTGGATTTTGAATTTTAGAATTGTAATAGACAAATTATGGATTTATAGTTTGTTTGAGTTTATGACTGGAGATTCATAGAGGTTGATTTTAAATTGATTATGAGGTCTTAGTATTTATTTCAGATATTGGACTTGATTGCATTTATAAAAAAAAAAAAAAGATTTTAGGTCCATGTTTTTAGAATTGCCTTAAATGCTTATGATAAGAAGTTATGGAATTAATGATTAAGTCACGTGCCAAAGTCTCACATTAAGTTAGGTGGGATTTTGGGGTGCGACAGACCAAGTACTCAACATTTCGGTTAAAGCATTGTTACTAGAAACACCTTTCCTATACTCCATTAGGATTATAAAATTTTATCTATATCCCTGGACTTCCACCAATCACAATTAATGTCCATTAACACAATGTGATTAACCTCCAGAAAATAGAGAATTACTTGCAGGTATTTTTATCTCAAGATTTGTTTACAGATCAGTCCCTCCACTTCCAATATTGTTATAAGCTTACGGGGCAATATCTAATACTGTCTTTAATCCCTGGCTTATATTGAGAACCCATTCTCTTTGATACTTTTAGTCAAACTTGGACTTGCAAAACATTTTAAAAAATTCTTTAAAAGAAATAATAATTATTATTACATTTCTTTTATACAGAAAATAAATTTCTCGATAAAACCATTTCATCGATAAATACCAGCGTTGGGTTTTTCAAGTCCGGTTTTGATATAAGTATCAACTCAATATTATTTACTCTGTAAGAGTAGTGGAATCCTTGTCGAGTGTACACACACTTCTTCCAGTATAGCGTACATAACCCAACGAGCCCGTATTTAATCCGGTGTGTTGGACATTGACGATTAGTTACATCAAAGCTACATAGGCAAATACTAGAGAAGATGTCGACCTCTCAGGTTAAGGACAATCTATCAAATAGATTACCCTGAATATAAAGATAGTATATTTCTAAGGGTATCCACTGAACGATCCAGTTGCGATATAAGTACTTCTTACTTATATCCACAATTTAGTCAAGAGACCCTTCTCTCAGTGATTGAGATTCATCACTCCATCATATGGAACTAACAAAGTGTAAGTTATTAGGAATAAATTGTCCAGATGCATCCTGATTAACTTCGAACAATTTTAGGTCTACAAGGAACCGAAAAAACCATATCTCCTTAGCAATTAGTTATCAACTAATTGGATGGTTTTCCTACAATGTTACCTAAGGGATGAAGTAGTCTCATCCAATGAGATACTTTTGATATATTACCCAATGCAGAAGACAATGTGTGAATGTAAAATATGCACTTATTGATTTAGAAATAGATAAATACAATTCTGGAATGGCTTTGGGGGCATACATGTCTAACACCATCCTGCAAAAGAGAGTCAGAGCATGCAATAGCGAAAGCGAATACATAACATAGCGGAAGCAAAATATCTATCTCATATATATATAAATAAGTATCCCAAGTTATATACCATATCCAAAAGACAGAGTTGACATGCCCACCGCAAAATATACAAGTATAACCCTCTCACCCACGCTCGATGTCTACTAAACAAAACCTAAATAGGGCCAATAGTCCCCATCACCAAGCTGAGGATCCTCCTGAGGTACCTCTTCGACATACTCCTCTTCCTCCCATGGACCGAGAGCACATATATGAAAAAGAGCAGTTGCTACAATTGTACCTGCCAACATCAAATGTACAGCCAAGTATTGAAACATTCAGCAGGTACCTACTACTAACCAACAAGTCATAGGAGCAACAAATAATAATAACAATAAATAGAATAAAAAATAATAAGCAGTAAGTATGTATATTCATGTATGCTTGAAATCATGATCGCTAAAACATCGGTAAATCATCGTGTACTTGTCTTGCTTTGTTAATTAAATTTTTAATCATGTTTTTGTACTTGTGAAAACTTATCTTGTCATATCTTGTTTCTATTCTTGTACTTGTAAAATTTGCTTGAATGTGGATGCCAATGCATGTATGCTTGTCATGACATGAGTATGCATTTGCTTGCTTGAAATTAAACATGCTTGCTTGTCATGCATGCCTGAGATGTTAGTGCCCTTGAATGACTTGAAGTCAGGAGTGTAAACACCCTTCATTGAACATGTCAAACTACTTGAAGTAAGGAGTATAAACTCCCTTCAACAAAAATGCAATAGAAGCAACTTGAAGTCAGGTGCAAGCACCCTTCAGATCCCCGAGGATATACCCTACCTTTTTACCAACCCTTACGTTTGGCCTCGTTATGGTGTTTGTGAATCGAGATAATTTAATTCTTGTCTTTCGTGAAATCAAAACCCGGTCTCAATCCTGGAAAAACCCTAATTCAAGATCTACATGTCGTGCTCGTGGATTGTATACAATTCAACGGATGAAATAATGAACATATCGTTTCAAGGCAGCAATTATTTGAAAACAAGTAAATCTACAAGCATGCAATTCTAGAAAACGAGTAAAGTTCATAAAATCCAACATATAATGTGTGTTCATTATTTGTACAATGCCCTTCCCATTTTCTCATCAAATTACAACCATCCATAATCTCCATTTTAGAAAATCCTCTCATATTATGTGAACTTTTAGGAAAAAGCTAGCAAATGTGGAAGCATCATGAGGAATGAAGAAAACATGGCAAGTTGAGGGAATAGAGGTATCGACATTCAATTGGATGAAGGAAAACCCTCAATCGCATGTGAAGTCGCTATTGGGTTTGGAGGAGGTGCTCCTTGCGTGTTTTGCCTTGGATTTGAAGAATCCAAGGATTTGAGGATGATCTCTCTCTAGGATGAGAACCCTCTCTTGAAATCCTCCTCTTCTTCCTTTCTCAAACTCCCAAGGTTTTCTTTAGGTTTAGGGAAAACCAAAACCCCCAAAGGTAACCCCCTATTTATAGGTAAAGGGTAGAAACCCTAAAAATCCCGCATAAAAATCTGGGTTCGCGACCTATGATCGATCGTAACATATCTACGATCGATCGCAAATCTGCTACGATCGCTCGTAAACGTTACAGAGAGTATTGCCCTTTTATGAAATTCTATGATCATTCGTAGAATTTCTACAATCGATCGTAGCTCACCTACGATCATTCGTAGGGTCTGTATGATCGTTCGTAAATCTGACGGTAAATTTCTAGATTTTCCCATTTTGGTATTTCGGCTATAACTTTTGGCTCATTCGTCGGATTTTGACGATTCAACTTGGGTTGGACTTGTTATTTGAAGATGAACAATTCTAGATGTTAGAATCTTCCAATTCTTCTTTATTTATGGACCAAATTACCCCTAAAGCTGACTGGTCTGAAATTGGGTTTCAGCAGCTCGGGTTTTTCAACACATCCGACTTAGGAAATCCTATTTTTTTTTAACACTTATAGTACTTTCCGCTTCCCTTTTGACTCCCATGACCATTTCTTAATACTTAGTTAAGATTATCCAAACTTTTAAATTTCTCATTTCATAGAAATAGAAGATTACAAAGGCTTAAAGCCTTGGCACGAGTTCCAATACATGGACACTAGTTACAGGGCTCTACATCCTCCCCCCTTGTAAAAATCTCATTCTCGAAATTTAGACGATACTTACATGTACAAAAAACCAACAAAATTTTTCATGGCAACACATAATACCCTATGCAAACAACTTCGGGTACTTTTCTTTGATTTCAACCTCGCGCTCCCATGTGGCCTCTTCTCTAGTACGATGTTACCATTGAACGAGGACCAATGGAATTGTTTTGTTGCGCAGCACTTGATCTCTCCGATCCAAGAATTGAATCGGCTTCTGTACTAGTATGATGTCCTCTCGGATTTCCAACGGCTCATGGTCGATCACGTGCGAAGGATCGGAGATGTATTTCCGGAGAATTGACAAATGGAACACGTTGTGAACCGCTACCATATGAGTTGGGAGAGCTACCCGGTATGCAACTTCACCAACTCTAGTGATAATTTCAAACGGCCCAACATACCGAGGACTAAGCTTGCCACTCTTGTCGAACCTCATGATCCTTTGCTAGGAGATATCTTCACAAAGACTTGATCCCCTACCCGGAATCCAAGTCCCTGCGGCAAGTGTCCGCATAGCTCTTCTGACTCTCTTGGGCAGCTTTCAACCGATCCTGGATGATGTTGACCTTATTCGCGGTCAACTCAATCAACTCAGGACCCAGCACTTTTTTTTCTCCCACTTCATCCCAGTAGAGAGGAGACCTGCAACTTTGCCCATAAAAGGCCTCAAATGGTGTCATCTGGATACTCGCCTGGTACTATTATTGTAGGCGAACTCCACCAAAGGCAATTGCTCTTCCCAACTGCCGTTGAAATCTAACATACACGCTCGAAGCATGTCCTCGATGATTTGGATCACCCTCTCGGTCTGCCATCCGTCTGTGGATGAAAGGCGATGCTAAAGTCAAGTTGGGAACCCATGGCGCTCTGAAAGCTCTTCCAGAATCAGGATGTGAATCTTGGATCCGATCTGATAAAATGCTGACTGACACCCCGTGCAACCGAACTACTTCCTTGATATACGATGCCACTAACAGGTTCGAGTTGAATGTAGTCTGATAGGGTAAGAAATGCGCAGACTTCGTCAAATGGTCTATTACAACCCATATTGCATCTGAGTTTCTTACCGTCCGAGGTAAGTCAATAATAAAGTCCATGAAGATATGCTCTCATTTCCACTCAAGAATAGGGAGAGACTGTAATGGACCCATCGGTATCATGTGCTCTGCCATCACTTGCTGACACACCAAGCATCGGGATACATACTCTATAATATCCCTCTTCATGTTCTGCCACCAAAAATGCCCTTTGTACCTCCATGATGCACTATATACTTGGAACGATGGGCTTCATCCAGAATCTCTCTCCGGAGATCTACATCAGCCGGGACACAAAGTCTACCCTTGAACATGAATGCCCCATCACCGGTTATGGCGAACTCATCATTTCCTTTGCTAATTCCTTGTCACAAAGAGCAACCAACTCGGCATCCGCTATTTGTAACTCTCGGACCCGATCTATGATATGCGGCTTCACCGTGATATTTGCCATCAATGGCCCATGAGTAGGAGGATTGAAACTAATGTCAAGGTTGGATGCATCTTCCAACAACTTCCACTCTCGACCCATCATATATGCAACAAGCCCATGTGACTTCCTACTCAATGCATCTGCCACCACGTTTGCCTTACCCAGGTGGTATTGGATGGAGCACTCATAATCATTCAAAAATTCTAGCCATCTTCTTTGCCTCAGATTTAGCTCTTTCTGGGAAAACAAATACTTCAGACTTTTGTGCTTCGTGAACACTTCAAACTGCTCCCCATAGAGATAGTACTGCCAAATCTTCAAGGCAAAAACAATTGCGGCGAGTTCTAAATTGTGAGAGGGATAATTCTTCTCATGTTCCTTAAATTACCTTGAGGTATAGGAAATGACTTTACCGTGTTGCATGAGCATACATCCCAACCCCACGTGTGAGGCATCACTGTACACTACAAATCCACCATGCCCTGATGGCACTGTAAGGATGGGGGCTATTGTGAGCCATTTCTTCAATTCCATGAAGCTTGCTTCACACTTATCGCTCCATACAAACTTGACATTCTTCCTGGTCAAATATGTAAGTGGTGCGTGTAGACTAAAGAATCCCTCGATGAATCTCCAGCAATAGCCGGCCAAACCAAGGGAGCTGCGGATCTCTGTGACACCCTTGGGCCTCGCCCAACTAATGACTGTCTCAATCTTTAACGGGTCAACTGAGATACCCTTCGCAGACACAACGGGGCCAAGGAATGCCACCTTCTCTAGCCATAATTCACACTTGCTTAGTTTGGCATATGGCCTATGCTCTCTCAACATCTCTAGAGCGAGGCGGAGGTCTTGTGCATGATCTTCCTGTGTCTAGGAATACACTATGATATCGTCAACAAACACAATCAGGCATCGATCGAAGTATGGTCGGAACACCCGGTTCATCAGATCCATAAAGGCTGCTGACGTGTTTGTGAGATCGAAAGTCATCACTAAGAACTTGTAATGCCCATATCGAGTCCTGAATGTAGTTTTGGGAACATCTTCCGCCTTGATCCTCAACTGGTGGTAGCCGGATCGAAGGTCGATCTTAGAGAAATACTTTGCTCCCTTTAGCTGGTCGGACAAGTCATCAATCCTAGGCAACGGATAACGGTTCTTCACAGTGACCTTGTTCAACTGCTTGTAATTTGGCACATACGCATTGAGCCATCTTTCTTCTTCACAAATAGCACTGGGTTTATAGTTATTCCAATTGTACCTTCAACTCCTTGAGATTAATTGGGGCCATCCTATAAGGAGCTCTAGAGATCGGAGTAGTGCTGGGTACAAGCTCTATCATGAATTTGATCTCTCTAACTGGAGGCAACCCAGGTAACTTCTCTGGAAACACATCAAGAAATTCACTTACCGTCGTAATGGTAGATGATTCTTTTACCTCCGGGTTTTCTAGACTTAACGCTGCGAAATGGGCGATATCTTTACTCTTCAATCCTCTGAAAGGGAATGGCTTGCCTTCCACCGGCTTGAAATACACCGTCTTCTCAAAGCAAGCTACATGATCATGGTGAGCGACTAGCCAATCCATCCCCAAAATGACATCAAAGTCTTGGAATCCAAGGATGATAAGATTGGCTGTAAGCTCGTGGCTCCCCACCTGAATCACACTACCTATATACACTCTGCTCGCTACAACTGTCTTGCTAAGCGGAGTCGAGATGGACAACTTCGGTTCTAACTGGGTAAGCTCTACGAAAAATCCCTGGGAGAAACTCGGCGAGACGAATGAATGTATTGACCCAGTATCAATCAACACTTGAGCCAAATACTCATTTCCTACTAATGCTCCTGAAATTTATACTAACTGGAATCAATCCATGCAACAAGTACATCTATAGATAGTATGCGTTACACGAAATGCAATTAAAACATAGCAACAATCATCAATGATCTAATACAAATTAAATGTGTACCTTGCACGACATCATCTGATGCCCGTGCATCTCCCTCTGTCAGAACGAAGACTCACCTCTGTTTTGCCTAGCGAGGCGGCGGTGTAGACCTCACAGGTTGGGAGGACCCCTGGTAGGATGCTGCTGGTGAAGCTGGGGGCCAACTTCCTCGGTAATCTCCAGCTAGATGCCTTCTGCCACAGGAAGGGCAGATCTCATATATGAATGCTGGGGCTACTGGAGGAGCAGGTCGCGGAACCTGAGTAAATGCTGAGCGTGGAGCCTGGACTGCCTGAGGTCTAGGTGCCTAGGGCATATAAGGCCATGGAGCAGGTGCACAAATGGTGGCCTCTGAGGTGGCACTGTCCACGAATACTGATATGGGGCAGTCCTTGCCCTCTTATCCAGCGGTGTCGAACTGCTGGATTGGCCTCTCGCCAAATCTCTCTTCCTTACAAATGCCTCTGAATTGGTCTTAACCAATAGGGCCTTATCCACCACCTCTGTATAGGTAGCGTGCCTGAATACGGAGACCCTATCCATGATGAAGTCCCTGAGGCCCTGCTCAAACCTCCTCGCCTTCATTGCCTCCGTGGCAATCATGTGAGGCGCAAAGTGTGAAAGCTCTGCGAACAGGGCCTCATACTAGGCCACCGACATTGATCCTTGTTCAAGGGTGATGAATTCTCTTTCCTTTTTCTCCCAGGCTCCCATTGGAAATACTTCTTGTATAATACATCCATGAACTCTCCCCAAGTCCATGGCTGACCCTGGTTGGTCAGATCCCTGGTCCTCTCTGCTAAACTCCACCAGTGATCTGCTTCTTCGTCCAACATGAAAGTGGCTCATGCCACTCTCTCCTCCTTAGTAGGAGATAACACTGAAAAGATCTTCTCTAACTGTCGAATCCACGATTCAATTACCAGTGGATCAACACTCCCATGAAATGCAGGAGGCCTCATCCTCCTAATGCCTCCACTCCTGCTGAGCGAGGTGCCGGAGTAGGCACAAGTGGAATAGTAGGAGGAGGTTTAGGTGTTACAGGCGGTGGAGTAGCCTGCCTGGCTGCCAGCATGGCCAATGTCTTCGCAATAGAGCCTAAGACCTGTGTGAGGTCAGGCTGCTCATCCCCAGATGGAGATAGGGAAGATCCACGAGTGTGGTATCCTCGACCCCGCGAGTCACGTCTCATGACTAGTGTCCTGAGAACAATAGCACACATGAGTCTAACTTGGAACCACAATTTATAAGATTCAACACTTCACAATAGTTCAAGTATGTATAGTATAGTAATATCATATACATCACATCAAGCCATCAAAGTATTTATAAGACACTTAGTGTTCTAGCGTTTCTATACACATACTTGGTTGGACTCAACCGTTTTGGACCAAGACTAAGAGTTACTCTATACTTGGGATACGACTCTCTTCCTGACCCTCATGCTTTGGTCAAGTCGTGGTATCATTTTCTAAATGACCCTAATGATCTAAAGCCTAGGCTTTGATACGAAACCTGTCGCGCCCCAAAACCCACCGTAGGAGTTAGAGTGAATCTGGGACGAGACTTGACATGACTTGACGAACCATCCTGCAAAAGAGAGTCAGAACATACAATAGCGGATGCGAATACATGATACAGCGGAAGCAAAATATCTATCTCATCTATATATAAACAAGTATCCTAAGTTATATACAATATCCAAAAGATAGGGTAGACACGCCCACCTCAAAATATACAAGTATAACCCCCTCACCCATGCTCGATGTCTACTAAACAAAACCTAACTAGGGTCAATAGTCCCCATCACCAGGCTGAAGATCCTCCTGAGGTACCTCTTCGACATACTCCTCTTCCTCCCATGGACTGGGAGCATATATATGAAAAGGAGCAGTTGCTCCAATAGTACTCGTCGACATCAAATGTACAGCTGAGTATTGAAACACTCAGCGGGTACCTACTACTAACCAACAAGTCATAGGAGCAGCGTATAATAATAACAATAAATAGAGCAACAAATAATAAGCAACAATAATAAGTAATAAGTAGTGTATATTCTTGCATGCTTGAAATCATGATCGCTAAAACATCGGTAAATCATCGTGTACTTGTCTTGCCTTGTTAATTAAATTTTTAATCATGTTTTCATACTTGTGAAAACTTGCCTTGTCACTTGTCTTGTTTCTTGTCTTGTACTTGTAAAACTTGCTTGAATGCGGATGCTAAAGCATGTATGCTTGTCATGACATGATTATGTATATGCTTGCTTGAAAATTAAACGTGCTTGCTTGTCATGCATGCTTGGGATGTTAGTGCCCTTGAACGACTTGAAATCGGGAGTGTAAACTCCCTTCATTGAACATGTCAAACTACTTGAAGTCGGGAGTATAAACTCCATTCAGCGAAAATGCAATAAAAGCAACTTGAAGTCAGGTGCAAGCACCCTTCATGGAAACATTCATGCTTGAATGGCACACTAACATCTTGCTTGTCCTTGTGAAAAATGAGGTATGACATACCTGATGATATGCCCTACCTTTTTACCAACCCTTACGTTTGGCCTCATCATGGTGTTTGTGAATTAAGATATTTTAAGTCTTGTCTTTCGTGAAATCAAAACCCGGTGTCCATGCTTGACAAACCCTAATTCAAGATCTACATGTCGTGCTCGTGGATCGTATACAATTCAATAGATGAAATACTGAACATATCGTTTCATAGCAGCAATTATTTGAAAACAAGTAAATCTACAATCATGTAATTCTAGAAAGCGAGTAAAGTAAATTAAATCCAACATATAATGTGTGTTTATTATTTGTACAATGCCCTTCCCATTTTCTCATCACATCACAACCATCCACAATCTCCATTTAAGAAAATCCTTTCATATTATGTGAACTTTTTAGGGAAAAGCTAGCATATGTGGAAGCATCATGAGGAATGAAGAAAACATGGCAAGTTGAGGGAATAGAGGTACCAACCTTCAATTGGATGAGGGAAAACCCTCAATCACTTGTGAAGTCGCTACCGGGCTTGGAGGAGGTGCTCCTCGCGTGTTTTGCCTTGGATTTGAAGAATCCAAGGATTTGAGGATGATCTCGCTCAAGGATGAGAACCCTCTCTTGAAATCCTCCTCTTCTTCCTTTCTCAATCTCCCAAGGTTTTCTTTAGGTTTAGGGTAAACCAAAACCCCCAAAGGTAACCCCTATTTATAGGCAAAGGATAAAAACTCTAAACATCCAGCATAAAAATCTGGGTTCGCGACCTACAATCGATCGTAACATATCTACGATCGATCGTAAATCTGCTAGGATCGCTTGTAGTTTCCTACAATCGATCGTAAACGTTATAGAGAGTATTGTTCGTTTATGAAATTCTACGATCATTCGTAGAATTTTTATAATCGATCGTAGCTCACCTATAATCGTTCATAGGGTCTATACGATCGTTCATAAATCTGACAGTAAATTTTCAGATTTTCCCATTTTGGTATTTCAGCCATAACTTTTGACTCGTTCGTCGGATTTTGACGATTCAACTTGCGTTGGACTTGTCATTCAAAGTGGAACAATTCTGGCTATTAGAATCTGCCAATTCTTCTTTATTCATGGACCAAATTGCCCAAAAATTTGACTAGTCTGGAATTGGGTTTTAGCAACCCGAGTTTTTCAATATATCCGACTTAGGAAATCCTACTTTTTAACACTTAGAGTACTTTCCGCTTCCCTTTTGACTCCCATGAACATTCCTTAATACTTAGTTAAGACTACCCAAACTTTCAAATTTCTCATTTTATAGAAATGAAATATTATAAAAGCTTAAAGCCTTAGCACGAGTTCCAATACATGGACACAAGTTCCGGGGCTCTACAATATTAAAGCAAGTAAATCTGCAATCATGCATTTCTAGAAAACAAGTAACAATCATTTCATCCAATATATCAAGTGTGTTCATTATGTATACAATGCCCTTCCCATTTGTTTTCATCGCACCACAACATCCATGGCATCCAGCTCGCCCAACCCAAACAATCCATTCACAAAATTCATCTCATAGCATGTAAAATTAGGGCAAAAACAAGAAATAGAGAAGACATGACAAGGGAAAGAAATGTGACAAGTTGGGAAATAGGGTACCGACCTTCAAATGGATGAGGGAAAACCCTCCAAATCATGAGTGGAGTCACTGTCGAGCTTGGAGGAGGTGATCCTCGGGTCCTTTGACTTGGATTTGAAGAATCCAAGGATTTGGTGATGATCTAGGTCACCCAATGTTGAATCTCTCTTGAAAACCCCCACTCTTCTTCCTTTCTCTCCCAAGGTCTCTCTTTATGTTTAGGGTAGCCCCAAACCCCCAAATGTAACCCCTATTTATAGGCAAAGGGGAGAAACCCTAAAAATCCCGCAATAAAAATCTGGGTTGTGCGACCTACGATCGATCATAAATGTCACGCCCCAAAATACCCCCTAAGAGTTAAGGGATACTTTAGAGGTGACTATTCATACTTGCCAACCATCCTGTAATAAACAAGGCTAACATGATACAATGACAACAGTAATCAGAGCGCAGAAGCTAAAACATGAGTGTGGAAGCGTGAATTAACTTTTTCTTTCCATAATCCATCTCAATATTCCAAGTTTGATATACAAAACATGATAAATGTAAAGGTGGACATGATCACTTATCAAAATACAAAAAGAACTATTGAGCCTACTATGCTCAACAGTAATCTAGGTATGACCACACGTTGCGATCTCTATCCTCCTGCGACTGCATCGGGATAGGAGGCTCTCTCTCCTCTACATACTCTTCCTTAACCCAAGACTCTGGGTTAAGGGCTTCCTCGGTACCTGCCGACATAAAAGTATGGCTGAGTATGGAATACTCAGCGAATACAAGCTACTAGCTAACTATAGCAATAACAATCACACAAAGGCAACGAGATATAATTCATCATTTCAATCTAAAGCAATAATAGTAGCATATGACAAATAGCAGTGAAGTAAAGCAAATAATCTTGACATGCTTGAATGAATACAAAAACTCCGGTAAAACTCGTACTTTAAAAATCATGTATTATTCTTGAAAATTCATTTTCGTGTTTCTTTCAAAACTTGCTTGTCATGTTTGAAAACATGTTTCTTGTTTTGGTCTTATTCGTAAGAATCACACAAGCTTGTCTTGTCTTGCTTGTTCTTGTCATGTTCTTAACATGTTCTTGACTTGACTTACTTGTATACCTGTGAGCCAGAGGTTAGTGCTCTTGAAACGACTTGTGAGCTGAGAATGTAAATTCCCTTCAGCGATATATATATATATATATATATAAAAGGGTACGCCAACCTCCTTGTTTTCTTGTGAGCCAATATGACATATCTTGCGATATGCCATACTCTTGACCGGCCCGATGTTCGGCTTTGTCAGATTGCTTGTTTTTCTTGTGAGCTAGGTATGACATATCTTGCGATATGCCCTACCCTTGACCGGCCCAATGTTCGGCTTTATCATTCGTAGTATAAATCACATTCTTGTTCTTGTCGTTTCGTATACTTTATCCTATGGGTTCAACCATGTAGCCTTAGTTTTTAGAAAAAAGTATTAAAAGGTTTTTAACCACAGTATTTAAAATTTCTTAACCAACGTTGAAATGATAGTTAAAGGGGCTCTGTGAGTGAACCAAACGGTTTTGGTCTAGCGAGGGCCAGACCAAATCTGATCCCCCGTTATAGGGTAGCAACACCATGTGCTGTACTCAATTGCATCTTTGGCAAAAAAATGACTTAGTGCATCTGGGCTAGCAGTCCTCATGTGATAGGGTGTGTTATGTTTAACTCTAATAAAAAAAAGGGTAAACTACAGTTACCTCGACCGAGGTTTGGTGAAATTGCAGAGACTTCTCCTCTTGTTTCTAAAATTACACTGCCCTCTCTTGTCAGGTTAGTCAAGTTAACACCATTAATAGAAAATATGCTTTTATGATTTTACCCTCGTGAGTTAACCCAAGAAGCTCTAATTGCTGTTTCCCCCCTTGCCTGCAGCACTTTACGAAGTTGTTTCCCGTCGCCATACTCCCTGTTGTCTCCAGCAATAATTGGGAGCTCCGTAATGATGGCTTCAAATTGAAGGTAAGCTCCGTAAGGTAGACAGATTTCATCACACTTCATAACAAATGCCCTTCCCTTCTATACAAATTTCATTAACTTCACCATGGCTACCCTCATTCACGATGGCTACAACAGGCATACCATTTGTCCGAAACAATTAAAATTTCAAAATGAATGACTTTTCCCGTTACTACTACAACACGTCTCTTCAAAAGCATTGAGTTATTTTTAAGGTGGTGCTACGAGCACACCAACATGTTGGTGTAATTGGGCTAAATCCCTGCATACTTAGCAAATACTATTAAGAAAGTTACCATGCATTCTTGATTCTACGAGATCAATCGGATCGTTGGTACTGGTTTTTACATGACTTTCTAGTGAGTGTCCTTTTGTTTTCTTTTTTCCATAGAACAATCAAGTTCTGTTTATGAACCAAGCTTCCTCCAGAATTTCTCAGTAAAGAACTTACATAACTGACTTATTTCTATTATCACCTTCTCTCTCCTCTCTTGGGTTTCTTCTCCAACAGCTTTTCTTCCCATCCAAAACATTTATTTTCCGGTAAACAATTGAACAAAAATCAATCAAAGCACTGTTTTTTTTTTTGGTTCAAGGCGAGAGGAATAAGTAGAGGTATTAATGTTATTTTCTTTGTTTTGTTGGGTAGTTATAATTTTATGATATAAATTTTATAATTGGTGTATAATCAGCATATGTTGGTGTGCTCATAGCAGCACTCTATTTTTATTTTTGTTTTCTTTTCTTGAGGTAGACCAATAGCATGTCTGTTGCAATCCTTTGCCCTAAAACAAGGGCTGTTGCTAATCCACACTCCATATTCACCTCTGTGTATACTCTGATTCTCACATGGCACCTCTATTTGGCCTGGTCTTTATGAGTTTTACTATAAAGAACTGTAGATAAGGGGGAGCTTCTAAAATATGCCTTATGACAACAATAATTTGAAAATTATGAAATTAAAATTAAAGTATTTCCTTGTCTGTACGTACTGAAATACCCTTATCAATGCATATTTTGGGGAGGCTCTGTTGAACCTGTGCTCCTCTTTACGAAGTTGTTTCCCCTAGCCAGTAGCAATACTTAGTCATTTGTGTCTGTACATCGGGGCTACCAACACATATGGGCGCTGGAATGAAATACATGGACATTGACATATTTAATTTGGGCGCTTCTCTTCTCAACTATAAACATGAACTCCACTCACACTCTTTGTTAATACACTCCACAGCCACCTTTGAGTCCTACATAACAACAATGTCGTCATCTGCCGCTACTTCAAGGCCACTCTCTTTTAAGTTTTAACTCTGAGGACCTCCGCGAGAAGGATGTTCTTCTTAATTGCAACCAGCTGCAAGCAATACCACACGAACCCGAGTCTCAACATAATCATAGATATCATTTTTCTCCCTGCTTATCTCTTATTTAATTTGCTTCTAAATTTAAGTGATAAAAGTTGATAGAGAATGACATCTTCAAAATGTTATTAGTATTTCAGGAGTAATTTAGGTATTTTAAATTTTAAAGCATGATATAATCAAAATCCATCTAGGTTAGTAAAAGTATATTAATAGAAGTGGGAATGATAATTGAAATACAGGGAAGGGCAGTGTAATTTTAAAAACAAGAGGGAATATCTTTACAATTTCACTAAATCTTAAGGGAGGTAACTGTAGTTTACCGAAAAAAAATTCTTATAAGGTGGGGTTAGGTCTCTTTGTATACCCTTAAAAAGCAACACCTCCTTTTTTTTGAGAGGATTGTATGGTTACAGTAGCTTGTGCTATAAGGGTGTGTGCGCGCGTGCAAGTATTATGTTTAACTTCAATAAATAAATAAATAAATTAAATAAAAAAAAAAAAAAAAAGGGGGGAAGGCGTTCCTGGTTAGTAACTTACCAACAAAAAAATAAATAAATAATATATTTGTGTCATAATGATGGGATTTGACTCTAATGACATAGAGTAGGTAAGTAAAATTTTGAGTTTTGGTTACTTTAAATTCGAATTGTCCACACTACCCTTACACAAGACCCGACCCGAATCCTCCATTGCCTTCGCACTCTGTATCTCCCGCTATAAATGCCCTGATTATTTGCTCTCTTCTCTCTCCAAAATTCCAGTCTTCTGTTCTTAATCACACAGAGTTTTAGTTTCTTGTTTGGTCTTCTGATCCTGGAGATAAAGTCGAAATCGAAATCTCAGAGTGTGGATTGTTGGATTCATGGAGGTCAGATCTTAACTACACCTGCATTTGCATTCTCTTCCAACTCCCTATGTTTCTCACGTTTTCTCTAAATTAAAATTGGTTTCTCAGAAATTGTAGGCGATCGAGTTCATATCCCTGAAATGCAGCTTTGAAGATCCAGTCGCTTGGAGAAGGTTTTCACTTAAAAGGTTTCTTTGCCTTCCTTCTCGATTAATTTCAGTATAAAACGGGGATTCTAATCGCAAAATCTTGTTTGAAGAAGCGAAAGAATCTTAATGGTTTCTTCGTTTTCCCCCCTCTTCTGCATGTTAATGCAGCTATGATGAAGCTTCTCTCTCCGCTCTACTTTTGAGTTTCAGAAATCAGGGGCTCTGCTTCCGTAAGTTTCTGCCATTATTTTCGACTGTAAATCACTATCAGAAAGAGAGATTCTCAGCTAACCTTTTTACTTCGAAGCAGAGCTTAAAAATCGATTTCCTTTCTTTTTCAATCATCTATTCGAAGTTTGCCCCAACATTTTCGAAAAATGAACTTCAACACCTTTAGATTTTCAGGGCATGTCTCGCCTCATTAGCTTTCTCTGTGGAAACTCACTGAGTTTTTCGTGTCCGAGTCGACTCAGATTAGGGGGGTATATTTCATTGTAGGGGTGCATAGCTTGGGAGTGATCAGGAGTTTCAATCATGAGGAGACTTGCTTGCTGTAGCCGGCACAAAGAGATCAGCCTCGACTTCGATGAACGAGACCGTAAGAAACCCTTCCTTCTCACACGCTTATTATTATTTTTTTTTTTATGATCATGCTCTTTTATCACTATAGCCTTTTTTTCTCTCCCATCTCTTTGGTGGGCCATTCCCATAACTCATCATAGTGCCTAAAGGGTCTCTTACATTACCATAACCCATCAAGTTTAACCGGCTTGTACAGTTGTAAGTGGAGCTCTCGCCTTTCGGCTCTACCCACTAAGAAACATAAAGGATAAAGCTTCGGAGACCACCGAGACCGGGCTCTAAGAGCACGGATTTCAGGTGGGGCCTATAATGGGAAATGAAACCTACCTGAAATCATATGCCCTTAGAGCATGATCTCGGTGGTCTCAACCCTAACAGGTCTCAGTAGTAAAGTCCAAAAATAAAATCCCATTAATTAGTTCGAATATATTTTTTTTTTAATGGAAAATAATTCCCTCCTCGGACGTGGAGGAGAAAATCATCTCGGCCCCCTTTTAATTCCTTTTAATTGTAGTTAAGATTTACTAACATGACCATTAGGGTTAAAGAATCTAATTTTGGTTTTTAGGAAAAAAAATTAACCATATAGGTTCAATATTATTAACCATAATTAAAGAGTGGTTAAATGGACTTTGTGTTGAGGGGGGGGGGGGGGGGGGGGGGGGGGGGGGGGGATTATTGCTCTTTTTTTTTAATTTTCTTTTATTAGGTTAGTTTTTTATTATCTGGAATCATGGTGGGCCCAAACGTACGAAACCACTGATACTAGCCAGCCTGATTGTGGATGATCTTAGTCATCTTATGGGCATACTTTTTTTGTTGACTATTTAGAACTTTGTTTAGAAAATGTCAGATCAGGCGGAATTTAATTAGGGTTGTACCTACTCGTCAATTTAATAAGGCCTTGAATTCAAGGGTGTTTGTAAGAGTTTCAGATTGTGCGGTAATAAATTTTCACGTACACTCTGGCATGCTCTTTGCATGAACTATGGGAAGACATTTAAACAACAAAGAGGTGGTAGCATGTATGCGCATGTATCCTTGGATGCAGGTCGGAGCCTAACAATGGGCTACGATGTCCTATTCTATTGGGGGGAGGGGGCTAACAATGGGCTGCGATTTCTTTTCTTTTTTGAAGGCCAGTTCATAGTTCATTGGCATCGTGTTTGTTTGTGTCAACTTGTAAATAATATATTATTTTTGTAAAAAATATATTTTTTCTCAAAAATTTAGGAGGTTAGATTGCTAAAGCCCCGCTTCTGCCCCTCTTTTGGGCAGTAAATATTAGAAAAATGCTTAACTTACTTGTGATTTTCATTATTTAACGAAATGGTCGATCCTCATTGGTCCATGTCCCATATTTTAACACTCACAACTGTGGTTAAGATTCACTCACCCTTAAAAGTTAAGCAATCCAATCTTGATTTTTAAAAAAAATTTGCAACTTCAATTCAGTTAAGCTTGAACACTATCACATGTTCTTAATACTATAGTAAAAAAATTCCCCAAATTTCAGGGCCCTGGTTGGATGGTTAGATGCATACTTTCAAGCTAGCCATGCCACGCCACGCCACATCTTCTTTTTGACACTCATTAATTGTAGTTAAGATTCATTCATCCTTAGGGTTATATAATATAGAGCAGTGATTAGCAGGCCGGCCTTGGGCCTGTTTCCTATCTCACCCGTGTCCTCGTGTCCCTTTTAACACCCCTTTAACCCTAGTTGCTTAAATAAATTAAAGTTAATGGGCCGTTTGGATACACTTCTATTTTTCTGTTTTTATTTTTTGTTTTTCAAAATTGGAAATGACTTTTTGTTCTCAATTTTTTTAAGTAGGAAACATGTTTGGTATATTACTAATTGTTACTTATTTTAAAAAAAGAAAAACAAAAAAACGGCGGTAAATATGATTAGATAATTTCAATTCATGGTGGTAGAAGTGATGAGTGGTGGCGATGAGTGTAGTGTGATGATGATGGTGGCGGTGGCGGTGGCGGTGGCGGTGGGTGGTGATAGTGATGGTGGTGGATGGTGGTGTTGAGTAGTGGTGGTGGTGGAGGTGGAGGAGGTGGTGGTGGTGGTGGGTGGTGGGTGGTGAGTACTGGTGGTGGTGGTGGTGGAGGTGGTGGTGGATGGTGGGTGGTGAGTAGTGGTGTAGTTACTAATTTTTAAAAATAGAAAGCAAGAAACTTGTTTGTCAAACATGCTTTGCGTAAAAAT
This sequence comes from Tetracentron sinense, assembly GCA_015143295.1. Classification (NCBI taxonomy): domain Eukaryota; kingdom Viridiplantae; phylum Streptophyta; class Magnoliopsida; order Trochodendrales; family Trochodendraceae; genus Tetracentron; species Tetracentron sinense. The sequence continues at coordinate 2,895,776 of CM026574.1, read as the reverse complement.
TTTGTTTTTAAAAACAAAAAATAGAAAATGGAAGTGTAACCAAATGAAACCTTATTTTTTGATTTTTTATTTTGAAAAACTAAGGTTAGATTGTTTAACCTTAAGGGTGAGTGAATCTTAACCACACTTGATGAGAATTTAAAATTGGGGTCTGGAGTGAGGGCCAGCCATTTCGTTACAAAGTGGAATCAAAGATTACGGTAAGTATTTTCCTTTAATATAACCTTATGAGGTGTTTGGATTGGATTTTTTTTGGCCAAAAATCAATTATGATAAAATTTATTGTGTAGAAATTAATGGTCAAATAATCATTTTTTTCAAATAAGTGTTCGGAGAATACGTAGGTGAGTCAACTTCGTATTCTCCAAACACTATTATTTGAAAAAATGATTATTTGATCATGAATTTCTACACAATCAATTTTATAAGAATTGATTATTGGCCAAAAAAATATAATCCGAACGCACCTTGGTTCTTAGAAAACAAAATTAAACACTCGAGTGAGTGAGTGAAAAGCGTGACCAAACACCTACGTAGTCTTTTAGGTGAATTAGAAATGAGAGTACCCATAGAAGATTTGGTCTCATTTTCAATTTGTAGAGACAGAATCTTCGTTTTATTAAAGGAGAGTAGAGGTATCATTAAAAAGGGGAGAGTGGTATATCAGTAACTCTATAGGACAAGAGCCCCGGAGTTTTCATGGTTCTTATTAAATGTTTTTAATTTAAGTGGTGGGCCCATGTTCTTGGCAATACTATACTATGAGATTACTTTCGGACAATATAGTAAATGCCAATGGGGACACAAGAGTCAGTCAGGGATGACTTTTGTACCAAAAAGTTATTATAATTGTATTTGGATCCGCTCCAACTAAGGGCATTCCTTCGTCTCTCCCCCCCCCCCCGGGGCTCTCTCTCTCTCTATTCTCTTCTTTTGATACCTTTCTTTTCATTTTTCTATGTTATTTTCTATTTAAATCTCATGGATTCCCTGAGTTAAGACTGTTGGAGCCAGGACTTGCATGTGCTATCATCCAAGCTTCTATAATAGAGACAAATTTGACCAATTCTTGCGGCCATGTATGCATGTGCCAACCTCCTCTTGTATGATTGCTGTAAGATCTTGTATCAAAAGTCAATTTTCATTGTAACGGCATTATTCTGTTATCTCAGTTATGCATTTTGAAAATTCTGTAATAATGCATTACAAGTTTCTCTAAGATAAATTATGTAATACCATCATATTTAATAATATGAATAATGCAGAAAATAAATAGAATTTTGTAAAATTCCCTTGTACCCACTGTAACAGTGAAGGGTGATCAAGATTTGTAACCTTTAACGCTGTTATTTTGTTGTCTGATACCTTGTATACAATTGGCATATGATTCAGTCTGGCAACCGAACATTGAATATGGTGTTCGAACTATTCAAGCAATGATGGCCTCTTAGGAGGTGACTCTTGTTTCTTTTTTAACTATTGCACATTAATCTTCTTCCTCCTTCACCACCTCTATAAAAAAAAAAGAGGAATGCTAGCCCTACTCTCAGTCAACTCATACTCTCATTCTCTACCAACCACTTGTCCACTTTTTTGTGAAAAAATTCTTTAATTTCAATAAAGTGGACAGGTGGTTGGTGGATAGCAAGGGTAGAGGTTGACCGAGAGTATGGCTAGCACTCTAAAAAAAAAGGAAAAAAAGAAAAGAAAAAAGAGAGGAATTGAAAATCTCTGTATTAAGACTTGGAGTCAACCCGAAATTGGGTCTCGACTCGGCTAGGTTTCAGATCGAGTTTGGGGTAAAACTCGGAAGTGACACTGAAAATCGAGTAACTCGATTCGACTTACCCGAGTTATGTATTTTTTTTTTATAACAAAAAATTGAGTAAACCAGCCTACCCGAGTGACCAAATATATTTTTTTATAAAATACACCCCACCCACCCTTAGTATAAATACGAAACAAAAGGAGATGTGTAGTATATATTGAATTATATATCTCATTTTAGACATGTTTCATCATTAATTTTAAATTTATATCATATATATAGTATTTGAAAAATATTATACATGTTCAAGTTGTAGGTGTCATTACTCAGACGAGTTTTACCCGAGTTTCCGAGTTGACTCTGCTCGGCAAGGTTCTGAGTCGAGTTTTCAGTTTTAAAACACTGCTAAAAACAATTTAATGGATGTTTAAGAATACATGATTGTACTGTTATTTGAGCTATGAGTTCACCCCCTTCATGGATTTCATTTGGCATATACTTCCAGATTAATGAGCATACTTATCACATTTATTGTAGAGTATAAAATTACCATTGTATTCCATTTGTATTCATGCTAACATTGTTTCAATATAAGGTAATCATCAAATGAGTACTGACCTATCCATTTAAGCACTGTTACACTACATATCTATAGCATTATCTTACACTTTATATCAATTGTATTATCTGTTTTCTTTTCTGGTAAATTCACAGATGTACACATAGATATATGTTTTGTTCAACATAGATCCAACAATACCCCCTTATAGTCACTTTAATGGTTAATGGAGGTCAAGATCTGTCTAACCCTGTTATTTTTGTATTTTGAAACATTGCATACAATTAACATTACAAGTCCGATGTGGCTGCTAAGTCATGCCTTGGTCTCACTGGAGACAAGTAGACACTCAGAATGAAAAGAGGAAAAAAATATCTTAAAATGAAGGGCAATTGGATACTTACCGAACACATGTTGAATTTGGTGTTCAAACTGTTCAAGCAATGGTGGCCGCATAAGAAGAGTTTCTCTTGGTTCCAATATCAATTCCTTTAGATGCTCCAAATCATCCTAACATACTCTTGTTTCTTTGTAACCATTGCCCATGAACCTTCTTAGAGAGAGAGAGAGAGCAATTTAGCGTACGTTTAAGAATACATGATCATATATCGTTATTTGAGCAATGAGACCTACATGGACCCTTTCGGCATACTTCCAGATTAATGAGCATTCTTATCACATGTATCGTATAGTATATAACTACCATTATATTCTTCTTTTAAACATGATGACATTGTTTCAATAAAAGTAAATCATTAGATGAGTACTGAGCTATCCTTTTAAGCACTCTCTAATAAATTTACAAACACGCGCATTGATATATGTTCTGTTCAACATAGATCAAAATAATACACCCTTGTAGCCACTTTAATGGTGAATGATGGTCAAGATCTATGACCTTTAACCCTGTTATTTTTATTGTTTGAAACATAGGATACAATTAGCATTGCAAGCCCGATGTGCAATTGAGTCATGCCTCAACCACTTGAGACAAGTAGACACTCATGATTATAAAAAAGTAAAAATCTTAATTTTGAAGGAAATTGGATAATGGGGTAATTATCATTTTCATGTGAAAATCTTAACTGTTCAAGCAATGGAATCTGCATAAGAATTAAGAAGTGTTCCTCTTGGTTGCAATATCAATGGCATTTGATTCTCCAAATCGTCCTAACATTGACTTGTGTTTCTTTCTAACCAATGCCTATGAACCTTCCTCCCCCCACCACCCACAAAAAGAAAAGAAAAGAAAAGGGATAGGAAAGGAAACAAAACACTCAAATGGATTTTTAAGAATAGATAATTTATTGTATCCTGTCCTGAATAATGACCATACCTATCACACGTATTGTAGAGTATAAAATTGACACTATTCTTCTTGTAAACATGCCATTGTTAGAAGAAACGTTAATCATCGGATGAGTACTGACCTATCTGTTTTAGCACCGTTACAGTGTTTATTTTCCTTTGTTTTTTGGTAAATTGAATATTGTTATAATCGAAATCCCTAATCATTATTTTATCGCATATCTATTGCATTATCTGTCAAACTCACATTCTCTTATAAATTCACAAGCACATGTGGATATATGTTTTGTTTGACATAGATCATTATTAGATGATGTTAGAATTTAGATGTGAGGCTGTCTGAAGGAACATGTTTCCAATCATATATACATGCAGCACTATATTCTATCTACTTGCAATGTACGATTCTGTAGATGTGTACAAGTTTATTATCTAGACCTAGACACATATATATGTACTAAAAAATGTCTATAAATGTATGGATGTATGTGAACCTCTATGATAGTGTCAACCTTATCATTGAAAAGGTATTTGGAGATGCCAAGGTGAAGAATACCTTGTTCATTGTTTCTTCTTCCATCATCTTCCGACACATTTCTGCGCCTTTTCTTAGTAAATGAATTTGCTTCTTCATAGTTCATATCAGGCACCCCAAAACATCAATCACCATCCCCTTTATCTATCTATATCTATTTTATTGTTATTGAAAATGTTGGGTCGTTTCTATGATCTGTGACAGCAAATTACATTCAGATGGAAATCTTTCAGGAATAATGACATATAATGGCCTTGAGGGCTGCATTCTCAACAGTCTCTCTTATGACAATGAGAGTGGCACGAGCAGAGTGGATGGTTGTGCTACTGACTCCTTAAATGAAGACGATTTGAGCCGTTCTTCTAGCAAAAATATATTTGGATCATTCTCCCCCCAATTGCTAATGAACAGGCGGTACAAGGACAGCCCAGATGAATGGAAAGAGGTCCCAAAAATTCCACAACATTTTTACGCCAAAGAGAAACCAGCTTGCAACATTCAATTTTCAGAGGTGGAGACCATGAAAGAAAGATTTGCTAAGCTATTGTTGGGTGAAGATGTTACAGGAGGGTGCAAGGGCCTCAGCACTGCCTTAGCATTGTCCAATGCCATAATGAATCTTGCAGGTGCAGTAAATATTCATTTTCTTACAAAGAAGTGAAGAACCACTTGAGATAGTTTGCATGTTTAGTGAGCTTTGATTTTTTATTTATCCCATAGCAGAGGTAAAATAAGTTAATGCATTAGACATTGTTACATTCTAGTTGTTCGATGTCTCTTTGAGACTGTATTATATGGTATTATTGGATTTAATTCTGGTTAGACTTCAAGACTATCACACTTTTTTTTTTCTGATTTCCGAGTACGGTAAAATAAAGTTTTATTGCATGAAGAAGTTCTGTAAAAGAAGATTGATAGGCTCTTAAAAATTGAAAGAGTGGGAAAAAAAGACACAAGATTTACATAGTTTGTCACATTATTGACTTCCATGAGGAAGGATGATTGGGGAGGTTCCACTTTGCAAAGATTGCTAAGATAAAATATTATCCTGTAAACCAGGGGGTTACATAGTGACACCTGACATGCATGCATACATGTGGGGCCACAATTTAATAGGTCCACGTAATAATCTTCTCTAGAACATCAATATGTTTTGCACATGACAGTGCATAAGAATTAAGAACGGTTGGTACCTTAGCACGATCCTTCAAATATTTCTTTCATTTCTATACAGGAATAAGATTGCTACGTTTTTCAATCTTGTTGATGAATTCATAAATCTGGTTTTGCAGTAACTGTCTTTGGTGAGCTGTGGAAATTAGAGCCGTTGCCTGATGAAAGGAGGAACAAATGGAGAAGAGAAATGGACTGGTTACTCTCCCCTGCGAACTACATGGTTGAGCTGGTACCTGCCAAACAAAATGGTGCCAATGGTTGGACCTTAGAGGTATTCCTGTTTCTCTTGGATTCAGAAACTTATAGTATTTAAGATTAGAAGATAGTAGTATTTAGTTTTAATTTTTTTGGTGCAGATAATGACGCCAAAAACTCGTCCGGACATCCACATGAATCTTCCTGCGCTTCAAAAGCTAGACTCTATGCTTATTGTAGGTGATTCCTTCATTCCCATTAAAAGGGAGAAACTATAGTTAACTTATTTAAATGTCCAAATTCACCTCCTCAGTGTCATTTTGTCTGGACAGGAGATGCTGGATTCCATGGTGAACACAGAATTCTGGTATGCTGACGGAGGCAGTAGAGCTGAAGGAAGGAGCAAGATCATGAGGCAGAGTAAGAGATGGTGGTTTCCATCTCCTCGAGTCCCGAAAGCCGGGCTATCATTCCCTGAAAGGAAGAAATTGCTTTATCAGGCTAAGGTGGTACATCAAGTGTTCAAGGCAGCCAAATCAATCAACGACAATATATTGCTTGAAATTCCAGTTCCAACTGTTATCAAGGATTCACTTCCCAAGGTAAGCTAACCCTCCCATTCAAAAAAGTTTTTAATTTTGAGAAGACTGACTCAAACGAATATATTCTATCCCAACAAACTAATACCTCATTCCTCTCTTGAAAATTCTTAATGAAGGCACATTTGATGCCTTCTGGAGGTGGAACAATATTCCAGACCCAAGGAAGTGTATAAACTGCAAAGACAAATAGATCTTGTTTGTGTGGAAGTATATTCTGGTAGGCATAATTAAAAACCCACTGGTATTAAAACTAAAAGGATATTCTTATAGGATCATGACTAAAGAGAATGGAGATAAAATCCACTTCAGCCATATCACGGTCTATGGAAAATTTCCAAATCCAAAATCGACAATGTTGGTTGCTAGAGATCCTAGCTGTTGGGAACCTGATAACGCTGTAACCCAACTTTGACATGTTTGAGTTTCCAACGGTCTGGATTACTAGCAATTTTACTGTCGATGGTAGGAAAATTAGGTGAAGCCATTAATTACTGCATTTGTTAGTCATGCTGGTTTCCGTGTATTAACAGTCAGGAAAGGCAAGCCTGGGTGAGAAACTGCATAGGATCTTAACTGCGGAATTGAGCTCAGTGGAGGAAATGCTCGATTCTCTCAATTTGAAAAGCGAACACCATGCTCTTGAGACCATAAACAGGTTGGAAGCTGCCATATTTTCCTGGAAAGAGAGAATTTCAGAGCAAGCCAGTGGTAAATCTCCACTTCAAAACTCGTGGTCCTTTGTGAGAGACCCATTCTCTGAGCTAGACAAGATGGAGGTACTATCAGACAGAGCCGAAACGCTTCTTCAGATGCTCAAGATCAGATATCCGAACCTTCCTCAAACCTTTCTCGTTGTTACCAAAATCCAATACAACAAGGTGAGTTTAACCTCTATTTGTTATTGACAAGTGTTTTATGTTCCACATTCTTAATGAAACTCCATCCTTTCTGCTTTCTTCATACTATTAATGGGCCATCTCATCTCATCAAGCTTAATGATTCAAGTCAAATAAGCCACCTCCTGGCTTGTTATAACCCAATCAACCTGTCCTATTCCTAATTATCCAATCCATCTGTTTCTTATTTTTTGTTCTATATAAACTATGAGAATAACTACAAATTGGAGCTCTGGTGGAGCAAACCTGTGCAACCAAAAATTATGCCTTATGGAAGGGGTAGTTTAGAAATTACAACATAAAAGAAGGGTATTTTTATCAACTTAACCGTTTTCATATAATTCTTAAACTATCCCTTTCAAGGCATATTTTTGGGTTGCTCCGGTTTTCTCTTCAACCAGAGCTCCTGATCATAATTAATCTCATAAACTATATGTGCAACTTCCATTTCATTGTTGAAACCAATGTGATTTTATTAGATGGTACAAGACCAAATTTTTATTTATTCAACCCAAGAACCCTCCTGCAACTCATTGTCGACTTTTTAAGCACAAACTCTCCTAATGGGCCATATCTTAAAATATCATATGGAATTGATGATTATAATCCTTGGATGTGGAAATTTATTCTGGCCATCAACAACCATCAGTTTAGCTCGTCATGTTTTGATCTCTTGATCAGTTTGTAAGGATTGGATTATCACCTGTTAGCCCATGAACTTGTTCTTGATTGCAGATAGTACATGTGTAGATGTAATGTTTATATAAGATAGACCAAAGCTGTGAGTATTTGACCTATATATACAACGGGAACACCTGTGTACCACCAAATCTGGATGTTGAACACCATCTTATGTTGGTTGTACTCTAAATTTCTATAGGACGTCGGGCATTCCATTTTAGAAGCATATTCAAGGGTTCTCGCGAGCTTGGCTGTCAGGATAGTCTCTCGCATGGAAGATATATTGCAAGAAGATGTCTTGAGCAATCCCAACTCGCCTATTGCAACTTGTTGCTTTCCCCGTTTATATGTCAGTGGAATCTCTGAAACTCCAGCAGTACGAGGTTGGACAAGGCACTCACTCATTGATCAGATGAACAGGGTAGATGGACGGTTTTGTGACTTCAATGCAAGTAAAGCTTCTGATGTAGAGATCGTCGGTAGAGAAGCTTGTAGCAGTGTGTCCCCTACAAATTCCCACTGACGAAGAAGAGGGTGATTCTTAAAAAATCTAATTGTAAATGAAATATGCCTAGAGTTGCAACATTTTTCATTGTTACTTGTCTAGAGTCCTTTCCTGGATGAATATTGGTATCAGGGGCTTGGGTCAGATGTTTCTCAGGCGGAATGATATACCATTGCATTGTAAATTCCTGCATGTAGTATAAAAACCGCTTACTCGGATCTTAGGGGCTATTTGGCATCACTTCTTGTGATTCCCTAGTTTTAGAAAAAATTAATTGAATTTTCTAAAACGATTTTGTGGTGAGAACTTGTTTAGTAAAAGTAAGTCACTGAATTGAAATTGACCCAATGAATTTGATTGTGTTGAATTGAAAGCCACTACAGAAACGATGGATTCAGATTGGATGGGAAAATGAACTTCTATTACTATTATATTATTCTAATTGATTTGCATAACAAATGGTCATCCAATCAATTATAGTCTAACTAAATTATCCATGTTATGCTTTATAAAATGCTCAATATTATACATGTCATGCCCTTTTATTATTGTTATTGTTGTTGTTGTTATTATTATTATAATAATAATAATAATAATAATAATTATTATTATTATTATTATTATTATTATTGTTTTTGTTGTTGTTGTTGTCCCTCTTGTAGGGAATATGGGGTGGTGATAGTAAGTGTTTGGGTAGCTGTGGAGGTGGTGACGGTGGAAGTTGTAGCAGAGGTGGTGGGGGTGCTGCCGATGTGGGGTGTGGTGGTGGAGTGGGGTGGGAGGATGAAAGAGTTGAGGGGAGAGAGATGAGATAAAGTTTTAAATCGTACTTCCCTCTTCTGTCTTGCAGAGGAATTTTTGTGTGAAACACTCCCAAAAAATTACTTTTTTGTTCCCAAGAAATGGGTACTAGAAACCCCTTGATTCTAATAATTTTTTTTTTTTAATGCCAACAGCTCCTAGCCGTTTGGCATCACTCCTGAGGAACAATTCTCTATTCCCCGGGAATAGAAATCCAAGAATAGTGTTTGGCTGGGGCAGAATCCCAAATAATTATGGGTTCATTCTCCTTTTGGTGTAAGATATGAGGAGTAATTTTTTAAAAAACTGTTTCTTGATGGAGGAGTAAAACCACGGGTTCATAACCAACATTGACCACCTTGGCTCTGTGATCTTTGGCGATTTCTTCTCTAGAGGCATCTTCTCCGGTAAGGTAGCTTCTCTCTCCAGCCATGCTCATCTCTCTCACATTGTCCTCAATCCGTATCATGTCACAACCCAAAATCTCATCCTAGATCAAAATGGAATCTTGCATCGTAAAACTGCATTATCTTGAACATATAAGACATACTTAAAGTGATGACTTAAAAATTCTTAATTTATTTTCAAAATCATAATGTCAAATAAAGCAATTTCCAACATAAACTTAAAACATCCCAAAATATTTGATTACAACCCTTTAAAGTAAAAGTCTAATAGGCTAGGAACTCAATAGTATGGACATTTATCCAAAGGATCATCCGGTTCCACAATATCACCTTTAGCTTTCTCAAGATATTCTTCCTCTTCCCATGGTTTAACTACAATCTCAGAATCTAAACATACTGACATAAAATATATCGATTGAGCACATGCGATTCAGTAGACATAAAATCCTAATTAACAATATCATAAACATTAACATAATCATACTTATCATAGCTTAACTTATCATAATATACATACATACATTAGAGTGCAAAAATCGAATTTCCTCTTCTGCTTAGGTAACGGTTAACTATAATCCAACATGGGCACGATGCCCAAAAGAAGTGCATATCCATCTTACTTAACTTGTGAGCATATTGTAGAGTCTCAAAGCTAATTAGATGCTATTTTAGAAAAATACCAAGGGTAGATTAGTCAATTAGTTATGGATGATGTGTTCCAGCAATTAAATATCTTGTCTGTTTAAAATGGTTTAAAACATTAAGCCAAGGTAGGAAGAAATTGTAGAACCCCGGAAACTTGGATTCACAATTCATGTGAATAGTTTTTGTAAAAATGAAGCCTTATGTAATTATGATTTTATGTTTTGAAATGAAAAGTAGTGTGATGGATGTTTTAAAACCTTAGAGGAAGTATCCTTTGGTGTTGAAAATAATAGGGAAAAGGTCCTAAGTAGGATAGAATGTGAAAATCAGCAAAATAGGCAAAATCGGGTTCCACTCGTCGAAGAGTCCATCTCAGGAAAACTACTCGTAGACGAGTTCATTGGATAGTGTTGAAACAGAATGTCTAGAAAACATTCTTGTCAATGAGTACTATTTGGAGACCCAACTCCTCGACGAGTACACCCACTCATCGACGAGCCCAACACGCAAAAATCGGGAATAGTTACGAACAAAGGGTATTTTCGATTTTTGGCAACCCTAACTCTATAAATACCCAATTTTCATGGGGTTAAGAGTTCTAACACCTTGAGAGACATTATTTGAGTGAAAAAGAGAGAGACATAGGGTTCCAGAAAGGGTCTTTCCATTTGAGATCAAGGTGGAGCTCGATCCTTGCTTCTAAGGCTTTCTTAAGCTTGGATCTTCTTCCTCGAGCATGGATCTTCACCTCAAGCTCAAGTTCGCATTCAAACCCTCTTTCAAGCCAAGATTTGGCCTTTGCAAAGTAAGTACACCTTACTAGTTGATTTACTGATATACTAGATCCTTAACCTAGATTTTTAAAGCATGAATGTTGAGATTTGGGATATGAGTAGTTCTTATTTTCTAAATTCACCATGTTTCTAAAAAATGTATGGACTATAAAGCATGATATGGATGTAATAGGCTAAGTACCCATGATTTATACAATGTATGCTATATTAATGATGCTCTATGATTATGAATGCATGTTTAAAGGTATTTCATGAATGTAACTATGCTTTCAATTCCAACATGTGGTTATCTTGAGTTTTCCTATGATAGCATGATGTTCAAAAAAGCCCTTATGCACAAGCCTGTATTGTATGATAATGATTTTCAAAATATAAGTAATTGAAAGTAAACCAAAGATATGTCATATCTGGCTTCAAGAAAAGACAAGGATGATAATACCAAACTTTGGGTTGGTTAAGGATAGGGCATATCCAAGGATATGTCATATCTATCTTTAAGAAAAGACAAGCAAGAATGATAATGCCAAACTTTGGGTTGGTCAAGGATATTAGTGTGCCTTTTTTTCATTTCAATGAGGGGTGTTTACACACCCAACTTCAAGTAGCTTCAAGTATTTTTGATGAGGTGTATTTACATACTTGGCTTTCAAGTAGTTTCAAAGGCACTAATATTTGGCTTCAAGAACAAGACAAGTATGATACAAACAAGAACAAGAAAGATAAGCATGATTCTCACATGACAAGAACAAGAAAAGATAACCATGATTCTCATGTAACAAGTGTTGGATATTATGTCCTAAAAAGTCATTTAGATTGTAAGATTTTTATTGATTAGATTAATAAAGACATCTTCTTTATCTATTGTGAATTCATTATGGATAATTGACCAAGATTATGAGATGATCTATACGATATGAGATATCAAACAAAGTCCATATGATATATTATAGGAAAGCTATGTGATAGGTATTAGACTATCACAGGCAGATATAGCTTTCTAGTTCCTTATACCTTATAGAGTCACAACTATGGGTGAAGCTGGACACTTCGCTTATATGGCTGTCATAATGCTAAGATGCTCTCAATGGTTGAGATGTAGTTTATCTCAAACTATTGTAGTGGAGACTACACATCAGCATATGGGTGCTTAAGTGTACATTGATTGATTGCATGCAATGAGAGACCTCTTGCATAAACATACTATCAGATAGTTGGTCTCTCATTCACATTGAACAATTTTGATGATCCTTAGATCTGATAAGTTCATTTATAACTGAGCAGTGATGTTGCGCCTCAAAATACCCCCTAGGAGTTAGGATACTTTGGTGATGTGACTTATTCTTCAAACCATCCTGCAAGAGCATACAAGGCAAGCTAAATAGAGAACTGAAAATTTCTTTAATGACTTAACTGTATTCTAAGTGCAATTGATTATAATAACTGAAGATAAACCAAGACATGTACCTAAAATTTTGAACTCGAGTTACCAACTCAAGGGATTCACATATCCCCAAAAATAAAAACTCAAAATACATGTCTCTCTCCCTCAATCCAACCATTGGCCGCATGCCAAGACTACTAACATCCGGATGACAATCCCGAGCAAGCTCCTACTCTCCACGAGCGGCCTTGATCTAAGGACCCGAAGCATATGTATCGAACTGTGAACCTGCCGACATCAGTACAAACTACTAGCTAAAATAGTAATAACAATAATAAGTCATGCATGGTATAGTTCATCATCATATAAACATAATCAGAGTGCGGAAGCAAGAACAAATTAACAATTATAACTCTTGAACATCATATTAAAAATCATACCTTAGGTTCATGCTTTAACTAAAACATATATCAATTACCTTGTTAGTCTTGTGAGTTCTCTCTTCTATAGATCTAATTGGAAACAAGATTGGAAGTGGATCTTCTCTCTTCTGGAGATCGGATTGGTTCTGAAATAGAGGAATTGTTGGCCGGAAATGAATTTGGAAATGGTGAAAACAGCCAGAGTTAGATCCGAGATTGAAAATGAAGAGCTGGTGAAGATGAATACAGGTCTGTCTGAATTTGGATTTGTGCCAAAATGAACAAATAATAAAAAATGAATTACACAAACTGATTTAGAATTAGATATCTAGAAATTGAATCAAATGAAATCTAGATCTAGGATTCTAGATCTAGATGAATTAGATCAAGAGAAAAAGACTGAGAACAATGAAGGAAAATATGCTGACCGGGAGATCTCAGGGAATGGGATGGCTTATTGCTAGCTAGATCCAAGGGAGACAAGGAGATGGCGAACTGGTGTGCTGGAGCTAACCGGTGATGGGGCTGCACAGGTGCAGTAGATCTGGCCGGAGATGAGGTGCGATGGTGATGGAACTCGATAGAGATGTTGCTGCCGGCATGGCGCTTGTCAAACCAATGCCACCGGAGATGAAGATCGGCTCTACCTTGGTTGGTGTAGAAGTCGTCGAAGATAGACTAACTAGTTAAGGTAGGTGGAAGAGACACAGTGTTTTAGAACCAATGGATTCCGACAAGATAGTGGCCATAAATTGAAACTGGCCAGAATAAAAGAAATCATGAATGAATCTCTAGAGATCTAGATCTGGAATTTCCAAATCTGGATTAAGAAAGAACTGAAGTGAGAGAGGGAGAGGATTTGAATACTTACCTAGAAAGGATGGACCAATGGTCAGGAATAAAATGGTGACTGTGATTTATCGGAGAAGATGATAACGCCGGTGATAGCCAGCGAAGCTCACCAAAGAGATAGAATCTCGCCGGAATTGTTGCTAGTCTGACTGAGAATGGTGGTGAAGCTCACCGGATATGAAGCTAGAGAAGAGCTCACCGGAGATTGGAGTTACGAATTGAGATCTTCTCCAGATCGAACTGTGTTGGGAGGTTCCTTGCCGCCAGCGATGGACTGAGCTGGAAGAGAAAGAATTAGGAGAAATGATTCTCTCAACCAAATGAGATTAGGTATTTTTAAACCATATCTCAAGCTTATATAAAGTTGGGTATGGGCCTTGGGCTCTAGTGGTTAAGTCTTGGGTTGATTGGATGAGATTTTTAAAAATGGGCCCAGATTTGAGTGCTTTAAACATGGCTTGAAACATTGAGACTTGGGCTTGATAATTTGGGGTTTTGAAATTGGGTTTTTGGGGTTTGAGCTCCTTTCTCTGTCCCAACCTCTCGGATCCAAAACTTTGATGCTCAAATAAAATAATAAGAAGATAAAATAAAGTAATACTAAAATTAAAATTACAAATTAAATAATAAAAAAAAATGGGATTAAGGGGTGTAAAAATAGGGTGTTCACAGTTGCCCCTCTTTGTTGGAGAGTGTTAGCAATTGAACAACAAAGACTGAAACACCCTCATTTTTGCACACGAAAATCCGTAAAAAGCTTATGAAAATCAAAGATAAAAGAAAGAGGAAATAAATTCTAATCCTAATTAAACTTGCCAAAAGTAAAAAAGATGGAGTGATGGATAATAGCTTATAGCCTCATTGCGGAGGACTGCTGGGGGAATGGGTGCAAATGGAGATATGGATTGAAGGGAGCTCATGAACACTACTGCATAAAGATTGATATAATGTTCGGAACAAGAGTATTGAAGATGAAATGGATATGATGAACAACATCACATCGAATGTCAAAAGAAACTGAGGGTGACATCGCCTAGAATGTCAATAGAAATGATGATGGATGACATCGCCTTGAATGCCAACCAAACAGATGAAAGATGACATCGCATCGAACGCAAACTGAAATGAACATCGCCTCGAATGTCAACCGAACAGATGAAAGATGACATCGCATCGAATGCCAACTAAAAAGATCAAGGAAGACATCGCTTCGAATTCCAACTGAACAGATGAAAGGTGACATCGCATCGAATGCCAATTGAAAATATGAAAGATGAAATCGCATCGAATCCCAACTGAAAAAATCAATGATGACACCACCTCAAATGCAAACCGAACAAATGAAACATGACATCGTATAGAATGCCAACTGAAATGATAAAAGATGACATCACATAGAATGCCAACTGAAATGATGAAAGATGACATCGCATAGAATGCCAACTGAAATGATGAAAGATGGCATCACATAGAATGCCAACTGAAATGATGAAAGATGACATCGCAAGGAATGCCAACTGAAATTATGATAGATGACATCACATCGAATGCCAAATGAAAAGATCAAGGATGACATCGCCTCGAATGTCAACTGCAGATGAAAGATGGCATCGCATCGAATGCCAACTGACATGATGAAAAATGACATCGCATTGAATACCAACTGAAAATATCAAGGATGGCATCCTCTTGGATGTCAACCGTAGATGAAAGATGACATCGCATCGAATGCCAACTGAAAAGATCAAGGATGACATCACCTTGAATGCCAACCGAACAGATGAAAGATGAAATCACATAGAATGTCAACTGAAATGATGAAAGATAACATCGATGTGAATGCCAACTGAAAATATCAAGGATGACATCGCCTCGAATGTAAACTGTAGATGAAAGATAGTATTGCATCGAATGCCAACTAATATGATCAAGGATGACATCGCCTCGAATTTCAACCACAGATGAAAGATGGCATCACATCGAATGCCAACTAGCATGATGAAAAATGACATCGCATCAAATGCCAACTGAAAAGATCATTGTTGAATCGGCCACATTCATGGTTGAATCGGCCAATGGGACTATTGGCAATAGATTTTTGGCAGAAAGCTCCATTAATGCCTACTAAATAACCAACAAATTGCAGGAAAAATACTACATATCCTAGAACATGGTTGAGAAACTAGCTCTGATACCACATGTAAACTTTAATCTAGGGATCTAGTCAACCATAATTCAAGAATCAGCAAAACTCAAGCATACCTATACTGGCCATTGAAGCCAATAATGTGATTGAGTTTTTTGGTTGCTTTACATGAAAGCACACACGGTCTTCAATTCTATGGCTCCAAAGCTCTTGATGGAAAATATGCTTTCTACGAACCTTTTCTGGAGATGGAGCTAGGACCGATATCACAATATTAATTTATATAGGGTACTGGCCATTAGAGTCCTAACCCATCAAGGAAACTGAAGACCTCCTCATTACCCTAATTGCTTAATTAATGTCCAATGCATCATTGTTTGGTTATGACTAAATCCCTAATTAGAGTACTGGCTATCCGAGTTTTGGATACTGAGCATTACCCAGACCACAAACCTAATGAAAAATCTGACAATATCCTATTTTTCTCGGCTTTAAAGAGGAGAGTGAATACAACAAGCCAGATGTTTTAGCTCTTCACTGAGAGCAGAAAATTTTGAAAGAATTAAATTTTGTTGAAGGACATTCACGCATTGTTATAGGTGAGCCCTTGGGGAGGGGGGGGAAGGGCTTTTGTATACATTACTCTTTCTATGTTCTCTTTTTCTTCAACAATTTACAGAGGAAATGCTCGAATGGTGAATCGCCTAAGTAAATTACTTTCTGAATTCAAGCCATTTAGACTCCTACCCTTGTATAATCAATTATAAAGATTCTAGTTTCTAAACCTTGATCAGGAGCTTATGACCTAGACCTTTTTGATGCATTGATGCTAGAGCATCTCAAGCCATCTCCTCATCAAGTGATTCAAATAACTTTTACCCTTTGAAGGCCATATGGACAGCCGCGGGGGGGGGTGGTTCACCTCATAAAAGAAGATTTAGCGGATAATTGGTCTAGAAAAGTCAAACTAGAGGTTTTTTGATAGTTCTTTGATTAGAGTTTTAGTGTATTTAGAAGTTGGATACTCCCTTTATGTTTCTTAAGGGAATTAGAGTCCAAGTTAGGAGTTTCTAAAGTGGAGTTAATATCATTCTACTAATAAAAGTACATGGGGTATGCAAAACTTTACTTGGATGAAATACCCTTTAACTTAGTTTATTTAATACATAACTTAAGTATAACCAAACTTTAATTAGGTCACTAATAAAAATTAAAAACTTTAATAAAGAAGTATAATTTGTTAAGTTTTAATTAGAATACTAAACTCTTTCTAATTAGAAAGAAGTAGAATTCTTTTTAAATTAAAATTCTATCTTCATCCTACAATACCTCACCAGCCCTCTCTCTACAAGGAGAAAGGCACATTGACGAGCTGTGAGCTCCTGATCGTGCTCATAACCTGGTCAAATTTCTTCTTAAGGAAGGACAACTTGAGAACATATTGAGTTGCATCCCGATCCAAGCAATAGATAATATTTCTAGAAAACCTTCGTGATGCATATTGGGACCTCACGGGTTCTAATGATTCCATTGTACCCATTAGGAGGGCCGTACTTGATGTGATTCAAGGTTGTCGTGTGCATGTTTGTGTTTGGAGAAGAAACGAATGTTAATAACGAAGAGACCAAAATAGTTATTAATAGTTAGATATATATTTAAAGAATAATTAGTCTACATTATGTTACTTTTATTAACACACGTCTTAGTTGTGTAACTTGTGTTGTATTGTAAATAGATTACAACTGTAAGCACTGAAGAGTATTAGAATCCTTATCAAACAAGGATTCTATACTCACAATTATATTGAGTATTACATTCTTTTAAAATTATCTTTTTCTTTCAATTCCAAAACAATTACATTTACCATTGTCGGAGTTGCTTCGAATAAATTGTGGGGTTCTTGAGGAATTTGCATTGTTTGATATTGGGAAGGCCAAATTTCTTTATAATTTATTTTTATTTTTTAAATTTTATGTATGGTCCGCTGAAGAATAGGTATTTCCGGCAATGGGAATGGAAATTTTCACAATGGATACATGAGGTGGTTCTAATTGGAAATCCACAGACCATGAAACTCTACAAGATAAGCTTATGAGATTTTGATCCCAAAAAAAATTCCTACTAACATAAATTATATAATCTAAATGTATGGTACAAAATTGCAAAGAATATATCACTTTAAAATAAAAGACATCAACATTTGAAGCACTTAAAACAAATTAATAACCATGAGTAACTAATAATAATCAATTTTTAAAAAATGACTATCGATAATATAATATAATAGTTAATAAAATAATAATAATATACTATTAGATATCTATTGATTATGTAATATTTTAGTTAATAAAAATTAATAATTATTATATTAATATTATTAGAAAAACAATATGTGCAAAGCACGTGCACTTTTACTAGTAATGAGTCTAATATATATATAAATATATGGACCTTGAGTAGAGTTTTGTGCAATGAGTTGATTAAGTTGAATCTTGAGCTTTAATAATGAGTCTAATTTAGTTTATTTAAGCTTGCTAATGCTGAATAAATGATTGAAATTGTGTGGTTGCTATCATACATTATTGCTTGTTAATATTTTCTACAATATATTTAAGAAAGAGTGCTAGTCGAGACTTGAGCAAGGAAGATTGTTTAAGTGGGAGACAGATAACCATAGAAACCAAGTTCTATAGCTACTGCACCCTACCATATAGTCCATTCCCCTTGATCCGAAACCAACAAATCAAAACAGGTTTGATCGCTCTAGTTTGATTTCTTTCACTGTTGCCTATTGCTAAACTGATTTTACATATTTCTGTGGAATCAGAGTTTTGCTCTTTCTTGGTTCGGACATACTCGTTTTGATCATAAACAAAATTTTAAACTCTAGAATCCAACCCAGTACATTTCCTTACTGTTCTACACCTCTTCTATTTGTATAATATTCAACTGTAGTTTTGAGTGAAAATTACCTTCAGTGGCTGAAAATGTTAAATTTGCGAGCTTTGAGTAATTAAGTAAATCCTTCTTGGAAAAGGTTATTTCTTCAGCAACTAGAACACGATAGAAGAGAAACAATGAACTTACCCATTAATCATGAGCACAACTCTGCTCCCACGAGTGATTGGAACATTGTGAGTTTCCTGCAATGAGTAGAGATGGATGAGTAAATAATAAGAACAATGTAAAATAGTGTGGAATAAACACAGTATTTTACTGAATTTATCAAATATTGTTACACGGGTTAAAACTGGAAAAAAAAATTACTTTGGGAAACATATATAAACAAGGTACCTAGTATTTTCTCCTCCTGTGATATTATAATGTTAACACCACATATCCCCATCCCCCAACCATTCAAACTCACGATGCAGGAATAGATGACATCGAGAGTTTGCAAAGAAGAAAGCGAAACCTTCAAACTGTGTGCAACTTCTTAAAGAAGTTGGGGCAAGTTTAAGACTCGGACGTAAGTGAAGGAAATGAGACTGGGACAACTAGAGAGTGAAGCCAAACCAAATGGAAGTCAATCTGTGTTCGTCCCATACTACAATATTGATGTCTTGATTATCTCGGCAACTATCTTTTTGTTGCAAGAAAGCAAACTGGGTGGAAAGAATGATAAACCAATGTCAAAGATTAGTCATTAGAGCAAACAATTTCAGTTGTTGTATATGCCACAACCCCGTAGTCAGCTTCACAAGAAGGTTGAGAAACTAATTCTTGGTCCTCACACTTCCATGAGGTAATAGAATCACAAGACAAATGATAGAAAAAATAATAGTGTAATATCTAACAGTTACATCATTAACCCGATAGGCATCACTATCAGAGTAAGCATGAAATGGAAGCAACCCAATAGACATAAAGAGAAACAACTAAGGTGAAGAACCATGGCTACAGTAAATAATCCATAACAATCCAGCGAAGTTGAGCGCTAAAGAGGTAGATACAAACTGATCGACCAAAAACCAAGAAAACCAGATTTCCAACAAGCTGGTAGTATAATTAAGATTCAAAGAGTAATTCTGCAGTAGTTGGCTCGAAGATTTCAAAAGGACTGCAAGTTAATTTTCGCTCGGAGTATTACAAACGCACAAGAAAGAAAAAATGACAAAATGTAAGCGACAGATTTTGATCACCATTCCAAATAAGAATGTTTCCTGATCTGGACTCTCCAAATTCAAAAGGATTTGGAGTCGCCACCTATTCCAATAATAAGGGAAAATAGGAACTCTAAACTATCCAATGATAAGGCAAAATTATGGCCTGAAATAGAGATTCTAATTAGGATATTCAATAGTACTAAGGGAAGGTGTTAGGCACCCTTAGAAACCTACTAAAAGCAGTAGTTACCTACTTCCTAAATCCATATTAGACTAAGTTGGAAATCAAAGTAAAATTATTAATTAAATGACATGCTAATTAAGACATCATTCTCAAAATAGAAATCATACTAAACAAGTGATCAAATAAAATGTCACGGCAATTTTTAGCAACATTCACCCAAAATAGTAACATGCTAACGAAAATGGGAACTACTAAAATCAGAAATAGAAATTTCCTAAAATATAAATAATTATATAATTGTAGTAAGTAACGTAAAGAAGAAACTAACCTAAAATTTTCTACCTAGAGCAACTGAACCCGATAAAGGTTGCTTACATATCCATTTGCATGGAATCAAGCCACGTGTAGTTCCAAAGAATGACTGACTCAATATTTTGTATTTATTTTGGTTTTGGGATTTCTATTATGCCTTGGAGCAGTTTAGGCTCATGCGGATTTGGAGTATATTAACAGTGAAGAAAAGATAAAACTGTGGCAGATCTGCAGAAGCATGTCTGAGATTATTCTGAAGTGCACATACCTCAAAAAAATATGATTTTTATAAGAACAAAATGTGGTCACTGTTTTGAAGGGTGCCCTTGGCCTGGTTCTGGTGAAGCAGGCTGCAGTCTGGCCTGTTTATGATCCAAATCTTGAAACCGCCATAATTTGGTCTTTTGCGGCTTGGGATGTCCATTAAATACTTCATTTGTGTTTTCATGTCCATTTATCAGCACACTTAACTTTCCATGAGCATTCTTATGTCTCATATAATTTAATGTAAATGTAGTTGTAGAATTTTATTCAATTTGTTTTTAGCTTACCTTTGCATTCAAAGAGGTTGCGTGAAGTATCCAAGCATATCCATATATTGCTTATCTTAAATATTTTTTGGTGTATCCATGCTACCCACCCTAAGTAAGATTATAGAGATTGATGGATTAACTCAAAAGATTCCAAAAGGAGAAAGGACAATTACAGAATGTGACTTAAGTAATTATGTAGGGAAAAAAAGTAGACAATATGATAGGTGCATGAAAAGCAGGGGTATGGAGATAGAAATCAGATGGGAGGCACTATTCTTGAGATTGCGATAGCATATGATCTCGAAATAGAAACCTACACTTTCAAAAGAGAAATGAGATTTTGATGACTTTCAATAGTGGACCAAAATGGAGTTAGAATGACTTTTTTCTACTTTTAAGAGAAATGAACTATCAACGTGCTAAGATTGTTAGGTTATCCCAAGAGAGAGTCTACTCCTTACAACATAGGTTGGTTGTCATGAGTCTTTGCCTTAGGAGTTGGAAGAGAATGATTGAGCCAGAATGACTTTTTCTACTTGAAGAGAAATGAGCTATCAACGTGCAAAGACTTTAAGGTTATCCCAAGAGAGTCTAGCGAACTAGCCCTTACAGCTAGGTTGGTACTTCGTAGTCATAGATCTTTGCATTCGGAGTTGGAAGAGAATGATCGAAATCAAAAAAGCCATGAATAAGGTGGTGAAATCTAAAAGGAGACAAACTAATTGCTTTTAGTGGTAGATTGCTAAAGGAATAAACATGGAACTTGGAAGCAAATTAATTAACATTGAGAATGCCATCTAAAATTTGTCTACCACTCACAACGCTCTCTGTTGGGCGGAGAGGATTGATCCTAGTATGAATCTAAGACGAGTGGCTAAGACCTTAGCCAGGATTTTGTAAGTGCTACTCACCAAACTAATTGGCCTGAATTCCATTATATCCTCAGCTCCAGCTTTTTTTAGAATCAGGACCACAAATGTATTGTTGATCAATCTATCAAACTGGCCCAATTTGTGGAGTTCTTGCAAGAGTGCAAGGAAATCTACATCCACAATGTCCCATGTGGACAAGGAGATTTGTCTATTGCCATTGCTCAGATAGCACTCATCAATTCTTCTCCCTTGAAGGGTGGTTCTAATTATTCTCTTTGGTATGATATTAGGGTGCCAAAAGGATCTAATTTTGGTCTCCAAATAGATTTTCCCAAATACAACTTCTTGTAGAAACCGACTACACTATATGTCCTTTGGTTCCTCCTTCTAGACTCCATTAATTTTAAGACCGGATATGAAATTGTTTTTTCTTCGATAGTTGGCCATACAATGGAAAATTTAGTGTTTTTATCTCCCTTCTTGAGTCATCTGACCCTAGACTTCTGTTTCTAACTGATTTCCTCCAACCTAACAATCGTCAAATATTCTAGCTTCTTAGTCTCCCTAAGTCAACTTTCCTCTGCTGATAAAGGACGTGAACTTTCCAGTAAGTCAAATTCCTCAATCATGCAAAAGCTTAAATTTTTGTTCAAATATATTACCGAAGATTTCTTTGTTTCATATCTTTACTCTTGCTTTTAGAGCTTTCAATTCCACGCCAAACTTTTTGATAGGTGAACCCCAGGCCACATGAGAATGCCACACTTCAAATACTAAATCTTTAAAACCTTCAGATTGAAGCCACATATTTTCAAAGTGAAATGGAGTAGGACCTCCTTTGAAGCATTCCGAGGCCAGCAGAATTGGGACATGATCTGAAGTGGGTCTAGGTAAGTATGATTGGATTAGGTTGGGAAACATTTCCTCTCATTCATCAGAGAAAAGGAATCTATCTAATCTGCTAGCCAGTAGCCCCAAAGGAGACTCTGACAATGTGAACTGGGTTCCTCTCATTGGGTAGTCAAACAGCCTATGATTAGAGAAAATCCTCAAATCTCTGCATTTTGTTGTATAGGATTAAACCCTCTCCTTTCTTGGGGATATCCGATGCTATTGTACTTCACCAAAGACAAAGTAATGATAGGGAATAGATGACTTCCATAAGCTCTTCTTGTGTTTTCTTTTTCTGTTATTTATCGTAGTATCAGAGTAAGGTGGACTAGTACTAGGAGAGGTCATTCTCCTGTAGGATCAACCGCCAATTTATCTATCGCATTTTTACTATAGTGGTTTTGAGGTTGTTTTGTCTTCCTGTTTGGAACAAATAAGATCATGGCAGGAAGTTGGTCAGCTATTACCAAGGAGAATGATCGAAGCTTGCTTTACATCAGAGACTATGGAATGAATGGAATATGAACAATTTCCTCAATTTCAATTTACAGTATGCTACGTGGGCTTTGAGCATTGAATTTCAAGGAATTTTAGCCTTCCCATAATGGACCTTGAGCATAACTAGAAGTCTGGAAGTGAGTCACCATCACCCAATGTAAATGATCGGATAAATATGCTATGTAGCTCTCTGAAATAGTACATCTGTCCAGATTAGAAAAAATTGGGATATGTTTAAACTTGGCTGGTATTGGGATTAACTTCACTCTTCAGGAATGACTAATTGGCTTAGAAAGAATTCTCCAGTCCTATCCAAGAGAAAGATTCAAATGAAGTGGAAACTCATGTTCCCTTGGAAGATTTTTAGTCCTCCTTGGAAGGGTCACTTAGAATCAAAGGAGAATTCTCTCATGACATAGCATGCTCTCAATGGAA
Organism: Tetracentron sinense; assembly: GCA_015143295.1. NCBI lineage: Eukaryota > Viridiplantae > Streptophyta > Magnoliopsida > Trochodendrales > Trochodendraceae > Tetracentron > Tetracentron sinense. The sequence goes on along the minus strand of CM026574.1, from coordinate 2,872,272 downwards.
TTGATCCGTGAAAGCTATAACAACAATTGAGCATATGTTATAATATGCAAATCAATAGAAGCACCAAAACAATATAGCAGATCTATTGTGTTGCGCCGACAAAATTTGCTTGAGGACGTGAGAAATGATCACATCCACAGGTTGAAGGTCCACGACAGCAGCACCAGGCTCTCCATGCTGAAATAGACATGCATATTTAGCCTACTGAATATGTAAAATGTAAATAAAAAAACAAAATACATGAAAAGTAAATAGAAGCACCAGCCCATTTGCAGAGAATGTCAACAAAATGAAGATGTCAACTATTAAGCTGAGCCCACAGCAGATGAAGAAAATCATGAAATCAACTCAGGCACAAATTTGATGAAACCAAATAATCAGTGTAGTTTAAGATGAAAACTCAGAAAATAATTTGATGAAATCAAATAATTAAAATAATTTTAGGTATATATAAAAAAAATATTTAATCAAGAAAGTATAGAATGAAAATAAACTGCAACTCCTAATTAGGACAACATTAATTAGGTGGCTTATTGTCTTACTTAAAATTCCAAGACCAAGCTCCATCTTTCCTGGCCCCAAACGATCTGATGTGACCTGACCTGGCAGTGTGCAAACAGACAATGCGACACCCATTGTTCCAACCATTTCAGATGCAAGTTTTAGTTCTGCAGCAACATCTGCAAGAGAAAGGTCGGCTGCAGCAGCAGCTCCTGTAGCACCCCGGACTTTTTCATCCTTAATGAATAGCACCTTCGTAGCTAATTGGCCGTTTTTGTAGTCAAATTAATAAATAAGGAAGAAATTGGAAATTTCGAAACGTCAGAAATGTTCCTTTTCGAAGTACGAACCCAAAGCAAGTTGAATCGTCAAAATCGGACGAACGAGTCAAAAGATATGGCCAAAACAGTCTGGACCTGCAAGCAATCGTAGCTCGGAAGGCACTAAGGACGTAGCTCTGATAACGTGCTCTGACAACATACTCTGATAACGTATACGTTGTGTATCTGTTGTGCAACAGACAACGGGTACGTCGTGCAGCAGACAACGTGTACGTGTACAGCTCACGACAGGCACGTTGTACATAAGACAACAGCACTATGCACAACGTGTTTGGCACTATTCACAGCACAACGAGCTCAGCACTATGCACAACGTGTTTGGCACTATTCACAGCACAACGTGTTCAGCACTATTCACAGCTCAACGTGTTCGGCACTTGTGCTTTCGTAGAAATTTCAGTAAGGGTATTATGATCTTTTGGTCGGTTCACTCTTACCTTAAGAGTTTAACCCGAGCCTTTAGGGCTCATTCTCAACACTTAGAGGATTTGGGGATTAGAAGAGAGGAGAAAGGGTTTCCTAAGCTAGGGTTTTGCTTTTGGAGAAGAATCAAAGGGGTTTTGAGACCCTAGATCACTTCAAGTCCGGTTTTTCTCCAAGACCACGGCTCAAGCACTCGTGGAGAGCGTTCTCCAAGCTAGGGTAGCAACCCAAGCACGTTTTTGAAAGGGGTTTCTTCCCCAACTCAAGTCTCCTTCAAGCAAAGGTGTTCTTCTTTCGAGTTGGAGCTTCAATCAAGGTCTCTACCAAGGATCAAGCCTTGATCTAAGGTTAGTACACCCTACTAACTTTCCCTAGCAATAATCTAGGTTTTTCCTTATGAAATGTGATTTATGCTATTATGGTTGCTTTCTTGTGAAATGTATCATCCCTAATAAATATAAACAAGATAAAGAAATGGTATGGATGCTTGGATGGATATTGGATGTGGCGATTGGATGCCTAATGGGTGATGTATGGTATGTGTGGGTTGTGGATTGGATAATGGAGGATGGGCATTGCACAAATAATAAACTTACCTTTGTGTGATTGAATGGAAAATATGCACTAAAAGGATGGAAATGAACCATGAAGGAAAATAGCATACTATATGTTTGACAAAATACCTAAACTATGAATAAATGGTTTAAATGAAGAATATGGAAATGGGTTTTATGCATGCGTTCTTATAAATGATAAATTGATCAAATGTTATGGAAATTTCTTAAGTTACCTATGTTCACATCATGGAATGAAATGTAATGCCATATCTCTCTTGTCACCCGCATTCCCACGTTTGTCACTATTGGCACGCACATGAGCACGCATGCACACATGACCGAGTTTTTCGAGAGCATAAGCATCTAATAATAACAACAATAAAATATTGCATGTCAAGGAGGTTGGTAGCCCAGGGAGAATTCGGGTACTAGCCTCTGGCTCACAAGGAAAAAACCCTTAAAACACCTATTGTCAAGGAGGTTGGTAGCCCAGGGAAAATTCGGGTACTAGCCTCTGGATCACAAGAAAACTAAACAAGTAATAAAAATCACCTATTGTCAAGGAGGTTGGTAGCCCAGGGAGATTCGGGTACTAACCTCTGGCTCACAAGAAAACCAAACATTGCATATCAAGGAGGTTGGTAGCCCAGGGACATTCGGGTACTAGCCTCTGGCTCACAAGTGCATTGCATATCAAGGAGGCTGGCAGCCCAGGGAGATTCGGGTGCTAGTCTCTGGCTCACAAGTTACGAGATGGAGGTTTACAAGATGATGATCATGCATTCATGCATGCACGTATACATGATTTCTACGAGGCATACCGGGACATGACAGGGGTTTTCAAGCATGAGTTTTATCGGCGTTTTCGCATTCATGTACGCACGTCAGGGTCTTGTATTGTGTCATGCCTTATACTGTTTCCTTTGTGATGTTTCTATTCCTGCTTGTATGATATTACTGTTGTGTGTTTTTATTATTGTTATGGTTTGCTAGTAGCTTGTACTCGCTGAGTATTCCATGCTCAGCCGTACTTTCATGTCGGCAGGTACCGAGGAAGCCCTCGACCCGGAGCCTTGGGTCGAGGAAGAGTATATAGAGAAGAGAGAGCCGGCTATTCCATTACAGTCTCAGGCGGACCGAGACCTCGATGCGTGGCCATACCTCGACTACTGTTGAGGGGAGAGTATGAGAGGGTCTTGTGTATTTTGATATTTTGATAGGTAGGCCTATCCACCTTAGACTTAGACATGTCTTGTATTTATGTTAACTTGGAATACTATTTTGGATCATCAAAAGAAATGAAAATTTGTTTACGCTTCCACATATATGTTAGCTTCCGCGCTCTGATTATCGTTGTTAGTACTGTATTTTATCTTGTGCATTACAGGATGGTTTGATAGGTACGTAGTGTGACACCTAAAATATCCCTAAACTCCTAGGTGGTATTTCGGGGCGTTATAGCTCCAGCAACCTTTCATTTAGAAAAAAACAAAAAAATAATGATAAGAAAAAAAATAAAAAATTATTAGGAAGACTTTAGTTAGAAAATAAACAAAAACAAGAACTTCTTCCTTGCAAATTAAATCAATAAATTATTATCTTAGGTTTGTGTCTAGAATTGTATCCGTCTTTATAGGACCCTAGCAATTACAATGGGACCTGAAGGGCACCCAGAAATATGAGCTGCTGAACAGTTACTAAGGAATGACAACTAGTTTTCCGGGGACCACGGGCAGTTTCAACAAAGTGAAACAGGGGTATTTTTTCAATGTAAGAACCACAGTTTCAATTTAGGTAAAAATTTGGTAGAAATAGAACCTGGTATTCTTGTCAGTCGGGAATTCGGCTTGGAATTCTATATATCCTGGGTCACAGGCTTATTGAGTAACAGGTTGCTTATGTAATTTTTTTATTGCCAAACGCTCTCAGATCATTTTCTCCAGTGAACATAGTCATGCTTATTTTCTCTTCATTTTCACGTCGGGCCATTTATCTTACAATCGTGTTTCCACACAACATATATTAATTATCTTTACTACCACTTAAAATATTAACATTGTAAATATTAAGTCATTACATATAATAGAAAATAAGTAAAAAATAAATAAATGGAAGATGGAAGTATTATTTAAAGCTCCTCCTATTATAATTTGTCACATAATGTATAGAATGATTAAAAAAGGCAGAAACAAATGAAAATTCCAACAGAATTCGGGACAGAGAAAGATCGTGAATGGGGCTCCAATTGAGAAATGTTGATGAGCGAGGATAACCAAGAAGCATAGAGGAGCAAAGAAACAACAATTGCCTCACTGGTGAATTTTAAAAGTGGAATACTTCATTTTCTGCAGAACCTTGTCTTTAAGTAAACCGTGTTACTCATAGACTCAAGGAAGAGAAAAAAAATACACTTACCTGAGGTAGATCAAAAAAGAGGGGGTGAAAAAACCAACAAGAACTTTAGACATAATTTAAGCCAAAAACTAAAAAAAAGGACTGTAATATCCAAGAGTATAACAATGCCAACAATTGCCTCACAGCTGATATAGACCTATTCGGAAGAATGCAGTTTATTCTAATAAAACCTCTCCAATTTGAAAAAAAAAATCATATGGTGCCGAATAATTCACATAGAGAAAAGATGTCCAATTTCCATGTAAAGAAACATCACTAAACACCCTAGAAGGTCTGGTATGGGAGAATTTTATTAGACTAAGAGTCAATCATTTGTTTCATCAGTTTACAAGTTAAAAAATACCTTAACAATCAGAAGACATCCCCTAGCACCAGTCACAGCTCGAATGCCCTAAAGTATGAAGAATTGAAGTGTAAGAGGTATATGAGCATGTTTATTCCCTTTATACAAATAATAATTAATGAGATACCATACAGCTAGGATAGAATCAACAGGAGGAGAGGTGAAAACATCTCCACAGATAGCTGTTGTGAGCATCCCTTCCCCCACAAATCCAGCATGAGCAGGCTCATGCCCAGTTCCACCCCCTGTATCATGAAGCATATCAGTATAAATAATGGTCCCTGAGATATCTATGGAATAAAAGTAACAAATATAAAAACAGTTCCACCTGTATTAGAAATTCAAAGACCATGTGAATTGCATTAGATTATTCCCAAATCATGCAAATCATATTCAACCCAAAGAGATCAGCCATAAAAAACAGCATAACACTGATACGAACCTACAACATTAAACAAAAAAATGCAAACTATAAAACTTCTATTGATATGAAGGCCCCGAGGGGCCTGACCTCTATGGATGCCACTCCCACGGAGCAAAACCTCCTTACAGGACTCGTACCATTCTTTGCTTAACCCTAAAGTAGCCTAGACCCCTGTTTATAGACCCTTACATGGAAGTTCAAATATTTTGAACTCCAAAAAGATAAACAAAACCTAACAAACCCCAATCCGAATCTCCACTTAATCCAATCACCCTAATTTATTCCCCTTCCCTTAGGAGAACCTTATCCTCAAGGTTCAAGGTGTTTGAGAACCTCCATTGAGCATAATCATTGGATTCCACACAAAAGAACTATGGAAATGAAGGACATTAGGACATAAATGACCACTCCAATCGACTCTAATTTTTATTGATGGATGCAACTTTGATGGGGCCAACCCTCCCTGTTGAGATATGTTTATTATGATAGGTGTAGATACACCGTATCATATTATTAAGGGCAATATTGTAATCTTACATTATGAGTGATATAAATAATAGAAAGGGGGTCTAGGGGAAGAGCTAGGATTTTATTGTGGGGGGCACACAATGTTTGATTGAAATGTAAGTAATTTGATGAATTTGTGGAGAATAATTAGATAGGGGGATTTTTACGCAAATGGGCCCCACCTATTAAAAAAACCCTAAAAAATGAGCTCCCTTTTCAAATCATTATTTTGTAGGCTCATACAAGTGCGATTTAGTTGCACGCGTGTGAGTTGTATACCTTCGGATGAAAATACCCATGTCATTGTTAAACCTCAAACCTGTTTGAAACCCACTGTGTTGTGCAGCAGCATAACTGAAGAAGTAGAAGAACTAAACCATTCAACACTGTTTCACGTGTAACTGAAGAAGAAGAATGAGAGAAGAAAAAGAAAAGGAAAAGAAGAAGAAAGGAACTGAAGTCCATTCGAACCCCCATTGTTTTGCCCACATTCAATCTTACTTTTTCTGGAAGAACAACAACAATGGAAATCTATCCATTCAAAACCCCAGTTCATGCGTAACTGAAGGAGAGAAGAAAAAAAAAGACCGAAACAAAGAAGAATATGAAATGTTCAACCGGGAAATGGAGCCCATTTTCAGTATTTATAAAAAACAAGTGTTTCATTGTTTTCTGCAATTTTTGTCATTGTACTGAGATTTTATATAGATTATTGAGATTTTTATAGATTATCGAGATTTTTTTTTATAGATTACAAGATTTTTTTTATAGATTAGTGGTTTTCCCTTGATTGCCCCTGTAGTTTGCCTTTGTTCTCAAAATACCCACCTTTTAAAAACCCTTCTCATAATGCCCCCCCCCCCCCCCCCCCCACACACACACACACTTCCACCAACACTTTAAAAAATGGTTTTGAAAGAAGAGGAAAAGAGGGATTACGTATGTGTGTGAGATTGAAGAAGCTTCCCACTCTCCTCATCTTTACATCTCACGAAGCTTCTCACTCCTTTCTCTTTTAATGGACGTTTTAGTATAAATTATCTTGAAAAAATATTAAAAACTCGCAAAAAAAATAAAGTTTTCTGTGCGCAAGATCGATACCGGTTTATACAGGTGGTTGAATATAAACCTGCTCAATACCCATATTGATACTCATATCAATTGTATGTCGTCCATGTTAGTAAGTTGAAGTCTACTCATAACATTCTTTGTCCAAATCAGTCCTCCTTAATTGTTCCTCCTCGAGTCTTCGGGTGTGTGGGATTTCTCCATAGACTAAATTTGACTCAAAATCCATTCAGAAGTCTTGAAAGGACCAAAGAAAGATCCAAGCGATCTCCAAATAGAAGAGAAACTTGCTTCAAATAGTTGAGGCAAAAGGACAATGTAACAACAGGTGATTCACTGACTCTTCCATACTAAAGCACAGAAAGCACTGGTTAGCTAACTTTCAACCTCTATTTTTCAAATGATCGCATGTGAGAATCTTATTCAATGTTGTCAACCAAAGGAAGAAAGCTACCTTTGACGGAATACCTAGATTCTAAATAGCCCGATGAGGAAAAGGCAAGCTAGAATTGGCCCACAAATAATGGAAGAAAGATCTCACTGAGAAGAGACCTTTAGGATCTCTAAACCAAATCTGAACATCCGCCTTTAGAGGACATGGGGTAACATAAGACAAGCGACTCAACTATCTCCCAATCGTTAAAGTTTCACCTAAACCTAGGAATCTACACGAAAGAAAAAGCAACCTCCTCAAAACAAGATGCCACCACCGCTCCATTATCCAGAGATAGTGACCAAAGGTTGCCGAAGTCAACCCTGAGGGGGGTATCACCACAGCAAGATTGATTAACAAGAACCCAAATCAAGTTTAAATAGATTACTAGATAACCCACATAAGAAACTAATTCACATTAGGAATCTATATAAATCTAATCTAGTTTGAGAAGGATATCTATGACATGTATCTATTATAATGCTAATAGCAACTTAACATATTTCCTTAGAACCGTCAAACTTACACCCCAACTCAAGATCATGACAAGCTCATCTTCTAGAGTTTTTCTTTTAAAAAATGGATCCAAAACAAGATGATGTCGTTGTTGGTGGTCTCCCACAATCAAAAGTAGATGCACCAACATGGATTCGGTCATGGCCTGAGGCGGATTCGATAGTGGGCTCTTCAGATTTCAAACAGATTCAGGCGACAAATAAGTGAATAACAAAAGATGAACCTAAAGGCTTTCAAACAAAAGATCATGGGCTTGGAAAGCCTCACCTCAAATAACAGATAATGGACTTGGACCCACTTACCCCAGATAACAGATGGGACCGGAAATTGTCGTCTTAGATAACAGAATATAGGCCTGAAGGCCTTCAAATAACACAAAAAAAGGGACTTAGAGCTCCCAAATAATAGATAGGAGAGCCTAAAGCCTAAGATAACATACAGATGGGCCTAAAGGATGACAGATGAGAACGAATGCGCTCATGGCACCAAATGGGCAACAAACCCTCAAAAATGGACCTCAGATGGACCCAATATGGGCTATGCAAGTTGTAGGCCCTATGAATTGAATGAGACTAAAAGGAAACTTATATGGCTAATTGGATTAAATCCCATTTACTTAGAATATGTTGGGAATTACGCAACAACGCACAAGACGATAACCATAAGACAAGAACAGAGAAAACGAAACAAAGATGCAAACAAGAACACACAAGAATTTACAGGGTTCGACTAATGATGCCTACGTCCACGGATTCACACTTCACTATGCTCAAAGGCAAAAGCAAACAAAACAGTTACATAGTTCTCTCTCTAAAAAACAACCTCTCTTGGTGATTAGAATGAATATAAAACCCTAATCTCAAAGTATAGTATATATACTAGGGTGAAACAGGGCTAAAAACGGAGTTTGGAAACTAATCTCGCATTAGCCGTTTGAACAGCCCAAGTCCCCGTTCAAACAAGTTGGCTACAGGTCGAGTAAAGTAGAGGACAAAATGTTAGGCGTTCGAATGCCCTCAAGGCCCGTTCGAACGCCTTACCCAAAGCAATCTCCATCACACAACAGAATGAACACAAGCAAGTCATAAACGTAACCTAGATCCCTCACAATTATACCTAAATGAGAATAGTAGACTAAAGAAGACAACCAGAGGAATTTCAGGAAGCATCCAACCATATCAACTTCAGCGAACCAGAAAAGTTATGGGTGAACTCCATACAGCGGCTGGAACTCCCTTCTATCTGTAGACAAAGGGGTGAAGCAAGAAATGGTCTATTTAGATCCAATCGATGATGCCAAAAGTGGGGGAAAAGCATACCTCAGATCCGACCGAACAAAGTTCTAAAACAGAGCCACTAACAAAGACCTAAACCAGGCAATCTCTACTAATCCACCAGGTGTCAAGAACCGGCGGGCAACAACATGCTACCTGCCGAAGAGACAACAACCAACCAAGGAGAACTATCAAATTAATAGCTCCATAGACTATAGTCTATAGTCTATACCATGTTAACTCATAGAAGATATTAAGCTAAATAGATTGATTAACAAGAACCAAATCGGCTTCAAATAAATTACAAGACAACCCAAAATATAGAAACTAAATGAAACTAGGAATCTAGATAAATCAATCTAATCTCCGAACGATATCTATGACATACCTAATAGTATGCTAATGGCAACTTAATATATTTCCTCAGAGATCGTGTGTCTTCACAAGATCTTGATCTTCATCTCATTCATAAGTTAATTTCCTATAATGTAGTCAATTGACTACGAGAGAGTTTTAGCAGTAACATAAGAAACATGTGTAAGTGTAACATTTTCCCTTTCTTTTTCTTGCAGCATTTTAGCATGGCAGGAGGGACCTCCAAGTAGCACTCGTAGCAAAAGAATCCACTTAATCCTCCAAGTATCCAAATAAATAACCTACTTAACATGTTTGTATCCAACCAAAGAATCTACTTATGTCCATCATCCGTAGTTCAAACAAAGAGAACAGAGCAAACTAGCAAAAATATCCCTATATAAATAGCTGTCCTAACCACGCATAATGTAAAACAAACAAGTAATAATATGAAGGGTGTTGCTTTGTCGGTAACTTGCTGCATTCAACATTAAAATTAAAATGCAGAGTAAACACTTCGCAGGGTTCCAGACCTGATATAACCGCAACCTTGTCATATGTTGCACTTGAAACATCAGCGCGCAATACAACCTTAACCTATGCACCCAGTACAAGAAAGGGGTCACACCCAAGTGATAAAAATTATGGATAAATATATGAAAGGTATAATAGATAGTAGCCAAATTCTAAACATAAATTAGCACAAACTGGAATATGTGTGTGTGTATTACCGCTGGGAAACCGTCCAAGTGCTGCAACCCAGGGTAAGTTTCCACTAGACCCTCAATAAATTCAATCACCACATCTGCAATAAATGAGAACTCTATTAATTTCAAAGAACAGTAATTCAGTCAAAAAATGGAGAAATTTTGAGATTAGGCAAAAGAAACCAAATCTTCAGAAGCACGCACAAAATTTGAGATTGATAATACCAATCAAAATAACATGCAGAAAGAAACGATATCAGGTCAAGAATGTAGTGGATTAAGAAATTTTCAAACATAGTATTGAAATCAATAACCATACAACCAGGAAATACAGAATCTTCGCGCGCATAAATCAAAACATTGAAGAACAAAATGCAAACCATTTGGATCGTTGATGAGTTTCTTCTGAAAAGCCATGCCTACGAATTTGCTTCGAAGAGTCCTGTTTCTCGATTCAAAGAAACACCTACTGCATTATTCAAGAAAATTCTGGAGAGATCGACGAGGATTTGCAGAGATAAGCGAAACCCTAGCTCGGCTTCACAAGAACACAAACGGAAAATGCAAGAGAGGAACACCAGAAGTTTTTCGGGTCGATGATTTGAGCACTCTCGTGTTGCTTTAGTTGCTTGTCTGAACAAGAAAAACATGTAAAATTATGAAAATAACCTTAAGTTTTGAAATTTTGACTTCTACGTTCTACTAAAACTCCAAAAACTACCCTTTGTTTTAAAATAAATAACGATAGTATCAATACCTATGTTTTTATATTCAATTTGCGACTGCTAAGTGGCTTTAGGTCAGATTGTAAATTACCCTTATTATCATACGTTTTCTTCCTCAATATCCTTTTTCTTAAAAGGAAATTTTTCGTTTTCAACATCGTTGTAGGAAAAGAAAGCAACAAATATTTATTGGCAGACAGGTTACCTGAAACCACGCATCAAAAATGCTCTCACCTTGCTGACTTACTGTAGAACTAGCGAAAATCAAATGAAGAAAAAATATATATATATTGGTTTAGGGAAATAAAATATATTTTTTGGCATCACAAATCCATTACACATTAACCCGTTTAGCTGTGTTAGGTGGCGTTGAAAAAATGATTATTTGACCATTAATTTCTACACAATTAATTTTACCAGAATTGATTTTTTACCAAAAAAATCCAATCCAAATGCCCCATTAGTATCTATTCATGGATTAGTGAACCATCACACCAAAACTATTTATGGGAATTGATTCCAGACCACCCACATGATGATACACACTTGTTAAAGAAAAGAAAAAAAAAATCCTCCAAGTCTTTTCTTAGTCTTATTTAAAAATTTATCAACTTTTATAATTAATTATAAAATTTACAATCTTTATATTCTTTTATAATTTTGTGTTTTTTAATTTTTAAAATAAATTGTAAAGTCCATTTGTATATTAAAATTTGTCTCCAATGTGATAATTATTATAACTACTAAATAAATTGACTATCATTATTTGCTTTCATAATTTTGTTCAAATGATAAAGTTAAGATCTTCTAATCTTCTTTGGATAAGACATTCCTTTTATTCTTAGTGGAAATTCTCACCTAGGTTTCTAGACCTTCTAGCATGGTACTATATGAAGAAAGTCTATATTTACATGTCGACTTCATGTGATTGTTTATAAAAATGAATTATAATTTGATTTAATTGTTTGGTTCACATTTTTCAATTATATATATTTTGCTACTTCTCGCATATAGCTAAATAGCATTGTTAGGAGCTAAGGTAATTTAAGAGTCATGTTATGAATGGCCTTACTGCACAGTTTAGAGCATAGTTGCAGAAAATTATCTATTGGGTAGGAGGGGGGCTCAAGTCTAATTTAAGATAGAGATAAAATAAAAGCTACATCTATTATACTAGGGATGTAAACGGAGCGGATTTGGAGTGGATAGTGGTATATCCGAATTTGTATCGATTATATTATATTCGAATATCCAAAGTCGAATAAATATCAGGCGGATAGTGAAAAACAGTGTAACCTAGGCACTTTAGTTTTCCTAAATTTTGCCGTGCTGACACCCGGACACGACACGACACTTCATGGCACGACACGACACTCCTTTGTACATGCCTATACCGTGTCAGGGTAACATCAACATTATGGTTAGGCAAGAGTTGCTTCATGTATGTCATGCCATTTTTAAAATACAATATATTGGATTGCTATGAATTTTTTTGTCAAGTTGTGTAGCTTTTTCGGAAACATAAAGAAAAAATTTACTAGGAGAGCAACGACACCAACGACGATCAATAGGGATATCTCACTCTCTTGTTTCTCCTTTCTATTCTCTATACAAGTATTTTTTTTTTATATAACTTTGGTCTATACTTTTAAAAAATAGGGACAGGTGGTCCCTCCTCTCTATTCTTGTTATTATTTTAAAATTTTGAAATAATGTTATATATATAATAATTTTTAAAAATCTATATGTCTGTACCGCTGTATTGGGATTTTCATAGCTTGTTGTGCCGAACACCTCTAGACACCTAGACACTTGGCACCCATACCACGTGCCTAGGTAACACTGGTGAAAAATGATATATGTATTCGACTCCGATTAAAATATTCCAATTAAGATAGTATCAGAATTATCCGATTACTTTTTAAACAGTTTTTTAAAAATATAAATTAATATTTAAAAATATAAACAATATATAATTTTTATTTAAAAATAGAAAATTAATATTTTATCTCTCTTTATATTAAAAAAATCAAAGTATTAAATTATGTAAAAAATAAATTTTCTAAATGTTATATTAGTTTTATAAATTTAAAATATATTATTTATATATTTTATATAATCGGTCAGATATTTATCGGTTCAGATATACCAATATCTGAATACGTATATGATTATAAACGGATAGAAAAATTACTATTCGAATTTGCTCCGTCGGATACCTATTCAGATAATTATCCGAGTTAATGGATTCAGATACAAATCAGATACGAATAATATCTGCATCCATTTACAACCCTATGCTATACTAATATAATGGGATCGAATAGCCTATATCTCATTTCTAGTTTCTCATTTCCTACCAAATTTTTAAGTCTATCTTCTTACTTCTTGCTTTCGTTTTACTTCTTACTCTTATAACTATGACTCAAATATCGCATATGTATATGATGCAACTTAACATCATCTCATATAAAAAGTGAACAAGGTCTCTTACGAAAGCTATCAGTAAGTTAAATGACAAAAATCAAGTAGTTAAACATGAATCTGAATAAATCTAATGGTCTCTTAGGACTAAAACGATTTATCAACTATCAATATCTCACCCAAAAATCAAATAAGGTCAATGGGTCCTTTTTTTTTTGATTGGTAAATGCATATTCATTAAAAGATCAAAGAAGAAGATTCACAAATAGTGCAACAAAACAACCCTCCAATGCAAACAAAGGCCCCCCAACTCTAACCCTTCCCCTACTACCACTAGGAGATCAACTCATCAAACTCTATCTCCTCCACATCTACCTTAGTGGACATCCAATCTCTAAGCAAAGAACGCGACCAAGAACACACCCGCTCAACTGACAAGGCTGAATTCTCGAACACCCTCCTGTTCCGCTCCTTCCAAACCGACCACGCTACCACTCCAGGAAGCATGGCCCAAATGATATCTACAGGCCTATCGAAAAAGACCGGAAGCCAGCCCAAAAGAAGGCCCTGAACAGAGGAGGGGAAGACCCAAACCACCCCGATTTGGGATAGAAAACAACTCCAGAGTTTCCTTACAAAAGGACAAAACAAAATCAGATGATCAACGGATTCCTCCTCCAAACGGCACAAAAAGCAACGATTCAGGAGGCTCCAACCTCTCTTCCTCAAGTTATCCAACGTCAAAATGTTGTCGAAAAAAGCTGACCACAAGAAGAAGGAGACCTTTGAAGGCACTCCAGAAGACCAAACGCTAAGACACAGGAAGACCGAATAAGGCTCCGGATTCGCCACCAGAAGACATGATCTCACTGAAAACCCCCTGATGGATGGCCAGCCCAAATACGGCTATCTCTCAAGGACTCAACAATGGGCACCGACTCGATCAAGGCCAAAAGGTTAGCAAAATCCTGCACCTCCCAATCATTCAACGGACACGAAAACTTAGGACACCAAGACCCTACCCCTACACCCCTGTCATAATCTCCGCCACCGTCCCCGATTTATCAACTGCAATGGAAAAAAGAGTGTTGAACCGCTGCTTTAAAGATATGGGACTGCACTAAGAGTCACCCCAGCACTTGACATCCACCCCATTGCCAACCACTAGCCGAGTGAACTTGATATACTCGGCCCATCCCGACACAATCCCTTTCCACAGACCAACCCCATGGGGGCCTCTAGGCTGGCTAGGCTCCCAACGATCTCTGCGACCATGCCGCGCCACTATAACCTCTCTCTAAAGACTATCCCGGTCCACCCCGAACCGCCATAACCATTTCCCCAATAAAGCTTGGTTAATCGCCCTAATAGGCCAAATACCAAGCCCACCACTTTTCTTCGGGCAACACACCCACTTCTACCTCACCAGATGCAACTTCTTAACCACTACCTTCTCATTCCAGAGGAAGTCCCGTTGCAACCTTTCCAATTGGGAAGCAATAGCCACAGGAATTTTAAACAAAGACAAAAAATAGGTAGGAAGACTGCAAAGGGTACTCTTCAGTAACGTGAGCCTACCGCCCTTGGAGAGCAACAAAGATTTCCAAAACCTCATTATTTTTCTGCTGATTAATCATCTTGCTTTGAATATTGTAGGACAGTAGCCTTTGAAATATATGGTTTATAATGGCATGGTATCTACCAAGGTGAAAATCTTGTGTCTTGTAGAAACTAAGGATAGATATAGTGGTGACTTTGTTATTAAGAAGTTCGCATTTGGAGTATAAAGTTGATTATTTTAATTATGATTATGGGTGAGTAAATACATAGTATGATAACTTGAAAACATAATTAGAACATTCAATATAGAAGAATGAAAGATAAAATAATGATGTCCACGAATCAACAAAATAAATTTTAATGGACATAAAAGTGTTTAAATAAATAAAACCCACTGGTGCAATCCCCAAGAGATCAATCAACTCATCAAAGTTACGGAATGCAAGCTACATATGCCTCGATATTGTCCACAACTGAAGCTCATGCATGGTCAAGAATATAAAATAGAAAACGCTTGTATCAAATCACAAAAGAACGCATGTATTAAGAATTCCAACAAAACTAAATCGGTTTGTTCACCAACCCCTAATGCAAATCATCAAGAATGTATAGAGCTCAAAAATTAAATGAAATCAAAACCATATACACACATTCTTGTATGGGATGTGTGTATAAGGGTGTCTTTGTTTCTTGTTTTTTCACAAGTAGGATCACACTCCAAAGGCA
Source organism: Tetracentron sinense (assembly GCA_015143295.1). Lineage (NCBI taxonomy): Eukaryota > Viridiplantae > Streptophyta > Magnoliopsida > Trochodendrales > Trochodendraceae > Tetracentron > Tetracentron sinense. Next base: position 2,856,974 of record CM026574.1, on the reverse strand, counting down.
AGCATGTTAAGTTTTGAATATAGGGGTGCAATTTCCGTCCAATGATAACAAGATTTATAAGAAAGGCTATTAACAATGGTTAACCAAAATGAAAAAAAAAATAGTAAACTTGTCTTTAATTCACATTATGAAAAGTAATGGGGCAGTAGTATCCAAATGAAATAAAGATAACATGTATGAAGTATCAGTTTGTCATTTGTCACTTTGACTTTAAATAAGTTGCATTCTACACCGAGTTATATATATATATATTTGATTTTTTTTAATTCATATTTTATATTATTTATTATAATAAATTAAAGATGTTTAATAAAAGTCCATAAGAACTTGAAAGAAAACTATATCAACTACAATGAGATTATCTTTCACCACTTTTTACTCAATCAAATATTATGGATCAACCTTTCCGAAGGTCCCTACGAAGGAAAAATGTCTTTAATAAATTTGAAATCACTAACATTTACAACTAATATAATACAATCTCTTAACATTCTTACGAATTACATGGGATGAATTTATAAGATGCATATCATATGATTACGACTTAAATTAAAAGACTAAGGCAAAATCGATAAGACACTGATTACATATTATTAAGACAAATCTTAGTAAAAAATCTAAGACAGTGATGAATAATATGCTATACACTGTAAACATTTTTAAGAGATTCTTACATTATTTAATCAAATCAAATAAGCATACAAATTAAATATTTTGAGTTCCACGTAGGTGTTAGTAAATAGGCATAAAACATGGTTTAAGGACTGTATCTATTTAAGCATGTCCCTATAATAGGAGGTATCAGTTTTTCATTTGTCTCTCAGACTTTAAATAAGTTGCATACTACACTGAGTTATATATTTTTGTTGATTTAATTCTTGATCATATTTTATATTATTTATTTTGCGCTTACCTAGTAGAGGTCAAATAATTTGCCTGGCCGATTATCTATCATATACATCATGCCCGTTTGTCCTGCTCCCGATCCTTTCATCCAGCTTTAGTATGGGAGACCGTCTGCTACTAGCACCCAAACAAATTAAAGAAGTCTATAAAGAACTTCCAAGTAAACCATAGCAAGTATAACTAGCAAACACTTCGTGCGTTGAACGAAATAGAAATTGAGAAGAGAATAAGAAAAGGCAATTATAGAAGAATAAATCACTTAGATAAGGAGATATTAGGAATATATAGGATGAACCTCTCAAGAGACAATGATCTAAAAAGAATGCTAAGCAAGCTCTCCCAACTCTTCCCTATTTGGGTGGTGTGTGATTGATTCTCATGAGTTGATGTGGTAGTTGAAAAAAGTGTTTGGCCCAACTGTTAACTTCAAACCAATGAACAAACACTAACACAACGGATTGAGGTTGTAGCCTAACCATTTTATTAAAAAAAACAGATTTACACACGTTGAATTGTGGTGTTATCCTCATCACACTCCAAGCAAAATTGAATTATGAGTACCAAATTAGATACAACACTTTATACATGTGCTAATGGACTGAGGGTCAAAGAGTGGAGTGTATTGAAATAAGCCACCAATCCACACTCCACCACCACCTATTTTCTCTCATATCTCTGTTTCTCAATCTATTCTCACATGTCTATCTTTCTTCTTATTTTTCATCCTCTACATGATCCACCCAACCGCACCTATGTCACTCACCCCTTCATTTAAAAAAAAAACTCAGCCCCCTCCCTTTTCTCCCATCTCATCTCTTCCAATCTTTTTTCACGTCTCTCGCATGTGGGCATCTATCCACCATACTCTCTCTCTCATGGGTGATCTCGCTTCGTGAGTCCTCCGTCTTTCCACCCCACTCAATCATCTCCCTACATTCCTCCATCCCTCACCTCTTTCTTATCCTATATAAAATCAGAAACAATCCATTGAATAAGGGTTGTGACCATTTAAAGAAGATGAAGACCAATAGTTTGGGATAAATCCAACATAACTGTCAGAAACTATATTGATGTTCAGCAGTTCAATGTGTGGTAAGGTAGTTGTAAATAGTTGGGTATACCTCTGAGAAGGGACCTCATTTTTTCCTAATTTAGGATGTGAATTTAAATAAATAGTTTCAATAAAAAACATATCTAATATATTTTTCAATTTTTAATATATAAATAAAAAAAAATGTATCTTTCAAACAGTAGTAATAGAAAGTCACTATAGTAATTATAGACCAATTGTTATCCTAAAATTATAATAAAATATCTAGAACAATTATGAGAGATAGGAGATCACATTATTCAACATCAAGTAAACATAAGAAGGAATGTTAGGGTGTTGGAACCTGCTTGGTCGAAAACCACAATCGTCCGATTCATCACTAAATGCCTGATCGAAAACTTGTAACCTTCAGCACTTACTCGCTTGATACAACACCATGGCCCCCCAAGATAATGTGCGCTAGGAATATTAATGGTATCTAAAAAGGAAAAAAAACAAAAATCTTCTCAAGCATTTTATTGTAATATTTAATGAAGAATTCGGGGAATGAAGATGCACAACACAATGAGATCTGATCCGTTTACAACCCATTTGGATCGCCCCCCAAGATTTGTTGCTTGATGGTCCTCGTGGTCCCTCAGCAATCGATCTTAGAGCTCAGAGAAAGCAAGGGCGAGGGTGAAAAGAGAACCCTCAGCCCCAAGGATTGATCTCCCCAACTCTTCGCCACCTGAACATATTCAGATAAGCGAACCCCATCCATCAGGACGTGAGGTACGAGCGAATCCCGGAGGCCAGAGTCTCTCACTAAGAGGATCATGTTCCCAAGCCGAAACTCAAGCTTCCAATGCTGGGACTGGACGCCTTCAGAGTCCGAATACGAACTCGCAGACTGGGCAATGACAGCCTCTGCTAGGACAAGCGCTGTGGAGCACTCAGGCACTTTGGAGCCTTTGGGGTATTGGCCCTGGATCCTGAAGTATGGTCCTTGGACCGACTAGGCAGTGACAACGTTATTGGGCGACGATCCATCTATGTTTAATAGATTGGAGAACAATAGAAAAGAAGACAACAGACAAAAGATGAAGAACCAAAGATGCTGGTCAGAACCGTACACGGCATGATCATGGGTACAAGATAATCAGAAGGGGTTAGTCGAAATGCCAGCTGCCAATCCCATCGGCGAGAATATTGATAGCCAAATGCACACAGAACTCGAAGCATCCCAAGCATGGATACTAACACGCACCCATCTGTGCATTTGCCTCAAACGAAGATTATGCTTCTCAGAACCTAGGGTAAACACCAAGGCCCTAAGAAGGGGGGGTATTTGTACATGTAAGAAATGGTAAATATGCGTATGGACAGTTGTCGACATCAACGGATTACCTATACAGCAGTGTAGATCAGTCAGATCGCAAAAGTTCCTGAAATCGATTAAGGCAATCTCTCCCCCAAAAAGAGGAAATCAGATCTATCACCCCGTTGACAGGATATTGCATGAATAGAAATTGGTAACTTGCTAACACTAAATCAGTTTCTTATAAATACAGAGGTAATGAATAGAGGAAGGCATCAGAATTCTCTCGCACTCAAGCATATTGAGCCTCCCTTCTTCAAAACTCGAAAACTAATGTTTCTTTCTTCTCTATCTATCCCCTTGAACGTCCTGTTATTGACCTAATCGTCGGAATGCATGTGCAGGTCACCTTGCCTATCTATTCCAGAGGATCAGAGCTACTGCAATTGCTCAAAAGGCTACACGTGGTATCAAGATCCGTACAGCAGGTATTTTCCCCCCACATAAGTCACTAGGAATGGATTGGTAATCATTATCGATCCCTGGGTTCTGCATTCATAATTTATCATCACATTGGACTCAAAGAAAACATTTCAAAATCTCTTTTGATAAAATAATATATTTTAATAGTATATTATATAAAAAAAATTGATAAACTCATTTATCAAAACCACCATGCATGGATTTATTGAGTACAATCTAGATGATAAAATTATGTGAAACCATTCCCCCTTCACAAACAATTTCATTTATCGAAGGAGTAGTGGGGCCCTTAATTGAGAATTTGCTCCACTCATGCATTATCTGTATGGCATTGATGTTACCAAACACCTAACTGCGGGGGCGTTCAAAACGGTGCCTGCCCCTCAAAGATTTTAAGAAAACATTGAAAAAATTCAAACAAACAAATGGTTGTCGGCAAAGTGAGGCCAGAGTGTGGGCAATGAACCCAAGAATAGGATTGCCTACTTATCCACTTTCATTGGAATCAAGTCACCCATAGTTTCGGGGAATGATAAATTGATTGAATAAGAATTCAGTAGTTTCTGCTCGTATATGGAATCTAAACCCAAGAATAAGGTTGCCTACTTATCCACTTTTAGTGGAATCAAGTCACGGGTAGTTCTGCGGAATCATAAGAAGATTGGATATGATTCAATAGTTTTGGCACCTAACTGGTGCCTTCGGATAGTTTTAGGCTTCTGTCGAACTGCGTTTAGGCAGTTTAACCTCGTTACTGAGCGGATTGGGATAGTTTAAGCTCATGCTTAAGAGCATGTTAATAGTCTAAGCTCTTTGTAAGAGAGTTAGGTCAGTTTAAGTTCGAGCTTACGAACCAGAACATAGGGGTTTGGCAAATAGTCTAAGTAGAGAGAGGTTAGAAGGATTCTCATCCACTCTACCTACATAGGAATCTCTAGTGGTGTCGATTACAACCTAGAGAGTTCTTACCCAAATAAGGTCATAGGCAACCAACCCTAATACTAGAATTTAAAATCATTAGTAAAGCAATTAAAGACTAAAATAGAAGACACAAACTCAAAAAATTACCTTCCCGAAAATAAGAAGGATATTTGAAAAAATACTTTTCTCGATAAAAGATAAAATTCTTAGGAATTCCAACACCGGGGAATTGTTTGTTGGGAAAGGGACAAATGGAAATTTATAGGTGTAAAATGGAGGAATTTTCTACTCCCTAGACGATGAGGGGTCATATAAAGACCATAATTAGAACCATTGATTTCAAAACTTTTTTGCAGGAAGGGAAAATGATTTTTTCCTTCCGTATCGTCACTTGAAAATTTAAATCTTAAGGAAGGTGTAAGAACCACTAACCCTTTATTCACAAGCTACTCAAATGTGGAGCCTCTTATGACAATTAATGTCGTTCTCTCTTTGGTTATCTACATTCATCCACGGAGAATTAATGGACTTCTCGATTCCTCAATGTGTGCAACTATCTCTAGGGATCACATCCCTTTTCCGTTTCTTCTAAGGAAGGAAGAAGACTACAAAATAATTTCCCGTATTTTCTTTTCGAGTAGCATTTTGAGCCACAAAACGATAGATTATGGAAAATCTTTCTAAACGAAAGTCGTAGATCTCGAAATGATCTTTGAAATTATATACTATCAGACCAAAATCGGAGTTACGGTGACAGACTTATGATCCATAAAACAAAACAGTGTTGATTCTCTTAATCAAACACAAGGCCAAAAATCTCGAGAGAATTAGGGTTTGTTGGACATGCTTATGATATTTATATCATATATAAATTGTGGAACTCATAAAGAGACACGAAATTAATAGTATGGGATGTAAAGGGATCTCAATAGTTTGATGTGAGAATAGAATTACAATTCTAATTTAAACCTTATTAGATTTTCCTTCTACAGAAAACTCCTTGCAGTTTCACATATTGCAATAATGTCCATTTACACATTTTAATGCAAACCCTAATTAGAGACTTATTATAATAAAGTTCTTCCATTACAACTTATTTGCAATTAGGGTCCTCCCACACAATTTCCGGCATTGCATATATAAGCCACTTCGAATGGATATGTAATCACTATTGATCCCTGGGTTATGAATTCATAATTTATCATCCCATTAGACACAAATAAAACATTTCAAAAACTATTCTAATAATATTAATATAATAAAATTTGATAAACTCTTTTATCAAAACCAACATGCATTGATTTATTGAGTCCAGTCTTGATAAAATTATGTGAATCCATTCCTCCTCCACGAACAATTTCCTTTATTGAAGGAGTAGTGGAGCCCTTAATTGAGAATTTGTTCCTCTCATACATTGTTTGTATGGCATTGATGTTACCAAACGCCTAACTGCAGGGGCGTTCAAAACGGCGCCTGCCCCTCCAATACACTCCCCGGACCGCCGAAAAATGGAAAGCGATAGCGGACTTTCCAATGGAAGTGTCTATCCCACCCCTGAGCATGAACCGTTAGATATGGAGTCGAGTCAAACCAGCCCTGGCCAAACTGGAAGATGTTTGTCGATGGATTGCCTAAGTATCCACTTTTAGTTGAACCAAGCCACGCGTAGCTTCAGAGGATGATAAATTGATTAAATAAGAATTCGGTAGTTTTTGCTCGTATATGGGAACTAAACCCAATAATAGGGCTGCCTACATATCCACTTTCAATGGAATCAAGCCCACGTAGTTCTAGGGATTCATAAGTAGATTGGATGATGATTCAATAGTTTTAGCTTCTAACAGGTGCTTTCGGACAGTTTTAGGCTTATGTCGAAGAGCGTTTACACAGTTTAACCTCGAAACTGAGAGGATTGCGATAGTTTAAGCTCATTCCTAAGAGCGTGTTAATAGTCTAAGCTCATTGTCAAGACCGTTAAGGCAGTTTAAGTTTGAGCTTAGGAGCCAGAGGATAGTGGTTTGGCAAATAGTAAGTAAAGAGAGAGGTTAGAAGGATTCTCATCCTCTCTGCCTACGTTGGAACCTCTAGTGGCGTCGATTGCAGCCTAGAGAGTTCTAACCCAGATAAGGTCAACTCCAATACACTCCCCGGACCGCCGAAAAATGGAAAGCGATAGCGGACTTTCCAATGGAAGCGTCTATCCCACCCCTGAACATGAACCGTTAGATATGGAGTCGAGTCAAACCAGCCCTGGCCAAACTGGAAGATGTTTGTCGATGGATCCTCGAATTCCAATGGGTCTAGAGTGGGGTAATACTCATCAGCCCAGAAGGAATTAAGATCGAGAAATCAATCAGACTTGGCTTCTCGGCCTCGAATAGGAGGCAAAGTACGAGGCCTTGCTATCGAAACTTGAGAGTGCCACCGACCTCGAAATCAGGATCCTTCAAGTACACGATGACTCACAAATGGTAGTAAACCAGCTCGGAGGAATATACCAATGCTAGGACGATCGGATGAAAAGTGACGCCGAAAAGATTCGAATCAAGATGCTGGAGTTTGCTCGAATGGAGGTACACCAAGTTTCAAGGTCGAATAATAGCCACGCAGATGCACTCGCATATGTGGCGTTTATGCTACAAGTCGACCAACCGTGAGCCATAATGGTGGGGTACAAGGAAACTCCTTCGATCCACAAACCAGAACCAATCGCCCCAGTCAACGGCAAACCTCTCAGCTGGATCAACCCCATAATCAATTATCTCAGGAGTGGGATACTCCTCGATGATCCCAAAGAAGCCAGAAAGCTAAAAGCAAAGGCACCTTGCTACGTAATCCACAGAGATGAACTGTTTCGAAAATCTTATGGAGGGCCCTCCATGTGTGCATCCTCAAGACACGGAAGGCATCCTGGCTAAGCTCCATGAAGGAATCTGTGGAGTCCATTCTGGGGGTCGTACTCTGGTATTCTAAGCAATAAGACAGGGGTATTTATGGGCCTATATGCAAGCAGACAGAAATACGCAAATAAATGCGACAAATACCAATTACATGCCCGAGCCATCCACCAATAGGCAACCGAACTCAGAACGGTCTCTAGTCCCTGGCCTTTCACATAGTGGGGATTAGACATCGTCAAAACCCTCCCTCAGGCTAAGGCAAACGTGACCTTCCTACTCGTCGGAACCGATTACTTTACCAAGTGGGTTGAGGCAGTCCCCTTGGTCCGGATCAGGGAACAAGACGTCAGGAAATTCATATTGGAGCATATAGTGTGTCGGTTTGGAATCCCACATATGACATGAAAGTTGTCATCCCCACTGAGGTCAGTCCTCTAACTCCTAGGTCAGAAATAGCAAGAGAACCCGAGAATCAGGAACAAATAGCACTGCACCTAGACCCAGTAGAAGAACGGCGAGATTGGAAGGCTCCTATGTAGTCACCAAGATTGGCACACCGGAGGTATACTAACTCAAGGACATGCAAGGAACGCCCATGCCGAAGCCTTGGAATATATCAACCTCAAAAGGTATTTCCAGTAACAATATATTCATATTTTGAGTTCATTATGATAATCTACATTATACTTAAAATCGAATGATCTCTTAGTCAAACGATCTTTGAAAGTCACTTATAATCCTTCGTCATGAATCTGAGCCGAATGTCGTATCCTCGGAGGAATGAAGGACTGAAGTGTGTTATGGTCCCTCATAGTCCTTCGTCATGAATCTGAGGCACATGTCATCTCTTCGGAGGAATGCAGAAGTGAGGTTAAATACGGTCCCTCATACCCTACGTCGAAAATCCTGAACCTCAGCCCAGATAATCACAAGTGTGAGGTTAAATACAGTCCCTCGTACTCCGTCATGAATCTGAGGTGCATGTCGTCTCCTTGAAGGAATGTAAGAGTTAGGCTAAATACAGTCCTGCATATCCTACGTCGAGAATCCTTAGCTTCGGCTCAGATAATCTCAAAGGTGAAGTTAAATACAAACCATCATAGTCATTTATCATGAATCTGAGGCGCATGTCATCTCCTCAGAGGAATGCACGAGTAAAGTTAAATATGGTCCCTCATATCATACGTCTAGAATCATAAGCTTCAGCCCAGATAATCGCAAGGTGATGTTAAATATGGTCTCTCATAATCCTTCGTCATGAATCCAAGGCGCATATCATCCCCTCGGAGGGGTGCAGGAGTGAGGTTAAATACGGTCACTCATATCTTTCGACATGAATCCTTAGCTTTGGTCCAGATGATCACAAGAGTGAGACAAAATACAATTATGCCTTTAAGAACGTAGGGTGAACCCCAAGGCCTTGAGAAGGGGGCATTTGTAAAGGTGAAAAATGGTAAAGACATGCGAATGGACAGCTATCGGCAACAACGGCCCTGATTTCATCAAGACAAATGTTCTGATTGACCAATCTGATCCTAACCTCCACTTCAAATACAAGACTAAAAGTACATCAGAGTGCATATTCTAGACTCGACCCCAGCTCAGAGAGTCCGTAAAAAAAGATGCCACAAATCATTCGATTACCTATACAGCGGTGCATATCTCAGTCAGACCGCGAAAGATCCTGAAATCGATCAAGGCAATCTCTCCCAAAAAGAGGAAATCGGATATCACCCCGCTGGCAAGATATTGTGTGAATAGAAAGACAACTATCTAGGGAAGAAGCAAAGGCAGGAAGGTAACTGGCTAACCTTAAATTGGTTTCATATAAATATAGAGGTAAGGAAGAGAGGAAGGGATCCGCATTCTCTCGTTCTCAAGCATATTGAGCCTCCCTTCCTCAAAACCCTAAAACTATTATTTTTTTCTTCTTTTTCTATCCCCCACTTTAACGTACTGTTATTGACTTGATCGTCGGAGTGCATGCGCAGGTCACCCTGCCTATCTATTCTAGAGGATCAAAGCTGCTACAGTTGTTCAGAAAGCTACACGTGGTATCAAAGGTCCGTACAACATGTATTTTCCCACAAAATAAGCCACTAGGAATGGATTAGTAATCACTATCGATCCCTGGTTTATGAATTCAACATCACATTGGACTTAGAGAAAACATTTCAAAAACACTTTTGATAAAATAATATATTTTAAAAATATATTATATAAAAAAAATTGATACTCTTTTAACAAAACCACCATGCATGGATTTATTAAGTCCAATCTTGATGATAAAATTATGTGAATCCATTCTTCCTTCACAAACAATTTCCTTTATCGAAGGAGTAGTAGAGCCCTTCATTGAGAATTTGCTCCTCTCATGCATTGTCTATATGGTATTAGTGTTACCAAACGCCTAACTGTGGGGGCATTCAAAACATCGCATACCCCTCAAAGATTTAAAAAAAACATTGAAAAAAGTCAGAAAAACAAATGGCTATCGGCAAGGTGGGACCAGAGTGTGGGCGATGAACCCAAGAATAGGATTGCCTACATATCCACCTTAAGTGGAATCAAATCACCCGTAGTTTCGGGGAATGATAAATTGCTTGAATAAGAATTCGGTAGTTTCTGCTCGTATATAGGAATTGAACCCAAGAATATGGCTGCCTACGTATCAACTTTTAGTGGAATAAAGCCACATGCAGTTCTGGGGAATCATAAGTAGATTGGATCCTAATTCAATAGTTTTAGCTCCTCACTAGTGCCTTCAGACAATTTTAGGCTTCTGTGGAAGAGCGTTTAGGCAGTTTAACCTCGTTACTGAGAGTATTGCGATAGTTTAAGCTGAGTCTAAGAGGGTGTTAATAGTTAAGTTCGTTGTCAAGAGTGTTAGGCCAGTTTAAGTTCGAGCTTACGAGCCAAGGATAGGGGTTTGGCAATTAGTCTAAGTAGTGACAGAGATTAGAAGGACTCTCATCCTCTCTGCCTACGTAGGAACCTCTAGTGGTGTCGATTATAGCCTCAAGAGTTCTTACCTAGATAAGGTCATAGGTAACCAACTCTAATAGTAGAATTTAAAGAAATTAGTAAAGCAATTAAAGACTAAAATAGAAGATATAAACTCGAAAAATTACCTTCTTGGAAATAAGAAGGATTTCCGAAAAATAATTTTCCCGTTAAAAGATACAATTCTTAGGAATTACAACACCTGGGAATCGTTTGTAGGGAAAGGCATGGACGGAAATTGATAGGTGGGAAATGGAGGAATTTTCTAATCCCTAGATGATGAGGGGTCATATAAAGACCATAACTAGAAACATAGATTTCGAAACTTTTTCGCGTGAACTAATTTTTCTTTCCGTATCGTCACTTGAAAATTTAAATATTAAGGAAGGTGTAAGAACTACTAACCTTTATTCGCAAGCTACTCAAGTATGTAGCCTTTTATGTCAATTAATGTCGTTCCTCTATTTGAGATGCATTCATCCACAGAGAACTAATGGACTTCTCCATTCCTCAATGTGTGCATCCAATCCTAGGGATCAAATCCCTTTTCCTTTTCTTCTAAGGAAGTAAGAAGACTACAAAATAATATAGAAAAAACCATTTCCCGTCTTTTCTTTTCGAGTGGCATTTTGAGCCACAAAACGATAGAAAAAACCACTAATGGACTTCTCCATTTCTTTTCTAAACGAAAGTTATAGATTTCGAAATGATTTTTGAAATGATATACTATCGGAACAAGATCGGAGTTACAGTGACAGACTTATGATCCATACAACGACATAGTGTTGATTCTCTTAATCAAACACAAAGCCAAAAATCCCAGAGAGAATTAGGGTTTGTTAGACAAGCTAATGACATTTATATCATATGTAAATTGTCGAACAAGTCATAAAGAGAAGAAGCTAATAGTATGGAATGTAAAGGGATCCCAATAGTTGGATGTGAGATTGGAATTACAATTCTAATTTAAACTATATTTGATTTTCCTTCTATAGAAAACTCCTTGCAGTTTCACATATTCCAATAATGTCCATTAACACATTGCAATGCAAACCCCAACGAAAGAGACATATTACAATGAAGTCCTTCCATTACAACTTGTTAGCAATTAAGGTACTTCCACTTAAATTTCAGCATTGCATATATAAGCCACTAAGAATGGATAGGTAATCACTATCAATCCCTGTGTTATGCATTTATAATTTATCATCACATTGGACTCAGAGCAAACAATTCAAAAGCTCTTTTGATTAAATAATATATTATATAAAAAAAAATTGATAAACTCTTTTATCAAAACAACCATGCATGGATTTATTGGGTCCAAACTTGATGATAAAATTATGTGAATCTGGATTTATAAGGTCCAAACTTGATGATAAAATTATATGAATCTATTCTTCCTTCACGAACAATTTCCTTTATCGAAGGAGTAGTGGAGCCCTTAATTGAGAATTTGTTCCTCTCATGCATTGTCTGTATGGCATTGATGTTACCAAATGCCTAACTGTGGGGCGTTCAAAATGGCGCCTACCCCTCAGAGATTTTAAAAAAACATTAAAAAATCAAATAAAACAAATGGTTGTCGGCAAGGTGAGACCAGAGTGTGGACGATGAACCCAATAATAGGATTGCCTACGTATCCACTTTCAGTGGAATCAAGTCACGCATAGTTTTGAGGAATCATAAATAGATTGAATACGAATTCGGTAGTTTCTGCTCGTATATGGGAATTGAACCCTACATATCCACTTTTAGTGGAATCAAGCCACACATAGTTCTAGGGAATCATAAGTAGATTGGATGATGATTCAATAGTTTTAGCTACTAACTGGTGCCTTCAGACAGTTTTAGGCTATTGTCGAAGAGCGTTGAGGCAGTTTAACCTCATTTCTGAGAAGATTGCGATACTTTAACTTCATGCCTAAGAGCGTGTTAATAGTCTAAGCATGTTGTTTAGAGTGTTAGGCCAGTTTAAGTTCGAGAGGTTAGAAGAATTCTTATCCTCTCTGCCTACATAGGAACCTCATGTAGCGTCTATTGCAGCCTAGAGAGTTCTTACCGAGATAAGGTCATACGTAACCAACTCTAATAGTAGAATTTAAAGCAATTATAAAAGAAAGACATAAACTCGAAAAACTACATTCCTGGAAATAAGGATTTCCAAAAAAATACTTTTCCCGATAAAAGATAACATTCTTAGGAATTCCAACACCTGAGAACTATTTGTTGGGAAAGGGGCGGATAGAAATTTATAGGTGGGAAATGGAGGAATTTTCTACTCCCTAAACGATGAGGGGTCATATAAAAACCATAATCGGAAACATAGATTTTGAAACTTATTCGCGGGAAGTACATCGGCCAGGAAAATAGAAGAGGTAGCCAGGTAGGAATCCGACCCGTGGGTCAGAAGGTACGAATCTACGACCGGACCAAGAAGTCAACCCACTATTACAAAACAAATAGTATGAGATGTAAACAGATCTCAACAGTTACGGTGACAGACTTATAATTCGTAGACAGAAACACTGTTGATTCTCTTAATCAAACACAAGGCCTAAAATCTCGGAGAGAATTAGGGTTTGTTGGACACGCTTATGATATTTATTTCAGATATTAATTATTGAACAACTCATAAAGAAATACAAAACTAATAGTATGGGATGTCAAGGGATCTCAACAGTTGGATGTGAGAATCGAATTCTAATTCGAATTTAAACCATATTGGATTTTTCTTCTACAGTAAACTCCTTGCAGTTTCACATATTGCAATATTGTCCATTAACACATTGCATTGCAAAGCCTAACGGTGGAGACTTATTATAATAAAGTCCATCTATTACAACTTATTTACAATTAGGGTCCATCCGCTTATATTTTGGCATTGCATATGTACGCCACTAGTAATGGATAGGTAATCACTATCGACCCCTGGGTTTTGAATTCATAATTTATCATCACATTGGACTCAGAGAAAACATTTCACAAACTCTACTTAGAAAATAATATATTTGAATAATATATTATACAAAAAAATTTCATAAACTCTTTTATCGAAACCACCATGCATTGTCAATCGAAGGAGTAGTGGAGCCCATAATTAAGAATTTACTCCCCCCATGCATTGTCACATTGATGTTACTGAACGCCTAACCGTGGGGGCATTCAAAACGGCGCTTGCCCCTAAAAGATTTTTGAAAAACATTGAAAAAGTCAAAAAAAAAAAATGGTTGTTGCCAAGGTGGGGTCAAAGTGTGGGCGATTACGTATCCACTTTTAGTTGAATCAAGCCACACGTAGCTTCGGGGGACGATAAATTGAGTGAATAAGAATTCGGTCGTTTCTGCTCCTATAGTGGAATTGAACCCAAGAATAGGGGCTGCCAACGTATCCACTTTTAGTGGAATCAAGCCCACGTAGTTATTGGGAATCATAAGTAGATTGGATGATGATTCAATAGTTTTAGCAGTTTTAAGCTTATGTCGATGAGTACGAGGCCATGCTATTGCGACTTAAGATTGCCACTGACCTCAGAATCAGGAGCCTCATAGCACACAGTGACTCGCAACTGGTAGTGTACCAGCTCGTAGGAACTTACGAGTGTCGGGATGATCGGATGAAAAGTTACGCCGAAATGATCCGAATCAAGATGTTGGAGTTCGATCAACTGGAGGTTCGCCAAGTTCCAAGGTCGGATAATAACCACGCAGATGCACTTGCATATGTGGCAAACGAATTTAACGATTGCCTATTACGTGCTATTAAGGGCAATTGCGAAAGAGCCCAAAGAGCCCTTCTTCAGATGGCCTAAGGACATCCCGCTGTTTGCGGAGAATAGCACCTTTCACAGGTGCAAAGGCCACATCACGAACCGGTGCAAAGCACTCTGAGCCTTCTTAGAAGAGCTGGTAAGAGGGCGGGACACCTCAGGGAGTACATCGGCAAGCAAGATAGAAGAGGTAGCCAGGTAGGAGTATGACCCTGGCGTCGGAAGGTACGAATCTGCGGCCGAACGAAGAAGTCGACCCACTATTAGAAAACTAATAGTATGGGATGTAAATGGATATCAACAGTTACGGTGACTGACTTATAATCCGTAGACCGAAACACTGTTGATTCTCTTAATCAAACACAAGGCCAAAAATCCCAAAGAGAATTAGGGTTTGTTGGGCACGCTTAAGATATTTATATCGGATATTAATTATTGAACCACTCATAAAGAGATACAAAACTAGTAGTATGGGATGTAAAGGGATCTCAAGTGTAGGAAGTGAGAAACGAATTACAATTCTAATTTAAACCTTATTGGATTTTCCTTCTACAGTAAACTCCATGCAGTTTCACATATTGTAATATTATTATCCATTAACACATTACAATGCAAAGCCTAACGGTAGAGACTTATTATAATAAAGTCCTTCTATTACAACTTATTTGCAATTAGGGTCCTTCCACTTATATTTTGGCATTGCATATATACGCCACTAGGAATGGATAGGTAATCACTATCGACCCCTGGGTTCTGAATTCATAATTTATCATCTCATTGGACTCAGAGAAAACATTTCAAAAACTCTTCTGATAAAATAATGTATTACATAAAAAAAAATTTGATACTCTTTTATTGAAACCAACATGCATGGATTTATTGAGTCCAATCTTGATAAAATTATGTGAATCCATTCCTCCTACACGAACAATTTCCTTTATCAAAGGAGTAGTGGAGCCCATAATTGAGAATTTACTCCTCCTATGTATAGTCTTTATGACATTGATGTTACCGAATGCCTAACTGCAGGGGCATTCAAAACGGTGCCTACCCCAATAAGATTTTTAAAAAAACATTGAAACAATCAAAAAATAAATGGTCGTCGGCAGGGTGGGGTCAGAGTGTGGGCGATTAAACCAAGAATAGGATCACCTACGTATCCACTTTTAGTTGAATCAAGCCACACGTAGCTTCGGGGAATGATAAATTGATTGAATAAGAATTCGGCAATTTCTGCTCGTATAGTGGAAATGAACCCAAGAGGCCGCCTACGTACCCACTTTTAGTGGAATCAAGCCCACGTAGTTATTGGGAATCATCAGTAGATTGGATGATAATTCAATAGTCTTAGCAGTTTTAAGCTTATGTCGAAGAGTACGAGGACTTGCTATCGGGACTCGAGACTGCCACCGACCTCAGAATTAGGAGCCTTATTGTACAAAGTAACTCGCAACTGGTAGTGTACCAGCTCGGAGGAACTTACGAGTGTCGGGATGATCAAATGAAAAGTTACGCCGAAATGATCCGAATCAAGATGTTGCAGTTCGATTGACAGGAGGTTCGCCAAGTTCCAAGTTAGGATAATAAGCACGCAGAACCACCCGCATATGTTGCAAACCAATTTAACGATTGGCCCTTACGTGCTATTAAGAGCAATTAAGAAAGAGCCATTCTTCAGATGGCCTAAGGACATCCCGCCTTTTGCGGAGTATTGCGCCTTTCACAGGTATAAAAACCACATCACCAACCGGTGCAAAGCTCTATGAGCCTTCTTAGAAGATCTGGTAAGGGGGCAGGACACCTCGGGGAGTACATCGGCCAGGAAGATAGAAGAGGTAGCCAGGTAGGAGTCCGACCCGGTGGTCGGAAGGTACGAATTTGCGGCCGAACCAAGAAGTCTACCCACTATTACAAAACTAATAGTACGGCATGTAAAGGGATCTCAACAGTTACGGGGACGGACTTATAATCCGTAGACCGAAACACTGTTAATTCTCTTAATCAAACACAAAGCCAAAAATCCCGTAGAGAATTAGGGTTTGTTGGACACGCTTATGATATTTATATCAGATATTATTTATTAAACTCATAAAGAGATACAAAACTATTAGTATGGGAAGTTAAGGGATCTCAACAATCGAATGCGAGAATTGAATTACAATTCTAATTTAAACCTTATTGGATTTTAAACTCCTTGCAGTTTCACATATTGCAATATATTCCATTAACACATTGCAATGCAAAGCCTAACGGTAGAGACTTATTATAATAAAGTCCTTCTATTACAACTTATTTGCAATTAGGGTCCTTCCACTTATATTTTGGCATTGCATATATACGCCACTAGTAACGGATAGGTAATCACTATCAACCCCTAGGTTTTGAATTCATAATTTATCATCACATTGGACTCAGAGAAAACATTTCAAAAACTCTTCTGACAAAATATAGTTGAATAATATATTATATAAAAAAATTTGAACAACTCTTTTATCGAAACCACCATGCATGGATTTATTGAGTCCAATCTTGATTAAATTATGTGAATCTATTCCTCCTGCACGAACAATTTCCTTTATCGAAGGAGTAGTGGAGCCCTTAATTGAGATTTTGCCCCTCCCATGCATTGTCAGTATGGCATTAATGTTACCCAAAGCCTAACCGAGGGGACATTCAAAATGGCGCCTACCCCTAAAAGATTATAAAAAAAATATAGAAAAAGTCAGAAAACAAATGGTTGTTGGCAAGGTGGGGTCAGAGTGTGGGCGATTAACCCAAGAATAGGATCGCGTACGTATCCACTTTAAGTTGAATCAAGCCACGCGTAGCTTTGGGGAATGATAAATTGATTGAAAAAGAATTCGCTAGTTTCTGCTCGTATACAGGAATTGAACCCAAGAATAGGGCTACCTACGTATCCACTTTTAGTTGAATCAACCCCACGTAGTTATTGGGAATCATAAGTAGATTGGATGATGATTCAATAGTTTTAGCAGTTTTAAGCTTCTGTCGAAGACTATGAGGCCCTGCTATCGGGACTCAAAAGTGCCACCGACCTTGGAATCAGCAAACTTATAGTCAGCAGTGACTCGCAATTGGTAGTGAACCAGCTCGGAGGAACTTACGAATGTCGAGATGAACGGATGAAATGTTACACCCAAATGATCCGAATCAAGATGTTGGAGTTCGATCGACTGGAGGTTCGCCACATTCCAAGGTCGGATAATAAGCACGTACATGCACTCGTATATGTGGCAAACCAATTTAACAATTGGCCCTTACGTGCAATTAAGGGCAATTGAGAAAGAGCCCTTCTTCTGATGGCCTAAGGACATCCCACCTTTTGCGGAGTATTGCGCCTTTCACAGGTGGAAAGGCCACATCACCAACCGGTGCAAAGATCAATGAGCCTTCTTAGAAGACCTGGTAAGGGGGCGGGACACCTCAGGGAGTACATAGGCCAGAAAGATAGAAGAGGTAGCCAGGTAGGAGTCCGACTCGGGGGTAAAAGGTACGAATCTGCGGCCGAACCAAAAAGTCGACCCACTATTACAAAACAAATAGTATAGGATGTAAAGGGATCTCAACAGTTACGGTGAAAAACTTATTATCCGTAGACCAAAAGACTGTTGTTCTCTTCATCAAACACATGGCCAAAAATCCCGTAGAGAATTAGGGTTTGTTGGACACGCTTATGATATTTATATAAGATATTAATTATTGAACAACTCATAAAGTGATAAAAAACTAATAGTATGGTATGTAAAGGGATCTCAATTGTTGGATATGAGAATCGAATTACAATTCTAATTTAAACCTTATTTGATTTTCCTTCTATAGTAAACTCCTTGTAGTTTCACATATTGCAATATTGTCCATTAACACATTGCAATGGCCTAATGGTAGAGACTTATTATAACAAAGTCCTTCTATGACAACTTATTTGCAATTAAGGTCCTTCCGCTTATATTTTGGCATTGCATATGTACGCCACTAGTAATGGATAGGTAATCATTATCGAACCCTGGATTCTAAATGCATAATTTATCATCACATTGGACTCAAAAGAAAACATTTCAAAAACTCTTCAGATAATATAATATATAGACTGGATAAATTATATAAAGAAATTTGAGAAACTCTCTTATCAAAACCACCATACATGGATTTATTTAGTCCAATCTTGATAAAATTATGTTAATCCATTCCTCCTGCATGAACAATTTCCTTTATCGACGGAATAGTAGTCTCCTTAATTGAGAATTTGCTCCTCCCATGCATTGTCTGTATGGCATTGATGTTGCCAATCGCCTAACCGTGGGGCCATTCCAAAACAGCGCTTGCCCCTAAAACATTTTGAAAAACTATGAAAAAGTTAAAAAACAAATGGTTGTTGGCAAGTTCGGGACAGAGTGTCGGCGATTAACCCAAGAATAGGATCGCCTACATATCCACTTTTAGTTGAATCAAGTCACGCGTAGCTTCGGGGAATGATAAATTGATTGAATAAGAATTCGGTAGTTTCTGCTCGTATAGTGGAATTGAACCCAAGAATAGGGCTGCCTATGTATCCACTTTTAGTGGAATCAACCCCACGTAGTTATTGGGAATGATAATTACATTGGATGATGATTCAATAGTTTTAGCAATTTTAAGTATATGTCGAAGAGTACGAGGCCTTCCTATCGGGCCTCAAGAGTGCCACCGACCTCGGAATCAGGAGCCTTATAGTACACAGTGACTCGCAACTAGTAGTGAACCAGCTCGGAGGAACTTACGAGTGTCAGGACGATCGGATGAAAAGTTACGCCGAAATAATCCAAATCAAGATAGAGTTTGAACGACTAAAGGTTCGCCATGTTCCAAGGTCGGATAATAAGCACGCCGATGCACTCACATCTGTGGCAAACCAAATTAATGATTGGCCCTTACGTGCTATTAAGGGCAATTGAGAAAGAGTCATTCTTCAGATGGCCTAAGTACATCCCGCCATTTGCGGAAGATTGCTCCTTTCACAGGTGCAAAGGCCACATCACCAACCGGTGCAAAGCTCTATGAGCCTTCTTAGAAGAGCTGGGGGCAGGACACCTCGAGGAGTACATCGGCAAGAAGATAGAAGAGGTAGCCAAGTAGGAGCCCGACCTGGGGGTCAGGAGGTAACGAATTTGTGGCCGAAAAAGTCGACCCACAATTACAAAACTAATAGTATGAGATGTAAAGTAATGTCAATAGTTATGCTGACAGACTTATAATCCGTAGACCGAAACACTGTTGATTCTCTTAATGAAACACAAGGCCAAAAATCCCAGAGTGAATTATGGTTTGTTGGACACACTAATGATATTTATATCAGATATTAATTATCGAACAACTCATAAACAGATACAAAACTAACAGTATGGGATGTAAAGGGATCTTAACAGTTGGATGTAAGAATCGAATTACAATTCTAAGTTAAACCTTTTTGGATTTTCCTTCTACAGTAAACTCCTAGCAGTTTCACATATTACAATATTGTCCATTAACACATTGTAATGCAAAGCTTAATGGTAGAGAATTATTATAATATAGTCCTTCTATTACAACTTATTTGCGATTAGGGTCCTGCCGCTTATATTTTGGCGTTGCATATATACGCCACTAGTAATGGATAGGTAATGACTATCGACCCCTGGGTTCTTAATTCATAATTTATCATCACATTGGACTCAGAGAAAACATTTTAAAAACTCTTCTGATAAAATAATATATTATAAAAAAAATATTGACAAACTCTTTTACCAAAACCACCGTCCATGGATTTATTGACTCTAATCTTGATAAAAATATGTGAATCCATTCCTCCTGCATGAATAATTTCCTTTATCAACGGAGTAGTGTTGCCCTTAATTGAGAATTTGCTCCTCCCATGTATTGTCTGTATGGCATTGATGTTACCAAACGCCTAACCGTGGGGGCATTGCATTCAAGAACGAGCTTGCCCCTAAAAGATTTTGAAAAAACATTGAAAAAGTCAAAAACAAATGGTTGTTGGCAAGGTGGGGTCAGAGTGTGGGCGATTAACCAAAGAATAGGATCGCCTATGTATCCACTTTTAGTTGAATCAAGCCACGCATAACCTCGGGGAATGATAAATTGATTGAATAAGAATTCAGTACTTTCTGCTCGTATAGTGGAATTGAACCCAAGAATAGGACTGCCTACATGTCTACTTTTAGTGGAATCAAGCCCACGTAGTTATTGGGAATCATAAGTAGATTAGATGAAGATTTAATAGTTTTAGCGATTTTAAGCTTATGTCGAAGAGTATGAGGACTTGCTATCGAGACTCGAGAGTGCAACCGACCTCGGAATCAGGAACCTTAAAGTACACAGTGACTCGCAACTGATAGTAAACCAGCTAGGAGGAACTTACAAGTGTCGGGATGATCGGATGAGAAGTTACGCCGAAATGATCCGAATCAAGATGTTGGAGTTCGATCGACTGGAGGTTTGCCAACTTCAAAGGTCGGATAATAAGCACGCAGAAGCACTCGCATATGTGGCAAACCAATTTAACGTTGGCCCTTACAGCAAGGGCAATTGAGAAAGAGCCCTTCTTCAGATGGCCTAAGGACATCCCGCCGTTTGCGGAGTATTGCGCCTTTCACAGGTGCAAAGGCCACATCACCAACCAGTGCAATGCTCTATGAGCCTTCTTGGAAGAGCTCTCACCTCGGGGAGTACATCAGCCAGGAAGATAGAAGAGGTAGTCAGGTAGGAGTCCGACCTGAGGGTCGAAAGGTACGAATCTGGGGCCAAACCAAGAAGTCGACCCACTATTACCAAACTAATAGTATGGGATGTAAAAGGATCTCAACAGTTACAGTGACAGACTGTTGATTCTCTTAATCAAAGACCGAAACACTGTTGATTCTCTTAATCAAATACAAGGCCAAAAATCCAAGAGAGAATTAGGGTTTGTTGGACACGCTTATGATATTTAAATCAGATACTAATTATTGAACAACTCATAACAAGATACAAAACTAATAGTATAGGATGTAAAGGGATCTCAACAGTTGGATGTGAGAATCGAATTACAATTCGAATTTAAACCTTATTGGATTTTCCTTCTACAATAAACTCCTTGCAGTTTCAAATATCACAATATTGTCCATTAACACATTGTAATGCAAAGCCTAACGGTAGAGACTTACTATAATAAGGCCCTTCTATTATAACTTACTCACAATTAGGGGGTCCTTCCACTTATATTTTGGCATTGCATATATACGCCAGTAGTAATGGATAGGTAACCACAATCGACCCCTGGGTTCTGAATTCATAATTTATCATCACTTTTGACTCTGAGAAAACATTTCAAAAAACATTGACAAAGTCAAAAAATAAATGGTTGTTGGCATGGTGGGGTCAGAGTGTGGGCGATTAACCTAAGAATAGGATCGCCTACGTATCCACTTTTAGTTTAATCAAGCCACGCGTAGCTTCGGGGAATGATAAATTTATTGAATAAGAATTCAGTAGTTTCTTCTCGTATAGTGGAATTGAACCAGAGAATAGGGCTGCCTACGTATCCACTTTTAGTGGACTCAAGCCCACGTAGTTATTGGAAATCATAAGTAGATTGGATGATGATTCAATAGTTTTAGCAGTTTTAAGCTTATGTCGAAGAGTACGAGGCCTTGCTATCGGGACTCGAGAGTGCCACCGACCGCAAATGGTAGTAAACAAGTTCGGAGGAACTTACGAGTGTCAGGGTGATCAGATGAAAAGTTACACCGAAATGATCCGAATCAAAATGTTGGAGTTCGAACGAATGGAGGTTCGCCATGTTCCAAGATCGGATAATACGCACGCGGATACACTCGTATATGTGACAAACCAATTTAACGACTAGCCTTACCTGCTACTAAGGACAATTGAGAAAGAGCCCTTCTTCAGATGGCCAAAGGACATCCTACCTTTTGCGGAGTATTGCGACTTTCACAGGTGCAAAGGCCACATCACCAACCGGTGCAAAGCTCTATGAGCCTTCCTAGAAGAGCTGGAACGGGGGCGGTACACCTCAGAGAGTAAATCAGCCAGGAAGATAGAACAGGTGGCCAGGTAGGAGTCCGACCCGGGAGTCGGAAGGTACGAATCTGCGGCCGAACCAAGAAGTTAACCCACTATTACAAAACTAATAAGTATGGGATGTAAAGGGATGTCAACAGTTACGGTGAGAGACTAATAATCCATCAACTGAAACACTGTTGATTCTCTTAATCAAAAACAAGGCCAAAAATCCCGAAGAGAATTAGGGTTTGTTGGACACGCTTATGATATTTATATCAGATATTAATTATTGAACAATTAATAAAGAGATACAAAACTACTAGTATGGGATGTAAAGGGATCTCAACAGTTGGATGTGAGAATCGAATTATAATTCTAATTTAAACCTTATTCAATTTTCCTTCTACAGTAAACACCTTGCAGTTTCACATATTGCAATATTGTCCATTAACACATTGCACTACAAAACCTAACGCTAGAGACTTATTACAATAAAGTCCTATGACAACTTATTTGCAATTAGGGTCCTTCCACTTATATTTTGGCATTGCATATATACGCCACTAATAATGGAAAGGTAATCGCTATCGACCCCTGGGTTCGGAATTCATAATTTATCATCACATTGGCTCAGAGAAAACATTTCAAAAACTCTTCTGATAAAATAAGATATTTGAATAATCTATTATTTTAAAAATTTTGATAAACTCTTTTATCGAAAGCACCATGCATGGACTTATTCAGTCCAATCTTGATAAAATTATATGAATCCAATCCTCCTGCACAAACAATTTCCTTTATCGAAGGAGTAGTGTAGCCCTTAATTGAGAATTTGCTCCTCCTATGCATTGTCTGTATGGCATTGATGTTACCCAACGCCTGACCGTGAGGGAATTCAAAACAGCGACTGCCCCTAAAAGATTTTTAATAAGCATTGAAAAAGTCGAAAAACAAATGGTTGTTTGGAAGGTGAGGTCAGAGTGTGGGCGATTAACCCAAGAATAGGATTGCCTACGTATCCACTTTTAGTTTAATCAAGCCACGTGTAGCTTCGGGGAATGATAAATTGATTGAATAAGAATTCGGTAGTTTCTGCTTGTATAGTGGAACTGAACCGAAGAATTGGGTTGCCTAAGTATCCACTTTTAGCAGAATCAAGTCCACGTAGTTATTGGGAATCATAAGTAGATTGGATGATCATTCAATAGTTTTAGTAGTTTTAAGCTTATGTCGAAGAATACGAGGCCTTGCTATCGGGACTCGAGAGTGCCACCAACCTCGGAATCAGGAGCCTTATAGTAGACAGTGACTCGCAACTGATAGTAAACCAGCTAGGAGGAAGTTACGAGTGTCGGGGATGATCGAATGAAAAGTTACGCTGAAATGATCCGAATCAAGATGTTGGAGTTCGATCGACTGGAGGTTCGCCAAGTTCCAAGGTCGGATAAAAAGCACACAGATGCATTCACATATGTGAGAAACCAATTTAACGATCGGCCCTTACGTGCTACTAAGGGCAATTGAGAAAGAGCCCTTCTTCAGATGGCCTAAGGACATCCTGCCGTTTGCGGAGTATTGCACCTTTCACAGGTGCAAAGGCCACATCACCAACCAGTGCAAAGCTCTCTGAGCCTTCTTAGAAGAGCTGGTAAGGGGGCGGGACACCTCGGGGAGTACATCGGCATGGAAGATAGAAGAGGTAGCTAGGTAGGAGTCCGACCCGGGGGTTGGAAGGTACGAATCAGCGGCCGAACCAAAAAGTCGACCCACTATTACAAAACTAATAGTATGGGATGTAAAGGGATCTCAACAGTTACGGTGACAAACTTATAATCCGTAGACCGAAACACTGTTGATTCTCTTAATCAAATACAAGGCCAAATATCCCAAAAGGAATTAGGGTTTGTTAGACACGCTTATGAAATTAATATCAGATATTAATTATTGAACAACTCATAAAGAGATACAAAACTAATAGTCTGGGATGTATAGGGATCTCAACAGTTAGATGTGAGAATCGAATTACAATTCTAATTTAAACCTCATTGGAATTTCCTTCTGCAGTAAACTCCTTGTAGTTTCACATATTGCAATATTGTCAATTAACACATTGCAATGCAAAGCTAACGGTAGAGACGTATTATATAAAGTCATTCAAGTACAATTTATTTGCAATTAGGGTCCTTCCACTTATCTTTTGGCATTGCATATATACGCCACTAGTAATGGATAGGAAATCACTGTCAAACCCTGGGTTCCGAATTCATAATTTATCATCACATTGGAGTCAGACAAAACATTTCCAATACTCTTCTGATAAAATAATATATTATATAAAAAAATTTGATACTCAAATATCGAAACCACCAAGCATGGATTTACCGAGTCTAATCTTGATAAAATTATGTGAATCCATTCCTCCTGCACGAATAATTTCCTTTATAGAAGGAGTAGTGGAGCCCATATTTGAGAGTTTACTCCTCTCATGCATTGTCTGTATAGCATTGATGTTACCGAACGCCTAACCGTGGGGGCATTCAAAACGGCAAATGCCCCTAAAAGATTATTAAAAAACATTGAAAAAGTTAAAAAACAAATGGTTGTTGGCAAGGTGGGGTCAGAGTGTGGGCGATTAACCAAAGAATAGGATCGCCTACGTATCCACTTTTAGTTAAATCAAGCCACGCGTAGCTTCAGGGAATGATAAATTGATTGATTCAGAACTTGGTACTTTCTGCTCATATAGAGGAATTGAACCCAAGAATAGGGCTACCTACATATCCACTTTTAGTGGAATCAAGCCCACGTAGTTATTGGGGATCACAAGAAGATTGGATGATGATTCAATAGTTTTACCAGTTTTAAGTTTATGTCGACCAATACTAGGACTTGTTATTGAGACTCGAGAGTGCCACCGACCACGGAATCAAGAGCCTTATAGTATACAGTGACTTGCAACTGGTAGTAAACCAACTCGGAGGAACTTACGAGTGTCGGGGATGATCGGATGAAAAGTTACGCCGAAATGATCCGAATCAAGATGTTGGAGTTCGATCAACTGGAGGCTCGCCAAGTTCCAAGGTCGGATAATAAGCACGCAGATGCACTCACATATGCAAGAAACCAATTTAACGATCGGCCCTTACGTGCTATTAAGGGCAAATGAGAAAGAGCCCTTCTTCAGTGGCCTAAGGACATCCCGCCGTTTGCGGAGTATTATGCCTTTCAAAGGTGCATAGGCCACATCACCAACCGGTGCAAAGCTCTCTGAGCCTTCTTAGAAGAGATGGTAAGGAGGCAGGACACCTCGGGGAGTACATCGGCATGGAAGATAGAAGAGGTAGCCAGGTAGGAGTCCGACCCGGGGGTCGAAAGGTACGAATCTGTGGCTGAACCAAGAAGTCGACCCACTATTACAAAACTAATAGTAAGGGATGTAAAGGGATCTCAACAGTTACGGTGACAAATTTATAATCCGTAGACCAAAACACTGTTGATTCTGTTAATCAAATACAAGGCCAAAAATCCCAAAGAGAATTACGGTTTGTTAGACACGCTTATGATATTTATATCAGATATTAATTATTGAACTTATAAAGAGCTACAAAACTAATAGTCTGGGATGTATAGGGATCTCAACAGTTGGATGTGAGAATCGAATTACAATTCTAATTTAAACCTTATTGGATTTTCCTTCTCCAATAAACTCCTTGCAGTTTCACATATTGCAATACTGTCAATTAACACATTGTAATGCAAACCTAACGGTAGAGACATATTATAATAAAGTTCTTTTATTACAATTTATTTGCAATTAGGGTCCTTCCACTTATATTTTGGCATTGCATATATACGCCACTAGTAATGGATAGGAAATCACCATCGAACCCTGGGTTCCGAATTCATAATTTATCATCACATTGGACTCAGACGAAATATTTCAAAAACTCTTCTGATAAAATAATATATTTGAAAAATATATTATATAAAAAAATTTGATACACCTATATCGAAACCACCAAGCATGGATTTACCGAGTCCAATCTTGATAAAATTATGTCAATCCATTCCTCCTACACGAATAATTTCCTTTATCGAAGGAGTAGTGGAGCCCATATTTGAGAATTTACTCCTCCCATGCATTGCCTGTATGGCTTTGATGTTACCGAACGCCTAACCGTGGGGGCATTCAAAACCGCGCATGCCCCTAAAAGATTTTTAAAAATAACCCAAGAAAGGTTCCTTAATCCTAAGTGAATAAAAAAGTTTGGGGTATAAATGTTAAAAATTTTTTTTCCTTAGGGTTAACCCCTGGGAAGAATTTTAGGGTTTAAGTTTAATTTGGGAATTTTAAGAGTTTTTAAGTTAGTTCCCCAAGGAGGGTTTGGCTTTGTAAGGGGGTTTAGGGGTTTTTTTGGGAATTTGGGTTTATTCCCGGTTTACAGGTTAAGGGGGTTTAATAAAATTTTAAAAATTGGCAAAAATTAGAAATTTAAAAAATTATTTTAAAAATAGGTTTGAAAAAATTTTTTTTAAAAAAAGGGAAAAAATTTGGGAAACCCCCCGGGGGGGGTGAAAGGGGGAAAAACTTCCCTAAGGTGGGGGTTTAAAAACCTAAAAAACCAAACCCAAAATTTTCTTTTCCTATTTAAAAAAAATTAAGGAAGGGTAAGCAAATTTAAACTAAAATAAAATATTTCCCTTTTGTTTTTTCCTTTTAAATTTAAAAAAAATTTTTCCCTTTTTTCTTCTAGGAATAAACCCTTTTTTTTAGGGAAAAAAAAAAATTTTAAAAAAATTTTCCCCTTTTTAAAAAATCTTTTAAACCCCTTTAAAAAAATAAGATTTCAAATTTTTTAAAATTTTTTTCGAAAATTTTAAATGAAATTTAAAAAAGAAGTGGATTTTAACAAAACCAAAAACCAAAAAAGGGAAAAAGAAAATTTTTTTTTAAAAGCCAAAATTTATAAAAGAAAAACTTAAGGAAAAACAATGTATAATTGGGATAAATTTTTTTTTTTCTAAATAAAAACTTTTAAATTTTTTAAAAAAATTTCCTTTCCTTTCAAACAAAATTTAAAAAAAACCCAAAAAGGACTTTTTTTTAAAAATTAAATTTAAAAAAAATTTTTTTAATTTTAAATCCCTTATGGAAAACCAAAATTTTTTTTAAAAAAATTTTATAAAAAAAAAAACCCAAAAAAATTTTGATTTTTTCCAAAAATTTTTTAAAAAAAAAAAAAGGAAAAAATAAAATTATTTTTAGAAAATTTTCTTTTCAGAAAATTTCCAAATTAAAGAAGGGGCCCTTAATTTTTGGTTTTAAAATCCCTTTGGGGGTTAAAAGGGTACTTTTAAAAAAACCCCTTTAAAAAAAAAACTTTTAAAAAAAATTTTGGCAAGAACCCCAAAAAGGGGCAAACCCAATTTGGGAAATTTCCTTAAGGGTCAATAAATATTAAAATTTTGTTTAAAATTCCCTAAATTTTTTAGGAATTTAACCCCAAATATTTTAAAAAAAATTGGTAGGGAAACAATAAAGTTTTGTTTTTTTTTAAAAATTTTAAACTTTTCAAAGTTTTAGGCATTTAAATTTTGGGATTTAACCCTTTTTGAAAAATTTGTTAATTTTCCAAATTTTTTAAAAGGGTTAGGGCCCTTTTTTAGATTTTTTTTTTGGGAAATTTACCTTTGCCTCTTGGCCCTAAATCCCTTCCCCAAAAGTTTTAAAAAAAAAAATAAAAAAAAAAGGAAAAATAAAAAAAAGGAATAAACCAAAAAATAATTCCGAAAAAATAAAATTTTTAAATTTAAAAAAAATTTTGGGAAAAACCCGGAGTTTTTGAAAGGGGGAATTTAAAAAAAATTTAAACAACCCAAAAAGTTTAAAACTAATGGGGAAAAATTTAATTTTGGAAAAAGGGGGGCCAGGAAATTTGGGGGTTGCAAACCCGGACCCAAAAAACCCTATTAAAAAAAGAGGAAATTTTAAAAAATTTCCAAAAAACCCCTAAACGGAAAGAAATTTGTTTTTTAAAAAATTTTAAAATTTTTGAATTAAAAAAAATTTTAAATTTCAAGGGGATTCAAAGGGTTAGATGAAAATTTTCCCGAAAAATTTGGTTTTTTTCCCTTTCTAAAGAAATTTAAAAAAATTTAAAAAAAAAGGGAATTAAAATTTAAAAATTTTAATTTTTAAATAGGGTCCCCAAAAAATTTAAACTAAAATTATGTGAATCTATTCCTCCTGCACGAACAATTTCCTTTATCCTTCATATTTGAGAATTTACTCCTCCCATGCATTGTCAGTATGGCATTGATTTTACCGAACGCCTAACCATGGGGGCATTCAAAATGGCGCCTGCCCCTAAAAGATTTTTAAAAAACATTGAAAAAGTCAAAAAATAAATGGTTGTTGGCAGGGTGGGGTCAAAGTGTAGGCGATTAACCAAAGAATAGGATCGCCTACGTATCCAATTTTAGTTGAATTAAGCCACGTGTAGCTTCAGGGAATGATAAACTGATTGAATAAGAATTCGGTACTATCTGCTCGTATAGTGGAATTGAACCCAAGATTAGGCCTGCCTACATATCCACTTTTACTGGAATCAAGCCCACGTAGTTATTGGGAATCATAAGTAGATTGGATGCTGATTCAATAGTTTTTGCAGTTTTAAGCTTATGTCGAAGGGTACGAGGCCTTGCTATTGGGACTCGAGAGTGCCACCGACCTCGGAATCAGGAACCTTATAGTACACAGTGACTCGCAACTGGTAGTAAACTAGCTCGGAGGAACTTACGAGTGTCGGGATGATTGGATGAAAAGTTACGCCGAAATGATCCGTATCAAGATGTTGGAGTTCGATCGACTGGAGGTTCGCCAAGTTCCAAGGTCGGATAATAAGCACGCAGATGCACTCGCATAAGTGGCAAACCAATTTAACGATTGGCCCTTACGTGCTATTATGGGCAATTGAGAAGAGCCCTTCTTCTGATGGCCTAAGGACATCCTGCCGTTTGCGGAGTATTGCGCCTTTCAGAGGTGCAAAGGCCACATCACCAACCGGTGCAAAGCTCTATGAGACTTCTTAGAAGAGCTGGTAAGGCTGTGGGACACCTCGGGGAGTACATCGGCAAGGAAGATATAAGAGGTAGCCAGGTAGGAGTCCGACCCCGGGGTTAGAAGGTACGAATTTGCGGCCGAACCAAGAAGTCGACCCACAATTACAAAACTAAAATATGGCATGTACAGGATCTCAACAGTTACGGTGAGTGACTTATAATCCGTAGACCGGAACACTGTTGATTCTCTTAATCAAACACAAAGCCAAAAATCCTGGAGACAATTAGGGATTGTTGGACACAGTTATGATAATTAGATCAGATATTAATTATTGAACAACTCATAAAGAGATACAAAACTAATAGTATGGGATGTAAGGGGATCTCAACAGTTAGAAGTGAGAAACGAATTACAATTCTAATTTAAAGCCAAAAATCCTAGAGACAATTAGGGATTGTTGGACACAGTTATGATAATTAGATCAGATATTAATTATTGAACAACTCATAAAGAGATACAAAACTAATAGTATGGGATTTAAGGGGATCTCAACAGTTAGAAGTGAGAAACGAATTACAATTCTAATTTACACCTTATTGGATTATCCTTCTACAGTAAACTCCTTGTAGTTTCACATATTGCAATATTGTCCATTAACACATTACAATGCAAAACCTAACGGTAGAGACTGACTATAATAAAGTCCTTCTATTACAACTTATTTGCAATTAGGGTCCTTCCACTTATATTTTGGAATTGCATATATAAGCCACTAGTAATGGATAGGTAATCACTATTGACCGCTGAGTTCTGAATTCATAATTTATCATCACATTGGACTCAGAGAAAACATTTCAAAAACTCTTATGATAATATAATATATTATCTAAAAAAATTTGATAAAAACCCTTTTATCAAAACCACTATGCAATGATTTACTGAGTCCAATCTTGATAAAATTACATGAATCCATTCCTCCTGCACGAACAATTTCCTTTATCGAAGGAGTAGTGAAGCCCTTAATTGAGAATTTGCTCCTGCCATGCTTAAAATATCGATACGTATCGACCGATACGGGCCGATACATATCCTATTTGGAGCTACCCGATATACTGGTACGCTGGAAAGAAAAACTCCACTATATCGGGCCGATACACTCGATACGGGGATTTTTCAGTTAATTTTTTTTCTCATTCCATTTACACTACGATCCACAATATAGACCTGATACACACAACTTATTTACATAATATATCATTTAAGTAAATGATTTTAACTTGATTTTACGTTCATTTACTTTAGATATTAATATGTAAATAAGGTTATCTCCTTGGTTATGATGCCCCAGCCCAACCCTATTTATCAGGAGCCACTGGTTATGATGTTTAGTCTCAGTCGTCAACTAACAGTTATGGACAGATCACAACTCAGCAACAGGCATATGTACAAATGTACCTGGACATGTACCGCACAATGATGACTTGGACACAATGGTGTCATCATATCTAGACCACTTATAATGTATCATTCTACTCAATTCCTGATCCCACAATGATAGAGTATGAGCCGACACGAAGCTCAATGTGGTATTGAGCTTCTATCGTGTATGTAATTTGATTTATGAATACAAGGGTCTATGTATTTTCATATTTTTGATTTATGAATGCAAGTGAGCTTCTATCACTTGGTTTAGTAATTATGGTTTGTTTTTTCATACATATTTATCAGCGCGCACGCCTTTTTTAACTTATAAATTTGTTAACTCTCATATGTATGATTATAAATGTAGTTGAATGCTTTCATTTAGTTTGTTTTTAACTATATTTTTATTAAAAGAGGTTTTATACAAGGTATCCAAGTTTTTCCTTGCGTATCCAAGCTTTTTTTAACGTATCCTAAATTTTTCCGCCATATCCAACCCATACATTGATACGTATCCTATTTTGGAGTTACCGATATGGTGACCGATACCGATATTTTGAACCATGTCCCATGCATTGTTTGTATAACATTGATGTTACCACACGCCTGACTGTGGTGGCATTCAAAACGGCACCTACCTTAAAAGATTATTAAAAAAAATTGAAAAAGTAAAAAAACAAATGGTTGTTGGCAAGGCGGGGTTAAAGTATGGGTGATTAACCCATGAATAGGATCGCCTACATATCCACTTTTAATTAATCAAGCCACGCATAGCTTCGGGGAATGATAAATTGATTGAACAAGAATTTAGTAGTTTCTGCTCGTATAGTGGAATTGAACCCAATAATAGGGCTTCATACGTATCCACTTTTAGTGGAATCAAGCCCACGTAGTTATTGGGAATCATAAGTAGATTGGATGATGATTCAATAGTTTTAGCAGTTTTAAGCTTATGTCGAAGAGTACGAGGTCTTGCGATTGGGACTCGAGAGTGCCACCGACCTCAGAATCAGGAGCCTTATAGTACACAGTGACTCGCAACTGATAGTCAACCAACTCAGAGGAACTTACGAGTGTCGGGATGATCGGATTTAAAGTTACACCAAAATAATCCGAACCAAGATGTTGGAGTTCGATCGAGTGGTGGTTCGCCAAGTTCTAAGGTCGAATAATAAGCACG
The DNA here is from genome assembly GCA_015143295.1 of Tetracentron sinense. Taxonomy (NCBI): domain Eukaryota; kingdom Viridiplantae; phylum Streptophyta; class Magnoliopsida; order Trochodendrales; family Trochodendraceae; genus Tetracentron; species Tetracentron sinense. Next base: position 2,824,918 of record CM026574.1, on the reverse strand, counting down.
CAGATGCACTCGCATATGTGGCAAACCAATTTAAGGATTGGCCCTTACGTGTTATTAAGGGCAATTGAGAAAGTGCCCTTCTTCAGATGGCCTAAGGACATCCCGCCGTTTGCGGAGTATTGCACCTTTCACAGGTGCAAAGGCGAAACCAAGAAGTCGACCCACTATTAGCAAACTAATAGTATGCGATGTAAAGGGATCTCAACAGTTACGGTGACAGACTTATAATCCGAAGACCGAAACACTGTTAATTCTCTTAATCAAACACAAGCCCAAAAATCCCGGAGAGAATTAGGGTTTGTTTGACACGGTTATGATATTTATATCAGATATTAATTATTGAACAACTCATAAAGAGATACAAAACTAATAGTATGGGATGTAAAGGGATCTCAACAGTTGGATGTGAGAATCAAATTACAATTCTAATTTAAACCTTATTGGATTTTCCTTCTACAGTAAACTCCTTGCAGTTTCACGTATTACAATATTGTCCATTAACACATTGTAATGCAAAGCCTGACGGTAGAGACTTACTATAATAAAGTCCTTCTATTACAACTTATTCACAAGTAGGGTCCTCCCACTTATATTTTGGCATTGCATATATACGCCAGTAGTAATGGATAGGTAATCACTATCGACCCCTGGGTTCTGAATTCATAATCTATCATCATATTGGACTCAGAGAAGACATTTCAAAAACTATTCTGATAAAATAATATATTTGAATAATATATTATATATAAAAATTTGATAAACTCTTTTATCGAAACCACCATGCATGGATTTATTGAATCTAATCTTGATAAAATTATGTGAATCTATTCCTCCTGCACGAACAATTTCCTTTATCGAAGGAGTAGTGGAGCCCTGAATTGAGAATTTGCTCCTCCCATGCATTGTCTGTATGGCATTGATGTTACCGAACGCCTGACCGTGGGGGCATTCAAAATGACGCCTGCCCCTAAAAGATTTTTAAAAAACATTGAAAAAGTCAAAAAACAAATTGTTGTTTGGAAGGTGGGGTCAGAGTGTGGGCGATTAACCCAAGAATAGGATCACCTACGTATCCACTTTTAGTTTAATCAAGCCACGCGTAGCTTCGGGGAATGATAAATTAATTGAATAAGAATTCGGTAGTTTCTCCTCGTATAGTGGAATTGAACCCAAGAATTGGGTTGCCTAGGTATCCACTTTTAGCGGAATCAAGCCCACATAGTTATTGGGAATCATTTGTAGATTGGATGATGATTCAATAGTTTTAGCAGTTTTAAGCTTATGTCGAAGAATACGAGGCCTTGCTATCGGGACTCGAGAGTGCCACCGACCTCGGAATCAGGGGCCTTATAGTACACAGTGACTCGCAACTGGTAGTGAACCAGCTTGGAGAAACTTACGAGTGTCGGGGATGATCGGATGAAAAGTTACGCCGAAATGATCTAAATCAAGATGTTGGAGTTCGATCGACTGGAGGTTCGCCAAGTTCCAAGGTCGGATAATAAGCACGCAGATGCACTCGCATATGTGAGAAACCAAGTTAACGATTGGCCCGTACGTGCTACTAAGGGCAATTAAGAAAGAGCCCTTCTTCAGATGGCCTAAGGACATCCCACCGTTTGTGGAGTATTGCGCCTTTCACAGGTGAAAAGGCCACATCACCAACCGGTGCAAAGCTCTATAAGCCTTCTTAGAAGAGCTAGTAAGGGGGCGAGGCACCTCGGGGAGTACATAGGGCAGGAAGATAGAAGAGGTAGCCAGGTAGGAGTCCGACCCAGGGGTCGGAAGGTACGAATCTGCGGCCGAACCAAGAAGTCGATCCACCTGCCCCACCTCTCTGGGGACCATAAACCTGATTCAACGCCCGCCTTCACCACAAGACGACCCAGACGAGGAAAGTCAGGCCAAGGCATGAAAGATCTCACACCAGAATGAGGTCTGAAGGGCAGAGCTAGGGCGGGAAGTCCAGGCAAAGCAAGAATTGGTCTTTACCGATCCGGATTTCAGGAATGTAGCCTGACCGCATTATGATGCACTCGTCATCACATTCGTTGCATATCGAAATCTACCAAGTCAAGCTAATACTATTAGACTCCGAGAGTGTTGTGGATATTCTGTTCGTTTCGGCATTCAATCGGATAAGGTTAGGAGCCTCATCCCTTATCCCATCCAAAGTGTTGTGGATATTCTGTTCGTTGCACGAGGCTGTCAACGCTAAGGTTGTCCCCAAGAAGAGCGGGAAAGTCCATGTATGTATTGACTTCACAAATTTGAACAAGGCCTACCAAAAGACTCATACCCCTTGCCCCCTAATCAATAAGCTCATAGACTCCACGGTTGGCCACGAAATGATGTCCTTTATGGACGGATACTCTGGCTAGCAAGACTTTGCTGTACGCCGAGACAAAGTACAATAAGCTGGAAAAAGTGGGATTAGCTCTTGTACACTCCGCAGCGGAACTCAGACCCTATTTCCAAGCCCACACCATCGAAGTTACCACGAAGTACCCTTAAAGACTGTCATGTCGAAGTCAAAGCTCGTTGAGGACCAAATGAGCCGTGGCACTAAACGAATTTGACATCCAATACACTCCCCGAATTGCCGAAAAATGGCAAGCGATAGCGGACTTTCTAGCAGACTTTCCGGTGGAAGACTTTCATCCCATCCCTGAGTATGAACCGCTTTGAGTCAGGTGATCGTGAAGCCAAGGAAAACCAGCCCTGGCCAGACTAGAAGATGTTTGTCAACGGATCCTTGAATTCTAATGGCTTTAGAGTAGGGGCAATACTCATCAGCCCAAAAGGAATTAAGATCGAGAAATCAATCAGACTGGGCTTCCCGGCCTCCAACAAGGAGGCAAGGTACGAGGCCTTGTATCGGGAGTCGAGAGTGCCAACGACCTCGGAATCAAGACCCTTCTAGCATATAGTGACTCGCAACTGGTAGTGAACCAGCTCAGAGCAACTTACGAGTGTCGGGACAATCGGATGAAAAGTTACAGCAAAATGATCTGTATCAAGATGTTGGAGTTCGATCCACTTGAGGTTCACCAAGTTCCAAGGTCGGATAATAAGTACGCAGATGCATGCGCATATGTGGCGTTTATACTACAAGCTGACCAACCGCAAGCTATAATGGTGGAGTACAGGGAAACTCCTTCAATCCACAAACCAGAACCAATCCCTTCAGTCAACAGCAAACCTCCCAGCTGGATCGACCAATGATCGATTATCTCAGGAGTGGGATCCTCCCCGATGACCCCAAAGAAGCCCGAAAGCTAAGCAAAGGCACCTCGCTACGTAATCCATAAAGACGAACTGTTTCGAAAATCTTATGGAGGGCCCCACTTAAAATGTGTGCATCCTCAAGACATGGAAGGGATCCTAGCCGAGCTCCATTAAGGAATCTGTAAAGTCAATTCTGGGGACGTACCCTGGTATTTCGAGCCATAGGACAAGGGTATTTCTGTGCCTATATGCAGGAAGACGGACAAAAATACACCAAGAAATACAACAAATGCCAATTACATGCCCGAGCCATACACCAGCCGGCAACCAAACTCAGAACAATCTCCAGTCCATGGCCTATCACGCAATGGGGATTAGACATCGTCGGACCCCTCCCTCAGGCTAAAGGAAACATGAACTTCCTACTCGTCAGAACCGATTACTTTACTAAGTGGGTTGAGGCAGCCCCTTGGTCCGAATTAGGGAACAAAACGTCAGGAAATTCATTTGGGAGAATATAGTGTGCCGGTTCGGAATCCCATATACCATCATCACAGATAACGGAAAACAATTCACAGCTAAGGCAATAACTTCACTATGCAAAGACCTCAAAATCAAACAGTTGTTCTCTACCCCATCCGCAAGGCAATCAGTAGTAGACGCCATGAAAAGGAGGCTCGACTCAGGACAAGGGGCGTTGGACGGAAAAATTGCCAAGCGTCCTATGGGGATACAGGACGACCCCGAGAAAACTGACAGGAGAAACACCATTCTCACTCGCATACGGCATGGAAATTGTCATCCCCACTGAGGTCAGTCTTCCAACCCCTAGGTCAGAAATAGCAAAACTCGAGAATCAAGAACAAATGGTACTACCCCTAGACCTGGTAAAAGAACGACGAGATCGGGCGTCAATCAAAATATTGGAATATTAACAACAGTTGCAGCAATCTTACAACCAAAAGGTCAAAGTTATAGCATTCCAGGTGGAAGACCTCGTCTTAAGGAAAATCTTCATGAATACCTGAGAACTAAACAACGGCAAGCTGGAAGGAAATTAGGAAGGGCCCTATGTAGTCACCAAAATCGGCACACCGGGGCTATACTACCTCAAGGACATGCAAGGAACGCTAATGTCGAAGCATTAGAATATTTTTAACCTCAAAATGTATTCCCAATAATAGTATATTCATAATTTTAGTTCATTATGATTATCTACATTATACTTAAATTCGAACGATCTCTGAAAGTCCCTAATAATCTTTCATCATAAATTTGAGGTGCATATCAGCTCCTCGGAGAAATAAAGGACTGAGGTGTGCTACGGTCCCTCATAGTCTTTCGTCACGAATCCGATGCACATGTCGTCTCCTCAAAGGAATGCAAAAGTGAGGTTAAATACGGTCCCTCATATCCTATGTCGAAAATCCATATCCTACGTAAAGAATCCTTAGCTTCAACCCGAATAATCGTAAGGGTGAGATTAAATACGATCACTCAGAGTCCATCATAAATCTGAGGCGCATGTCTTCTCTTCGAAGGAATACAGGAGTGAGGATAAATAAGGTCCCTCATATCCTACGTCAAGAATCCTTAGCTTCGGCCCGAATGTTCGCAAGGGTGAGGTTAAATATCGTTCCCTCATATCCTACATCGAGAATCCTTAGCTTCGGCCCGGATAATCGCAAGGGTGAGGTTAAATACGGACCTTTATAATCCTTCGTCATGAATCTGAGGCGCATGTCGTCTCCTCAGAGGAATGCAGGAGTGAGGTTAAATACGGTCCCTCATATGCTACGTCGAAAATCCTTAGCTTCGTCCCGGATAATCGCAAGGGTGAGGTTAAATACGGTCCCTCATAGTCCTTCGTTATGAATCCAAGGCACATGTCGTCCCCTCGGAGTACAGGAGTGAGGTTAAATATTGTCCCTCATATCTTTCGTCGTGAATCCTTAGCTTCGGCCCAGATGATCGCAGGAGTGAGACTAAATACGGTCTAACATGTCATCACGACCCAGAGGCATATGTTGTCACCTCGGAGCAATGCAAAACTTTGGTCCGAAGAGGTTCCCCTAAGGTTTAAAAAAAGGGTTTCGGACACCGTAGCGGATACAGCTGAAACCTTTACGTAACGCCGTTACATAACGGTTTCGGCCTTTACTTATTTTTTTTTCTTTTTTGCTTAAAAAAATCTAAAAAATTCCAATAAATAGAAAAAAAATATAAAAAACAAATAATAAATTAGTAACAAGATACTTTTAAAGCCAATATGAAGCTCAAAATTTAGAAATAAAGAAATTAGATGGGTCGAGGGTTGAAACATACCCGAAATAAAGAACATGCCTTGGATTCCTTCAAATCTATGAATTAAACTCCATTTCAAGTTATTAATTAACAAAAAACAAAAGGATTTTAGGAAAAAAAGTATTAAGAATAGGTAAAGAAGAAGAGAGAAAGCAAAGATGAGGTTTTAAAATGAGTTTAGGGACTTTCGGAACCTAGTCCTACGATTGAAACCTTTACGTATCGGGCGTAACGCCCGTTACGTAACAGTTTCGGGTGTTGCGGTTTTTTTTTGAGATAAACGAGTAAAGGTACGGTATCGGATATCGGAGGTCACCGAAACAAACCTTTACGTAACAGTTTCGGCGTTTTTTAAAACCATGGGTTCCCCACACTACAGCAGTCCCTTCCCGAAACTAGGCCCACTCAAGCTCATAAGAGGGCAAGCATTAAGAGCAAACACGCAAGTTTGGCAAAAAGGGTCGCTTTCATTTATATAGACTCTGAGGGGAGGAAACCCATTTACATTAAGAGCATCAAAGCCAAATAAGATATAAAAGACATAGGACGAAAACAAGAGCGCCAGAGCATTAAAGCTAAAAAAGATATACAACGAAGAGCCAGGTAAGAAGGATAAAAAAAAGGTTCCTACTCCTCGGACTCTTTACAGATCTGCCTTGCATAAGTACAACCTGTGTTATACCTACGCAAGGGGTACAAGATCTCTATAGTTCCTCCTACAAACTAGAGGCAAAGGAGGAAGAGTCTTTAACAGCATCAGCCCGAGACATAGTTGGACCCCCGTTCTTGAGCACTTATATGACCCAACGATGTGTTTCCACCTGATCAAGCTCAACCAGATCGTTCAACATCCCTGGTAATAAAAGGCTAGGAACCGCCTTGCGCTGCCCCTCCTACTTGCTCAAGGCCTCGACCTCACACCTCAGTTCGGCCACTATCTGTCTTTCTGCCTCAAGTTCGGCCTGGAGTTTCCGGCTCTCTCAAAGAGCACTAGCAATCTCCTCTTGCGAAGTCCCGATGGTTGCTTGATGGTCCTCGTGGTCCCTTAGCAATCAATCTTAGAGCTCGGAGAAAGCAAGGACGAGGGTGAAAAGAGAACCCTCAGCCCCAGGGATTGATCTCCCCAACTCTTCGCGCCTGAACATCTTCAGGCAGGCGAACCCCATCCATCAGGACATGAGGTACGAGCGAATCCCGGAGGCCAGAGTCTCTCACTGAGAGGATCATGTTCCCAAGCCGAACCTCAGGCTTCCAAGGATGGGATTGGACGCCTTCAGAGTCCGAATACGAACTCGCAAACTGGGCAAGGTAGCCTCCACCTAGACAAGCGCCGATGAGCACTCAGGAACCTTGGAGCCTTTGGGGTCTTGGCCCTGGATCCTGAAGTATGGTCCTTGGACCAACTAGGTAGTGACAGCTTTATTGGGCGACAATCCATCTATGTTTAACCAATTGGAGAACAATAGAAAAGAAGACAGGCAAAAGACAAAGAACCAAAGATGTTGATGAGGTTTGAAAATTCTCAGGGAAACCCCTGCCTTTTTTAAGCATTCGAACAAGAGCCAAAATAATAGAAGACCCTTCGATCAGAACCGTACACGGCATGATCATGGGTACAAGATAATCAGAAGGGGTTAATCGAAATGTCAGCTGCCAATCCCATCGGCAAGAATATTGAGAGCCAGGTCCATCACATTAAATGCACACAGAACTCGAAGAGTCTCGAGCATGGATGCTAACACGCACCCATCTGTGCATTTGCCTCAGACAACGATTATGCTTCTCAGAACCTAGGGTAAACCCCAAGGCCCTGAGAAGGGGGGGCATTTATAAAGGTAAAAAATTGTAAATACAAGCGTATAGACAGTCGTCGGCATCAACGGCCCTGCTTACATCATGACACATGTTCTGATTGACCAATCCGACCCTAACCTCCACTTCAGATCCGAGACTGGAAGCACATCGGAGTGCATATTCTCGACTCGACACCAGCTCGAAGAGTCCGTAAAGAAAGATACCAAGAATCATTGGATTACCTAAACAACAGTGTAGATCAGTCAGATCGCGAAAGTTTCTGAAATCGATTAAAGCAAACCCCCAAAAAAAGGAAATCAGATCTATCACCCCATTGGCAGGATATTGCGTGAATAGAAATAGGTAACTTGCTAACACTAAATCGGTTTCCTATAAATACAGAGGTAATGAAGAGAGGAAGGGATTTGCATTCTCTCGCACTCAAGCATATTGAGCCTCCCTTTTTCAAAAACTGAAAACTAATGTTTCTTTCTTCTCCATCTATCCCCTTTAACGTCCTGTTATTGACCTGATCGTCGGAGTGCATGTGCAGTCACCTTGCCTATCTATTCCAGAGGATCAGAGCTGCTGCAGTTGTTCAAAAGGCTACACATGGTATCAGGGTCCGTGCAGCAGATATTTTCCCCCCACATAAGTCACTAGGAATGGATTGGTAATCATTATCGATCTCAGGGTTCTGCATTCATAATTTATCATCACATTGGACTTAGAGAAAACATTTAAAAAACACTTTTGATAAAATAATATATTTTAATAGTATAATATATAAAAAATTGATACTCTTTTATCAAAACCACCATGCATTGATTTATTGAGTACAATCTTGATGATAAAATTTTGTGAATCTATTCCCCCTTCACAAACAATTTCCTTTATCAAAGGAGTGGTGGAGCCCTTAATTGATAATTTGCTCCACTCATGCATTATTTGTATGGCATTGATGTTACCAAACACCTAACTGCGAGGGCGTTCAAAATGGTGTTTACCCCTCAGAGATTTTAAGAAAACATTGAAAAAATTTAAACAAACAAATGGTTGTCGGCAAAGTGAGGCTAGAGTGTGGGCCATCTGAACCCAAGAATAGGATTGCCTACGTATCCACTTTCAGTGGAATCAAGTCACCCATAGTTTCGGGGAATGATAAATTGATTGAATAAGAATTCGGTAGTTTCTGCTCGTATACAGGATCTGAACCCAATAATAAGGTTGCCTACTTATCTACTTTTAGTGGAATCAAGCCACACGTAGTTCTGGGGAATCATAAGAAGATTGGATGATGATTCAATAGTTTTGGCTCCTAACTGGTGCCTTGAGATAGTTTTAGGCTTCTGTCGAACAGTGTTTAGGCAGTTTAACCTCGTTACTGAGCGGATTGGGATAGTTTAAGCTCATGTCTAAGAGCATGTTAATAGTCTAAGCTCATTGTCAAGAGAGTTAGGTAAGTTTAAGTTCGAGCTTAGGAACCAGAACATAGGGGTTTGTAAATAGTCTAAGTAGAGAGAGAGATTAGAAGGATTCTCATCCTCTCTGCCTACATAGGAATCTCTAGTGGCGTCAATTACAACCTAGAGAGTTCTTAACCAGATAGGGTCATAGGTAACCAACCCTAATACTAGAATTTAAAGTAATTAGTAAAGCAATTAAAGACAAATAAAAGACAAACTCGAAAAATTACCTTCCTGGAAATACGAAGGATTTTTGAAAAAATACTTTTCCCGCTAAAAGATAAAATTCTTAGGAATTCCAACACCAGGGAATTGTTTGTTGGGAAAGGGACAGATGGAAATTTATAGGTGATAAAATGGAGGAATTCTCTACTCCCTAGACGATGAGGGGTCATATAAAGACAATAATTGGAAACATGGAATTCAAAACTTTTTTGCGGGAAGGGAAAATGATTTTTTCCTTCCGTATCGTCACTTGAAAATTTAAATCTTAAAAAAGGTGTAAGAACTACTAACCCTTTATTCACAAGCTATTCAAATGTGGAGCCTCTTATGAGAATTCATGTCGTTCTTCTCTTTGATTATCTATATTCATCCACGGAGAACTAATGGACTTCTCGATTCCTCAATGTGTGCAACCATCTCTAGGGATCACATCCCTTTTCCTTTTCTTCTTAGGAAGGAAGAAGACTACAAAATAATATAGAAAAAAACATTTCCTGTATTTTCTTTTCGAGTAGCATGTTCAGCCACATGGAAAATCTTTCTAAACGAAAGTTGCAGATCTCGAAATGATCTTTGAAATTATATCCTATCGGACCAAAATCGGAGTTACGATGACAAACTTATGATCCATAAAACGAAACAGTGTTGATTCTCTTAATCAAACACAAGGCCAAAACTCTCGAGAGAATTTGTTCCACTCATGCATTGTCTATGTGGCATTGATGTTAACAAACGCCTAACTGCATGGGCATTCAAAACGGCGCCTGCCCCTCATAGATTTTAAAAAAACATTGAAAAAGTCAAAAAAAAAAAAACAAATGGTTGTTGCAAGGTAGGGCCAAAGTGTGGGCAATGAACCTAATGACAAGATTGCCTACGTATCCAATTTTAGTTGAATCAAGCCACGCGTAGCTTCAGGGAATGATAAATTGATTGAATAAGAATTCGGTAGTTTTTACTCGTATATGGGAACTGAACCCAAGAAGAAGGTTGCCTACGTATCCACTTTTAGTGGAATCAAGCCCACGTAGTTCTAGGGAATCATATGTAGATTGGATGATGATTCAATAGTTTTAGCTTCTAACAGCTGCCTTCGGACAGTTTTAGGCTTCTGTCGAAGAGTGTTTTAGACAGTTTAACCTTGAAACTGAGAGGATTGCGATAGTTTAAGCTCATTCCTAAGAGCGTGTTAATAGTCTAAGCTTGTTGTCAAGACCGTTAAGATAGTTTAAGTTTGAGCTTAGGAGCCAGAGGATAGGGGTTTGGCAAATAATCTTAGTAGAGAGAGAGGTTACAAGGATTCTCATCCTCTCTGCCTACGTAGGAACCTCTAGTGGCATCAATTGCAGTCTAGAGAGTTCTTACCCAGATAAGGTCATAGGTAACCAACTCCAATACACTCCTCGGACCACTGAAAAATGGCAAGCGATAGCGGACTTTCTGGCAAACTTCTAGTGGAAGACATCTATCCCACCCCTGAGCATGAACCGCTAGATATAGAGTCAGGCGATCGTGAAGCTGAGTCAAACCAACCCTAGCCAGACTGGAAGATGTTTGTCGATGGATCCTCGAATTCCAATGGGTCTGGAGTGGCCAGTAGGGTAATACTCATCAGCTCATAAGGAATTAAGATCGAGAAATCAATCAGACTAGGCTTCCCGGCTTCGAACATGAGGCACAGTACGAGGCCTTGCTATCGAAACTTGAGAGTGCCACCGACCTCGAAATCAAGATCCTTCTAGTACACGATGACTCGCAAATGGTATTAAACCAGCTCGGAGGAACTTACGAATGCTGGGACGATAGGATGAAAAGTTACTCCAAAAAGATCCAAATCAAGATTGCCTATGTAGGAACCTCTAGTGGCATCAAATGCAGCCTAGAGAGTTATTACCCAGATAAGGTTATAGGTCTCCTACTCTATGACTAGAATTTAAAGTAATTAGTAAAGCAATTAAAGACTAAAATAAAAGACATAAACTCGAAATTTTACCTTCCTGGAAATAAGAAGGATTTCCGAAAAATAATTTTCCCGAGAAAAGATAAGATTCTTAGTAATTCCAAGTCCTGGAAATTGTTTGCTGGAAAAGGGACGGTTGAGAATTTATAGGTTGGAAAGGGAGGAATTTTCTCTTCCACAGACGATGAGAGGCCAAAAAAATACTAAAAGACAGTGGCGTTCAAACGCGTCTGCCCCATAGATATTTAAAAAAAAAAAAACAATTAAAAAAGTCAAAAAAAATGGTTGTCGGCAAGGTGGGCCTAGAGTGTGGTCGTTGAACCCAAGAATAGAATTGCCTACGTGTCCTATTTTAGTGGAATCAAGCCACATAGTTTCAAGGAATGATAAGTTGATTGAATAAGGATTCGATAGTTTTAACTCATATATGGGAGTTGAACCCAATAATAGGGATGCCTACATATCCACTTTTAGTGGAATCAACCCACACGTAGTTCTGAGTAATGATAAGTTAAATGGATGAGGATTCCATAGTTTTAGCTCATATTTGGTGCCTTTGGACTGTTTTAGGCTCGTGTCGATGAGCGTTTCAAGGTTTGGGACATTGAGAGGGGTGTTGACGATGTTGATGGACCTGATGGTGTAGCCTTTATGTTGTTGGATTTTCCTTGCTAGTGCTAAGAAAGGGATGATATGGCCTTACGCCATGAAAGGCATCATCACTATATGCTCGCTAGTGTTCATTGTTTCGTCTCTAAACACTACAAATTTTAAGACTTTTAATGGCGTTTCCAAATCGCCGTTAAAAACCCCAAAAAGGCCGTTATAGGCAATAACGGCATTTCAAACCAAACGCTGTTATTGCTCACATCGGGGAAGGTAAAGACGGCATTCTCAAACGTTGTTATATGTGACTCTATTACGGCGTTTTAAAAATGTCGTAATAGACTCAACCTTTCACGGCGTTTTAAAAATGCCGTAATAAACTCAACCTTTGATGGCATTTCAAAAATGCCGTAATAGACTCAACCTTTGACAGCGTTTTAGAAATGTTGTAATAGACTCAACCTCTTACAGCGTTTTAAAAATGCCGTTATAGGTATAGTCTATGACAGTCTATGACTTGACCTAGTCTGGCAAGTCGAAAAACTTGGCTTGACTCGACCGAGTAAGGTACGGCTACCCATAGTAATATAATGAGAATGAAGTGCATATAACTCATTCCTCACTTCTCGTTTCCTATGCAAATTGTTAGCCTCGTTCCATGCTTCTCATTAAGGTAACTATGGTTTAGATTATAAATACTTATATACCAGGTGACCAAATTAGTATAAAAAATTAAGGTCCATATCTCGTAGGCGATAGGACCACAAGTTGATGTTTCAATTTACTTTTTACCATAAAGATTCAGCATGCAGAATGGGGAATCAGAGAAACTTACAGGGAGACCAATTTTGAAGCTGACCAAGCTCCCGAGGAATCAGGCCTGAGAGGCCATTGTTTGAAATGTCTCTACAGTGCAAAAGCATGATTGAAAAAGTTGCAGAATGATCAACGGAAAGGTCCAGGAGTTGCAAAAGTTAGACTTCTTACATCTCCATAACACTCGTCAAATTTCCAAACTCTGCCAGAATCACTGCTAATATAATTAAGCATAAGTGGCCCCAGGTTTTCTGTTATGCAATGTTGACTTTCTTGGCTTGCTGATGTAAACTTTAATTATTAGTTTTGCGAACCTGACTTGTATCTAATCATACATCTGCTCCAGAAATCTCTCCTCGAATGATCTTAAGGGTCCCATTCCTATTGAGCTGTCCCAGATTGGTAATTTGGATACGCTGTAAGTACCATCTTCTCTAGAAAATTCTGTTGCTCCTGAATGCTGCTCCTAATTTTGAGTTTAATAACTGTTGTTTTTCGTTCAGGGACATTTCTAATAACAGGATTACTGGCTCCATTCGTTCTTCCCTTGGTGACTTGGAACATCCTCTAAAACTGTGAGTACTATCTACCATTTGGTGACTTGTGTAACTCAGATTCCGCTTCTTCCTGATATGGTATGCATTGAATTATAGGAATCTGAGAAAGAACCGACTGTCTGGTGAGCAACAATGGAGAGGAACTGTAGCAATGGCTGAATGGAAGAAGGGAGCACCAACTGGAGAATAACCAATAACGCAATATGGAAATTGATACTTTTCTTCCCCATTGGCCATCCACATGGCATCCTAATGGAGCATGCAGTTGGACCTTCTAATACGTTTGCTCACCAAGGAAGATCTTGTAGCCAAAAATTAGCCCAACTGGATGATCCTAACCGGCCAAGAAGTAATAGCATGTTAAAACCAATAACAGATAAAAAATGGAACTCACAAGTATGTCATATTCTCAAGCCTTTCAAATGCATATGGGATGGATCCATTCAATTTATTGCCTTCCACATTGCTGCCACCAAATCAGTCGATTAGTATTATTTTCAAATGGCTGAAAACAAGTGGCAAAGAAGCTGGACAAAAATTAAATAAATGCTTACAGGCTATTGAGATTTGTACATGAGCTAAGATTATCAGGAATAGGCCCTTCAAGATTGTTGTTAGCAACATGTCTGCAAAAACATTGTATCGGTAACTCTTTTTGAGAATATACAAAAAATTAAAATGTAGTCATGCCTAGGTAGAACAATTAGGACATCAAGACCTACAGGTCAAACAAGTCAGTGAGCTTCCCAAGCTCGGGTGGAATATGCCCACAGAGATGATTATCATTCAGTTCCCTGCACATGCAAAATTCACAGGCTTTAGAACAAAAATCTATTATTCAGATTCATGGTAATAATACATAGTAATTAACAATGCAGCACAGCTGATATTTCTTTTACCCCAATCCACCTTCCACAAGGCATATATGCAAAAGGGACAAAACCATCCTATGTATGACCCACCTATGTTATCTCATGTACTTGTTAGGAAATAAACCCTAAACAGGATCTGTGAGATACGAAAAAATAGACAGAATAAAGATCAAGCACACACAAGAAAACCAGATTTACGTGGTTCCCTCAAGTTGAGGTACGTCCACGGAGTCGCCGAGATATGCACTATGAACTAGAGAAAAAGAGTTACATAGCAGCAATCTAAAAACAACAGTAACTGCCCCAGCTATGCTTCATAGTATTAGGGCTACAACTCAAAGTGTGAATGTACTAGAATACCTCTATCCGAAAAAATTCGGCTCCACACCACCTATCAGTACTATGGATGATTCTAAATACCTGACAAATGAAATACCTTAAGAGACTAAACATCTTCAAAGCTAGCTGATTTTTGAGCTTGAAGATTGACCATATGGTCCCAATAAAAGGGTCCAATCCCCATTGCATATCCACTCCACAATAAGGTGTATTATTGTGGAAGTATGAGGTGATGAAATGCATTTACAGATTGAGACTAGGAAAATAATGAAGAAATATCCTTACAGGTAGTGGAGTTTCGTCATATTTCCGAGCTCTAAGGGAATGGAGCCTGTCAGCTTGTTACCGTGCAAATACTTGCAACAACCAAGACATTCCAACCAAAAATTTATGCACAAAGTACTTAGATGGTTTGAGAAGTAAAAGATGGAGCCATTCTGCAACAAATAGGTACAAACTGTCAGATGGTTCTTAACATCATATATATACATAAGAAAATGGAGGGTTCCTGTCCATCAATGCGTTAACATTGAGGCTGGTTTGTTGAAATGAGGTTGATTCTTTAGAGCAGCAAAATGTAATCTACAAATTCTGGGAGATTTATAGTCCTTGAGAAACTAAATCCAGGGGAGATGGGAAATAAATGATAAGCACTTTAGACCAAAGTTCAAACTAAGAAATTTCTGATGAAAGATAAGACAGCGTAATAAACTTTCAATTTCTTCGTGTAAGTTAAATTTCTGCATTGAAATGCAAATAGTAAACCAATTAAATAGTGGTGGCAAGAGAACATCAATTGGGAGATCAGTTTAAATTTAGGGAATTTAATTATGTCCCTTGAAAGTAAAGTCCATTATCAACATACTATATTATTATTAGCTCCAACAACAGTAAATTAATTAAGCTTACAGCACAGCAAGTGCCTGCATCAGACCGATAACTGATGGTATTTTCCCAGAAAGCTGGTTTCCTTGCAGAGATCTATCATACACAAAACAAATGAGAAGAATATAATTAGGCAAAGAAGTTCCAAACAATCAATCTTCCTCACTTGCTAAAGCATAAAGAAAGTTACAGGCAACTTACAATGCTGCCACTTGCAGGAAGCCAATATTGAAAGGAATCTCTCTTGTGAGCAGGTTGTAGGACAAGTCCCTACCAATCATAGGAATAAAGGACTCTAAATTAACCCAGCTATGCATTTTCAAAAAATCCAGCCCTATTATCAGATGATATGCGTACAAGACCTGGAAGCCAGTACAGTTGCCAATGTTCTGAGGAATGCTCCCAGTCGGACTGTTGTTGCTTACATCACTGCAATAGGTGGAAGATGTGAATTGGTAAATGCTATTATACATCGGAAAATTGAGGGAGTGTTGGGACCTTAGGGAGAATGGGTCAAATAACTTACAAATACCACAACCCAGTCAATTGACACATATCGGGAGAGAGAGCCCCTACCAAATTGTTCCCTCGCAATCCCCTGAGTTACAAAACTCACTCAGAATCAGAAACAATTACACTATCATCCCATTGAATGGATAAAGAAGGTGAGTAAAAGTAATTAATCATTTAAAGAATAAGTAATGAACTGTTGAGAGTAGATATTGGTATACTCACAGATACTGCAGAACTTCGTTCCAGTAAATGAGCCTAGGTATCTCCCCACTTAGTTTATTCTGGGCCAGGTCCCTGGAATCAGTGTGTTGGAACCTATGCATTTTAACCACAAATAGTTGAAAAATAAAAGGAAAAGAGACATGTGGAAACAGAAACTTACAAGATTTTCAAGTTTGGAATCTGAGACAAGGTTGAAGGAATGGGTCCAATCAACTAGTTATTTTTCAAAATCCTGAAAATCCAATCGAATTTAATTATTACATTAAGGAAAACAAGTAACCACTTAAAACTCAAAGACAATCTGCATGTATGAACTTAAAGCGATTCTACCTGTTTCAACTTTGAAATTGACAATGGTATGTCCCCATAAATCTCATTAAAAGACAAGGCCCTGAAAACGCCAATAATCAACATGCAACTAAACTGTTCAGATGCAGCACAAAGAAGTAGTCCTCCAACCAATCATCTATTCGTGCGATAAATTCAAACATGTACAAGAGCCCCAGCCATAGGAAAAATATATAAGTGTGCAAGAGCTCCAGCCCAGTGGCATGGATCCAGCCAGTATTACACTATAAAACAAGACTTACAGGCTTTTCAAAGATGAACAGTCACCAATCTCATCTGGTATCTGTCCTAAGAGTTGATTTCCTTTCAAATCACTGCCCAGAGAAGATACCATTAAAAAAAATTTACAACTGGAACAACTGCTAAAATTCAGAAACATTTATAAAACAACTAGCTGAACTTAAAAGCCAAAGATCAATGAGATGCAGAACATTACATGGAGAGTAGATCTTTGAGATCACCAATTGCAGGTGAGATTTCCCCATCAAGATTTAAACCCGACTGATTACTGCATTGATTGAATAACAAGTCAAACTTCAAATACCAAAAACAAGAAATCTTCAAAATTAATTTATAAAAATGTAGCAAAACATCATTTAAACAAACACACTATTAAAGACAGTGGAAAAACTGTTGAAAGGAAGAAGAAAAAAAGCTCCCAGAGCAATGACATTGAAGGTGACATTGTCACATGTTAACCCCCTCCACACACAATAATCCGAAGATGGGGAATCCATCCAGTCATAAAGAACATTATCCACATCCCGAAAAGATTTCTTGATTTCCAAAAGCGTTGTTCCTTTAGAAAGAAAACAAAGAACCAACAAGGTTAGAGAGTCTAAAGATCTTATTTTTGTGCATGAGCAACCTCGGTTGATCTTGTATAGCTACAAACCCTAGACTAATTACTACTAATTAAAAGTGGACCTTGGGTGGTCCACGTGGCAGAATGGGAGGGCTTTTAGGAACCCATTGGTTTCTTTGTTTTAAAGTTTGAAGAGTCCTTTTGCACTCATACCTCTTTGTTTCTAAGCTTTTGCACGCAGGGAACTCTTCGAATGGGACACAACTCTTCACATGCCAGTTTGATAAGGGACACAATTCTTTACTGATTGGGAGGCCAACCGAACAGTATGGTTGGATGAAACGTTCCATCCCAAACGCCACAACTAAACCACCACATTTCCTCTTTCTCTCTCTCTCTCTATATATATATAGATATCCAACTTTAAAATTTATAAAACATCTATCGCCAAACCCAAACCCGACTGGGTGACCAACAATATGCGGTGGTGTTGCTCCAATGACATGCAGTTTTCAATTTGGATCAGCGGTGCTTTTCAATCTATTTAAAGTCAATGCCGGGAGAGAGGGAATATTTCCGCAATTTCGCCGGAGTTCTCTCTAAATGGACAAAATCAACAATAGACAGAAGCAATAGTAATCGGTAGGCATTTTTTTTTCCTCCCTTCTTTTTCTTCTTCTTCTTTTTCTACTTCATTTCTTTTCTATGTATTTCTTTTCTTTTGTTGGTTTGCATGAGAATCAAACAACCCGGCTACTCCTTCTGTATTTCATTCCTCCCTACTCTATTTTTTTTAGGTAAGTGTTGAATTAATTGGTTTCCTTCTAAGGCACGATAGATCTTTTGATGTTTCCTTCTCAATATCTTTTCTCATCTCATATCTAGGTCTTACACAATCAAATAACCATTAACCATCACCTTTTAGATTTTTTTATTTATTTAAATAAAACTCTATAATTATGTTCCTCTTTTCCATAAACAATCAACAATATTACCTCCCTCGACCCTCATATTTATCTTTTCTCATGTGTTTCTCCCCATTAAATTTTTTCTTTGTTGTTTCCTTATATATGAGGCAAAATAGGAATGCAGGTGATGTAGAAACATTAGCGAATTAAAGAGGTTAGAGAGTTTGGTCTGTGTGAGAACACCTCAATTTTAGGGACGTGGTGGAAAGGCCATGGGCACGGAATTAGTAGATACGCATGGGTGTATCATGAGATGGAGATAGAATGAAGGGGAAGATGGAGATGCGTTGGGAGATAGAATGGAGGGGAATTGGTAGTGAAAAATTGGAAATTCATGATTTGGTGTGAGTGATTGAGTTGTATAAAGTATGCTACTTTCTAAATAGATAGACAGTGATACATCTAGATAGAGAGAGAGAGAGAGAGAGACGTGGTGGTGAATGTTGCAACCGGCATTTTTTTTCTTTTTCTTTTTTAATTGGGTACTTCCTATTTACTTAGAATAAATGGTCTAATGAATTCATCTTTCTGTTGATAGCCAAGCATACCACATTATTCAAGATTTTTTTTTCCTCTCTTCGATAACCATATCAACACCACCTATTGAAATTCCATGCGTCATACTTAACATTAGTGTTTTGCATAAGTAGACCGGTCGTCGAAAGTTTGGGTAGCTGGTTCCCTATTTGACCGGTTCAACCATATCAACGGGTCCAATTCGACCGTATCCTATTTTTTATTTAAAAGATATTTTTTTAAAAAAATTTAACCAGTTCTGGCCAGCTCTCAACCAGTTCTACCACCCGTTCTGGCCGGTTTTTAAAGATTTTCGGTTTTGGGGATTTTGAGAATCGGTAAAGGGGCTAGTTCCCGATTTTTTCGGTTCAACCGGTCGTTCCGGTCTGGTCCGGTTTTAATAACAGTGTTTAAGTATCGCTATG
This sequence comes from Tetracentron sinense, assembly GCA_015143295.1. Classification (NCBI taxonomy): domain Eukaryota; kingdom Viridiplantae; phylum Streptophyta; class Magnoliopsida; order Trochodendrales; family Trochodendraceae; genus Tetracentron; species Tetracentron sinense. The sequence continues at coordinate 2,806,069 of CM026574.1, read as the reverse complement.
ACACTTTTATTAGTATAGATTGTTCTACATTTCTCATAATTTGAATCGAGCTGAACCCTTTAACACAAGGTATTTTTGTTACATTATTTTTAATTTTTAGTGTTGGTGAAAGGTTCGGTGATGTTTTGGGTTAGTCTTACGTGATCAAGCAATTGGTCTCGAGATCAAATGCACATAAATCCCTGTTGTAGCCCACTGTGGGAATCAGGCATGCTATTTGTCACTCTTACTAAAATTCTCTTAAATTTATACATCAAAACGAATTTCAGATCCTAAAAGCCTCAACGGAGATCAATCAGCATGAATTCAGACAATTAAACGAAGTTTCACAAAATCCAATTTGATCACAATCATATCCTCGAATTTCAACAGTCCAACTTCGAAATTTTCGAATATAAGAAAATTTCCCAAACTTGAACTGGAAAAATCAATAAAAATTCGTAATCAAGTGAAAAAAAATCACAAACAACACTCCTCATAGATGACTGGAAAAATCAATTAAAAAATATAGAGTGTTACCTGACCAAAATCCGCCAAATTGAGAACACCATCGCTTGAAATCAACAAATTCGCCAGCTTGAGATCTCGATGAAGGGTCGATCGAATTCTTGTGGCATGCATCTACGCCACGCAACCATTTGAAGATCTTGATTTCACTCTGGTAATCGTGAATCCATTTCAGAGAAACGATGAGATCGTCACCCCTGTAAACGTCGGAGTTAGAACCAGAACCAGAACCGATACGATCGAGAATTTCATATTGCGGCTGTAGATGCTCCAGCTTCGAGTGGGATAGGCTTTCGTATTTCGAACAGATATGCAGATAATCTAGGGTTTCTGGTTGCAGAGCTCAGAATCAGTCACTTGAGGAAATTGAAGGAGAGAATCCATTTCAAATCTTGTTCACGAAGATCCACATACATCATCAACGTGATCTTCTTTCCTCCGTTGCTCGTAGCCCTCTACAAATTTGAAAGGAGGAGAGGGATGATCGACGAAGAGCCGAAGTGGTCTGTGGCTTGTGCGATTGAAGTTGGCGATTGAAGTTGAAGAATGAAGAGGCGAAACTGCTTTTGTGGCCGCTGTACCTCAACGGCCACATTTTTGAATTTTTGAATTCACTGGGAATCTTTCTCCAGTTACAACCAGCGATTTTCTTACCCAAAAAACCCCATCGATTTCCATATATGACTCCTCGCTCGGCTGCTCCTCGCTCCACCTGAGGGATGTGGACTCGCAGAAGTTCCACCCACTGTTTTCCTTTTTCTTTTTTTCTTTTTTTCTTTTTTTTAATTTAACATACATTATAACACAGGCCACGGATTCTCTGTAGCCACATGTCCTCCTTAATATCCATTGACCGTGGTTAAGATTCACTCATCCCTAAGGTTAAATAATTTAACCTTAGTTTTTGAAAAAAAATATGTTAAAAAAAATTAACCTTGCCTACTTAGATTATTTAACTTTAGGGATTAGTGAATCTTAACCGTGGTTAATGGATGTCTTCAAAGAAGACATGTGGCGATCTTGAGAGGGGTATGCATGTACCACCTAACGGAATGTGTAATGCATGCTATCACTCCCCCCTACTTAAAGACAATCCAGCCTCATGCAAAGAGTGGTGCCCAAGATCCTAACACATACTGTCACAACTCACACACCCTAGATGACACATAGTCACCGGGGGTTTTTCCCTTATTGCCCCTATAGTATGGGGTTCTTCCCTAAATACCAAGGATTTAAAAACCCTTCTCTAAATGTCGTTATGAATGATTTTTGGTTATTCTGGATATATGTAAAGTCTAAAATATCCCTTCACTACCTTTGAGAATTAAACAATCCATCATGATTGCATTAACTTCCAAATAAGGTGGTGATCGGTGTTACGTATGTGCATGGGAAACCTTTTACATGCATTATCCCGGAAAATTTTCCAGCGAACTCTTTCGTTTTTCTGTGAATATTTTTCCAAGGAACTCCAAACTCATTAGTTTTGTGTGATAATCATTTACTTTGTGATAACCAAAACCTAGAAATGTATATTTTGATTTCTTAATCTCTATACCATGTGATTAACTTCTTACTAATGGTATATGAGGCTTTGAGTAATCTAAGGAGCCGTTACATTGAGGTTTTATCAGAAAATTTGGTCGTTAAATAAGTTTTAGGAATGCATGGGACGAAGCCGGTGGAAATTGGTTCAAGGTCGATACAATTTGCTTGAGAAGTCGATGCATGGATCTTGGTCTATGGTGATGCTGTCGAAACAATTGACACAGTTTTTATATCGACCCTCAGGATTTTGCATCGACAAAATCTACATTGTGTCGACCTAGTCTCTTCCATGCATCGACACTTAAGGTATTTGCATCAACCCTTTGCTAATTTGCATCGACCCTTAGGTTTTTTCATTAACCATCTACACTGTGTCGACCCAATCCCTTCCATACATCGACCCTTAGGGTATTTGCATCAACCCTTTGTTAATTTGCATCGACCCTTAGGTTTTTTCATTAACCATCTACACTGTGTCGACCCGGTCTCATCCATGCATCAACCCTTAGGGTATTTGCATCAACCCTTTGCTAAATTGCATCGACCCTTAGGTTTTTTCATTGACCATCTACACTGTGTCGACTCAGTCCCTTCCAAGCATCAACCCTTAGGATATTTGCATCAACCCTTTGCTAATTTGTATCGATCCTTTGTTCATGTATACTGTGTCGACCCTATCCTTTCCATGCATCGACCCTTTGCATATTTGCATCGACCCTTTACATATTTGCATTGACCATTTGCTTATTTTCACAACTCATTCATTTGTCCCTTATCTAACTAATTAATAATATATTTCTTACAGACAAAGGTACCAAAAGTATTACTAATTTGTTGCTACGATGGAAAATGGAAAGTAAAAAGTGGTGGATTGTTGGAAAATGGAGCACAAAGTATCTGTTATCAAGGTGGAACGGCTCAGTGTCTATTAGTGGATAACAACATTACATACAAGGAGCTCTGATCTAAAGTTTATCGACTTACCAATTTCAAATTGTGCGATATTACTTCAAGGACCTTTTTTTCTTCCTCAAACCCAATTTCACCAATCGAAATTGCCAACGATGAATTTTTGTCAACCTTCCTTTATATGATTATGAAATGAAATGATATTTACCTTCCCTTGTACATATTGAAGGAGGAAAGAATGAATCATATTTCAAATGAAGAGTATGTTCCCACCGAAGTTTGTAGAGAACATGTGTGCAACCAAGAGTCTGTTCGCATCGAAGTTGTCAAAGAACATGTGTGCAACCGAGAGTATGTTCTCATTGAAGTTTCTAGAGAAAATTTATTCAAACAAAAGGATGTCTCCTTTGAAGTTGTTGGAGGATTAGATTTTAATTCTAAGTGCAATACGGATAGGCCGACTAATATAAAAGAAAATAATTTTCATATAAGGATCTTGTCGGCAGTCATGATGGTGTAGAAGACATCAATGACAATTTGCATATGAAGGATCTTGATGACATCGATTTCATAGATGATGCTATGAATGATGTCATTCCAGAATATGCAGATCTTGGTGCAGAAGTCATCGTAAACGACTTCCCTAACTTCAGGTAGATTCATGTCTTTATAACTCCACTAAGAAAACATTTTTCCAATTATAGATTCTAACATTAAACTCTTTCTACTTCCATATTGTTTTGTAACCATGATAGTCCTCCCCTCACCCCAAAGATGCATAATAAGGACACAACAAACAATCCTATTGAGAAGACACAGTATAAGGATATTCCGGTGCACAATGAAGGTTCGGATGGTGAATATATGTTGCAAGATGGGACGGAAGTCCAACTTGGTCAATGTTTTAAAGACAAGAAGGTACTGCAAAGGTGTATTCATAAGTATGCGATGCGCAAGAACTTTCAATTCAAGGTAATATGTTCGGATAAAGAATGATACACATTGAAATGTCATGGTCTGAATTGCAAATGACGACTACATGCATCAAGAGTTAATGGTTCTGGCCAATTCAAGATAAAGACCTATGCTGAAATACACTCTTGTCTGTCACCGACTGGGGAAGATAATCTGCAAGCAAAAGGTTGGGTGTTGAGCGAGTACGTTCTATCACATATCGAGAGACATGAGGTGTATAGGCCAAGGAAGATTGTCAATGATATATGACGCGAGTTCGGGGTCAAACCCAGTTACAAGAAAGCATGAAAATCTCAAGAAATTGTAATAGAGAAACTTAGAGGATCATTTGACACATTATATGCGGATCTCCCAGCTTATTTCCACGAACTTGAGAAGTGCAACCCGGGTACAGTAACTGCAATGCATTCAGATCCAGTGGATGGGGTGTTCAGTTCTGCTTTTTGGGCGATCGGTGTGGTACTTAACACTTTTTGAACTTGTTGCCGAAAATTGTTAACCCTTGACGCGACACATTTGAAAGGAAAGCATAAGGGGATACTATTTGTCGCAGTGGCTCTTGACGGGAACAATAACCTCATACATGTCGTCTTTGGATTGGATGAAAAGGAAAACCATTGTTCTTGGAAAATGGTTTTTAACTCATCTAAAACAAGCATTAAGGCCACTAGAGGATTTAGTGATTATATCGGATAGAAACCCTTCATTGTTAAGCAAAGTTCCTCTAGTACTCCCAAATACATTTCATGCCTACTGTGCGTATCACATTTCAATGAACATGCACAAGTTGTGTAAAGACAAGAGTGTGAAGCCTTTCTTTTGGCTAGCAGTAAAGGCTTGCTGACGATCGAAGTTTCGCGAGTTGATGACGATTATTTCTCAAACGAATCAACAAGCACATTAATTTTTAAACGAGATTTTGAGGGAAAAATGGGCAAATGTTTACCCTCCGGTAAAGAGATATGAGATTGTCACGTCTATTATAGCGGAGAATGTTAATAGCTTATTGAAAGAGGCAAGAGAATACCCGATTACAAAATTAGTAAAGATAACACGTGAAATAACTCAAAAGTTTTATTTCATTCGACGTAAAGAATGGTTAGAGTGGCCCTCAAGGTTGACTAAAAATGTCGAACACAAAATGGAAAAGGATTTTAAAAAATGACGAAGTAGACGTGTTGATGGTATCAATGACAATGAATTCAGAGTTCATGGAGAAGAACATAGGGAGTTGGTCAATCTACTTCAAAGGTCGTGTACTTGTGGTAAATTCAACATGACGGGATGGCCTTGCGAGCATGCTCTTGCTGCATGTACGAAATATCACATTGACAAATATGAATATGTTGATCAATATTACACAACAGAATGTACACGGATGACTTATAAGGGGTCGATTTACCAGGTGTCGGACAAATGTGATTGGGAGACACCGGATGAATTACTCGTACTATGTGAGAAGATGAAACCACCAAGATATGGTCGGACTGGCGGAAGACCGAAGAAGAAGAGACTTCTATCACAAGGAGAAGAGCGTCGATCTGTGAAATATGGTAGATGTAAGCAAACAGGGCACAATAGACAATCTTGTAATCGAGTAATTGGGCAAGAAGAGTAGAAAAGTTGTAATTTTGTAAAAAAATTGTCATTTTGGACAAAGATACATGTACTTATTGAAGAAAAATTGTAATTTTGGAAGACAAATTGTAATTTTGGACAAAGAAATAAAAAATTTTGAAAAACATACTTGCTTCGACCATGTAGTTTTTTTGTGTATCGACTCTTCATAAAATGCATCGACCTCGTAAGTAAGCTACTGCCCAGTTGGAATTATAACGACCCTCTTACCTTTAGTGTATCGGCCCTTCATAAAATGCATCGACCTCATACGTTAGCTACTGCCCAGTTGAAATTGCATCGACCCTGTCTCCTTTGGTGTATCGACCCTTCATAAAATGTATCGACCTCGTAAGTAAGTTACTGCCCATTTGAACTTGCATCGACCCTGTTCATTTTGGTGTATTGACCCTTTATGATATGGTATCAACCCTGTGTTATGTTATATCGACCCTTATGTTCTTTCAATATTGCGCAACATAAGATTTCTTCCTAAGTTTATGTCAACCTGTTTCTAAACCTGTCTTGAACATGTTTCTGATTAAACTGTTTACATTATATTAAACACCTCAACACATCATAATAATTATAATACATGGATAGTCAACTATTTTCATTTAAATACATGGAACCTCGACTGTTTACATTACATTCAACTGACAATATACATGGACCCTCAACTGTTTACATTATATTGAACATGTGCACTCCCTCATAACAAAAATTCACCCAGACAACATACATAGCAGCTCCCTCCCTCCATCTCCTACATAGAAGCCTTGCCCTTCATGAGATCGTAAGCAATACGATTCCGGCACTTTGGAATATCTCTCTAAAGCATTGAAAAGACGTATATTATCAAATATAATAACTTATAAAACAAAAAAATGAAAATAAATTAGATTCTATTTATTACCTACTGGAATGTAGGATGTAAATCAAAATATAGGAAGTCGATGTATTTAACTACAAATATCCCGCAATCATGAGCATTTTCTTGTGTGGGAATAGTGTCAGGATCCATCGCTTGAAACTTCCATTCTTTTCCTTCTAATGCCTGCTCATTCCCCACAGCGCTGAAAAGTACTGTGAGCCCCTCCTTCAAAGATGCTACTTCATAAGCATACCTGTCCAGTAGATCATCGTTGTAGTAGGATTCCCATATAAATACTTGTCTTTCCGGGGGCTCAAGTACGAACAATATCCAGTGGGTTCCTTTTGGCCACTCTCCTTCCACTTGTTTTTTTATTAGGTAGGGAATGTAGACATGTTCAGAACACCACATCTTTGCAGCTGATTCCTTGAGTACCGTGGGAATCAATGAGGCGTTGTACGGAGTAGGGTTTTTGCCATATCATCTAATTAGACTAATGCCTAGGTTTTCAGGGGCCTCTGTACTCATATTGTTGAAAAGTGAATCTTGCCATAGGAAAAACAAAGTCAGCATATTATATAGATTAGTTGTCAAATTCCAAAATATTTAACTTTGATTGTTAACTTACTGTAAACAACTTATTTGTAAAAACACATTTCTGGGTGAATATGTCGGGACAGTGCTCGTGCCTCTCATATAATAATTGCATGTAGACGTCCATTTCCTAAAAATATTTAAGTATGTTAGTGCAATGCATAGTTTAATATGATAATTTTAAAAAGAAATATTTGTATGAAATCCCTCAATTACCCAATTCCCGAACCAGCAGGTAGGGGATGACACTTCATGCACAATAGTCGGAGTGATTAATAGGGTACCAGCTGTGTTGCATTGGGACTGTTCACTCTCATTCTTCCTACACTGTTTGGCAAACCCCAACATCTCTCGACGTTCGGCTTCAGATATATGTCGGTGTAAATTCAAAATTGGCTCCTCCTTGGACACCTTTTTCTTAGCGGCTTTCTCCTTCCGGGCATCATACCAAGGAGACCGCATCCACTGAGAGTCAAAGCGGACCCTCTTTGCCTTCTGTGGCAGTGCCTCATGGACTGTTAGCTCCATAATCATGGGTGAGTCTACAGGATTTAGTACAGCAAAACTCACCGGTGTACCATCAAAAACCTTCTGGAAACAAAATTGTAGAAGTCAAATCAGTAACAAACAAAACAAATTTAGTGTAAAAAGATTATGCAAATCACATACCTCATACTATACAGCAAAAGTGGAGACAGTAGTCTCCTCAGGGTGAAGTGGAGAGTGTTCGACCGACCTTTGTCTTTCTGTGATAGACATAGCCGGTGCGCCTCATCGGGGGATCGTCACCCTGCGCTGTAAATACAATTATCATTTTATCAAAGGTGAAATTATTATTTTTTTAAATAAATTTCAAAGTAAAATAGAGTTCTTAACCTGCAAACTTCCTCCTTCAATTCTCTAACCTCCTCACTCAACTTGCTTACAATCACCTTGATGCGGCTTTCACTCGCACGAATTTTGGCTTTATGGTTTTCATCGCTCATCTTAATAGCCTCATCAATGTAGAGCTTAAGCTGGTCTAAGCCTACTATCAGAACTACTATTTCTTTGTGCCCTTTCCCTCTTCTTGGTAAGAGGGGAAGCTGTCATGTCCAACTCCTCCTCTTCCTTGTCTTCCTACTCATCCTGGTCCTGGTCCTCGTCCTTGTCCTCATCCTCCTCATCTTTGTCTTTTTTCTCCTCCCCCTTCTCTTTAGGAGGAAGGTCCCGCTCTTTGTGGACTGCCGAGTCCAACTCTCCAAGCCGGGTGAGTACATCAATCACTGCCGTCTCTTCCAGCTCCCTCTCAGTGGGCACAAGGGGTGGTAGAACCTCAACCTACAAGTAAAAAAGTTAGTTACATCAGTAATGTAAGAAATACTTATATTTAATTTAGTAATTAATAAAATAAACACTTATATTTGGACTCATTAACACCCGCCAGGTATCCTTATATTTAATGTAGGTTGTGATCTTCTAATGTAGGAACCGAGGAAATGTATCGGGCACCATCGGGATGGGATCCGAAGAGGACTTGATACCCTACCCCCTTCTCGCGAATGCGGGAATACATTCCAGTAGCCAAACCTGTTACAATAAAGTAATTAAGTCATAAAGTATGAAAAAACAATTAAGTATAACAACTATAAAGATAAACTATAGTTCTATTACTTGGAATGCAAAAGCGCAACCATATATGTTGTATCTATAGCTTCCAGTGGAGAGTGCAAACTCCAAAGATGCCTTCAACCTTTTGTATCCAAATACTCCCCATGGATAACTATTGAAGGCCGGAAGGTTTTCCACTAGAGCCCACCATCTCTCATCTACACAGGCGGTGGAAACCTTTGCATCCAAAAAACTCTCTACAAAAAGAAGCAAGCCTAGCTGCACAACTTCCATATTATACTTCTCCCCAAGCCCCTGGATCTTTGTCAACAAATCTTTCTTATGAATTTCCCCTGGCTTCCTTTTGGGGAACATCCTTTTCCTAAGTTTCTGGTCCCCCAAATCAATGTCATGGGGGGTAGAAGGAATGGATCTAAGACCCATGGCTAGGGCAAAATCCAACTCCCTAAATTTCATCATAACCCCCCAATCTCAAACTCCATATCTCCTATGTGGTGTTGGAGAACGAAGTGAGCCACCATACCACAAAATGTGAATGTGTGATGATCCGTAAAACACCCAAACATTTGCTCCTTCAATAGAACCATTCTATTTGGCACACTCTCGAAATTCTATTTCATCTCCCACCAAAAAGCTTGAGTGCATTTCGCAGAAGGCTGACCCTCCCTTTCAATTAGGGGGACTGAGGATTCATACTTCACGTTTTCATGGATTTTTCTACTCTTTGTTGACTTCCTTGCACTCTTTGGTGGTTTGCTTGGGCTCTTCTGAACTTTTGGTTTTGCAACAACCTTCTTCCCTGCACTTTTCTTCACCATCCTACAAAAGGAAAAAAATAAGCATGACAAAAACAAAACTTTTGACAAGTGATCGATACGGTCGATGCATAAACTGCAAACGGGTCGATGCATTAAGCTTACATGGTCGATACATGTATCAAATTGTATAGGGTCGATACAAATTGTACAGGGTCGATACATTAGAACAAAGGGGTCGATAAATTAAAGGGACAGGGTCGATACTCATTTAAATAGGACAGTAGCTTACTTATGAGGTCGAAGCAGGTCGATACATTCATTGCACAGGTTGATGCATGTGCATCGACTAAAGTGGATGGTTGATGCATGTATCAACCTAGTGCATCCAGTCGATGCTTTTTTTGCACTAGGTTGATGCATGTGCATCAACTAGAGTAAAGGGTTGATACATGTATCAACCTAAGTGCATCTAGTCGAAGCTTTCATTGCACTAGGTTGATGCATGTACATTGACTAGAGTAAAGGATTGATACATATCAACCTAGTGCATCCAGTCCAAGCTTTCATTGTACTAGGTTGATGCATGTGCATCGATCGTCATCTTCAACCTCTGAAAAAGTATGTTTCGGCCTATATGCATCGACCCCTTCAAATATATGCAGGTACCCTTCACATATTTGCATCGACCTAGTGCAAAAATTGTTGCAACAAACAAGAAAACATTGTTGGTTTTTAGAGCCATATTTTAGAGGAAAATGTATGAGTTTCATACGAATGAAACAAGTTTTCATAAGCATTTATAAGAATGTAAGTTTCAAAACCGAAATCCTTCCAAAAAGCTACTGTATATACAAAAAACTGGAAAAATAAAATCCTTCAAATGGAAGGAACCACGTACCTTTAACAATCAATTGAACCTCTCGGAATCGCTCCATGAAGGAAACTTGGGGATCTTGAAGGTTTTCGGTTGAGTGTTGATAAAGCTTCCAGTAGAATCGATGAAGGAGATGAGAGGGTCGAAGCACAGTGGAGGAGTCCTTATGATTTCCCGCTTAGTTATGAGTTTGGGACAAAAGATGTAATAAACCAAAAGCATAAGGGTCTGAAGGAGAAAAAAAAACTACACGTGCGAATGGGTGCACATGTGTGTGGGGGCATTTAGAGAAGAGTTTTTAAATCCTTGGTATTTAGGGAAAAACCCCATACTACAGGGGCAATCAGGGAAAAACCCCTAGTCATAGCTCCCACACACTGCTACTAACCATTGACCTAATTACTAATTGTAGGTTTTTTTTTTTTTTGGAAGATAACTAGCTGTCCGTGTTGCTCCCACTTTAAAGGGATCGGTTTTGGTCTAGCCCATGCTCTATGGCCCACATGTGTTGCCCCTTTTAACACTCATTAATTGTTGTTAAGATTTACTCACCCCTGGTATTCATAAATCTAACCATTTTTATCATTACAAAATAATAATAATAATAATAATAATAATATAACCTTGATTTCTTGAAGAAGAAAAAAAAACTAACCTTCATTTCTAGAAAAATAAAAATAAAATATTAACCGTTAATTAATTAAAATTAACCACGATTAATGGGTGTTAAAAGGGATTCTTGTCATCACATGAACACATTGGTTTGGCGATGGCCCAACCACATCTGATCCCCTTTTTAAAATTATATTCTATCATAATCATCATAATCAAGATTTTGAAGGCAATACAAAAATGGCAATTTTTTTTGAAAATTTGCAATATGAGCCAAGGTTTTTAATAGTTGAAATTAAGGGATTTCCAAACTTCAAACACAATTTTGGAAAATTTTATTCCGACAACATATTCTTCGAAAATAATTTGAAAATTTGGCATTAAATGTTCCAAAAAATTCAATTTTTTTTTTGTTTTTATCAACAATTTTGCTTTGATTTGTTTATCTATATATATATATATATCGGTAGCGTTCTAGTGTTCGAATTTCAAGTGGTTTTCCTCTTATAACTTGACACGTTACAGGATATTTTTAAATTTGAACGTTGGATGTTAAGTAAGACAAATGGAAAAATTGTAGGCCAATCGAAAAAATTTAGGCTATCCGAATGAAGAATGAAAAATCATGAGGTTTTGAAACCTATGTATGGTATGATGAAACCTAATGAGTTAGTGCTAATAAACTTGAGTCCAATCTATTATCTAAAATGTCTGATTAGACTGATTTTTTGTAACGTATTTCATGAGAGACCCACCTTAACATCCAACGGTCGAATTTTAAAATATGTCATGTTTCATTTTTTTAGAGGGGCGCTCACTAGAAGTTCTAGTGGGCACTACCCATTAGGACGCATTTATATACTATATAGTTTTAAGTGTAATTTTTTTTTCATATATATAAGGTCTCTGCTTCTCATCTTCAAGGCATCATATGCATTCTTCCGACAGGACAAGGAATGACCACCTAGGAACTGGAAGAGAACAACAAGACTCGTTTGGGCTTCACCCTTAGACACTTTAGAGCCCCCAATTCGCTTTTTTTAAAAAAAAAATTGAATTTTATATATGCAAGCATTCTCCAATGTCCAACGATATACCATTTTTGAAAATACAATCAAACTGGTTTATGCCCCAACAAGTTCCATGAGTGATTATGAACGGAAATAATGGACTCCCGCAATGAAAGAAACAAAAACAAATACGAGGTCTTTCTAGAAACCTTTTTTGGCCCGATTTTTGTTTAGTTTTTTTTAAATGTATTTTTTGTACATAACTCTTTGTTTTTTACCTTGCATTGTCTGGAAAATGCTAGATTTCAAGCTTGAGTTCAACAATATATAGGGGTAGAAATTCATTTTCATCATAATTATTGTATATAGTAAATGTATATTCATTTTTTTGCACACTCTACTCTCTGATTAGTGGTATAAATGTTAGATAACTAGCATTGAAAGTTGAGCCTACTGGTTGGCATTTCAACTACTACACCTAATAGGAGTGGAAGCTATAAACAATCAATTTTTTCTGAACACATTAAAAATATGTTCGTAACAAACTTTTAATAATGATAATAATTAGATAAAAAGTGTAATACAACAGTAAAGTTGACACATTTTATGATGTGTCCAAACTTAGCTACACGATTGTTGCTAAGTTTCACTCAACCTTATTCAACCCAATAGGGGATACATACTACCACTGTCATAATAGGCATGTGTATATTGATTTTATAATTAATAATATAACTATTGTATCATGAATTGTGGAATGTAGATTAACAACAACCTATTGTAGCCCGAAGGCTTAGTAGGTGGGCTATCGGTCCCATCAACAAAAAAATTAAGAGATAATATTCAAATTTTTTAGACGTGTTGCTATGGAAATTATTATTTTTTTAGGATGGCTTGATTGTTGAATCCCTTTGGGCTATGGTATAGGTTATTGCTAATCTATGCTCCAAATTGTTGATTGTTCTTATTATATTATTTAGAGTGAATATTGTATAATTTGAGAAAATTGTAACGATAAACCCACATTAACATCCAACAACATGAGTAAAAAAAAGACTAGCACATGTCATCTTTATAGAGGGGCTGCTCACTAGAGGTTATAGTGAGCGTTAACTTTGGTACATCACTCTCTCTCTCTCTCTCTCTCTCTATCTATCTATATATATATATAACCAATACAAATACATATGTATTATTGGCTTGAGTATGATAACATATTTTTTTGATAAATCGGTTGATAAAAATAATAATTAAATATCACTCATCCTTCCCCTCTCTCTTTTTCAAGTATTCTCTTTTCTTTTCTTTTATGGGGGGGAGTGGATGAACTACAAATATAAAAAATGACAATAATGTCTTATTGATCTTGACCATTATTGTTCTTATTCCAGATGCACAAAGGGATACTTGAAATTCTCTTTGTCATAATTGTTTATTGAATTAGAATAAGTGGTCGTACAAACTTTCTTAACAAGTAATTCCATGTTTTCGCTCAATCCTGATTATTGTGCAGCATAAGTGCATAACCACTTATGCACCAAAATTATTGTTAGCACCCAAATTTGCACCTAATAAAGCCTACAAGATTCATTAAGCTTAAGAGGAAGAATCCTTAAAATATCATATTCGTTTTCCAAAATAACTAAAATATCCATTTTAAAATGAACACATATAGAGAGAGGAACAACAAGATTTATCAAAATATTCAAGCATGATCCAGTCATAGATATTATTACATCCCAGCAACTCTCAGAAGAGTTAACCTCACCCATCATCATATTTGTTCCATAAGTAAGTACAATGCTAAGTTAAGGAGTGTTATCCCTCAGACCAGCCATTGCAACTCTCCCAAGTCCCAAACCTGGAGTAACTAACATGAACTGTGATGGTTCAACATTGCTGGACAAATCTTTAGTTGTTGGTCGAATACTCGGGATTAGCTTGGTCATACTTTGGTTTTGTTGGGCCAAGCGAATCTTGGTTATTCCTCATTAGTTGCAAAAGCATTGGTTGTTGAAGAAGATTAGTAATTCAGAATCAGTGGCTGGCAGTCTATGGAGACATTAGATAAAAGCCTCTGCAATGGAAGCAACAACTTTTTTCCCAGTATTTCTTCTTGAAAGGTGCTTTCTTGGTCTTCCCTTTGAGGAACTTGGAGAAGTTGGACTTCTTCTTCTTCTTCTTGCCTTTGTCTTTATGCTTGGGCCTCGAAGGTCCACTACTCTCCGTTACAAACAACTTGTTACGCTTAATAAGGTCTTCAGTTGTTTGCAACATGTTTATGAGCTTTGGAAGAGTAGTCTCCAAATCATTCGTGTTGTAATTCAACACAAACGTAGAAAAGGACTCTGGGCGAGAGTTAAGTATCGCATCCGTTTGACTTAGATGATCAAGTCTGCACCAAGAGTCAAGAGCTCATTAATGAACCCCATCATCTTGATGACATACTCCCGAACTAGGGTTCCATCAGACAAGTTGTAGCACCCCAGAACTTTTCATGGCCAAATGGCTTTCCATGTATTTGGATTTGGCATTTTGGGAGAAAATGAATGTTAACAACCCTTGTGCAGCATGAGAAAGAGGGTTTTGTGCCCTAAGGATGAGGGAAACGAGGTTGAAAACATCTCAAGGGGTCTGTAGGTGGAAAAACCCAGAAAATGGGGAGTGTGATCGATCACATGCAGGTGAAATTGGTTCAGGACCTTTGGGTCCATGTGCGATAGATGACCTTAATGTGCAACAGATCGCAGGGGATCTGCGATCGATCACAAGTGTGTGCAATCAATTGCATGCAGGGAAAAACTTGACAAAAACATGCGGGTTCAAGTGCAATAGATCGTCCTCAGGTGCGATCGATCACACTAGGATCTGCGATCGATCGCATGCATGTGCAAATTCAGGAAATAAGGGTTTTTAACTCTTTGCCTATAAATTGGGGTTTCCTTGGTGGGTTTTGGGTTTAACCTAAACCTAAGAGAAGAGAAAGAGAAGAAGAGAGATTTGGGGAAAATCTCCAAAGAGAGGTTGGAGTGAGATCAAGGGGAGATCAATGGGAGCTCAAGCTTTAAGATTCTTAAGTAAGGATCATCCTCCATCAAGCTTGAAGATCTCTACTCAAGGGCTTCCTACAATCAAGGGTTTTCTTCAAGATTTGGAGTAACCCTCAAGATTGTTACACCCTCCTAACTAACTTGGTAATAACTAGGTTTTCTTTACAAAGCATGCTTGTGGATTGATTTATTTAGTTCATTTTCTTGAAATGCACCATTTTCCCTAAAATAAACAAGATAAATAAATGGTGTGGGATGTATGGATGGATGATGGGATCAGGCGATTGGATGCCTTGTAGATGTGATGTATGGTGTGTGATGGAAAAATGTTGAAAGTGCATTGTACACATAATGAACACACATGTGATGTTGGATGAAATGTATGAACTTAAGAACTTGAATAAAATGGTTATGAATGTGTACCACACTAAGTGCTCGATGAAATGCATGAACGAGAAATTAACAAATTTAAAGAAGAATATTAAAGTATGAATTGTGTAACTCTCCCTAAATGGTAACCTTGATTCTATGCTCTATATGCTTGTCTAAATTCTCGAATGATTTTACTAAGAATTGAAATGCACTATGAAAACAAACAAGAATAAGACATGAGATTTACGACATGAATGATAAAGCCGGACATCGGGCCGGTCAAGGGTAGGGCATATCTCCTGGATATGTCATACCTGGCTCACAAGAAAACAAGCAAGTTGATAAAGCCGGACATCGGGCCGATCAAGGGTAGGGCATATCCCCTGGATATGTCATACCTGGCTCACAAGAAAATAAGACAAGTTGATAAAGCCGGACAGAGGGCCTGTTAAGGATGTTGGTGTGCCTTTTCTATTTCGCTGAAGGATATTTACATATCCGACTCACAAGTCGCTACAAGGGCACTAACACCTAGCTCACAAGATAAGCAAGTCAAGACCTGTCAAGACATGACAAGAAAAGCATGACAAGTGTGATTCCAAACAAGAACAAGACAAGACATGTGTGATTCCCACGATACAAGAACAAGATAAGAACAAGTTTTAATCATGACAAATAAGTTTTGAAAACAACGAAAAGCTATTTTCAAGAACAAGTCATGATTTCTAAATATAGGTTTTATCGGAGTTTTTGCATTATCCCATGCATGTCATGCTCATTGTATTGCTTCGATTATTGATTTGGTATTACTTCAAATATTGATGTTATGAATTGTATTTAGTTATTGTTATTGTAATTCGTTATGACTCCTCACATAAATCCAGTCATTATTTATTTTGACATATGTTTGTATTTATTTACATAAATTTTGGCCAAATATTGCAATGAGAAAAATTGTTAAGGCAATGAGCTCGGCCAACCCGACCTGAGCTAAACCAGGTACAAAGAATAGTGTATCCCGGGTAGGGACACTACCTCCACCAGAAAGCGGAGGTGTACCTTCACGTCACGTCAATGTACGAACCTGATACAAACTTGGTAAGACAAAATTGTAGACTATTACAGATTGTTAATGTAACAAAAGCTTGCGAATCCCTGACATTGTAGGTGACAACTCGCCTGAGACGTAGACAGTTGATATGACAGCTAGTTGGAGGAACAAAAGGCAAGAGACACCCCAAAAATGACATTTGATAATTCCGGTGAACCCCAAAAATTACTTTTTAGGTTAAGAACTCATAATCTCTGGAAGGGGTGACTAGGTCTTCCCTAGGTCTATCTAACCAATTTCAATTTAGACAATTTAAAGGGTATAATTAAGAAAGATAAACAAACCACAACACAAGAAGTTCTTACCTGGAAACCCTTTAGGGAAAAACCATGGGACCTCGTCCAGTCAAAGAGAATTCACTAAAACAAAGTCAAACAACTACTTACAAGACTTGAACTGTACTCAACGGGACTCGACACTACGATCCTTCAGTACTCAATCCTCCACGCCTCGATAAACAATCATGCACCCCCAAGTTCCATAATCTACCATAGCCTATTCTTCTATTAGATCTCCAAATCCACGATCCTTCACAAAGGACTCGCTCCGTCCGTAATTTGGGGAAACCCTAATATTATCTATGAAACTCTCTCAACACTCTCAAAAACCCTTAGGTTAATTTGGGGAAACAAACCTATATATGGAGGGGCAAACAAGAGTTTGAACCTTTTAAAACTCTATTTTCGCTTAATCCGGTTGACCCAAACCAAATCCGGTCGACCAACTTATTTATAACTCTTTGGAAAAATAGTCCTTACATTTCCAAACTCAGTCAACCGACTTGCCAAATCTGGTCGACCGAAATCCCATGCATTTTCCAAATTCAATCTACCAGATTCCAAGTTGGTGGACCAGATTTACTATTCAACATTTTTCAGCACTGCCACTGAAACTTTGAATAATTCTAGGAAGGTCAATTCTTATCAGATTAAGCTAAAATTTGAACCATAACTACTTTGGGTCATCTAGAATTGACCTTAAAAGTTCCATAAATTTTGGATCACTGTAAATGATCATGACGAACTTGATGGCTAAAACACAAGACACATGACATGACATAGTTTTGACAACAGAATAAGCCAATACCAAATAGGGACAAATATTGACCTTACAACATTGAATCCCTAGGAGAGATCTCACCGTAGGTGAGTTAGGAAGGTATGGATCTCGAACCCCAATCTATCAGAATTAGAATAGCATGGATGAAAGGAAACTAACTTGAGCGTCGAAGTGTCCTCTACAGGTGGAGGACTTCCGTATTGGAGGAGGAAGAAGATAATTCGTCCAGTGAGAAGAGGACGTGTAATGAAAAGTTAAAATCTATCTCAGACCCACCACAAATATGATTCCCTTCATCTTTATTTTTTTTAGATTTGTGATCCTACGTGAGACTTGTTTTGTTTGTTAAGGAATCTAAAGCATGGTATTTTGGGGGTTTAAGACTTTTTTCATGTTCGTTGTTGCTTTAAATTTTTTTGTACTACTATAATGTATAGGCACTATGGTTTGCATCCTACTAGCTCTATTTTGCTACGTTTTGTGTGGGTGACAGCCATAGAGACAGCAGTCTTGGCACTCCATATGTCATGATCCCCCTTAATCACATTCTTTAGATGCCCTTCTATCTTATTAATCTTGTGGCAGTCCGCAATTTGAGACGCAAAGTGTCTTTAAATCCATATAGTTTACCTAAATAAATAAACTTAATTTATATTTTTTTATGAATGCGTTGGGCTGGGTAAAAAAATCATGCAAAATCAATGGGATAAAATGACATTGAGCATATGTTTGGGTTGTATTAATGATTTGAAATCTCAGTATATCATTCAAAAGATTGACCATACTTTTGGATGATTTAGATAGACCCCTTGGCTAATAAAAAAAAAAACATCATCTTGATTGTATTTACTTAGATGATTGCTCTAATTAATTAGTACTAAATTTATATTAAGTACTTTCTTTTGTTCTTTTTGTTAATGGCATTGATTTTCAAGATTAAGAAGCAATAATGACCTATCCTCTTTATATGTTGTTAAGGTGATACATTTTTCCTCTTTCCTGTTATGCTTATATTCTTTGTATTTGTTGCAATTTATCTAATACTGCAGCCCCTCTCGTTGTACTAGAAAAAGGGAAAACTAGAAAATAACTATTCATGTGAAAGAAATAATTGTATGATCTTTTATCGAAAAATATCGTGGACCCAGTTTTGTTACAATAGAGTCAGCCACTTTTTTAGATTAATGAAAATATCATTTCCTATAGTCCAAGGTTATTGGTCAAATACTGCAAAACAAATAAATACATACGGTTCACTAAGGTATTTTGAATTCAACTCATTGGAAGAGCTTTCTTTACAGGGTGTTAGATATAGATTTCAACACTTCAGAGAGATGATATCTCGACATGTTCATATTATTTTGGTGGCGATGTTAAAATTATCGATGGAGATTATTAAACCTCCTTCATTTGAACAAATTCTGAAGGAGATATTACACAACCCCTGTTTTCTCCATATTTTGAGGTAAAATGCCAAAAAACATTGAATTCATTTTTTATTTTAAATGATTGAACATAAAACTTACAAAATTGTATTTTTCTACGAAGGGGCGTTGTAGGCAGTGAAATTGTCACGCCTGATTGGGTTGGGATGCACCAACTTCAATGTACTCGTTTCACACCAAATCAAATGGGGTGGAGTATGTCCACCACACCACAACTCTCTCTATCTCATATGACCGCAGATGTTTCACTAATCTCATGGACAAACCTGATTAAACAAGCTCTTGCACTCTCGCCAAAGAGCTAGTCCTTAGTAAATGATCCCCTGTGGACTATCCTTATGAGTCAGTCCCGCGGGCAAACCCCTAGAAAGTCCTACGGATTGGCCAAAGGAAAGTCCTACGGATTGGCCAAAGGAAAGTCCTGTGGACTGTCCAAAGGCCAATCCTTAAGAGACCCTGTTCGCAATCCCAAATTAGCTGTGGACCTGATCAAGCCATGGGTGAAAGCCATAGACCACTCCTGGGCACTGACCAAGTCCACAAACTGACTAGGTCAATCCGCAGTTAGTTTGATCCGTAGCCCAAATTGACTATGGATTTAGTCAACTACCCTAGTTAGCAGCCAATATCTGACTACCACATAGCAGAGATTCCCTGGAAAGGGGACCATTTGCTACTTTATGGGGATCCTGAGCTAGGGCTTCCCTTCTTAATTCCCAATGATAGGGTGCCACCTAGCACCCCATCCCAAAAAGAGAGTGATCTCCTCTCCTTTTCAAGAAATAAGAGTGTTCCCCTTAGAAAGGGGGGAGGACCTTATCCTCCAGGTTTTCTAGATAAGAGAAACCAGTATGGAATCCTCCAAGGAGGAGGACTCTGTGCGTCCCAAATTTCCCAGATAAGAGAAACCAACTATCTTTTGACAGATGGCCCTCTCTCGGGACAGGTGGCCTGATTTGCCCTCCCCAAAACAGGAAAGTCAAGAGAGAGACCAAAAAGGCTCTCTCATGAATATATAAGAGAGTCTCAAATGAGAGACCCACAAGAAGATATACAAAGAGAGAGAGAGATGTACAAAATTCTCCCACAGAAGTAGAAGTAGAAGTAGAAGCAGAAGCAGAAGGAGAAGGAGAAGGAGATAAATTCCAAAAGAGGAAATTCATAGAGAGCTCCCCGAAACCAGAGGCCCTCCTCAACAGTAAGCGAAAAAGTAGACTCCCTCGACATGGAGAATACAAGGTGAGCCCTAAAATGGCCACCCTTCCTTCTTTCCTTCCACCTTCTTTAACAATACCTCAATGAGGCACCTTGTAACGAATATATGGGGCTTGGGCAACCCTTTGAATAAAACAATACTTTTTATTCAATCTTTTGTTTCTTCTTATTCTTCTTCTTCTTAATCAGAGGTTCTTCCCCAAATCGAGAAGATAAATAACAATATGGGTTTACACAGGTTGGAAAGATAGTCTCACACAAAATAATAAACTTCGTACAATAGTGGAGGTAATTTGATCGCAACAAGATTTACGCGTTATGGGCGTTTCGGGCAATACACTTATAAATGCGATTATTCCAACAGAGAAACAAGCACCTTATAGAGGAGAATTCGTGCTGAATGTGTTAGCAGCATGCTCATTTGACATGTTATTCACATTTGTAATTGTTGGGTGAAAAGGCTCGGCACATGATGCACGCCTCTTACTAAAGACTATTCGTAATCCTCAACATAATTTCCTTCATGCTCCCATAGGTATATATATATATATTATATTGCATACAATATCCTTAAATACATTCACCTAGCTATTATTGAAAAATTTTGCTTTCAGATAAGTATTATGTTGCTGATGCTGGGTTTACTCATATACGTGGTTTTATGCCACTATACCGAAATGTTTGGTATTGGTTGAATGACTATCATGGTGGTGTACACCCTCGTGATAGACATGAAACATTCAACTATGCGCATTCTTTGAGGTGTGTAATTGAGCGGTCATTTGGAGTAAGGAAGGCTCGTTTATCCATTTTTGAAGAAAATGGCCTCATAATCGTTTCCAACACAAATGAATATAGTAGTTGCTACAATGACATTGCACAATTCATTAGGAAAGAAGGTATCGCCGATTATCTATTTAAGTAGTATGAGAATGAAGACGTTGCTAATGATGCAAACAATGATACAGATAATGATACCCCTAAAATTAATAAAGCAGTAATGGGTGAACAAATGGAGATGTCAATTGTTAGAGATGCAATTATGGATACCATCTTCCAAAGTTGATGCATTTGTTTTCTTTATTTTATTTTGGACTATGTTGTATGTTCTTTATGCAGTAGACATTTGAAATATCTTGTGTAGTTATGTTGAAATTCATACCTGTATGTGATGATCGGTGCTAATTGTTACACATTTATGTACCTTAAACAACATTTGTTAATTTTGTTAAGTCCCTGTATCCATTACGTTACTTCACTTGAGTATTTTTTGGATTTCAGGTTCATGCAAGGAAAAGAGGATTAAATTGAGGACTTACAAACTTTGAAGATTCAGGTGAACCTCAAGCAAGCAAAAATTAAAGAAACAACAAGAAAAAGAAGAATTCAGCGAAAATCGCTTACCAGCGATCGATCGGATAAGGGTGGCCGATCGATCGGACCTAGCTGTGATCGATTGACACTCCCTTGGCCAATCGATCGGTTGACGCCATGAAGCCCATTTTGAAATGCGTGGAAAATCTCATTTGGACCCGTTTTGGACGCTTCTAAAGCCATTTTTAGCAGAGGGAAAGAAAAGGAAGAATTGAAATCTAATTAGGATTCCTAAATTAGAAAGGACTTTCTCCCTATAAAGAAGAAAGTAACTTCATCGTACACTTGTTATGAATTTTGGGAAACAAGGAAATATGATTCTGGAGATCTGTGAAGGCTTAAGGATGTGTTCTTTGTGTTCTTCATCGAAAGCGGTGTTCTTTGCCCTCGCCATGAACTAAACTTCCTTTCTAGGGTTTAGATGAAACCCAAGCAAAGTAATTGTATCTCTATGTATTTTATTTGGGTTTTTCTGATTGCAAACAATGATTGCATAATAAGAAGGTTGTTCAACAACCAAGTTTTATTGATTATATTTGATTTCAATGGAATTCTATCATTGTCTTAGGTTTTATGAAATTAAAATTGAAAGCATTCATATTAGTTTTCTGTGATTATTGATGTGGGTTTATGCAGTGGTAATTATTGTTGAAGAGGTTGAATACTAAGATGTTCTATGCCTAGGGAAGACAAGTGATTTCACAACCCTAGTTTAGTGTGTATGACTCGTGCTAACCAAAGATAGGACATGCCTAGGATTTGATCCCTTGTATCATTCTCGATAAGTTGAGTAGGGACTTGTAATCATTCTCACTTTAATTGTTTACACTATGATAGACCTAAATAAATGCGTTAGGGATCAGCTATGAAGCTAGTGACGGATTCAAACGCCCGAGATCTTCTCTCCTTTATATCACAAAAACTCTTAGTTTAGTTAATTTAAAATATAAATCATTAGTTCAAATTATGTTTTTAGTTTAAAAACAATCAACTCTGTTACCTATTAACCTAGAAATAATCTTGGGAAAAAGGCAACGAAACCAATGCAATCTTCTGTGGTTCGACACCCTATACTATTTACTATTCTATGGAATTGTAGCTACTACGAGGTTTATTTAATTGACGTTCAATTTTTGACGTTGTTGCCGGGGATTACTGATACAGTTTAGTTGCTTAATTCAAGAGATTAAGTCTGAGTCATTCTTATTCAAAAATCACAAAAATATTTTCTGTTTATTAAACTCAAATACCTTTGTTTCGCATGTACCAAATTGCATGGATTGAAACACTACTTGGCAAAAAGCTTACTCATATCTAAAACAACAAGAAAAGCATTGTTAGTATTCCCTCCCCTTGAGTGGATAATACTTTTGTATTGCAAATTGGTGTCGTCGAACATAGAGTATTTCTCTAAGGTACGTATGGTAGAAGGTCTTGTAACCCAGAGTTATTTCCTATCAATTCAGAGTTAGAGCGTACCGCTAGGCTTTTCAAGGCTTTGGCTCGATTTTATTCCAACCTAGAAGCTACTCCTTCCTCTAAAATGGCAGAAGAACAAGACCCCAACAAGTCCTTGAAGGAATACTTTATTCCATCCACTTACTCATCCCCCTCATGCATCTGGCTGCCAAACACTACGGCAATCCACTATGAAATTAAGTCCAACACAATTCAAATGTTACCATCTTATCACGGACTTAATAATGAAGACTACTATAAGCATCTAGATAAATTTAATGAAATATGCACAACCTTTAGGTTGCAGAATTTTTCAGATGATGTCTTCAGGTTGCGCCTCTTCCTATTCTCCCAGAAAGGCAAAACCAAATATTGGCTTAACTCTTTAAAGGCCAACACTATTCACTCATAGGCTCAATCACAACAAGAATTTTTAAAGCTATTCTTTCCTATCGGCAAAACTAATCAAATGAGACGAACCATCTCGAGTTTTTCTCAAATTAATAGTGAACTATTTCATGAGACGTGTGATAGATTCAAGGATCTTCTTCGTAAATGCCCCCACCACCAAATTCCTAAATGACAACTTTTCTAATCGTTCTATGATGGATTGCCCCAATACAACCATCAGATGATTGATGTCTCTTGTGGAGGAACATTTATGATGAAAAGTGAGATCCAGGCATGAGAATTCTTTGAAAATCTGAATGAAAACTTTCAACACCATGCCTTTACAAGTCGTTCTGAGAGACAATCTTCTACCTCAAATCGCAAGAGAGACATTAATGAAGTGACGCTTCTATTGATGTCACATCTAAAGTGGATGAGTTGTCTCGCAAATTGGACCAACTCATGACTGCAGGGCCATCTTCTTACAGACCTTCTCATCACTCTCCTAATCCAAGTGAGGTATGATCTTTATGTTCCAGTCCTGCCCATAATGTTCATGAGTGTCCTTCAACTGCTCAATTTCCAGAATTTGTCCATGAGCATGTAAATGCTACCTACACCCACCCAGGTAATGATCCATACTCTAATACTTATAATCCGGAGTGGAGAAATCATCCCAATTTTGCATAGTAGCCACAAGCTCAAGGGAACTCCTTTTCCCAACAAGCTCAAAGAGATTTTCATCCCCCGACCTCAAGGGCAGAATGTCCGGCCTTTTCAAAATCAACCCACCACCATCCTCACCAACAGTAGCAATTCTAACACTCTACTCCTCCTCAAAGGAACCCATCTTTCGAAGACAAAGTTTTGATTGCCCTCCACTGTCTAAAGACCCATATCCAAATGTTGCAGGCCAACACCTAGTTGCTACATTCTCACTCTCAATCTATCCAAAATCTTGAGTCCCAAATGGGACAACTTGCTGATGTTATATACAAGAGAGAGGAAGGAAGACTCCCAAGCCAACCAGTGAGCAACCCTAGGGGTTTAAACATGGTTGACGATGCTCAACACAATGAACTCATCATGAGCACGTTCTTGCCATTACCACCGTAAGGAGTGGGAAGGTAGTTGATAATCAGGTTGGAGAGAATAAGGGTGTAGAAGAAGAGCCTATTGTGCGCCCAACAAAATCCAAAGGCGAGGGAGCGAGTGTCTCTGTGGTCCTTCTCCAACTTTATCTAATCCCACTCCCTTGGCATCCTATATGCCCCAAGCTTCTTATCCTTAGTGCTTAAAAGATTCTTCCTCTTTTAGGCAAAAGGGGAGCCAAAGTTGATGAGATGATGAAGGTCTTTAAGCAAGTTAAAATTAACCTCCCTCTCATAGATGCCATTAAATAAGTCTCGGCTTATGCCAAGTTCCTTAAGGACCTAAGCACTCAAAAGCGTAAATCTTGGACTCATATGTCCAAAAAGGTCATTCTCACCGAATAAGTGAGCTCCATTATCCAACACAACATCCCTCCAAAATTCAAATATCCTTGTGCTCCTACCATTTCATGTATAATTGGGGATCCCTCTATTGACCGGGTACTTCTAGATTTAGGAGCGAGTGTTAATCTACTGCCTTTCTCGGTGTATAAACTAGGCTTAGGAGAGCTTCAACCCACATCCATCATGTTACAATTGGTAGATAGATCTATGAAAAAGTCTCGTGGTGTGATTAAAGATGTTCTTATCAAAATCGATAAATTCTACTTTCCTATCAATTTTCTTGTCCCCGACATGGAACCCGTGCATAACCCAAAGAGCGAAATTCCACATTTTCGACCGTCCATTCTTGGCCACTGCCAATGCTCGCATAAACTGTAGAACTTGGGTGATGGATGTGTCATTTGGTAACATGAAAGTTCAGTTGAACATTTTCACCACCCCCGAACAACAACAAAAGGGAGATGAGTGCTTCCTAGTTGATGTAATTGATGAAATAGTTGAAGAGACCCCTCCCTATGCTTTAACTGTTAATCCCTTAAAAGCATCCCTCACTCACTTCAGAACCCCGGACCCTAACTTAGCAAAGCTCAAAGATGATAAAAATTATTTACTACCTTCTAATCATCTCAATGGCTTTCAAGTTAGAGAAGCATAAAGTGAGAATCACATGCCCATGCTTGTTCAACCCTTTTGCCTATAAGCGCAGGTCATGCAAGTTATATCATACACATGTGACCTTTCAAAGGCGTAGGAAATCCATCTTCTCTGATCCAGATGGGTAGATCCTCAAAGCTATAGCCCAACTTCACTAGCCCTATGTTGAGGACATTTTGACTGGGAAGCTGCTCGAGTCCATCGAGATGATGGACCCTGTCTACTTGGAAGGATGACTTGAAAGTGTCTGGTTGAAGATGATAAACTTACCACTTGTTGGGAGGCAACCCAATTTTTTTTGTACATTTACTTGAGTCTGAGCTTGGGGTGGGATAAAACACCCCAGCCAATCTAAAAAAAAGGGAGATTTTTTTTTGCCCTTTGTTGTCATTTGTTCTACCGACTTGCTTTTGTTGGATAATCGTGCTCATGCTTTATTTCTCAAAATTTTTAAGCACTATCCATTATTTTTTTGACACCATGACTACTATCATCTTTGCAGGATTAGTTTGAAAGATGTTTTGGGTGGGTTTTGTGATTGATTTATTTTCTGTTCACCTCCCTTCATCATGTTTCATATTTAGAGTGCCCTTCACCCACCAGGTACTATTGTACATCCCCTAATATGTGCTTGAATTCTTTTATTACATTGAGGACAATGTAATCTTAAAGTTTGGGGGTTGGGAAATAACTTTCATTATTTCATTGATAGTGAAACTATACAATAGGGTAGGACATGCAAACAGATCAAATTATGAAAATTGATCAATTTTGAATATGAATCAAAGTGATACACATGTTATAATATACTCATTATTGATTGGCTTAATTTGAGAACACATCATCCCAAATAGATACAATTCATACCCTGAACTATGCATGCTGAAAAACTTTGAGTCATAAGTTTACTTTGAAAAATTGCACAAGCACTCTATAATATTATCTTGTGGGGTTTGAAACTAAATTAATCAATAGATTTTTTTTGATTCCTCTGAAGAAGTTGGGTGACCTAAAAATTGAACACGACCCTTGACTAAATTGAAAATTTATAATGTCACAAATAGGTTACCTGACTGGGTTTTGCACTTTGTAACCAGGTCTCTTGCCTCACTAAGCAGAGAGTGCTCGCGTCAAATAGTGTGAACTTTGGAATGGATAAATAACCAAAGAAAAAAATGGGAACCCTCACTATCTGTTATTCACTCTTTGAACCAAACACTTACCTAATAACCGAGCCTTCTGCCTAACTAAGCAGAGAGTGTTCGTGTCAAACAGTGGAGGTTCTGGGATAAACATCTAACATAGGGTGACTAGTCTGAGTTCGGAGCCTATTTGACTTGAGTTAATAAGCCCTAGGGGTGTCCTAATACCTGGTGTCCTAAAGCCTTTTGGTTTGGGAGTCACTAGCCTAACACTCGCTACACGGGTTGTCTAGAAAGCTTAATGAACTTAGACTCTTCACAGTCCACTCATTAAAGAAAAAGAAAGAAAAGTGTCAAGAAGAAGACTTGGGTCGGTTGTATAAATTGACAGGAAATCTGATAACACAAGGGGTGATAGAATAACTATTGAGAGAGAAGGTCGAGATCACATATTCAATTGATAGTCACACTACACATCAAAGGAATCCAATGACCAATTTTTAATAAGCATAAATGTTCAAAATTTGGGAAAATTGTGTGAGCTTGAGAATGTGGAGAGTCAAGAATGTATACCGTTTAATAACGAGAGGATTATGCCATATGTATCATGATTTTAAAGATTTAGAATGTGTATCAGTTAATCTTTTAACAATTGCATATCATACTTGAGCATACTTACAGGATTATAGGGTAGTATTGATGTTTGTGGGTATCATCTCTGGTAAGCCCTCATGAGACTTCACTCATTTACTAGGGCCACCTAAGGAAAAGACTTGTTGCATATGCCAAATGCAACAGAGGATCCCACGAAAGGGTATTTAGTTTAGTTTAGCTTAGTTTTTATTTTAATTTTATTGCTCAAGGACTAGCAATATGTAAGTTTGGGGTTGTGATCAATGCTAATTGTTACACATTTATACACCTTAAACTACATTTGTTAATTCTATTAAGTCTCTTTATCCATTATGTTACTTCACTTGGGTGTTCTTTTGAATTTTAGGTTCATGCAAGGAAAATAGGATTAAATTGAGGATTTACAAACTTCGGAGATTGAGGTGAACCTCAAGCGAGCAAAGATTCAAGAAACAACAAGAAAAAGAAGAATTCAACGACAATTGCTCGCCAACGATCGATCGGACAACAGCCAAGGATGGCCGATCGATCGGACCTAGCTGCGATCAATCAGCACTCCCTTGGCTGATCGATCGGACGATGCCGTGAAGTCTAGTTTGAAATGCGCGAAAAATCTCATTTGGACCCGTTTTGGAAGCTTCTAAAGCCATTTTTAGAAGAGAGAAAGAAAAAGAAGAATTGGAATCTAATCAGGATTCGTAAATTAGCAAAGACTCTCTCTCTATAAAGAAGAAAGTAACATCATCATACACTTGTTCTGAATTTTGAGAAATAAAGAAATACGGCTTTGGAGATCTGTGAAGGCTTAAGGATGTATTCTTCGTCGAAAGCGGTGTTTTTCACTCTCGCCATGAATTAGTCTTCCTTTCTAGGGTTTAGATGAAACCCTTGCCAAGTAACTGTATCTCTATGTATTTTATTTAGGTTTTTCTGATTGTAAACAATGATTGTATAATAAGAGGATTGTTCAATAGCCAGGTTTTATTGATTATATTTGATTTCAATGGAATTCTATCATTGTCTTAGGTTTTATGAAATTTAAATTGAAAGAATCCATATTAGTTTTCTGTGATTATTGATGTGGGTTTTATGCAATGGTAATTACGGTTCAAGAGGTTGAATACTAAGATGTTCTATGCCTAGGGAAGACGATTGATTTCACAACCCTAGTTTAATGTGTATCACTCATGCTATCCAAAGATAGGACATGCCTAGGATTTGATCCCTTGTATCATTCCCGATCAGTTGGATAGGGACATGTAGTCACTCTCACTTTAAATGTTTAACTATGATAGACCTGAATAAATGCATTAGGGATCGGTTATAAAGCTAGTGGTGGATTCAAACGCCCTAGATCTTCTCTTCTTTATATCACAAAAACTCTTAGTTTAGTTAATTAAAATATAAATCATTAGTTCAACTTATGTTCTTAGTCTAAAAACAATCAACCCAAATCAGCTCTGTTTCCCATTGACTTGGAAATAATCTTGAGAAAAAGGCAACGAAACCAGCTCAATCTTCCGTGGTTTGACACCCCATACTAGTCATTATTCTACGGAATTGTAACTACTACGAGGTTTATTTAATTGACGATCATGTGCTGATTTTTTTTTTTTGAGATACATGGATTATTGGTTACAACTAATAATCCTTTTTGACCTAACCAAAATCAGCCAAAGGGGCGCCGATTTGGCTGATTTTGTTGCTGGTTGTGATTCTGATACACTTCATACGGGTGTCATTCCGACTAATTCCGTTGACATACATATCCTGGCCTTCCTCGCTGCTCATACCGAGGTCACCACTCATCGTCTGAAGAGACATACCTTGGTCGCTTCCTCGAGATGGATGCTCCGTTTGCCCTCACCACAACCTCAACTGCCGCACCTCTTGGCCTGATTTGAGGCTTGAGATCATCTTTAAGTCACCAAAATTTGGCTGCATGGACCATCAACTTATCTAGACATCAGGGGCGTTCAAGAGCAATGGATTTGTACAACTCGGAGCCGATTGGCAGTGCATTCTTAGATGTCGTGATGCTGCTTCTATCATCGATTTCATCAATGTTTAGGACTTCCTCATTGAATCGTTGGATGAAGTTGTGGGCATGAAATCTCACCATCCATTGCCCAGGTGTGTGTACAATGGCACACACCTGATCTCAGTCTCTCAGAGAGACGGTGAGGTTCACGCGTGCCCATGGCACGCGCGATACCTTTAGCCTGTCAGCATTAAATGTTGATGGCTGGCACTATGCTGCCCAGCTAAGCAACAGTAGAGTTGATCCGTGAGGATAAACTTCACAGATCCACCCTGAATAATAACGCCCAAATGGGCTGATACATGCTTCATTCGTGACGACCAAATCCTCACAGATCCAATATGAGGTGTTGGCCTTCGAGAGGCTGACACATGTCATATCCGTGGCACATGTTCATCCGTGAGGACAAAATCCCACGGATCGAACTTTGAGTGTTGACCTTCATTAGGCTAACACATGTCGTATCCATGAGGACAAAAACCTCACGGATCCAACACGGATCATATTTACTGTCAGTTTCTAAGAGACTGACACATGTCCAACCGTGAGGAGAAAACCCCCACGGATCATATTTAATGCCAGCCTCTGAGATGCTGACACGTGTTCTGTCCTTGAGAATAAATCCTCACGGATCGTCTCATGTCCGGGATCTAACCTAGACCACAAGCACCACCTCGTGGTCCGTGGTTGAGACCAATGGTCTCACCTTGTGATCCGTGGTTGAGACCTGTGGTCTCACCTTGTGATCCCTGGTTGAGACCTATGGTCTCACCTCGTGGTCTGTTGTTGAGACCTGTGGTCTCACCTCTTGATCTGTGGACTGGCCTAGGCCAGTCTGTCCCAGCTGACAGTCAGTATTTGACTGTCATGGGGCAAAGAATCCTTAATAAAAAGGATTCTCTGTCAGGCTGTGGGGAATCCCAAGATAAGGATTCCCTCTTTTAAAATCTCATGGGATGTCACGTGGCACCCCATGATTATTTTAGGATTAGGACTATGTCCTTTATCCTAGGAAATGATGAGATTACCCTCCTCTTTTTCAAAAGGTACTAGGATTTCCCCCCAAAAAAGAGGAAACCTGGTACAAGAGTTCTCAAAAGAAGAGGATTCTCGGTAGCTTAAGGACTCTCCCAGATAAGGGAGAGCCGTAAGCTGGCATCCTCTAAGAGGAAAGCCCCTTTTGACTTTCCTAAAAGAAGGGAGTCAAAGAGGGAGTCCCAAGAAAAAGGAATCTCTCAAAACCCATAAAAGGGTTCTTCACAAGAACAACAGAAGATATACGGAAAATACCCAGAAGAAAGAGAAAAAACTCTCTTATCCCCTTCAAACAGCAAACAAGCAAGTGAAGAAGATGATCTCCCCTACTATAGAGAATATAAGGTGAGCCTCCATACATGGCCACCATTTTTTTTTCTTTATTTGAAAAGACCTCAATGAGTCACTTGTAACGCCTACATGGGAATTGGGCAACCCCATTGAATAAATACATATACTTTATTCAAATTCTTGTTCTTCTTTTAATTCTTCATGTCAATCAGAGGTTCTTCCCCAATACAAGAAAGGTAATTTAACAGTCTGAGTTTACTCAGATTGGAAGGATAGTCCCCCACAACAAACAATAAAATCCATACAACAATGGAGAAAATTTGAAAGCAAAGAATGAATTTCGCTCACAGAAGTCTCTTAGAGATTCTGTAGACTTCTTCTTCATAGCGAAGAGTGAGTCTACATCTGCCTTCTTCTTCTTGTTGGAGATATAACAATCAATAAAGACTGTCCGTAGTCCCGCCATGTCTCTTATTGATTCGGATGACAGGTTTTGAAACCATCACAATGCGGATCCTTGCAGACTGGCTAGAAAAGCTTTACACAGGAGGGCATCGTCTGGATTGCGCAGAGCCATGACATGACTAAATTGGAACGAATGATCAACTGGATCAGTTTTTCCATCGTACATGGAAAATTTTGGACTCACAAACTTCCGAGGCGTGGGGGTCTGGTTGATTCATGCGGAGAGGGGTGAGCTCTCGACATCCCTCTTCGCTTGCCGAGCGAACTGGTCAATCTGACTTCTGCTTGCCCGCCTGAGGTGGGCATTGATCATAGCCTCCACATTATTTAGGGTTGTCCATGCCACTTGATCTCCATAATGACTTCCATAGAAAGCCTGACCTCGTGATTCATCACAAGCATACTGAAAAAGGGGAGAACAGGGTCTGATCGTTTCAAGGGGAGGAGAATGAAGCACGAACCTATTGTCATGATGGCCTTGAAATGTCGGGGAAGCTAGCCTTCTTCCTTGCTCCCTTGGAGGAGACAGAAAGAGAAGTTGCTGTCAAACATCTTGCTTTGGCAAGGGATCTCTTCGCGCCTCTCGTCGTGGGGAACCGTAAATTTTGACCACGTGGACCTTCTTGGAGACCGCCTCGGTTAGATGGTTGCAAATCTAGGTGCTGAGGATTATAAGCATAGGCTCTCGGATTTAGGGGCTGCTCAGGCTCCGACTTTACATGTCGTGTTCGTAGGCCTCTAGCCTTTCTTCGAACGTTTGTTGAATGTTTGTTTGCCGATTCAACGTGGACTGTTGTAGAATCATGTCCTCCCGCTATTGTTGCAACAACGTGATAATTTGGTCTGCCTAAGATATGTCTCCTTCAGGAGGGGACTGCCTAGATGATTTTCGTGCTGCATCTCCGTCGAAGAGAACTTGTCTGGAAGCTTGTCCAGGGGTTTGTAATGAAGCAGGGGTGGCTTGTGTGGCCTGACCATCCTCTTGTCTTGTCACATATTCAGCAAGAGGAATTTAAACTCGGCCTGCCATGATGAGAAAATAGAAAAGAGTATGCAAAGTTAGGAGTCGTTTAAGATTTCCCACAGACAGTGCCAATTTTGTGATGAGAATTTTCCTGATGCTCCACGTGTCACTTGCTCCTTGAGTTCAGGTTGACTGGTAGAAGGAAGAAGTTGGTAGCGGGGATCACTGTTTGTTGATGAAGAGGGGGGCTTTGCCCTGTCAAGACACTCCGAAGATGAAGTCAGTATAAGAAGAAGATGAAATGCAAAATATGAACTTAGAACAGAGGTTGGGAGTGTATGAGTTAGGGCCTTTGCTCTTAGTCTTGAGAAAATCGGTAGAATAGTAGCCGATTTTCAGTCATCCCTCTCTTCCTGAGTGTCTTGGAGTATTTATAGACATAGGTGTGTATGTCCATTCATGCCCATAGATGGCCATGCATCCTTCCTTATGATCATTACCAAATATGTCAGACAAATCTTCTCCCAAATGTGTCACACGTGTAAGCCTACTTCTTCTCAGGCCGGCTCGGCCGAAAGTGGTTCTAAGTGACCAACATTAAATGCTAAGTCAGAGCTTTTCACCTAACACAAGAGTAAATAGATCGCCTCTTGATACTTCCGTCCTCAAAGTCGATCTCATCCTTATGACCACGATTTCGAAAATCGTCCTGTAGATCACGATTTCGGAAATCGTCCTGTAGACCACAATTTCTAAAATCGTTCTATAGACCACAAGTTCTAAAATCGTCCTGTAGACCACAAGTTTTGAAATCGTCTTGTAGACCACGAGTTCTGAAATCGTCCTGGCATGGAGTACGGGCTTGTCTACAATTAGGGCACGGACCCCCATTTTTCTAAAAGGGACACGTGGAGGTCCTCTTCTCAGGACTAGATTCTCCCCTACAGATTCTGACTTGTCTGGTAGGCTTGTTAACGAGGAAAATTACCAAAGTGTCCTAAAAAAAGGTTTTCCAGTTATATCTCTTACTTGGTATCACAATCTCCAAATTTACCTAAGGGTCTATTTGGATCATAAGGATCCAATTCCAGTGTTTGGAGGCCCCCAGTTCCTCTCGAAAAAAAAAAAAAAATGTGCCTCTATCTCTCTCCAAAAAAAAAAAAAAAACGAAATATGCCTCTGTTTCCTAAGAATTCCAATTTACATGGGAATTAAAATGGGGTCATTTCCATGGGAATTGGAATATCTAATTAGGAGATAAATACTAAATATCGCAATTCCCCTGGGCATGAGATTTAATACAGGTCTTTTTTGACTCGACTCTCCTACTTTTTGAACTTTAGGTTCTGTCTCCCGACCCTTATTATTTTGTATACAAATAATGTTAAATATCTTGATTAGTTTAAAAAATAAAATAAAAATATTTTTGTTACATAAGAAGCGTTGGCTAATCTATAGATTGGCCTTAAATGTTTCACATGGAAAAAAATAAATTAAATTTTTTTTTGGCTTTTCACTTGATAAGTATGAAAATTCATCAGTAAGTTGAATCGTCAAAATCTAATAAGCGAGTCAAAAGTTATGGTCAAAATACAAAAGCGGGAAAAAAAAATGGAGACCAAACCGGATGACCACTTTTAAAACCGGTTGACCGGTCCTCGAAAATTTTGTATGGGGTTTTTTCCAGAACCCCCTAAACTATCTGGTCGACTGAATGCAATATCCGGTCGACCGGTAATGGCCATTTTAGCCCATAGCCGACCTTGGGGAATATTTTAAGGGCCTTTGGGTCTTTGGCAAACCCCAAGTGGTCTATAAAACCCCCATTTCGTGGCAAAGGGTTACCAAACCCTTAGATCATTGTGAAAGGAGTTTAGAGAAAGAAAAAGAAAGAATAGAAGGAAGAGGGTTTTGTCAAGTTGTTCTTGAGTTGGATTTCTCAACAAAGAAGGAGTCCTCCTTGCTTCTTAGTCATTCTCAAGCTTGTTCCCGCTTCCACAAGTTTTCTAAAGCGCTTAGAACGTAGGGATCCGGTCTT
Organism: Tetracentron sinense; assembly: GCA_015143295.1. Classification (NCBI taxonomy): domain Eukaryota; kingdom Viridiplantae; phylum Streptophyta; class Magnoliopsida; order Trochodendrales; family Trochodendraceae; genus Tetracentron; species Tetracentron sinense. Next base: position 2,771,947 of record CM026574.1, on the reverse strand, counting down.
GTAAGGTAGATACCTTCTACTAAATTCTTTTGTTGTGATTTCATAAGTAGATACCCTCTACTCACTTGTTGTGTTATGATTTATGTATTGAAAGTAATATGTAAAGCATGGTTTTGATAAAGTGAGGTATAAAAGATGATTTTTCTTATGAAAGTTGGTTTATTATGATCAACTGATGAAAAGTGAGATGAAAAGGATTTGGTATTGGTGAAAAGTATGGAAGTGTGGGGTTTTAAAACATGTGAAGAGTTTTGTATAAGTAAAGGGAATTTGAAAAAGATAGTTTTGGTATATGTGTTAATGGCTCAAAGTGTGATTTTCGAAAAGGGTAATTACTTCCCTCCTTGTAAAGCTTTGTAAAGTCTAGTTTTGATAAGGGTAGTTGATACCTCTCGGTAAAGTAAAAGGTTTCTGAAAAAAGATATTTGATACCCCCTTTAAAGTATGATTCTAAACGGAAGTTTGCAAAGTAAGGTTTTGACAAGGGTATTTACCTACCCCCTGTTAAGTGCAAAGGTTAAGAATGATGGGTACTGGATGCCCCCTTTTGAAGTATGATTTCTATAAAGGGTATTTATATGCTTCCTTGTAAAGCTGAAAAGAATGAAAGGGTATTTACATGCCCCCTTGTAAAGCTGAATAAGAATGATGAGTATTGGATGCCTCCTTGTAAAGTATGAATTTTGAAAAGGGTATTTACATGCCCCCTTGTAACGCTGGAAATACTAAAGGGTATTTGATGCCCCCTTGTAAAGTGTGTGATTTCGACAAATGGTATTTACATGCCCCCTTGTAAAGCTGAATAAGAATGAAGGGTATGTGATGCCCCTTGTAAAGTATGATGTTCCACAATGGGTATTTGATGCCCCCTTGTAAAGTTGAAACATATGAAGGGTATTCTATATGCCTCCTTGTAAAGCATGTTTGAAAGTATGTGTAAGGGTAGTGGATACCCCCTTGTAAAGTTTGCTTTGAAAAGTATGAACTCAAAGAGTGCTTCGCAAAGCAAGTGCTTTTTAAAGTAAGATTTAAAGTATGTATAGACGAGTTTCGAAAGTATGGTTTCCACACTTTGATTATGTTTATATGCTTTAAAGTATGCTATTTTGATGTTATGACATTGCTAGTTAGTGGTTGGTATACGCTGAGTATTCAATGCTCAGGCGAACTATCATATTCGGTAGGTACACAGGTTGATATGCGTGCTCTTAAACCATGGTTTGAGGAAAGGTATGATGGTGTGTCAGTGGGCGGCTAGTTGGAGAAAGAAGGGAACCTTGACAGGTGACCCTAGGGTTGAGTAATGAGAGAGAGTGACATGTATTTGCGCAATTCTTTGAGGGAAATTTGTATCAGACTTGAGTTAGTAACTCAAGTGATGGACCTTATGTACAGGTTTAGTTTATAATTAAGTCTTTTATTTAAGTTGATACTTGGAAGATCATGTTATAAAGAAGAAATTTTCAGGTTCGCCTTTTAACATGCTTTATGTGCTCTTGCGGGATGGTTTGAAGTGAAAGTCATGTTGCCAAAGTATCATAACTCCTAGTGGTATTTTGGTTCGCGACAAAGGTGGAGATGTTAGTGTGATGGAGGGATATGGGTAAGAGTAGGCCGAGACAGATGGGTGAGGGAGTAAAGAGTGTGGTGGAGAGATGAGAAGAGAAGTGTTCTCTGTGAACACGTCTTCAAAACGGTTTGTGAGAAAGAGGTGGTGTGGAGATCAGAGAGAGAGAGAGAGAGAGGTAAGATGAGAGAGAAATATGGTTAGAGAGATTAGATGTGGGTGGCAAGATGAGAGATAAATGTGAGTAAAAAGATTAGATGTAGGGTGGTCATGCACGATGCACCCAACTTACAGAGAGAATTAAAGGGAGAGAGAGGTGGGGTGTGATTTGGTATACCCACAACCCCTATGATTCTATATGGAGCAAGTGTATCAAAATTGATACGTCCCACACATATAACTTGATTTGGTGAAAATTGAATGTTATCTATGCAATTATTAAACAAATTTGATGGATGGCTATTATTGTCCATCAAACATGATAGTTCTTTAGTTATTAATAATACAATGATTTTTTTATTATTAATGCTTAAATTTTTTTTTTCAATGAATCTTAACAAATTTACTCTTTATATTGACATTGATCTTTTAGGAAAGAAGCTTTAAAGGGGAGATGTCGCAAGCTTTGTCATCTACTGCACAGTTCGTACTTTATTATGCACTAGAATTCATTTTTTTTTTTATTTGAGTAGAAAAAAAATCATTTGATGTATTGAAATTCAAATTCAATGAATTCATGTTTTTTAAGTCTATCATTTGATATACTATTTTACAATCATTATGGTTAGGAATTGTACGGTTTCAAGAAGAACAATATTTTGCTCCACGGGTTAAATTTTTTAAACCCCTACGATTTTTTTTCTATTTCTAAAAAACATAGGGTAAATATGTGCACCCTAGGGGTGAGTTAATCTTAACTATGTTTAAAGAGATTTAAAATGGGGCTAAGTTAATCATAGCCAAGAAATAACTATCCGTCGACCATGCTACACTTTATGTTGGTTTTGGGCCACCAGTCATCAGCTCTATCCGCTAAACCCTCATTTACTGTAACTGATAAGATTATTAAATGATAAAGACATAATTCGTCCGATTACAAAAGTGTTAGGCTATATTGGAAGGGGGAGAGTGTGTGGGAAGAGGAACCTTAGTGAGGGGTTAATTTGACATTATGACAATTCAATCAACTTTTTAAATTTACTTCGTGGTTCTTTTTAAAATCCAGATAGGTTAAAGTACACTTAGATTACTATAGGTTATCAAAGTTACATATTGAAATTTTTAATGGTTAGTTTTGATCTTTGAATTGCTCAAATTACATTCGATACCATGCTAATCGTGCTTGATAAATTTTCATATATCACAAACATTATATAATCTGTTATATGTTTCATTGAAGTTGATTATTATTTTTCTCTTATTCTTTTCTTAATGGATATCTAGGAATTTTATTAAATGAAACATAATCCATTGTGTAGGAACCTGCTAGTTTAATCAAATCTGATAGATCCAAGCTATTGACCGGGAGCGACATCAATCAGAATCTTGAGCACTGTTCCCCTTCTTTAAACTCTTTGATGGATATTAAAGATGTATTTGGTTTTTTTTCTCATTGTCTCTTTATTTAAATCGATATTTCACATCCAGTCATTGTGTCTGTTCACTCACGAGCATTCCGCTAGTATACATAATTATATATATGGTAATTTTGTAAATTGGAACATTTTTTTCATTACATTACAGGCTACTAGTGAAGACCCCGGCACAAGATAATACTAGACTCCAAAAAATGATTATGATAAAAGAGAGAGAAAATGCATATATAAAAACAAAATATTTTACAAATACAAATTGAGATAAAATTAAATAATAGAAATGACTGGAGAAAATTTTAAAATATATAATAAAAATAGATCCACCCTGTAATAGGAGTATAAATATATATCAAAATGTTAAAATAAAAAAAAAATGTTTATATAATGTGACTTAGAAACACATGATCAAATCACATTCAAAATACCAAAAAAAAAGAGAAAAAGATACATTAATTTGGGTGATGTTGTAAAATCAAGACAAAAAACATTATTTTTTAATCGTAATCCCATTATCGATCATTCTTAAAAAAAAAATATCTAACTTAAAATATTAGTAAAACAAATCGTAGTGAAACCAACTCCTCATTGCTGAAAATTTACATAATGCATACTTCAGCCAAGTGTGGTGTATATGTGACTTGGCTAACTCGCTTATTGGTTGGATGGTAGATATCATAAGGGACATCTTCTGGAAGTCCATGTCCTTGCAATCTTTCAGTGCTATATATGTTCTGCTAGTATTAACTGATAATGTTTGAATGGAGTTGATCTGACAATGTATTGATATGAATACTTACACCTATTCTCATTTGATTCAATCCATCATTTGCCTGAATTATAATATAAACAGGGGGAGGGAATTTGCAATTCCATAACTTAATTCTAATATCAGAAATATTTTTTTAATATTAAGAACAAAAAAAGGAAACTGAGCTCAGGGAAAAGGGAGCTCAGAATAATCCTCTTGTTAATAATAAAAAAAAGGGAGTTTAGAATAATCCTCTTATTGGAAACTTCTCCAACAGCCATTTTGACATGACGGGATCGGACACCTCTCTCTCTCTCTCTCTCTCTCGTGCCCAATCATCTTTAAACAACTGGAGAATCAAGTTCCCATTCTCTTTCCTTTTCCCTTTCACCTCCACATTATTAAAAATTTCACAAACAATGAACCACCAACAACATCAGAATCCCAAATATATTTACAAAAATAAAAATAGATACTTTGAACAAGTAAGAGCTAACCAAGAAGTAGAGTTTGTTGCACTGGATGGAAATCGATGCTTTTGACAGCAAAACCCTGATTTAGTGTCATAACAACAGTCTTGGGCAAGTCTTCAGAAGAGTATAAGCTCTGGGCATGGCTCTGGATGGTGTATGCGACAGGCAAAATATTAACATGCAGATTATTTACCTGCAAATAAAATCATGTCAACATCAAACCAATTATGTAGTCTACAACTTGAAAGAGAAATACGAAGTCTGAAAAACAAAGCTCCAAAAGGTAGTAACAGATCCACCAAGGACAGTACATGAAGAAGACAAAAAGGAGCCTGAATATATTGCACCTCATCTGATATACTGAAAGGTCTTGATCTCTTCAAGACATGTTCAGAATCTGCTGTTTGATAGTCCATAACTGGGTTGTTAGCAGGAGTCCTAGAACGCTTTAAGATAGCTATTATCATGAAAAATAAATACACATGGGATAAAAAGCATCAATCAAGAGGAGAAATTTCTTGGTTTAAAAAAATGGCACTCCATCATAAAAAAACAATTCGAATGTCAGCTAAAGGTGTCACCATGCTGGACACAAGTCGGCAAACATCTTATTAGGGAAAATCTTCATGTATCTATTATCTTTTTTCTTAAACTATATGCATATCATGCATATAGTTTCCAAACGGACAATTATTCATCTAAATTCATTTTATACTATTGCATAATTTAATAAGAAAAACTATTGTATAATTTATGAATTAACACCTCATAACATATACATATATACATAGGCACACACTAGATTAATTGTGCATGAATGTGTTGAAATATCAGGTTTTTCAGGTAGAGCATATTCAGTACTCTAAATCTGTTAAAATCGCAGAGGGAAAATCTATTTCAATCACACACCAGCTTCAAAAAGATTAGTTCAGTGAAAAGGGTTTAGATCAAAGTACATGCACTGTTAGAAGCAGATAAACCTATAGGCCCAGCAGAAACTGTTGGATGAGGCACAACTACAAGATATAAGACTTTTAGTGGGGGCCATGACTGCCGCTAATACTAGCAATATTTGATGCTAAAGGTTTTAGCGGCGGCCACAACGGCCGCCACATGTCGACGCTAAGTCTTTTAGTGGGGACCACGTGACCACCGCTATAAACTAAAACCTTTAGTGGCGGCCATGGCCGCCACTATAAACTAAAACCTTTAGCGTCAAAGGCTGCCGCTGATTACAAGTTTCCCTACAATATTTATAATATTAGTGGCGGCCTTTTGGCCAGCCCTAAATGTTTAAAATATATATATATATTGCTGAAATTTCAATTAAGTTGTAACTGACATGTTTAAAGATAACTTGACATGTTTAAAGATATAAGACCAAGTATATAAAGAACTATTGCAAATGTATAGATAAAATACAATCAAATGGATCTTTTCATTTCCTATATATAACTCCATCCATAAATGTCACAAATACAATCCATCGTCCAATATAAAAATATTACAACGTTTGAAATAAATATAAAAATGCAACAAAAATGGAAATCATGCTTGCATTAATCGAGCTGATTGTCATTGTTTGCCAAAATCCAAGGAAAATTGAAGAACATAATGCAACTGGCTCCAAAACCAACTCTTGGTTCTTTGGAAGCAGGGCAATGCAATTACAGGTATTCAGATCTGATAAGACTTTATGAAGCTTTTGCTGATGCAGTGCATTCAACGTACCTGGAACATAACACTGGTTAGTGTGATGGGTATATACTCTACGTAGAAATCAGAATTACCATAGGGGAAAAAATGTGCAGAAATATTACCATCCCTGTGAACCCTTTCCATCTAAAAATGGAAATCTGTTTGGATTTTCATTGTTCTTGAGTTTTGTAGGGCCACACGACATATCTAATCCACTGAAACTTGGCAGCACCTATGAAAAACGTCATGTTAGACCGGTTATAACCTGAGAGAATCTCAAGTCAACTGGTTCTAACCTGAGAGAATCTTAAGTCCCTTTTAATCATTTACAGCCCAGTGCTGGTGACATGGTTTACTCCATCCAATACTCTTGGACAGAATACTGGACATTTATATTGCAGCGATATGCTCGACATCACAATCATCCACGGCGGCCAAATAGTTCTGACATTAACAGGACATCGAAGAAAGGGTGGTCAATGGGACAGGCTTGGGCTATATTAACATTTTTGTGATTTTGAATTGACAGCCCAAACTACCCCTAACAGTTTCCGACACAACACAGACTCCGGCACATTCAACCTTTCTTTCAATTTTTATCTAACATAGATTTAAGTTTGACAGTTCAAAAAAGAGATACATTATGCTTATTTTTGAAATGTTTGTGACAATAATTGTTGGATATACATATTTCATATATGTTGGAGATCTCCAACCATACAAACTGTATCGTATTTCCCATTTATTGAACATCTTATTGAATTCAAGCATCTGACATTTATGGAGGTTTGCTGAGTTTGACACCCTTTATGAATTATGACTGTATCAATGTTAGGTTTTGATGTTTGTACCCGTACCCATGAAATAAGAATCCTACCATAATATTATAAACGAGACTAAGAAAACAAATAACATAATGAGAAACCAAAGCCTTATTAGTATATTGTATATTTCCACCATGGAAACGAAAATCTTCGAAACCGATATGAATCAGTTTCAATGAAGGCCTGTACGATATTTATATTGATACGCTATTTATTAAGGGATTAATATGACTTGTCCGAAACCAATACATATCGATAGGACTTGTCCAAAACAAATGGTTTTTGTAGTCATTCGACACCTCATTTATAAAAGCCCCGATTTATAAATATCATCCGATACATATCGGTAAGAGTTGTAAGACTAGACCGATACATATTGGTATCACGCAATACATTGATTTAAAAAAACAAAAACTGCATTATACGTATTGGTATTGACGATACATATCGGTTTTGATTGAGACCTAATTGAGACCTACATGCACCCCGAAACCCATATTTAGAACTGAACTGAACATAATCTTTCTATCTCTGATCCCCAAAGACAACCTGGTAATCAATTTAGGTTAAAAGTGGTCAAGATAAGGTCATTTCAAAAACTCTTGCCTTTATGCTCCTATCTTGCATTTATCTCCCCCCGAACAAAGAAATCCCAAAGCTTATTTGTGCTGCCCTAATTTACCAAGAAATTCAAGGAAAAAGATTTAAATTACCCATCGGCAAAGAAACTCTCAAAATAGCAACTCCTCAAAATAGAGACCCACACCCACTTCACTAACAAACAAAAAGGAAAAGCATGATCTCACATCTACCATCCCACAATTTTATCCTAGCAAGAGCTTCTGTATAGCATATTGAGATCGATTGAAACTTCATCGAACATCACTATCACGATGTGCATACACTCTCACAACCATTTATTCCCTTGGAGTCTCAGCCCACTGACTTATTTATGTCCTACACACTGACAGTTTCATTTTCTTTTGGAAAATTCTCAAGACCCGATGTTCCAACATCATGAATTTTGGCATTAGGGGAGACCACGGTTTAGAGATGTAAATAAAAGTACTTTGGAGATTATGTAATTTACATTTTTATACAACTCACTGTATGTGGATCTCTGTTTAACTAACTGATAAAACAGGATACAGTTACAAATGTTCTCCACCTAGGTTTTTTTTTTTCGTAATAATCAACTCCAGTGATGAATCGAAAAAGAAATCTTTATTAATCACATGAGAGTTGAGAACTAAAAATGCAACCCCACAAATATAGTAAAGGGGTCTGACTTTTGGTATTTTCTAAGGGATTTCAAATGGTTCCAGACAATCTATTTGCATACTATGTGGGATTACATTATTGATAAGGTTTGAGTTTCCTCCAAGTAAAATGTTTATGTACTGTCACATTTTTGAGATGTAATTGGGTTTGTTGCATTTAAAATTATACATGTTATTATTAGGATACTTGTACATTGCAGAATCCTCTTCCTCTTTATTTTCCTTCTAATATCCTATTCATTTAATAATAATAATAATAAAAATAAGCAGAAATTATACTAAACAGAATCTGTTGTAAGCACCTTATGTCATGGAATAATAAGGTATGTACTAGTATTTTTAACATAAAACAATGAAAGCTATGTCTGCCTTGCAAAGGTTTCCTAAATAGCCCAAACCAACATAAAAAAATGACAAATCCAAAATAACAGAAAAACAAACTTACTGCTTCTTCATGTCATCGAGAATAGCTGTCGCACCTCTAAACATCTGTAAAAGCGCATTTATTCAGATCCCACTGCCACATAAAATACACAGAAGGGAACATGAACCACAACAATGATGCTAAGGAAGAGAACTCACTGTTGAACCACAGTCATCATCACCTACTTTGCTATCCCATTCATTTAAACTATCCTTAAGATTGATAACTGCATTTGCTGCCGCTGCAATAGCAGCCTCAACTGATTCAGCTCTTGTGGCTTACTTAACGACTATCAAACAGCAGATATGGATGATCAAATTTGATAAAGTAGCAGTAAAACTAGAAAAGGATAAAGAGAAAAAGTGAATTGGCAACATTTAAAAATAAAAAAATAGTCTGTATCCCCAGCTTCAATGTTAGTCAACTCATCATAAACCTGCCACAGTGCTCCAAACATTGACACAAGAAGGAACATTTAGAAGAAGATCGAACAATTTGGCACTGGGAGGATTTTGGCAGAAAAACACCCAAGGTGTCATTAACATTTGGAATTTTCAAGAATCATTTTTCTATGTCTGCTTTCTAAATGATACATAACTGAGAAAATTGTTGCAAACAGTAGGTTATCTCAACAAGAAATTACTGCACATGAGACCATTTTACTCTCTAAACAGATCTTATTCTTCCGTAGGTAACCTTGCCTAAACATAATTACAGTGCCCCATAATAATTTTTTTTATCCATATAAAGACATTTCACATTATATCACAAGAAGAAACGTTCTGGTCTAACAGCTCCGAGATAGTTGTGCTGGATGGCCTAATGCTCAATCTAGTACATGTTAGTAAGGTTAATTCATTCGAAAGGATGAGCAAGCCCCATTTACACAAAGAAGCTACTGATTAACAAATAAGATCCATAGCCCAAACTGTACAGAAACTAATTGCTGCCATTTTTTTTTATATCTTCAAAATCTTCAAGGGCTGAGTAACAAGGAGATAGCAGCTGCACTGAGTTATCAATCAGAAACTTGAACAGGTTTTGATGTACCTTCAAAGATTCTGGCTTCCATCTTTCCAGATACACCAGGAAATGCAAAAGGAATTATACACAAAAAAGTCTGCCCCGACTCAGAAGCGCTCCTTGCGGTTAACCGGTAATTGAGTCCATGAGCTCTTATAAATAAAAAAATCGCATATTTCACTCAAGGTGTGATAATGAATCAAAGGATGGTTCACTGATGCTCATGTGCCTTCCACATAAGACAGATATTAGGTATCATCCATTTTCTGCAAATAAGATCTTATTCAGTGGATGAACCCTCTAGAAAATAGCCAACTTCAACAGTATGGGAGTTTCTCCAAATAAAATTTACTGGGCATTGAGCTGTCTCATTGTGGATGATAGCCCTCAATAATAGTTGAAAGTAGATCTGATTCTAGGGTTTTGAGTACGAAAGAAGAGAAGAATAAGAGAAAAGGGTGGGGGGGATGTGAATAGTATCTCATGCCCCCTCTAGTTCATTTTTTTTTAATCAAAAACTTGTTTAACATGGATATAAATGTCCGTGCAAAGATATGTTGCACGTTATGGGCCAATAATAATAAAATAAGACATAAATGCCTTGGACAACACTCTTCCTCAAGTTAGTGAATAGATATCTATCATTCCCAACTTGCTTAAGATCTCTTAACAACCTAGTTTTATTTAACCCTTTGGTGAGAACATCAACTAACTTTTGTTCGGATGTCACATAAGGATTACAAATCTGCCCAGACCTTCAACTTCTCTCTAATGAAATCACGATCTACTTTAATGTATTTTTTTTCTATCATATTAAACCAGGTTATGTACAATTCTTATGGCAGCCCAATTATCACAATAAAGATTCATAGGACATTGCACCTCAAAACCCATTTCCCATAGTACCAACTGAATCCAGAGGAGTTCACAAACACCATGAGCCATTGATTTGTACTCTACTTCTGCACTGGATCTAGCACCCACATGTTGCTTTTTATTCCTCCAAGTCACTAGATTTCCACCAACAAAGGTACGGTAACCTGAGGTTGATCTACAATCTGAAGTAGAATTCACCTAGTGTGCACAATAACACTTCAATCTTTGAATATCCATTATTAGAAAAAGAACAACCCTCTCCCTGGCGAAGACTTGAGATACCTCACAACTCTATAGGCACCCTCCAAGTATATAGACCTTGGTGATTGCATAAACTAACCAATAACATCCACTGCATAAGCGATTCCTGGCCTGGTAAGACAGACAAATCAACCTGTCTATTAATCGCTGGAATAGGCCCGCATCAATCAAAGGATCACCATCTTTATCATTCAACCCACGATTTTGTTCAATAGGAGTATTTGGAAGATTTTCTCACAGTTTTCATGTTTACTTAAGTAGGTCTAGACCAGTTTTCATTGAGATAAAAATTCCCTTTCTAGATCGTGCAACCTCAATGCCAAAAAAGTACCTTAACAAGCAAAGGTCTTTGATCTCAAACTCCTTTCTCAGGTATCACTTAAGATGCTGAGTTTCTTCTTGATCATCACCAGTTACCACTATATTATCCACATACACAATAAGAATAGTAGTGCTACTTTGAGTACATCTAACAAAAATGTGTAATCCACTTGACACTGTATATAATCCACTTTTTAGGGTTGACATCATGCCAGATTGGGCCAGGCTAGAGTCAGTTTGGGTCCAACCCAACCCGTCCTAGTTAGCACAAGCCTGAACCCAGCCCGGGCCTAGCACGGTATATCAGGCCTGAACCCAACGTAAATAAAATTTTATGAGTTCGGGCTGAGCCCGAGTCAACCTAGTGGGCCAAGCCGTACTTAGTTCGGGCCCAGCCTGTACTCATACTAGGTCTACGCGAAACAATACAGACTATGTTCTTTCTTGGATCTCTCTGAAGTGCACATCGAATGCAGGGAAGTTGGCTGCGTTTTAACTTCCTCAGTTGGCAATCAGTTCAGCATTGTTAGCTTTATATGGTTCTGAGATGCGCCATGTTGGAACTATTGATCTTGTGGCCGTAGTAGTGTAGTTTTATGAACATTTCGATCCATCGCAGATAAGGATACTTGTGGTCATTTGATGATCTAGTTATGTGATTTAAGTTTCTGATCTTATGTGGGAAGCTAGATTTTCCTTTGAAGTGTTTGTTCTTACTGCATGTTTATGTATTGTGTTGGCTCACAGGCAGAGAAATGGTATGGATACTTTAGATTAGAAAAGCAAGCTTTGAACATGCTTATTGCTTGTTCGATTTTATGGGTGATGGGATCAATTCTCTTCCTCAAATCCTCTCTCAAATCCCATAACATACACATTCAGAGTGAAATAAATATATAAAGAGAAGCATAGCATATTGATATAAATGTATACTTAGGCTCCGTTTGGAAACTCTACTCTAATATAATAAGCTCTTAAAAATAAGCTCTAAAGAATAAGCTCTTATATTTTTCAGAATTTGATCGTTTGATAACAGTCTAAAAAAATCCTCTAATTTGAAATAGTGCGTTTGTTAAAACCACTTATTCTCATATTTTAAGAGCTTATTTCAAGGGTAACAAACGTCATTTATGAAAATATGCAATACAAGTCATTTTTAAGAGGCCTAGAATGATATGCATCTTTCACCCTTTAAAGTAGGCATTTGTTGACCACGGATGCTTTTAGCCTCTACAAGTTTTTAACTTGTTTTCCCTAAATGAATTAACGTTGAAATAATTATGTTTGTAATATTATGAATGCATAGTAATGTACAATAAATAATAAAATCTATGAAACATTAGATTTCATAGCAAGACATTGCAAACTCCAATGTCATTAGGGGAAATATCACAATTGCTAACATCACCAATATCCTCTGAAATTTTCACATATAATATAATTAACATTTGATAGTATCCAACTTCATCATATCACAAAACATCTCATAACATAAATGTTCAAAAAACACTACAATTAAAAATTGTTCATAAGAGCAACTTTATGACTGTATAAGGGCATCTGCTATTGCTTCCCTAACAGTCGACATCTCCACTTGTTGAGCAATGTCTACTTCTGCATCCGATGTACTAGCATAACCACCTGTATCATTTTCATTATCTTCAGTGACATCCCAAGTCTCGTACTCATGAAATAGTGCATCAGCAATGGCTTCTTTCCTGATAAAATTATGCACCGCCATCGCAGCAACTACAATACTTCGTTGAATCGGGAAGGGGTATGGTGCCATTTTTTTAAGAATGGGAAATCGGGCTTTCAAAACTCCAAAGCTCCGCTCTATCACACTCCTTAAAGAAGAGTGAACATAATTAAAAAAAATTTGTCTATCACGAGGGCGAACACCTCTGCGGAATTCTGGTAACCAATACCGAATATTCCGATATGGTGCTAAAAATCCGCGCATGTTTGTATATCCGGCATCAACAAAATAATACTTATCTGTAAATAAAAAGAATAAAAATTTTAGTATGCGAATATAACATCGTATCAAGTTGCTTATAACACAAAAGTTAATAGTTAAGAATATACCAGGAGGAGCATGTGGAAAATTGAGTCGTGGATCGCGAATGGTTTCCATTAAGATACGTGAATCGTGTGCTGTGCCTTCCCAACCAGCAAGTACATACGTAAACATCATATCTAAAGAACAAACTGCTAGCACATTCTGCATGCATTCCCCCTTTCGTCCCCTATAAGGAATTTGCTTATCGGTGGGAATCACTGCATTAACAAGGGTTCCATCGAGAGCCCCAATGCATCCCTTAACACATGAAACAATATATTATTATGTATAATATAATGATTTTTGAGTGTTTAAACATGAAAACCAAAAAGTGAGAGTATTACCTTAAAAATTGGATAGTATCGATGATTGTTAAATTTGCCTTTCGTACTCTGATTCAAGGTATGAGGCTTTATAATCTCTAAGGATAACTTCAACATCGCCACTAAGACAATTCGAAAGTACCGATGTATAGTCTCACCAGAGTGCTGAAATCTATCTTGTAACAATCTATTGCTTGCATTATGACTTATCGTCATTAGAAATATACCCATTTGCTCTTTGACGCATAAGTACCGACTGTCTTGTAGCCATCCCTTCTCCCTAAATAAGAGACATAGACGAAGGAATACATGTTTTTCCATACGAAATAATTCTGGGCATATCCTCGGGTGTCCATTTATAATGTCACGGACAAACATATGTCCAGTAACTATTGAAGTCCTACATGGCTCTTTGTCAATATATAGATTGTTGTGTCTCTTTAGTAGCAACAGTACAACAAAATATAACATCTTCTGCTGTAATGGTGTCATTGCATCTGTAAACAATACATGTTAATGAAATAAGACATCAAAACAAAACATTTATCATTAACATCAACCATATACTACTCATTAACATCCGACAAAATAAAATTCATGATAAAAAAAATATCATCTGTGTACATCATCCATCATTCATAAGTCGACTGTAAAAAAGTTGACAAAAAAAAACTATCCAAAATAAATATCCTTCATCATTCATAAGTCGACGGTAAAAAAGTTGACAAAAAAAAAATACCCAAAATAAACATCCTCCACATCATTCATACGTCAACGGTAAAAAAGTTACTACAAAAAAATACTACCCAAAATAAACACCATCCATCTACTATGAACATTATCCACCATCCACCATCCTCCATTCCAAAGAACCACCAAGCTAGCTAGGCTCACATCCCATGCATGACTTCAACCACCCGATGTGTTCATCATCGTCCTCTAATGTCATCCATATTTGTCTATACTCACTCTTAGCAAATGCATTAACTGCAAAAAAGTACATGGCACTACCCTTTTGGATTCCCGAAATCTTTCTTAAGGACTCCATGCATTCTGGGATGGTAGGACCTTGGTCCTTAGTGTTGGCATCAATTGAAGCCACAATACGATCAATACTTGCAGCAAGTGCATCATTCCTCGACTCTTTTTTGCTCCTAACTGGACAAGGACGCTTACGCCTAACTTCGTTCAATCGAACATCTATGTCAATATCTTCCCCAAGAGATGGAGTATCGGGGTCAATGCTCTCATCCTCCCTCATTACATCATCGGGTAGGCTACCAATCCCCGGTGTCCATGCCATCTCTCCAGTAGCTGAAGTTCCCCCAAAGAGGATTTTCAACTCTTCAGGAAATTGCAATGGTTTCGTTCGAAATGTACGGGCATCAGGGTTAACCTACATTAGATAATTTATGAATAGTCCATAATAAAAAAATTATTGTAATAATTTTAAATTTTAAATTTTAAATTATACCTTCAAATACTCGTCCCATCTATCTTTATCCATTGTCACTGTGTGATCCTGTTCATTATAACCAATCCCTGTCTGACGAAGAAGCTTCTCCCAAGCTACAAATTGTTTTCTCATACTGTCCCAATAAATTTTAAGTTGCCTTTGGTCATTCTGTTTCCCAGTTTTTTGGTTAAAACTGGTAACTACTTTCTTCCAAGATAATGGTTTTAAGTGCGGCCCAGGTTTGCCTCCTAGTTGGACCTCCTCAATGCAAAGGTCAAGAAAAGTTTTTGTTGCTTCATTCGACCACTTTGCCCTGTCTTTTTCAGTGTTTGCCTTGCCTTTTTCAGTGTTCGCCATCTCCAAACTTTTCATTCAATAGGAAAAGATAAAATAAGATATTAAATGTAAATTAATGATTCATATAATAGAAGCTAATATAAAACTCGATATTATATGTGTGTATTTAGAACATAGGCAAGTATTCTAAGTAAACTATTGGTGCTTCACTCATGCCAAATTTAGGTTCACTCACATAGGTAGAAGAAGTTTTCTTAATTTGGAAAAATACAAGGCACTATCTCAGTTTTTTGCAGTTAACTTGGTAAAATCAAGAGTCCTTAAGTTGAAGCAGTTAATTCACTTGTTCAAATAACATCCAAATCCCGAGCATGTTGTCCCATATAAGTTCCTTGGCGCCTCAAACGGTTGGTACCCGTTTTCAGGAGCTCTAGGGTGAAGCTTACATGGGCTGCATGTGTGTGGTGTGTGTGTGTGTGTTTGCATGTGGGGTGTGTGTGTGTGTGTGCATGGGTGGTGTGAGTATTTCCTTGTATTTGCCTTCAGTCATTGCCTTGTGGTATGATTGAGTTTACCAAAAAAAAAAACATCCAAATGTGTGTGTGAGTTTGCATGTGGTGTGTGTGTGCGTGTGTGAGTGCTTGGGTGGTGTGAGTATTTCTTTGTATTGCCTTTAGTCATTGACCTATGGTATGATTGAGTTTACCAAAAAAACCAGAAGCCTTAGGGTGAAGCTTACATGGGCTGCATGTGTGTGTGTGTGAGTTTGCATGTGGTGTGTGTGTGCGTGTCTGAGTGCTTGGGTGGTGTGAGTATTTCCTTGTATTGCCTTTAGTCATTGCCCTGTGGTATGATTGAGTTTACCAAAAAAAAACATAGTGCTGGTGCAAGCAGAACACTCTGAATCCACATAATTTACAAATCCAGAATTTGTGCACATGTCTATAGATGAAAATCTGAATTAAGATGAGAAAATCTCAGTGAGATGCAAAAACAAGAAGAGGAGAACGGACAGAAACACATGAGATGCAAAAACCCCATTGGGTTATCGTTTGATATTTTGCTCTGTCTCTTCTTTTACATGAGATGCAAAATAAATTTTTTACAGATCATTTGATATATCTTGCCCTGTCTCTTCTTTTGCTCTCTCTTCTTTTACAGAAACACATGAGATGCAAAATAAATTTTTTTAAAGAAGAAGGAGAAGAAGCAGAAGGAGAAGGAGAAGGAGAAGGGGAAGGAGAAGGACCTGATGCTGGAGCTTCGATGGCGATGAAAATGTCAACCTTCGGCAGCGATGGAGAACCCCACAGCAAGAGGGATCGACAGAGAAGGTGATCTGCAGAGAAGGAGAACGATCGTTTTTAGGTTTTCTTTCAGCTTTTTGGGGAGTTATATGAAGGATACCGTTGATATTATAAAAATTCTGTAAGGGTACAAGGGTCCAAAATGCAGCGACATTTTTGACGCCGATCCTCTACTTTTTTAGACCCAAAAAAAAAGGAGCCCCTTCCCTACTTTTTTTTTAAGAGGTTTTTCCTCTACTTCTAAAGTTTTTAGATGTGTAATAAGCATATTATCAAACACTCTTAAACCCAATAAGCTCTAAAACCCAATAAGCTCTTTTTATTTAGAGTTTCCAAACACCACCTTATATATGTATATGAGTTCGGGCCGAGTCGGGTCTCCGGGCTGGACCAAGGTTGGCGCGAACCCAGCCCGAACTCAACTTCAGGCCCAATCTTTAACCAAGCCCATCCTAGCCCGTTCGAATCTCGGCCAAACTCAATCTTAACTCAGGCTCGGTTGAGCAGCCTGAACCAAATGTGCAGCCCTAACTCTCATCATAGTATCGTTAAACCTATCAGACCATGTCCTTAATAATTGTTTCAACCCATATAGTGTCTTCTTCAATCTGCACACTTTCCCTTGACTACCAATGAACTGAATCACTGGAGTAATCATCATATAAATCTTTTCTTGTAGATCTTTGTGGAGAAAAACATTCTTAACATCCAATTGGTGTAGAGGCCAAGAGAGATTTGCAACCACAGATAAAATGACTCTAATAGAGTTCATATTGACTTCTAGAGCAAAAGTCTCTTAATCATGGTTCAAAAACTCGAAAACTCGACTCGAAAGTTAGCCGGGTTGAGTAACTCGGAAAAAAAAAAAAAACTCAACTCGGTCTAACTCGGAAATTACCAACTACGCAATTATCAATTTCTTTGCATTTTATCCAAGATTGAACACAAATAACTTGAAGAACCTGGGTTAAAAGAACTTAAAGTAGGTTGCTTTTGCAGCCTCACACGGAAAAACTAGATTTAATAGAACCCATAGTAGGTTCGCTTTGCAGCCTCAAGGCTCGCCTCGAGGCGAGGCTCAAAGAAAATGCCTTAAGGCTCAACCTTGAGCTTAAATCTTATGAGGCTAATGCCTCAAACTGCGAGGCTTGTTTAATGTCGGAGATATGTGCCTAATATATTAATCAAAAGTAGGGTTCTAACCACATCCTTGAAACTTGACCTTTAAATATTTTTAAGGGGTGGGCCTCATACATTAATCAAAAATACGATTCTAGCCACATACTAAGACTTAAACATTGCAAAGATTTGGAAGCCTACACCATGGAGGATTGGCTGCCGCCAAAGTAATAGCAACCCGAAGAAGAGCCTTTAGAATATCCCATCATCAAATTATCAAAGGAACTCATTGAGAACACACCCTTCTAATCGTATTTCCAAACCCAAAAATCAGCCTTGTCCAATATTGACGATGCCTCTACAGTATATTTAAGAAGAGCCACACACTCCACCTCCCAGTCCAAAATATTCCTCCTAGATGACATGTATCAAACAGTCTCAGCATTTCTTCTGAGTGTAGTACTTTACCATTAGTCCCTTAACAAGAATTAACCTATAGAGGCAAATGCAGACATCACACAACTTCCCAACACTAAAACACTTGTCTTCACAGAATGTCAGTCCCGCCTCATTTCAAACTTCAAATCTTGTCCCTTCCAAATAGTCTTCACGCACCCTCATGATCCCCTCCACACACCAACCCTGGAATCCCATTCCACCCACCAAATGCCCGATTGCCTCCTTCAGTGATGATTGGAAGAAAATAATTGAATGCCCTAATCAGGATTTGATATATCATGGTGTGCTATTTCAGAAAACATTTTGGGATACATAGAATCTCCTAGTGATTCCTACCTAATAATGATAAACTTGGATCTACTCCTATATACTATACATCTACATTTCATATAAATATCATATGTATAGATATATATGCAGTTACCTATAAATCATTTAGCAGCCTCATCTATTTGCACCATAAGATGTGTTAATTCATCATGATATCCATCACTTTACTCTTACTGCCATTTACCTCCTCTCACAAGTCACAATAGGAAAAAAAATTCCACACCGATATAAAACAAACTTATATAAGAAGGTTGACTAAAGTCAGGATTATATATATAGCAAAAGCAACAGATTTTCTAAAAGTCTTCTTAGAAGATCAGATTTCTGATCTAGTTTAATGTTATGGTAGTCATTCCCTTTAGTAATAAACCCAAATATTCCGATTTATGCTGCAGGAGAAATACTCTCATACTTTTCCTTTTCTACAACACTTTTACCTCCATATTTATTGTTTTACTGTCACCATATTTTTTCTGTATTTTTTCTTATATACGAAATGATGAGGATGCTATATGTTTGCAATGAAGTTGCACCCATGTTTTAACAGCACCTCAAAACCACCAAACTGCTTACATGAATTATATACAATATACAAAAGAAGATAGGGAATCAAAAAGTCTATCATGTGAGCGGATGCCTTTTCTCAGACAACATGCAGTTGTATTTTGATGACCAAATCCCTTCAATGGAAAATAAAAGCATTCACTTACCTCGTCACTCTTTGTTGAACGAGATGGTGGAATTGGAACAGGAATCTTAGCTGGTGGGTGATTTCCTGCAGAAAAAAATTAATTCTTGATAAGCTAATCATAAAAGGAATCAGTGTTCAGAACTTTATTTTAACCTTAGTCGTTTGTGGTAGAGGTGATATACTATTTCTATAAGGATGGAAAGAGTGTTGGTATCAGTGAGAGGAAAGATCATATCAATTCTCAATAAGCTCATTACAAAAGGAAATCGTTTAGAACTTTATTTTAGCCCTTGTATTTTGCAATAGAGGTGACATACTACTGTTGTAACTTGTAAGGATGGAAAGAGTGTTGGTATCAGTGAGGTAAAGATCCTAAGTTCTACAGATCGTGATGCTATAGATGCAAACTTTAATTGAGATACAAACAGAAACTTTAATTGAGACAATCTTGTAGGGAAAAAAATGAAATGTAGAAGATGAAAAGAAATATCCCTACCGTCAACACTAACAGGCCAATATGGAGCCTTAGTTGGGGCATCCAAATGCTGTAAAATTGCTTGATCAGCCTTCATGACAGAAATTGAAAATCCTGCTGGAGAAACACGAATGAGATAACTTTTAATTGCTTAAAAATAACTAATCTGCCATATCAAGAGAAGTCATGAATGATCCTGTATATACTGTGTCCACAGCCAGTCCATGTTCCAGCTGCAATCTAGGAACTGCTTTTCCTGATACAACCTTCAGCTCCATTATGGGGGTGGCACATAATCTGCACTTGGAAAACAAAATAAATAATCAAACCTTTTCTCTGAACCATGAAAAATGCTTGCACTGAAGATAAAATTGGTAAGCCAGGAGGAAAGCTTGACAATATAACATAAAAATGAGATGAATAGGTTCTACAACTTCCATAAATATTGGAGAAGCACCCTCCAACAGTAACAACCACACCACAAAACAGCATCCTAACTAACTTGCAGACCAATGAGACTAGTAATTCTTCCCCAGGCAACACAAAATCAAACAAATAAGTGTTTCACACTCCAATGTTCATTAAAAAAAATGAGTGCTTTTAGATAGCCAGCAATTCGGTGTTCTAAGAGGAACCAAGCATATCTAGGTTGACGACGCTGTTCACTATCATGACTAAAATGGGGGTAACAGCAGTACTACATCTCCATGTAGTGCATCAGCTGGAATACTTTTCTTCATCCAATCAATCACTCTTCCACAGTTCAATTTCAAAATTTTCTTTATAACTTTTGGACACGTCATTGATTATAGGGAGGGTGTTGGAATATATACATTTTATATTTCATTTTCGTACATAGGTGTAGTTTGAGTATCGTACATCTAATGTGAATAACTAAGTCTGTTTCTAAGATGCTTTTTATTAACTGGTTAATGAGAATTTTCAGCTTATCTCTCCAATATGCTACTACTTCGATATCTTATATGCTGATGTTGAGCTGATCTCTGTAACAAAAAATGTCATTTTTTTCAAAAATTCGCAAATTATTTGCGCATTTTTGGGTTCCCGAACTATCTGCCGAATTATTCGCGAATTTTTCGAATTATTCCCGAATTTGGCAAAAAAACTACTTATTTTCTATATTTTTTAGGATGAAGCTTCTGAGACCCCTTTAGGGCTGAGACCATCGAGACCGTGCTCTAAGAGCACGGGATTTCAGGTGGGGCCTACCATGTGAAATGGGCCCCACCTAAATCCCGTTCTCTTAGAGCACGGTCTCGGTGGTCTCGGCCCTAAAGGGGTCTCAGTAGCAAAGTCCTATTTTTTAATCAAATTGTTCTGTATATTTTTATAATTATTATTTTATTTTTCCCGATTTTTTTCGAACTTGACCTCTGCCGAATTATTGCCAAACCTCGACTTTGTCACTATGGTGCTGACCACAATGGCATGTGTCTAACATTCACTAGAAGCATATTACTGCATATAAATTAGTGACAATTTTACTAGGAGATAAAGAAAGAAGTTTTGTGGTGCATCAAAAACATCAATTATATACTTTACATGATACTATCAATCTAGTAAGCACCCCGTTTTTGCACCCCCCCCCCCCCCCCCCTCTTTTAGGACCTTTTCAGCCCCTCTGTCAACCTTAGAATATCCTCTAGACCTCACTAATCCCCCTACCAATACCCTAAAACTCCAAGGGCAGTTCAGTGATTTGATGGCACAAGTAAACCTAATCTAAGAAAGTGAAACTTACTAGACCAACCTTAAATTGCATTACCTTGAAAAAAATCAAAGAAGGGTAAGAGCTGAAATTTCAAGAGAATATAGCAACATGGCAGTAGACAATCCGCTGCCAAATTGCCAATACATCATTGGACATATTTCAAGTTGGCGGTTGTCTGGCTATTGCCTAGGGGTGTCAACGAGCCGAGCCAGCTCGACTCGACTCGAAATAAACCGAGCTTGAGCTTTTACTTTGGGCTCGTTGAGCCGAGCCAAGCTTTAAAAGTGAGCTTGAAAAATAAATGAGCCGAGCCTGAACAATAGGTGGCTCAACTCGGCTTGGCTCGATTAATTTTATAATAATGCCCTTTAAAAGTTAAATTTATATTATATATTTTTTTTGGTAAAATATATTTAGTATACATTAAAATAATTATTTCCGTTTAAGTTTTAACTCAAGCTTTCATGTGAGTCACATGACATCCTCAAAAAAAAAGCCCTTTTAATTGAATTTAGTGCTTATCAATATATTTTAAAAAAAAAATTATCGAGCCGAGCCAAGCCGAGCTCGAGCTCAACAATTTGTGGACAAGCCGAGCCGAGCCGAGCCTGAGCTTCTGTAAAATTCCAATTAGCTGAGCTTGAGCATTTGTAAAATTCCAATGAGCCGAGCCCGAGCAGTGCCCAACTCAGCTCGTTTACACCCCTATTACTGCCACACTCTTTTTTGCCTAAAGATATAATGCCGGTGGATAATCTACCGCCAACGTGAGGAACGCAAGCGGTTATCACATTTACACACCAGACACCCAGAGAAAATTGTCAAGGTGGTGGTAGAGGGATTACTGTCAGGCAAAAATTAGCCCCTCTTGATACTGTAGGTAGTCATAATACTTGCCGGAAGGTAAACCATACTAATTTCAGTTATAGGACCTATTTTAAGCTTAAGCTTACGTGTGCGAGTGAATTTTGGGCAACAAAAAAAAAACACAGGTTTGCAGGAAGGCGATTACCAACATTCATGAAATTGGGTTTATTTGGAGTTGGCGTCAGAAAGACTACCGCCACTCTGGTCTTTATGCAGCTGGTGGCAGTCTTCTTCTAGAGGCTTGGGTTTTGGAACATGAATGCTGCTAATCTTTGATTTTTATTCATGAGGATCTTCTCCCTTAAATGACCAAAATGCCCTCAAACCATGTTTAGTCCCACATTGGAATTGCGAGGATTTTTCCTCCCATTCCCATCCTATAAATAAGCGTCACCCGTAACCAGTTTCTTCAACTTTCGGAATCTTGGAAAGATGCTTGAAGCTTTCAAAAGAGTCTCTTGAGGAGCTAGGCCATTGCTATTTGCTAGGCATACTCTGAGACTAATCTCTCCGTGTTCCACGTCCCCTTTCTTTGGGCCTTGGAGAGGAAGAGGAGTGGAAGTATCCAACCATACCCAATGTACACTCTCCTCTTAACTTTTTTTTGCCATCCAAGCATTTACTTCCTTTACTTGCGTTCTAGTTTTATTCTTAGCATTCATTTCCTTATTAAGCTTTGTTAGTTGTAGAAATCCTCCACCTCTTCCTAAGGTAGTTGGGACCCCCAATGATGTGTTCCACTGAGTAGGTGGACTCCCTGTAGAAGGGAGAAGGATAGGATATTTTACTCACTCTTTCTCTTCTCCTTTTCCTTTTAAACCCATAAAATATGGGGAAATTCGGACTAACTGGTATCCCAAAGACCAAGCATGAGCCTATTTCAGAACAGTGAGCTGTTTTCAGCACTGTTCCATGCTGGCAGCACATGCTCTACTGCCAGCTCTAGTTTCTAGCGGTAGACCATATACCGCTAGTATAGGACAATGCCTAGAACAGTGCACTCCCCCCTGATTTCTCGGATTTTTTGGGCTACTGTTGTGTTGTTTCTCTCGTGTGAAAATAGCCCAGGCTAAGTCTAGAAGGTTTATACCTTAGCCAAACAAGTGCAATTTTGGCCTAGCATCTCTCACACTATCAGCACAAGAGACTTCAGCCTCAAGTCCCTCATCAACGTCGTCCAATAAAGTGAAACCGTTCACAGATTTGGACCCAGCAGCAACCGAGCCTTTGCCTATCTTCTTGGACAACCTAGAATCAGCATCTACCCACTCCTCACCATTACCATCCTGAGATTGGTCACTAATTAACCTGCCAATCAACTTGATTAGGCAAGCTAGGGGATTAGTAGAATCACCAAAAGGCTCGACAAGCTCCATAGGGAAAATTTCGACAAACAGGGGATCTACCCTCATTGGTGGACCCTCTGCTCAGAGAGGCACATATCCACTTTCAATGGAATCAAGTCACGCGTAGTTTCCAGGAATCATAAATTGATTGAATACGAATTCAGTAGTTTCTGCTCGTATATGGGAACTGAACCCAAGAATAGGGTTGCCTACGTATCCACTTTTAGTGGAATCAAGCCACACGTAGTTCTAGGGAATCATCAGTAGATTGGATGATGATTCAATAGTTTTAGCTACTAACTGGTGCCTTCAGACAGTTTTAGGCTTTTGTCGAAGAGCGTTTAGGCAGTTTAACCTCGTTTCTTAGAAGATTGTGATAGTTTAACCTCATGCCTAGAGCGTGTTAATAGTCTAAGCATGTTGTTTAGAGTGTTAGGCCAGTTTAAGTTCGAGGTTAGAAGCCAGAAGATAGGGGTTTGGCAAATAGTCTAAGTAGAGAGAGAGGTTAGAAGAATTCTCATCCTCTCTGCCTACGTAGGAACCTCATGTAGCGTCTATTGCAGCCTAGAGAGTTCTAACCGAGATAAGGTCATAGGTAACCAACTCTAATACTAGAATTTAAAGCAATTATTAAAGAAAGACAAACTCGAAAAACTACATTCTTGGAAATAAGGATTTCCGAAAAAATACTTTCCCCGATAAAAGATAAGATTCTTAGGAATTCCAACACTAGAGAACTATTTGTTGGGAAAGGGGAGGATGGAAAATTATAGGTGGGAAATGGAGGAATTTTCTAATCCCTAGACGATGAGGGGTCATATAAAAACAATAATTGGAAACATAGATTTCGAAACTTATTCGCAGGAAGTACATCAGCTAGGAAGATAGAAGAGGTAGCCAGGTAGGAGTCCAACCCGTGGGTCGGAAGGTATGAATCTGTAGCCGAACCAAGAAGTCAACCCACTATTACAAAACTAAAAGTATGGGATGTAAAGGGATCTCAACAGTTACGGTGACAGAATTATAATCCATAGACCGAAACACTGTTGATTCTCTTAATCAAATACAAGGCCTAAAATCCCAGAGAGAATTAGGGTTTGTTGGACACGCTTATGATATTTATATCAGATATTAATTATTGAACAACTCATAAAGAGATACAAAACAATACTATGGGATGTACAAGGATCTCAACAGTTGGATGTGAGAATCGAATTACAAATCTAATTTAAACCTTATTAGATTTTCCTTCTACAGTGAACTCCTTGCAGTTTCACATATTGTAATATTGTCCATTAACACATTGCAATGCAAAGCCTAACGGTAGAGAATTATTATAATATAATCCTTCTATTGCAACTTATTTGCAATTAGGGTCCTTCTGCTCATATTTTGGCATTGTATATATACGCCACTAGTAATGGATAGGTAATCACTATCGACCCCTGGGTTCTAAATTCATAATTTATCATCACATTGGACTCATAGAAAACATTTCAAAACCTCTTCTGATTAAATAATATAGTTCAATAATATATTATATAAAATATTTTGATAAACTCTTTTATCGAAACCACCATGCATGGATTTATTGAGTCCAATCTTGATAAAATTATGTGAATCCATTCCTCCTACACGAACAATTTCCTTTATCGAAGGAGTAGTGAAGCCCTTAATTCAGAATTTGCTCCGCCCATGCATTGTCAGTATGGCATTGATGTTACCAAACACTTAACCGTGGAGGCATTCAAAACGGCGCCTGCCCCTAAAAGATTTTTAAAAAACATTGAAAAAGTCAAAAAACAAATGGTTGTTGGCAAGTTGGGGTCAGAGTGTGGGCGATTAACTCGAGAATAGGATCGCCTACGTATCCACTTTTAGTTAAATCAAGCCACGTGTAGCTTCAAGGAATGATAAATTGATTGAATAAGAATTCAGTAGTTTTTGCTTGTATAGTGGAATTGAACCCAAGAATAGGGCT
Source organism: Tetracentron sinense (assembly GCA_015143295.1). Taxonomy (NCBI): domain Eukaryota; kingdom Viridiplantae; phylum Streptophyta; class Magnoliopsida; order Trochodendrales; family Trochodendraceae; genus Tetracentron; species Tetracentron sinense. The sequence goes on along the minus strand of CM026574.1, from coordinate 2,746,412 downwards.
GCCTATGTATCCACTTTTAGTGGACTCAAGCCCACGTAGTTATTGGAATCATAAGTAGATTAGATGATGATTCAATAGTTTTAGCTGTTCTAAGCTTATGTCGAAGAGTACGAGGCCTTGCTATCGGGACTCGAGAGTGCCACCGACCTCGGAATCAGGAGCCTTATAGCACAGTGAATCGCAACTGGTAGTGAACCAGCTCAGAGGTACATACGAGTGTCGGGATGATCGGATGAAAAGTTATGCCGAAATGATCCGAATCAAGATGTTGAAGTTCGATCGACTGGAGGTTTGCCAAGTTCCAAGGTAGGATAATAAGCACGCATACACTCGCATATGTGGAAAACCAATATAACGATTGGCCCTTACGGGCTATTAAGGGCAATTCAGAAAGAACCATTCTTCAAATGGCCTAAGGACATCCCGCCGTTTGCGGAGTATTGCACCTTTCACAGGTGCAAATGCCACATCACCAACCGGTGCAAAGCTCTATGAGCCTTCTTAGAAGACCTGGTAAGGGGGCGGGACACCTCAGGGAGTACATCGGCCAGGAAGATAGAAGAGGTAGCCAGGTAGGAGTCCGACCCGAGGGTCGGAAGGTACGAATATGCGGCCGAACCAAGAAGTCGACCCACTATTACAAAACTAATAGTATGGAATGTAAAGGGATCTCAACAGTTACGGTGACAAACTTATAATCCGTAGACCGAAACACTGTTGATTCTCTTAATCAAATACAAGGCCAAAAATCCCGAAGAGAATTAGGGTTTGTTGGACACGCTTATGATATTTATATCAGATATGAATTATTGAACAACTCATAAAGAGATACAAAACAATAGTATGGAATGTAAAGGGATCTCAACAGTTGGATGTGAGAATCGAATTACAATTCTAATTTAAACCTTATTGGATTTTCCTTTTACAGTAAACTCCTTGCAATTTCACATATTGCAATATTTTCCATTAACACATTGCAATGCAAAGCCTAACGGTAGAGACTTATTATAATAAAGTGCTTCTATTACAACTTATTTGCAATTAGGGTCATTCCGCTTATATTTTGGCATTGCATATATACGCCACTAGTAATGGATAGGTAATCACTATCGACCCCTGGGTTATGAATTCATAATTTATCATAACATTGGACTCAGAGAAAACATTTCAAAAACTCTTCTGATAAAATAATATAATTGAATAATATATTATATAAAAAATTTTGATAAACTCTTTTATCGAAACCACCATGCATGGATTTATTGAGTCCAATCTTGATAAAATTATGTGAATCCATTCCTTCTGCACAAACAATTTCCTTTATCAAATGAGTAGTGGAGCCCTTAATTGAGAATTTGCTCCTTCCAAGCATTGTCTGTATAGCATTGATGTTACCAAACGCCTAACCGTGGGGGCATTCGAAACAGCGTCTGCCTCAAGAGATTTTTAAAAAACATTGAAAAAGTCAAAAAACAAATGATTGTTGGCCAGGTGGGGTCAGAGTGTGGGCGATTAACCCAAGAATAGGATCGCCTAAGTAACCACTTTTAGTTGAATCAAGCCACGCGTAGCTTCGGGGAATGATAAATTGATTGAATAAGAATTCGGTAGTTTTTCCTCGTATAGTGGAATTGAACCCAAGAATAGGGCTGCATGCTCCACTTTTAGTGGAATCAAGCCCACGTAGTTCTTAGGAATCATAAGTGGACTGGATGATGATTCAATAGTTTTAGCAGTTTTATGCTTATGTCGAAGTGTACGAGGCCTTGCCATCGGGACTTGAGAGTGCCACCGACCTCGAAATCAGGAGCCTTATAGTCATGGTTCAAAATATCGGTATCGGTCGCCGTATCGGTAAGTCTAAAATATGATACGTATCAGCGTATCGGTACCGTAGCGGTTGGATACGGCGGAAAAATTCAAGATATGCTAAAAAAAGCTTGGATACGTAAGGAAAACTGCATAAAACCTCTTTTAATGCAAATATAAGCTTAAAACAGACTAAATGAAGGCCCCAACTACATTTATAATCATACATATGAGAGTTAACAAATTTATAAGTTAAAAAAGGCGTGCGCGTTGGTAAATATATATGAAAATACAAACCATAATTACTTAACCAAGTGATAGAATCTCACTTGCATTCATAAATCAAAAATATGAAAATACATAGACCCTTGTATTCACAAATCAAGTTACTTACATGATAGAAGCTCAATACCACATTGAGCTTCGCGTCGACTCATACTCTATCATTGTGGGATCAGTAATCGAGTAGAGTGATACATTATAAGTGGTCCAGATATGATGACACCACTGTGTCCAAGTCATCATCATGCGGTACATGTCCAGGTACATTTATACATATGTCTGCTACTAAGTTATGATTTGTCCATAACTGTCAGTCGAAGACTGGGACTGAGCATCATAACCAGTGACTCCTGATAAGTAGGGTTGAGCTGGGGCATCATAACCAGTGGCTCTTGATAAATAGGGCTGCGCTGGGGCTAACCTTATTTACATATTAATATCTAAAGCAAATGAAAGTAAAATCAAGTTAAAATCATTTACTTAAATAATATATTATGTAAATAAGTTGTGTATCGGATTTGTATTGTGGATCATAGTGTAAATGGAAAGAGAAAAAAAATTAACTGAAAAATCCCCGTATCAAGTGTATCGGGCCTGTATCGGCCTGATACAGTGGAGTTTTTTTTCCCGGCGTACCAATGTATCGGGTAGCTCCAAATAGGATACGTATCGGCCCGTATCGGTCGATACATATCGATATTTTAAACCATGCTTATAGTACAAAGTGACTCGGAACTGGTAGTGAACTACCTCAGAGGAACTTACGAGTTTCGGGATGATCGGATGAAAAGTTACGCCGAAATGATCCGAATCAAGATGTTGGAGTTCGATCGATGGGAGGTTCGCCAAGTTATAAGGTAGGATAAAAAGCATGCAGATGCAATTAAGGGCAATTGAGAGTACATCGGCCAGGAAGATAGAAGAGGTAGCCAGGTAGGAGTCCAACCCGAGGGTCGGAAGGTACGAATCTATAGCCAAACCAAGAAGTCGCCCCACTATTACAAAACCAAGAGTATGGGATGTACAGGGATCTCAACAGTTACGATGATGGACTTATAACCCGTAGACCGAAACACTGTTGATTCTTTTAATCAAACACAAAGCCAAAAATCCCAGAGAGAATTAGGGTTTGTTGGATACGCTTATGATATTTATAGCAGATATTAATTATTAAACAACTCATAAAGACATACAAAAATAATAGTATGGGATGTAAAGGGATCTCCACAGTTGGATGTGAGAATCGAATTACAATTCTAATTTAACCCTTAATAGATTTTCCTTCTACAGTAAACTCCTTGCAGTTTCACATATTGCAATATTTTCCATTAACACATTGCAATGCAAAGCCTAACGGTAAAGACTTATTATAATGAAGTCCTTCTATTACAACATATTTGCAATTAGGGTCTTTCCGCTTATATTTTGGCATTGCATATATACGCCACTAGTAATGGATAGTAATCACTATCGACCCCTGGGTTATGAATTCATAATTTATCATCACATTGGACTCAGAGAGAACATTTCAAAAACTCTTATGATAAAATAATATATTTGAATAGTATATTATATAAAAAAATTTGATAAACTCTTTTATGAAAACCACCATGCATGGATTTATTGAGTCCAATCTTGATAAAATTATGTGAATCCATTCCTCCTGCACCAACAATTTCCTTTATCGAAGGAGTAGTGGAGCCCTTAATTCAGAATTTGCTCCTCCCATGCATTGTCTGTATGACATTGATGTTACCAAACGCCTAACCGTGGGGGCATTCAAAATGGCGCCTGCCCCTAAAAGATTTTAAAAAAACATTGAAAAAGTCAAAAAACAAATGGTTGTTGGCAAGGTGAGGTCAGAATGTGGGCAATTAACCCGAGAAGAGGATCGCCTATGCATCTACTTTTAGTTGAATTAAGCCACGTGTAGCTTCGGGGAATGACAACTTGATTGAATAAGAATTCGGTAGTTTCTGCTCGTATAGTGGAATTGAACCCAAGAATAGGATTGCCTATGCATCTACTTTTAGTGGAATCAAGCCTACGTAGTTATTGGGAATCATAAGTAGATTGGATGATGATTCAATAGCTGTAGCAGTTTTAAGCTTATGTCGAAGAGTACGAGGCCTTGCTATCGGGACTTCAGAGTGTCACCGACCTCGGAATCAGGAGCCTTATAGTACACAGTGACTCGCAACTGGTCGTGAACCAGCTCGAAGGAACTTACGAGTTTCAGGATGATCCGATGAAAAGTTATGCCGAATGATCCGAATCAAGATGTTGGAGTTCGATCGATGGGAGGTTCGCAAAGTTACAAGGTAGGATAATAAGCACGTAGATGCACTCGCATATGTGGCAAACCAATTTAACGATTGGCCCTTACGTGCAATTAAGGGCAATTGAGAAAGAGCCATTCTATAAATGGCCTAAGGCCATCCCGCTGTTTACGGAGTATTGCGCCTTTCACAGGTGCAAAGGCCACATCACCAACCAATGCAAAGCTCTATGAGCCTTCTAAAAGGACCTGGTAAGGGGGCGGGACACCTCGGGGAGTACATCAGCCAGGAAGATAGAAGAGGTAGCCAGGTAGGAGTCAGACCCAGAGGTCGGAAGGTACGAATCTACGGCCAAACCAAGAAGTCAACCCACTATTACAAAACTAATAGTATGGGATGTAAAGGGATCTCAACAGTTACGATGACGGACTTATAATCCAGAGACCGAAACACTGTTGATTCTCTCAATCAAACACAAGGCCAAAAATCCCAGAGAGAATTAGGGTTTGTTGGACACGCTTATGATATTTATATCAAATATTAATTATTGAACTCATAAAGAGATACAAAACTAATAGTACACGATGTAAAGGGATCTCAACAGTTGGATGTGAGAATTGAATTACAATTCTAATTTAAACCTTATTGGGTTTTCATTCTACAATAAACTCCTTGCAGTTTCACATTTTGCAATATTTTCCATTAACACATTGCAATGCAAAGCCTAACGGTAGAGACTTATTATAATAAAGTCCTTCTATAACAACTTATTTCCAAGTAGGGTCCTTCCACTTATATTTTGGCACTGCATATAAACGCCACTAGTAATGGATAGGTAATCACTATCGACCCCTGGGTTCCGAATTCATAATTTATCATCAAATTGGACTCAGAGAAAACATTTCAAAAACACTTCTGATAAAATAATATATTTGAATAATATATTATATAAAAAAATATAAACTCTTTTATCGAAACCACCATGCATGGATTTATTGAGTCCAATCTTGATAAAATTATGTGAATTCATTCCTCCTGCACGAACAATTTCCTTTATCGAAGGAGTAGGTGAGCCCTTAATTGAGAATTTGCGTCTCCTATGCATTGTCTGTATGGCATTGATGTTACCGAACGCCTAACCGTGGAGGCATTCAAAAAGGCGTCTACCCCAAAAAGATTTTAAAAGAATAAGGAAAAAGTCAAAAAACAAATGGTTGTTGGCAAGGTGGGGTTAGAGTGTGGGCGATTAACCCAAGAATAGGATTGCCTACGTATCCACTTTAAGTTGAATCAAGTCACGCGTAGCTTCGGGGAATGATAAATTGATTGAATAAGAATTCGGTAGTTTTTGCTCGTATAGTGGAATTGAACCCAAGAATAGGGCTGCCTACGTGTATCCACTTTTAGTGGAATCAAGCCCACGAAGTTATTGGGAATCATAAGTAGATTGGATGATGATTCAATAGTTTTAGTAGTTTTAAGCTTATGTCTAAGAATACGAGGCCTTGCTATCAGGACTCGAGAGTGCCACTGACCTTGGAATCAAGAGCCTTATAGTACACAGTGACTCGTAAGTGGTAGTGAACCAGCTCGGAGGAACTTACGAGTGTCAGGATGATCGAATGAAAAGTTACGCCGAAATGATCCGAATCAAGATGTTGCAGTTCGATCGACTGGAGGTTCGCCAAGTTCCAAGGTAGGATAATAAGCACGCAGATGCACTCGCATATGTGGAAAACCAATTCAACGATTGGCCCTTACGTGCTATTAAGGGCAATTGAGAAAAAGCCATTCTTCAGATGGCCCAAGGACATCCCACCGTTTGCAAAGTATTGCACCTTTCACAGGTGCAAAGGCCACATCACCAACCGGTGCAAAGCTCAATGAGCCTTCTTAGAAGACCTGGTAAGGGGGCGGGACACCTCAGGGAGTACATCGGCCAGGAAGATAGAAGAGGTAGCCAGGTAAGAGTTCGACTGGGGGTCGGAAGGTACGAATCTGCAGTTGAACCAAGAAGTCGACCCACTATTACAAAACTAATAATATGAGATGTAAAGGGATCACAATAGTTACGGTGACGGACTTATAATCCGTAGACCGAAACACTATTGATTCTTTTAATCAAACACAAGGCCAAATATCTCGGAGAGAATTAGGGTTTGTTGGACAAGCTTATGATATTTATATCAGATATTAATATTGAATAACTTATAAAGAGATACAAAACTAATATAGTATGGGATGTTAGGGATCTCAACAGTTGGATGTGAGAATCGAATTACAATTCTAATTTAAACCTTATTGGATTTTCCTTCTACAGCAAACTCCTTGCAGTTTCACATATTGCAATATTTTCCATTAACACATTGCAATGCAAAGCCTAACGATAGACTTATTATAATAAAGTCCTTCTATTACAACTTATTTCCAATTAGGGTTCTTCCGCTTATATTTTGTGGCATTGCATATATACGCCACTAGTAATGGCTAGGTAATTACTATCGACCCCTGGGTTCTGAATTCATAATTTATCATCACATTGGACTTAGAGAGAACATTTCAAAAACTCTTCTGATAATATAATATATTTGAATAATATATTATATTAAAAAATTTGATAAACTCTTTTATCGAAACCACCATGCAAGGATTTATTAAGTCCAATCTTGATAAAGTTATGTGAATCCATTCCTTCTGCACGAACAATTTCCTTTATCGAAGGAGTAGTGGAGCCCTTAATTCAGAATTTGCTCCTCCCATGCATTGTCTGTATGGCATTGATGTTATCAAACGCCTAACTGTAGGGGAATTAAAAAAAACAAAAGGTTGTTGGCAAGGTGGGGTTAGAGTGTGGGCGATTAACCCAAGAATAGGATTGCCTACGTATCCACTTTAAGTTGAATCAAGTCACGCGTAGCTTCGGGGAATGATAAATTGATTGAATAAGAATTCGGTAGTTTTTGCTCGTATAGTGGAATTGAACCCAAGAATAGGGCTGCCTACGTTTCCACTTTTAGTTGAATCAAGCCCACGTAGTTATTGGGAATCATAAGTACATTGGATGACGATTCAATAGTTTTAGCAGTTTTAAGCTTATGTCGAAGAGTACGAGGCCTCGCTATCAGGACTCGAGAGTTCCACCGACCTTGGAATCAAGAGCCTTATAATACACAGTGACTCGTAACTGGTAGTGAACCAGCTCGGATGAACTTACGAGTGTTTGGATCATCGGATGAAAAGTTACGCTGAAATGATCCGAATCAAGATGTTGGAGTTCGATCGACTGGAGATTCGCCAAGTTCCAAAGTCGGATAATAAGCACGCAGATGCACTTGCATTTGTGGCAAACCAATTTAACGATTGGCCCTTACAGCATTAAGGGCAATTGAGAAAGAGTCCTTCCTCAGATGGCCTAAGGACATCCCGCTGTTTGCGGGGTATTGCACCTTTCACAGGTGCAGAGGCCACATTACCAACCGGTGCAAAGCTGTATGAGTATTCTTAGAAGAGCTGGTAAGGGGGCTGGACACCTCAGGGAGTACATCGGCCAGGTAGGAGTCCAACCCGGGGGTCGGAATGTACGAATCTACGGCCAAACCAAGAAGTCAACCCACTATTACAAAACTAATAGTATAGGATGTAAAGGGATCTCAACAGTTACGGAGACAGACTTATAATCCGTAGACCAAAACACTTCTCTTAATCAAACACAGGGCCAAAAATCCCAGAGAGAATTAGGGTATTAATTATTGAACAACTCATAAAGAGATATTAATTATTTATATAAAATATTAATTATTGAACAACTCATAAAGAGATACAAAACTAATAGTATAGGATGTAAAGGGATCTCATCAGTTGGATTTGAGAATCGAATTACAATTCTAAGTTAAACCTTATTGGATTTTCCTTCTACAGTAATCTCCTTGAAATTTCACATATTGCAATATTGTCCATTAACACATTGCAATGCGAAGCCAAACAGCAGAGACTTATTATAATAAAGTCCTTCTATTACATCTTATTTGCAATTAGGGTCCTTGCAATTATATTTTGGCATTGCATATACACGCCACTAATAATGGATAGTTAATCACTATCGACCCCCGGGTTCTCAATTCATAATTTATCATCACTTTGGACTCAGAGAAAACATTTAAAAAACTCTTCTGATAAAATAATATATTTGAATAATATATTATTTTAAAAAATTTGATAAACTCTTTTATCGAAACCACCATACATGGATTTATTGAGTCCAATCTTGATAAAATTATGTGAATCCATCCCCCCCGCACGAACAATTTCTTTTATCGAAGGAGTAGTAGAGCCCTTAATTGAGAATTTGCTCCTCCCATGCATTGTCTGTATGACATTAATGTTATCAAACGCCTAACCGTGGGGGCGTTCAAAACAGCACCTGCCCCTTAAAGATTTTAAAAAAAGATTGAAAAAGTTTAAAAACAAATGGTTGTTGGCAAGGTGGGGTCAAAGTGTGGGCGATTAATCCAAGAATAAGATCGATTACGTAACCACTTCTAGTTTAATCAAGCCATAGGTAGCTTCGGGAAAAGATAAATTGATTGAATAAGAGTTCGGTAGTTTCTGCTCGTATTGTGGAATTGAACCCAAGAATAAGGCTGCCTACGTATCCACTTTTAGTGGAATCAAGCCCACATAGTTATTGGGAATCATAAGTATATTGGATAATGATTCAATAGTTTTAGCAGTTTTGAGCTTATGTCGAAGAGTACGAGTAGTTGATATCGGGACTCGAGAGTGCCACCGACCTTGGAATCAGGAGCCTTATAGCACACAATGACTCGCAACTGGTAGTGAACCAACTCGGAGGAACTTACGAGTGTCGGGATGATCGGATGAAAAATTACGCCAAAATGATCCAAATCAAGATGTTGGAGTTCGTTCGACTAGAGGTTCGCCAAGTTCCAAGGTCGGATAATAAGCACGCAGATGTACTCGCATATATGGCAAACCAATTTAACGACTGGCCCTTACGTGCTATTAAGGGCAATTGAGAAAGAGGCATTCTTCAGATAGCCTAAGGACATCCCGGCGTTTGCAGAGTATTGCGCCTTTCATAGGTGCAAAGGTCACATCACCAACTGGTGCAAAGCTCTATGAGCCTTCTTAGAAGAGCTGGTAAGGGGGCGAGACACCTCGGGGAGTACATCGTCCAGGAAGATAGAAGAGGTAGCCAAGTAGGAGTCCGACCCGGGGGTAAATTGTACGAATCTGTGGCCGAACCAAAAAGTCGACCCACTATTACAAAACAAATAGTATGGGATGTAAAGGGATCTCAACAGTTACGGTGATAGACTTATAATCCATACACCGAAACACTGTTGATTCTCTCAATCAAACACAAGGCCAAAAATCCTGAAAAGAATTAGGGTTTGTTAGCCATGCTTATGACATTTATATCAGATATCAATTATTCAACAACTCATAAAGAGATACAAAACTAATAGTATGGGATGTAAAGGGATCTCAACAGTTGGATGTGAGAATCGAATTACAATTCTAATTTAAACCTTATTGGATTTTCCTTCTACAGTAAACTCCTTGCAGTTTCACATATTGCAATATTGTCCATTAACACATTGCAATGCAAAAACTAACGGTAGAGACTTATTATAACAAAGTCCTTCTATTAAAACTTATTTGCAATTAGGGTCCTTCTGCTTTTATTTTGGCATTGCATATATACGCCACTAGTATTGGATAGGTAATCACTATCGACCCCTGGATTTTATATTCATAATTTATCATTACATTGGACTCAGAGAAAACATTTCAAAAACTCTTTTGATAAAATAGTATATTTGAATAATATATTTTATAAAAAAATTTGATAAACTCTTTTATCGAAGCCACCATGCATGGATTTATTGAGTCTAATCTTTATAAAATTAAGTGAATTCATTTCTCCTACACGAACAGTTTCCTTTATCGAAGATCTAGTAGAGCCCTTAATTGAGAAATTGCTCATTGGATGTATGACATTGATGCTACCAAATGCCTGACTGTGGGGGATTCAAAACGGCACCTGCCCCTAAAAGATTTTAGAAAAACATTGAAAAAGTCAAACAACAAATGGTTGTTGGCCAGGTGGGGTCAGAGTGTGGGCAATTAACCCAAGAATAGGATCGCCTACGTATCCACTTTAAGTTGAATCAACCAACGCGTTGCTTCGCGGAATGATAAATTGATTGAATAAGAATTCGCTAGTTTCTGCTTGTATAGTGGAATTGAACACAAGAATAGGGCTGCATACGTATCCACTTTTAGTGGAATCAAGCCCACTTAGTTATTGGGAATCATAAGTAAATTAGATGATAATTCAATAGTTTTAGCAGTTTTAAGCTTATGTCGAAGAGAACGAGGCCTTGTTATCTGGACTCGAGAGAGCCACCGACCTCGGAATCAGGAGCCTTATAGTACACAATAACCCGCAACTGGTAGTGAACCAACTCAGAGGAACTTACGAGTTTCAGAATGATCGGATGAAAAGTTACGCCAAAATGATTTGAATCAAGATTTGGAGTTCGATCGACTGGAGGTTTGCCAAGTTCCAAGGTCAAATAAAAAGTATGAGATGCACTCGCATATGTAGCAAACCAAATTAACAATTGGCCCTTACGTGCTATTTAAGACAATTAAGAAAGAGCCCCACTTCAAATGGCCTAAGGACATCCCGCCGTTTGCGGAGTACTGCGCCTTTCACAGGTGCAAAGGCCACATCACCAACCGGTGCAAAGCTCTATGAGCCTTCTTAGAAGTACTGGTTAGGGGGCGGGACACCTCGGGGAGTATATCGGCCAGGAAGACAGAATAGGTAGCCAGGTAGGAGTCCGACCTAGGGATTGGAAGGTACGAATTTGCGGCCGAACCAAGAAGTCGACCCACTATTACAAAACAAATAGTATGGGATGTAAAGGGATCTCAACAGTTACGGTGACGGACTTATAATCCGTAGACCGAAACATTGTTGATTCTCTTAATCAAACACAAGGCCAAAAATCCCGAAGAGAATTAGGGTTGGTTGGATACGCCTATGATATTTATATCAGATATTAATTATTGAACAACTCATAAAGAGATACAAAACAAATAGTATGGGATGTAAAGGGATCTCAACAGTTGGATGTGAGAATAGAATTACAATTCTAATTTAAACCATATTGGATTTTCCTTCTAGAGTAAACTCCATGCAGTTTCACATATTACAATATTGTCCATTAATACATTGCAAAGCAAAGCCTAACGGTAGAGACTTATTATAATAAAGTCCTCCTATTACAACATATTTGTAATTAGGGTCCTTCAACTTATATTTTGGAATTGCATATATACGCCACTAGTAATGGATAGGTAATCACTATCAACCCCTGTGTTCTGAATTCATAATTTATCATCACATTGGACTCTGAGAAAACATTTCAAAAACTCTTCTGATAAAATAATATATTTGAATAATATATTATATATAAAAATTTGATACTCTTTTATCGAAACCACCATGCATGGATTTATTGAGTCTAATCTTGATAAAATTACATGAATCCATTTCTCCTACCCGAACAATTTCCTTTATCGAACGAGTAGTGGAGCCCATAATTGAGAATAAAATCCTCTCATGCATTGTCTGTATGGCATTGATGTTACCGAATACCTAACTGTGGGGGCATTCAAAATGGCGCTTGCCCCTAAAAGATTTTTAAAAAACAATTAAAAAGTCAAAAAACAAATGGTTGTTGGAAAGGTGGGGTCAGAGTGTGGGCGATTAACCCAAGAACAGGATCGCCTACGTATCCACTTTTAGTTTAATCAAGCCACGCGTAGCTTTGGGGAATGATAAATTGATTGAATAAGAATTCGGTAGTTTCTGCTTGTATAGTGGAATTGAACCCAAGAATAGGGCTGCCTACGTATCCACTTTTAGTGGAATCAGGCCCACGTAGTTATTGGGAATCATAAGTAGATTGGATGATGATTCAATAGTTTTAGCAGTTTTCAGCTTATGTCAAATTGTACGAGGCCTTGCCATTGGGACTCGAGAGTGCCACCGACCTCGGAATCAGGAGCCTTTATAGTACACAGTGACTCGCAACTGGTAGTGTACCAGCTTGGGAGGAACTTACGAGTGTCGGGATGATCGGATGAAAAGTCACGCCGAAATGATCCGAATCAAGATGTTGGAGTTCAATCGACTGGAGGTTCGCCATGTTCCACGGTCGGATAATAAGCACGTAGATGCACTCGCATATGTGGCAAACCAATTTAACGGTTGGCACTTACGTGCTATTAAGGGCAATTGAGAAAGAGCCCTTCTTCAAATGGCCTAAGGACATCCCGCCGTTTGCGGAGTATTGCGCCTTTCACAGGTGAAAAGGCCACATCACCAACCGGTGCAAAGCTCTCTGAGCCTTCTTAGAAGAGCTGGTAAGGGCCTAAAGACATCCCGCCATTTGCGGAGTATTGCGCATTTCACAGGTGAAAAGGGCACATCACCAACCGGTGCAAAGCTCTCTGAGCCTTCTTAGAAAAGCTGGTAATGGGGTGGGACACCTTGGAGAGTACATCAGCAAGGAAGATAGAAGAGGTAGCCGGGTAGGAATCCGACCCGAGGGTCGGAAGGTACGAATCAGCGACCGAACCAAGAAGTTGACCCAGTATTACAAAACTAATAGTATGGGATGTAAAAGGATCTCAACAGTTACGGTAATAGACTTATAATCCGTAGACCGAAACACTGTTGATTCTGTTAATCAAATACAAGGCCAAAAATCCCGGAGAGAACTTAGGTTTGTTGAACACGCTTCTGATATTTATATCAGATATTAATTATTTGATAAGTCATAAAGAGATACAAAACTAATAGTATGGGATGTAAAGGGATCTCAACACTTGGATGTGAGAATCGAATTACAATTCTAATTTAAACCTTATTTGATTTTCCTTCTAAAGTAAACTCCTTGCAGTTTCACATATTGCAATATTGTCCATTAACACATGGCAATGCAAAGCTTAATGGTAGAGACTTATTATAATAAAGTCCTTCTATTACAACTTATTTGCCATTAGGGTCCTTCCACTTATATTTTGGCATTGCATATATACATTCACCACTAGTAATAGATAGGTAATCACTATCGACCCCAGGGTTCTGAATTCATAATTTATCATCGCAATGGACTCAGAGAGAACATTTCAAAAACTCTTCTGATAAAATAACATATTTGAATAATATATTATGTAAAAAAATTTCATAAACTCTATTATCGAAACGACCATGCATGGATTTATTGAGTCCAATCTTGATAAAATTACGTGAATCCATTCCTCCTGCACTAACATTTTCCTTTATCAAAGGAGTAGTGGAGCCCTTAATTGAGATTTTGTTCCTCTCATGCATTGTCTGCATGGCATTGCTGTTACCAAACGCCTAACCGTGGGGGCATTCAAAACGGCGCCTGCCAATAAAAGATTTTTAAAAAACATTGAAAAAGTCTAAAAAACAAATGGTTGTTGGCAAGGTGGGATCAGAGTGTGGGCGATTAACCCAAGAATAGGATCGCCTAGGTATCCACTTTTAGTTTAATCAAGCCACACGTAGCTTCGGGGAACGATAAATTGATTGAATAAGAATTTGGTACTTTCTGCTCGTATAGTGGAATTGAACCCAAGAATAGGGCTGCCTACGTGTATCCACTTTTAGTGGAATCAAGCCCACGAAGTTATTGGGAATCATAAGTAGATTGGATGATGATTCAATAGTTTTAGTAGTTTTAAGCTTATGTCGAAGAATACGAGGCCTTGCTATCGGGACTTGAGAGTGCCACCGACCTCAGAATCAGGAGCCTTATAGTACACAGTGACTCGTAACTGGAAGTAAAACAGCTCGGAGGAACTTACGAGTGTCCAGATGATCGGATGAAAAGTTACGCCGAAATGATCCAAATCAAAATGTTGGAGTTCGATCGACTGGAGGTTCGCCAAGTTCCAAGGTCGGATAATAAGCACGCAAATGCACTCGCATATGTGGCAAACCAATTTAACGATTGGCCCTTACGTGTTATTAATGGCAATTGAGAAAGAGCCCTTCTTCATATGGCCTAAGGACATCCCTCTATTTGCGGAGTATTGCGCCTTTCACAGGTGCAAAGGCCACATCACCAACCGGTGCAAAGCTCTATGAGTCTTCTTAGAAGAGCTGGTAAGGGGGCGGGACCCCTCGGGAAGTACATCAGCAAGGAAGATAGAAGAGGTAGCCAGGTAGGAGTCCGACCCTGGGGTCGGAAGGTACGAATCTGCGGCCGAACCAAGAAGTCGACCCACTATTACAAAACTAATAGTATTGGATGTAAAGGGATCTCAACAGTTACGATGACAGACTTATAATCCGTAGACCGAAACACTGTTGATTATCTTAATCAAACACAAGGCCAAAAATCACGGAAAGAATTAGGGTTTGTTGGACACGCTTATGATATTTATATCAGATATTAATTATTGAACAACTCATAAAAAGATACAAAACTAATAGTATGGGATGTAAAGGGATCTCAATAGTTGGAAGTGAGAAACGAATTACAATTCTAATTTAAACCTTATTGGATTTTCCTTCTACTAAATAAACTCCTTGCAGTTTCACATATTGCAATATTGCCCATTAATACATTGCAATGCAATGCCTAACGGTAGAGACTTATTATAATATAGTCCTTCTATTTTGTCGTTGAACCCAAGAATAGAATTGTCTACGTATCCTATTTTAGTGGAATCAAGCCACATAGTTTCGAGGAATGATAAGTTGATTGAATAAGGATTCGATAGTTTTAACTCGTATATGGGAGTTGAACCCAATAATAGGGATGCCTACATATCCAATTTTAGTGGAATCAACCCACACGTAGTTCTGAGGAATGATGAGTTAAATGGATGAGGATTCCATAGTTTTAGCTCATCCTTGGTGCCTTTGGACAGTTTTAGGCTCGTGTCGATGACCGTTTCAAGGTAACGGACGTTGAGAGGGGTGTTGAGGATGGTGATGGACCTGATGGTGTAGCCTTTATGTTGTTGGATTTTCCTTGCTAGTGCTAAGAAAGGGATGATATGGCCTTACGCCATGAAAGGCATCATCACTATATGCTCGCTAGTGTTCATTGTTTCGTCTCTAAACACTACAAAATTTAAAACTTTTAATGGCGTTTCAAAATCGCCGTTAAAAACCTCAAAAAAGCCGTTATAGGCAATAACGGCGTTTCAAACCAAATGCCGTTATTGATTACAACGGGGAAGGTAAAGACGGCATTTCTCAAACGCCGCTATATGTGACTCTATTACAACATTTTGAAAATGCCGTTACAAAACAACCTGTCACGGCGTTTTAGAAATGTCATAATAGACTCAACCTTTAACGGTGCTTTAAAAATGCCGTAATAGACTCAACCTTTGATGGCGTTTCAAAAATGTCATAATAGACTCAACCTTTGACGGCGTTTTAGAAATGTTGTAATAGACTCAACTTCTTACGGCGTTTTAAAAATGTCGTTATAGGTATACTCTATGACAGCGTTTCTTAAAAGCCGTCATAGTGATGGATATCAATTACAGCGTTTACCAAACGCCGCGGTAGTCATGACATAAAAAAATAAAATTATTTTTTAATAAATAATTTTTTTTTTACCTGTTTTGTACCTATCAACAATATAAAATATTCCTGTCAACAATAAAATATTTATTTACCTATTTTGTACCTGTCAACAATATAAAATATTCCCGTCAACAATAAAATATTTTCTTTTTACCTATTTTGTTCCTGTCAACAATATAAAATAAACAAAACCTGATGTATCTATAATTCAAATAATTGAGAAAGGCACCTTAAAGGAACTATCAGAAAAGGAAAGAACCAGGGAAGGTAATTACGTCATCAAAAGGATCTGATAGTGCTTTAAGAAAGGTATCAAATATGTCATTCAGAAAAGATAAAGACGTGTTTCAAGTAAGTAACAAAATTTGAACACCTTCCACATGAAAAGTAGGCCCAAAAGATCTTTCTCAATTACTATGGCCGTCATCATTACAAAAAGTCTCACAAATTATTGAGTTGATCTAAATACTACTATCCAAAACACTCTTCGGCAACAATTGAATTAGAATGTCTAATTTTTCGAATCATAATGGTATATCATAACAGAATGGGCCTGTGTATGAAATACTATACAACACTCAGAGCTAACAAAAAGGGATGCAACATAGCATAACATCAAGATGTGTGATATAATCAATATGTATCCTTTATCTAGGTTACCGAAACGAAAATCATACACTATCATTGTTCATCTGTTTCAGTAAATTATTGAATGTATCATACGTACTGGTACCGATACGTGATGATACATTACCAAAATTTATCAACCAAAGGCTTAAAAGTTAAAAACCATGGTTCAAAAACCCGAAAACTCGAGTCGATTCGAAAGTTAGCCAGCTCGAGTAACTCGGAAAACTCAAAAAAAAAATCGACTCGGTCTAACTCGGAATATATATGTAATAAATTGAAAAATGTGAATTAAAAAAAAACTCAAAGTATGCTGGTTTTACAGCCTTAAACCTAAAAACTAGGTTTAACAGAACCTATAGTGGGTTGTCATTGTAGACCTAGAACAATATGATGCAAAAATAGTGTCACGTTCGAGTTTAGGTTTAGAAAAATGATAAAAAATACTCTTATATGACTTGACCTAGTCTGGCAAGTCGAAAAACTTGGCTTGACTCGACCGAGTAAGGTACGGCTACCCATAGTAATATAATGAGAATGAAGTGCATATAACTCATTCCTCACTTCTCGTTTCCTATGGAAATTGTTAGCCTCATTCCATGCTTCTCGTTAAGGTAACTATGGTTTAGATTATAAATAGTTATATACCAGCGACCAAATTAGTATAAAAAATTAAGGTCCATATCTCGTAGTAGGCGATAGGACCACAAGTTGATGTTTCAATTTAATTTTTACCCTAAAGATTCAGCATGCAGAATGGGGAATCAGAGGAACTTACAGGGAGACCAATTTTGAAGCTGACCAAGCTCCTGAGGAATCGGGCCTGAGAGGCCATTGTTTGAAATGTCTCTACAGTGCAAAAGCATGATTGACAAAGTTGCAGAATGATCAACGGAAAGGTCCAGGAGTTGCGAAAGTTAGACTTCTTACATCTCCATAAGACTCCTCAAATTTCCAAACTCTGCCGGAATGTATCCAAACAATCGGTTCTTTCTCAGATTCCTATAATACAATGCATACCATATCAGGAAGAAGCGAAATCTGAGTTACACAAGTCACCAAATGGTAGATAGTACTCACAGTTTTAGAAGATGTTCCAAGTCACCAAGGGAAGAAGGAATGGAGCCAGTAATCCTGTTATTAGAAATGTCCCTGAATGAAAAACAACTGTTATTAAACTCAAAATTAGGAGCAGCATTCAGGAGCAACAGAATTTTCTAGAGCAGATGGTAATTACAGTGTATCCAAATTACCAATCTGGGACAGCTCAATAGGAATGGGACCCTTAAGATTATTCGAGGAGAGATTTCTAGAGCAGATGTATGATTAGATACAAGTCAGGTTCGCAAAACTAATATTTAAAGTTTACATCAGCAAGCCAAGAAAGTCAACATTGCATAATAGAAAACCTTGGGCCACTTATGCTTAATTATATTAGCAGTGAAGTAGTAATGTGAGCAACAATGGAGAGGAACTGTAGCAATGGCTGAATGGAAGAAGGGAGCACCAGCTGGAGAATAACCAATAACGCAATATGGAAATTGATACCTTTCTTCCCCATTGGCCATCCACATGGCATCCTAATGGAGCATGCAGTTGGACCTTCTAATAGGTTTGCTCAACAAGGAAGATCTTGTAGCCAAAAATTAGCCCAACTGGATGATCCTAACCAGCCAAGAAGTAATAGCATGTTAAAACCAATAACAGATAAAAAATGGAACTCACAAGTATGTCATACTCTCAAGCCTTTCAAATGCATATGGGATGGATCCATTCAATTTATTGCCTTCACATTGCTGCCACCAAATCAGTCGATTAGTATTATTTTCAAATGGCTGAAAACAAGTGGCAAAGAAGCTGGACAAAGATTAAATAAGTGCTTACAGGCTATTGAGATTTGTACATGAGCTAAGATTATCAGGAATACACCCTTCAAGATTGTTGTTAGCAACATTTCTGCAAAAACATTGTATCGGTAACTCTTTTTGAGAATATACAAAAAATTCAAATGTAGTCATGCGCCTAGGTAGAACAATTAGGACATCAAGACCTACAGGTCAAACAAGTCAGTGAGCTTCCCAAGCTCGGGTGGAATATGCCCACAAAGATGATTATCATTCAGTTCCCTGCACATGCAAAATTCACATGCTTTAGAACAGAAATCTATTATTCAGATTCATGGTAATAATACATAGTAATTAACAATGCAGCACAGCTGATATTTCTTTTACCCCAATCCACCTTCCACAAGGCAAATATGCAAAAGGGACAAAACCATCCTATGTATGACCCACCTATGTTATCTCATGTACTTGTTAGGACATAAACCCTAAACAAGATCTATGAGATACGAAAAAATAAACAGAATAAAGATCAAGCACACACAAGAAAACCAGATTTACGTGGTTCCCTCAAGTTGAGGTATGTCCACGGAGTCGCCGAGATATGCACTATGAACTAGAGAAAAAGAGTTACATAGCTGCAATCTAAAAACAACAGTAACCCCCCCCCCCCCCCCCCCCCCCTATGCTTCATAGTATTAGGGCTACAAATGAAAGTGTGAATGTACCAGAGTACCTCTATCCGAAAAAATTCAGCTCCACACCACCTATCAGTACTATGGATGATTCTAAATACCTGACAAATGAAATACCTTAAGAGACTAAACATCTTCAAAGCTGGCTGATTTTTGAGCTTGAAGATTGAGCAGATGGTCCCAATAAAAGGGTCCAATCCCCATTGCATATCCACTCCACAATAAGGTGTATTAGGGTGGAAGTATGAGGTGATGAAATGCATTTACTGATTGAGACTAGGAAAATAATGAAGAAATATCCTTACAGGTAGTGGAGTTTCGTCATATTTCTGAGCTCTAGGGGAATGGAGCCTGTCAGCTTGTTACCATGCAAAGACTTGCAACAACCAAGACATTCCAACCAAAAATTTATGCACAAAGTACTTAGATGGTTTGAGAAGTAAAAAATGGAGCCATTCTGCAACAAATAGGTACAAACTGTCAGGTGGTTCTTAACATCATATATATACATAAGAAAATGGAGCGTTCATGTCCATCAATGCGTTAACATTGAGGCTGGTTTGTTGAAATGAGGTTGATTCTTTAGAGCAGCAAAATGTAATCTACAAATTCTGGGAGATTTATAGTCCTTGAGAAACTAAATCCAGGGGAGATAAGCACTTTAGACCAAAATTCAAACTAAGAAAATTCGGATGAAAGATAAGAAAGCGTAATAAACTTTCAATTTCTCCGTGTAAGTTAAATTTCTGCATTGAAATGCAAATAGTAAACCAATTAAATAGTGGTGGCAAGAGAACATCAATTGAGAGATCAGTTTAAATTTAGGGAATTTCATTATGTCCCTTGTAAGTAAAGTCCATTATGAACATACTATATAATTATTAGCTCCAACAACAGTAAATTAATTAAGCTTACAGCACAGCAAGTGCCTGCATCAGACCGATAACTGATAGTATTTTCCCAGAAAGCTGGTTTCCTTGCAGAGATCTATCATACACAAACAAATGAGAAGAATATAATTAGGCAAAGAAGTTCCAAACAATCAATCTTCCTCACCTGCTAAAGAATAAAGAAAGTTACAGGCGACTTACAATGTTGCCACTTGCAGGAAGCCAATATTGAAAGGAATCTCTCCTGTGAGCAGGTTGTAGGACAAGTCCCTACCAATCATAGGAATAAAGGACTCTAAATTAACCCAGCTATGCATTTTCAAAAAATCCAGCCCTATTATCAGATGATATGTGTACAAGACCTGGAAGCCAATACAGTTGCCAATGTTCTGAGGAATGCTCCCAGTCGGACTGTTGTTGCTTACATCACTGCAATAGGTGGAAGATGTGAATTGGTAAATGCTATTATACATCATAAAATTGAGGGAGTGTTGGGACCTTAGGGAGAATGGGTCAAATAACTTACAAATACCACAACCCAGTCAATTGACACATATCAGGAGAGAGAGCCCCTACCAAATTGTTCCCTCGCAATCCCCTGAGTTACAAAACTCACTCAGAATCAGAAACAATTACACTATCATCCCACTGAATGGATAAAGAAGGTGAGTAAAAGTAATTAATCATTTAAAGAATAAGTAATGAACTGTTGAGAGTAGATATTGGTATGCTCACAGATACTACAGAACTTCGTTCCAGTAAATGAGCCTAGGTAACTCCCCACTTAGTTTATTCTGGGCCAGGTCCCTGGAATCAGCGTGTTGGAACCTATGCATTTTAACCACAAATAGTTGAAAAATAAAAGGAAAAGAGACGTGGAAACAGAAACTTACAAGATTTTCAAGTTTGGAATCTGAGACAAGGTTGAAGGAATGGGTCCAATCAACTGGTTATTTTTCAAAATCCTGAAAATCCAATCGAATTTAATTATTACATTAAGGAAAACAAGTAACCACTTAAAACTCAAAGACAATTTGCATGTATGAACTTACAGCGATTCTAACTGTTTCAACTTTGAAATTGAAAATGGTATGTCCCCATAAATCTCATTAAAAGACAAGTCCCTGAAAACGCCAATAATCAACATGCAACTAAACTGTTCAGATGCAGCACAAAGAAGTAGTCCTCCAACCAATCATCTATTCGCGCGATAAATTCAAACGTGTACAAGAGCCCCAGCCATATGAAAAATATACAAGTGTGAAGAGCTCCAGCCCAGTGGCATGGATCCGGCCAGTGTTACGCTATAAAACAAGACTTACAGGCTTTTCAAAGATATAAACAGCCACCAATCTCATCTGGTATCTGTCCTAAGAGTCAATTTCCTTTCAAGTCACTGCCCAGAGAAGATACCATTAAAAAAAATTTACAACTGGAACAACTGCTAAAATTCAAAAACATTTATAAAACAACTAGCTGAACTTAAAAGCCAAAGATCGATGAGATGCAGAACATTACATGGAGAGTAGTTCTTTGAGATCACCAATTGCAGGTGAGATTTCCCCATCAAGATTTACTGCATTGATTGAACAAGTAGTCAAACTTCAAATACCAAAAACAAGAAATCTTCAAAATTAATTTTAAAAAATGTAGCAAAACATCATTTAAACTAACACACTATTAAAGACAGTGGAAAAACTGTTCAAAGGAAGAAAAAAAAAAACTCGCAGAGCATTGACATTGAAGGTGACATTGTCACATGTTAACCCCTTCCACACACAATAATCCGAAGATGGGAAATCCATCCAGTCATAAAGAACATTATCCACATCCCGAAAAGATTTCTTGATTTCCAAAAGCGTTGTTCCTTCAGAAAGAAAACAAAGAACGAACAAGGTTAGAGAGTCTAAAGATCTTATTTTTGTGCATGAGCAACCTCGGTTGATCTTGTATAGCTACAAACCCTAGACTAATTACTAATGGGTGGTCCACGTGGCAGAATGGGAGGGTTTTTAGGAACCCATTGGTTTCTTTGTTTTAAAGTTTGAAGAGTCCTTTTGCACTCATACCTCTTTGTTTCTAAGCTTTTGCACGTAGGCAACTCTTCGAATGGGACACAACTCTTCACATGCCTATTTTATAAGGGACGCAATTCTTCACTGATTGGGAGACCAACCGAACAGTATGGTTGGATGAAACGTTCTATCCCAAACGCCACAACTAAACCACCACATTTCCTCTCTCTATCTCTCTCTATATATATAGATATCCAACTTTAAAATTTATAAAACATCTATCGCCAAACCCAAACCCGACGGGGTGACCAACAACATGCGGTGGTGTTGCTCCAATGAGATGCAGTTTTCAATCTGGATCAGCGATACTTTTCGATCTATTTAAAGTCAATGTCGGGAGAGAGGGAATATTTCTGCAATTTCACAGGAGTTCTCTATAAATGGACAAAATCAACAATAGACAGAAGCAACAGTAATCGGTAGGCATTTTTTTTTTCCTCCCCTTTTTTTCTTCTTCTTCTTCTTCTACTTCATTTCTTTTCTATGTATTTCTTTTCTTTTGTTGGTTTGCAGGAGAACCAAACGACCCGGCTACTCCTTCTGTATTTCATTCCTCCCTACTCTATTTTTTTTAGGTAAGTGTTGAATTAATTGGTTTCCTTCTACGGCACGATAGATCTTTTGATGTTTCCTTCTCAATATTTTTTCTCATCACATATCTGGGTCTTACACAATCAAATAACCATTAACCATCACCTTTTAGAGTTTTTTTACTTATTTAAATAAAACTCTATAATTATGTTCCTCTTTTCCATAAACAATCAACAATATTACCTCCCTCGACCTTCATATTTATCTTTTCTCATGTGTTTCTCCCCATCGAATTTCTTCTTTGTTGTTTCCTTATATATGAGGCAAATAGGAATGCAGGTGATGTAGAAACGTTAGCGAATTAAAGAGGTTAGAGAGTTTGGTCTGTGTGAGAACACCTCAATTTTAGGGATGTGGTGGAAAGGCCATGGGCACGGAATTAGTAGATACGCATGGGTGTATCATGAGATGGAGATAGAATGGAGGGGAAGATGGAGATACGTTGGGAGATAGAATGGAGGGGAATTGGTAGTGAAAAATTGGAAATTCATGATTTGGTGTGAGTGATTGAGTTGTATAAAGTATGCTAATTTCTAAATAGATAGACAGTGATATGTCTAGATAGAGAGAGAGAGAGAAAGAGAGGGAGAGAGACGTGGTGGTGAATGTTGCAACCGGCATTTTTTTTTCTTTTTCTTTTTTAATTGGGTAGTTCCTATTTACTTAGAATAAATGGTCTAATGACTTCATCTTTCTGTTGATAGCCAAGCATACCACATTTTTCAAGATTTTTTTTTCCTCTCTTCGATAACCATATCAACACCACCTATTGAAATTCCATTCGTCATACTTAACATTAGTGTTTTCATAAGTAGACCGGTCTTCGAAAGTTTGGGTAGCTGGTTCCCTATTTAACTAGTTCAACTAGATCAACGGGTCCGATTCGACCGTATCCTTTTTTTTATTTAAAAGATATTTTTTTAAAAAAATTTAACCAATTCTGGCTAGCTCTCAACCAGTTCTACCACCCGTTCTGGCCGGTTTTTAAAGAGTTTCAGTTTTGGGGATTTTGAGAATTGGTGAAGGGGCCAATTCCTGATTTTTTCAGTTCAACCGGTCGTTCCGGTCCGGTCCGGTTTTAATAACAGTGCTTAAGTATCGCTACGACACTTTTATTAGTATAGATTGTTCTACACTTCTCATAATTTGAATCGAGCTGAACCCTTTAACACAAGGTATTTTTGTTACGTTATTTTTAATTTTTAGTGTTGGTGAAAGGTTCTGTGATGTTTTGGGTTAGTCTTACGTGATCAAGCAATTGGTCTCGAGATCAAATGCACATCAATCCCTATTGTAGCCCACTGTGGGAATCAGGCATGCTATTTGTCACTCTTACTAAAATTCTCTTCAATTTATACATTGAATTATATGGTACATCATTTCATGTTCATAGGTCATACTCTACTTTTAATATCATGTATTTGTTTATTATTCCTTTATTCCAATTCCAATGATATTGTCTCTCAGTATGTAATACAAATAAAATTTTAAATAAGTTCCATAGTAATATCAAAACATAGATCCTTGGGTGACTCAACTTCTCCAACTTTTGCCATATAAAAGGTACGCTATTTTCGTCGTAAATAATTTGTGATTTGCATTAGTTATAATTAAAATTTTATTCATTCTAATTCCAATATATAGATTGAAAGGGAAATCAAAGATTATAGAAGACAGGGCGTTCCATCACCAATTAAAAAGTATGTATCAATATCTCTTATCACTACTTACTATTTCTTTCACAAATTAAATTAAAATATTAGCGTAGCATTATGAAATCTCATTACTCAATATCTATCATACAGCCTTACTCACAAACCAGTGCAAATAAAAAATATGATGATCCTTCAAATATATATAGCCATGGCAAGTGCAACCAGGGTCGAGAAGTAAGTATTCATTGAATTTATTACATAACTTACAAATTTGTGTTGATAATCCTATTGCTCATTAATTGTCCTTCACACAGGCTACTTATCATCTTGCCATTGCTGACCATTCCTCATATATACAGATCATGTATGCCAGCATGAATTTCTTACATATGATGCTAACGATGAGCAAAATATGGGTTCGCTGTGGCCTTTAATTAGGTTGTGATCAATTCATTTACTTTTTAAAACTCCTTTCTGTGTAGGATTTGTAATGATATCTAATTTTTGTAAATTCATCTCTTCTCAATTGACAATGAAATTCTCATTTTCTATGTATTGCAATTGCAATCAAGGTTTTAAATATCGAAAATATCGGCGATATATCGCCGATATTTATCGGTATCGGCACTTGCCGACATATCTATATGTTGTAAGGAATTTTTTATATGATTTCGTTAGTTATCGCTGAAATATCGGTGATATCAACGATATGTCGTCGATATCTCACCGATATTGACCGAAATACTTGACACCCAAATTTTTCAAAGGTGCAGTAGTAGCCATCCAAAAAATAAAAACTCATGGACTGAAATCAGTCCTCGGATCTTGATTTAGAAGAAGAAAAAAAGGAAAAATGGTTGAGACGTGAGAGAGAAGAAAGAAGAAAGGAAGAACCAAAAAGGGTACATAGCTGTGAAGCTTCATCGCCATTGCCGTGAGGACTGAGCTGCTGCCTTCGCTGATTGCAAAAGCCCTAGATCCCCAGATGCCAAAGTCGAGCTTATCCCTCTCCCCTCTTCCCTTTTTCGAGCTCTGCACGTTGGATTTTTGTTTGCTTGGGTTCTGTTCTTCTTCTCAAGAATACGAAGACTTAAAAACCCTTATAAGGGTTATGCTAACATCCCTCTGTTTTAACTTCAAGAACCTTATAAGGGTTGCTAACATCACTCTGTTTTAAACCTAAAGAACCCTTATAAGGGTTATGCTAACATCCCTCTGTTTTAAACTTAACAAGGTCAAGGTATTTCTAACTTCACTCTCTGTTAAAACCTTTAAGTGTTGTAAGGATAATGCTAACTTTACTCCTTGTTACTAATATTCTCTTTTGATTATTTTTAGTAATATTAAAAAATAAATAATTTCTTAATAATATTTTATAAATTAAAAATTATTTATAGAGAATAAGATTATGCCATAAGGGCTTTTTAATAATATTAAAAAAAATTATTTATAATATTTTATATATTAAAAATTATTTATAGGTAATAAGATTATACCCATAAGCACTTTTTAGTAATATTAAAAAATTAATAATTTCTTAATAATATTTTATAAATTCAAAATTATTTATAGGTAATAAGATTATGTCCATAAGGGCTTTTTAGTAATATTAAAAAATTAATAATTTCTTAATAATATTTTATAAATTCAAAATTATTTATAGGTAATAAGATTATGTCCATAAGGGCTTTTTAGTAATATTAAAAAATTAATAATTCTTAATAATATTTTATAAATTCAAAATTATTTATAGGTAATAAGATTATGCCCATAATGGCTTTTTAGTAATATTAAAAAACTATTAATTTCTTATTAATATTTTATAACTTCAAAATTATTTATAGGTAATAAGATTATACCCATAAAGGCTTTTAAAAATAAACAAAATATACTACCACTTTGATTAATCAGTAATCACATAGCTATAATTTATAAATTAATATACTATTTTTAGTACAAAAATCTATAAGTTAAAGTGTTAATTTATAAATTTATAAGTTAACATACTATTTTTAGTACATAATTTACATACATATATATATATATATATATATTTCTAAAAATATTGTGCATTATAAGAAATTATATTATATGACAAAAATTAATATTGATTTATTATACACTCAATTTAATGTATGTTTGTATTATTCTGAATCATATAAATTATTAATTTATAATTGATTGAGAAATTAATGAAACATCAATCAATCATATATTATCGTCACTCGTCAGCGCATATCTTTACTCTCTTCTCATTGTATCTCTTATGTATATTATTATTTTTTAAAATGTTTTTATTCTAAAAGGTGTATTAACATCTATTTTAATATTTCCTGAAGTTTCACTGCAAAATTCCATCTTTTTCTCATTTTTTTGTCATTTTTCTAAAAATCACCGATAAACGATATATCTTCCGATATATCTTTTTTCCGCGGCTCCGACATGTCGAGCGATATCGACATTTAGAACCTTGATTGCAATGTCTTACTGGATTACTAATATTATACCTACCATTCATCAGATATCGAGAGTTTGTACTGTTGGATTGAAAATCCAATGGCACCATCTGAAACTTATTACAAATTCATTTCAATTCTACCCAAAATGTAAATGCATAAATAACGATACCAATTAGTAGTGATTGAATTCCTTCTATGGTTCCACATGAGAAACCAGTACGAATATAACCTACATGTCCAATCGAACTATCAGCTAGAGGCAGACAAAACGTCTATCGAAAAGGCCATGAAGCTTGGAGTGGAAATCCAAGAAGAGGAGCCTAACTCCGCGAGTGACTCGGAAGATAAGAAACTAAAGACAATGAAATAAAATCAGACTTCTCAGGCACATACAATTCAAGAACCAAGCAAAGGACAGAAAGAGCCATAACATATTTCAAACAAAGACAGTTTATTAGTACACCCAAATATACTCTCTAATCGTAATCGTCTATAATTAACCGCGATGGACTAGGATTTAGTTTGACTTATACTGTATTTTCTAATGCCACGTCAACTCTAATCCTAACTGTTTAATAATTAAGTTAAACGGTTAAGATTGGGGGATATATTTTGGAGGTTAAGATTGGAGGGCATATTTGGGAGTACCCGTATACTAATTATTTCAAATATACGTTATTGTTGATGGAAAAAATATATATATACCATACTGAATTATCATGGTGGATGTTTATGCATTGGACTGATGCTGTGATGTCCTACCTTGTTAAATATCATCTTTTTCATGTACTTTAAGAAATGTAAGGGCATTTGACCAATTTAAAATTACAATATCAATTATAAAATAATATTATTATATTCTTTTTTACATTTCGGTGCATCGCACGGGTTTCTTTCTAGTTTACATTTAAGATAGAGAGAAGAGAGAGGGAAAAGTGAAAGGAAGTATGAATAATAAACAATAAAACAGGAATGTAGTTAAGATAATGGTGATAACTCCTCAAATCTTTAAAAAAAAATGAAGAATATGAACAGAACAAATTTATAATACAGATCCCAAAACCCAGAATCTAAAAAAGAAATCTTGATAAAGCTTAATGTGGAGATATTCAACAGAACCTAGTCATTCATTTAACGAAAAAAATTCAAGAACTCAAAATAAACAATAGAGATGAAGACCTGAGCATGAATCACGGACTTAAAAATGGAGAAAAGATAACGAAAGCAGATTTTCGAATATTAAATAAATTAAAATCCTAAACTATAAAAAAATTAGTCAAATAGAACATGAAGAGAAGCCAAAAACAAAAACCACAGATTTATACCTTTATTCAAAATAATCAAAAAAACAAAGAAAATCAATATAAAAGATCCCTCACCATCGTCCAAATCCGCAGAACCGAAGTTCGAACCCCTACGAAAAATCAGAAGAACCAGCACCTTTTGAATTTGTTTCGAACCCTCAAAGAATCATAGAGACGTGTAACAAAAAAAGATGCATACCGATCAAAAAAAAAACTAAAAACACAAACTAAATGCCCTAATTCTACATCAAAACGAATTTCAGATCCTAAAACCCTCAATGGAGATCAATCGGCACGAATTCAGACAATTAAACGAAGTTTCACAAAATCCAATTTGATCACAATCATATCCTCGAATTTCAACAGTCCAACTTCGAAATTTTCGAATATAAGAAAATTTCCCAAACTTGAACTGCAAAAATCAATAAAAATTCGTAATCAAGTGAAAAAAAATCACAAACAACGCTCCTTATAGATGACTGGAAAAATCAATTAAAAAATATAGTGTTACCTGACCAAAATCCGCCAAATTGAGAACACCATCGCTTGAAATCAACAAATTCGCCGGCTTGAGATCTCGATGAAGGGTCGATCGAATTCTTGTGGCATGCATCTACGCCATGCAACCATTTGAAGATCTTGATTTCACTCTAGTAATCGTGAAATTTGAAAGGAGGAGAGGGATGATCGATGAAGAGCCGAAGTGGTCTGTGGCTTGTGGGATTGAAGTTGGCGATTGAAGTTGAAGAATGAAGAGGCGAAACTGCTTTTGTGGCAGTTGTACCTCAACGGCCACATTTTTGAATTGTTGAATTCACTGGGAATCTTTCTCCGGTTACAACCAGCGATTTTCTTACCCAAAAAAAACCAGCAATTTCCATATATGACTCCTCGCTCGGCTGCTCCTCGCTCCACCGGAGGGATGTCGACTCGCAGAAGTTCCACCCACTGTTTTCTTTTTTCTTTTTTTCTTTATTACATACATAACAACACAGGCCACGGATTCTCTCTAGCCACATGTCCTCCTTAATATCCATTGACCGTGGTTAAGATTCACTCATCCCCAAAGTTAAATAATTTAACCTTAGTTTTTGAAAAAAATTATTTTAAAAAAAATTAGCCTTGCCTACTTATGTGGTTAATTTCTTTCTAAAAATTAAGGTTAGATTATTTAACTTTAGGGATTACTGAATCTTAACCGTGGTTAATGGATGTCTTCAAAGAAGACATGTGGCAATCTTGAGAGGGGTGTGCATCCACCTAACGGAATGTGTAATGCATGTTATCACTCCCCCCTACTTAAAGACAATCCCGCCTCATGCAAAGAGTGGTACCCAAGAGCTAATCTCGGTCATCGCCAGGGAGAATCCGTTGCCTAACACATACGGTCACAACTCACACACCCTAGGTGACACATAGTCACAGGGGGTTTTTCCCTTATTGCCCCTGTAGTATGGGGTTCTTCCCTAAATACGAAGGATTTAAAAACCCTTCTCTAAATGCCCTTATGAAATGATTTTTGGTTATTCTTAGATATATGTAAAGTCTAAAATACCCCTTCCCTACCTTCAAGCATTAAACAATCCACCATGATTGCATTAACTTCCAAACAAGGTAGTGATCGGTGTTACTTATGTGCATGGAAAACCTTCTACATGCATTATCCTATAAAATTTTCCTGCAAACTCTTTCATTTTTCTGTGAATCTTTTTCCGGGGAACTCCAAACTCATTGGTTTTGTGTGATAATCATTTACTTTGTGATAACCAAAACTTAGAAAGGTATGTTTTGATTTCTTAATCTCTATACCTTATGATTAACTTCTTACTAATGGTATATGAGGCTTTGAGTAATCTAAGGAGCTGTTACATTGAGGTTTTTTCAGAAAATCTGATTGTTAAATAAGTTTTAGGAACGCAGGAGATGAAATCGGTAGAAATCGGTTCAAGGTCGATACAATTTGCTTGAGAAGTCGATGCATGGATCTTGGTCCATGGCGATGCTGTCGAAACACTTGACACAATTTTGTATCGACCCTTAGTGTATTTGCATCGACCCTTAGGGTATTTGCATCAACCCTTTGCTAATTTGCATCGACCCTTAGGTTTTTTTATTGACCATCTACACTGTGTCGATCCAGTCTCTTCCATGCATCGACCCTTAGGGTATTTGCATCAACCCTTTGCTAATTTGCTTGGACCCTTAGGTTTTTTCATTGACCATCTACACTGTGTCGACTCAGTCCCTTCCATATAGGGTTGTCAAAGGGCAGGGCTGGGGTCAACCCTAGTGTAACGCCCCAAAATCCCCCTTAGGAGTTACAAGGCTTTGGCGACGTCACTTACACTTAAAATCATCTGCAAATAGTATACAAGGCATGCTAAATAGTGAACTGAAAATTTCTTTAATGACTTGACTGTATTCCATGTTTAATCATTTACAATAACTGGATATAAACTAAGACATATACATAAAATCCTTAACATGAGTTACCAACTTAAACTGATACAAATATCCCCATAAATAAAACCCAAATACATGTCTCTCCCTCTACATCACTCAACCATAAGGTCATATGTCAAGACCCCTATCATCCTCAAGAACATCCCAAGAAGGCTCCTGCCTTCCATAATCCATCTCGATCTAATGCCCTGGGATACAATGTCGAATGAACCTGCCGACATAAAATGTACGGGCTGAGCATGAAATACTTAGCGTCTACAAACTACTAACTAACCATGTTATGAACTTCACATTACATATGTATTAAAGCAGTTCACAATCTAAATAGCATAATCAATAATAATAATCAGAGTATGGAAGCATAATACAATTTTGTAAGCCTTGATTCTTGTCTTGATCTTTGATTATTGGAACTCATTTTACCTTGTCTTGCCCTTGAGCGGATCACAATAGTCTTGTCTTTGTTCTTGTCGTGTCAGGATCATCATTGTTCATCTTTTCTTTTCATGTGTACATTGCGTGTCTAGTTCGTGCTTATTTTATCTCATTCTTGCGTAGATCATGCTTGTCTCCTCTTATTCTCCGTGTATCATGGTTGTCATGTCTAGTTCGTGCTTGTCTTGTTCATTTCATATTTACCTGATATTTCTTGTATCATGTTTCTTGTCTTGTGTTGTTCTTGCTTTGAGACAGATGCCAGTACCCGTACCTAGTCATAGTATACTTGCATCCTCTCTTGTATTCTCATTAACTTGCTTGTGAGTTTCTTATGATCTTGCTTGCTTGGAAATAAATGATAATGTTCGTACCTGGTCATAGTACACTAACATCTTTCTTACTTATCTTGAGGCGTATGCTAATGCCCGTACCTGGTCATAGTACATTAGCATACTTTATTTCTTGACTTGGAAACCTATACCAGTGCCCGTACCTGGTCATAGTACACTGGCATACTTTCATATTTGAAGGCAGACACTAGTACCGTACCTGGTCATAGTATACTAGTATCCTCTCATGCTTGTCACTGATATTAATGTCCGTACCTGGTCATAGTACATTAACATCATTTATTACTTGTCTTGGAAATAGATGATAGTGCTCGTACCTGGTCATAGTACACTGGCATCCTTTCATTCTTGTCTTGTAAACGTGTGTTAGTGCCCGTACCTGGTCATAGTACACTAACACACCTAATTCTTGGAAACAGATACTAGTGCCCGTACCTGGTCATAGTACACTAGTATCCTTTCTTATTCTTGCTTGTGAACTTTCTTTTCATTTCTTGTGAATTTGTCTTGTCTTAGAAATGTATGTTAGTGTCCGTATCTTGGTCATAGTACACTAACATACTTTCTTATTCTTTCTTGTGATTCGTGCTCGTTCTTGATCTAGAAATCATGTTTGTTCTTGATTTATCATACTCGTGTTGAACGTGAGAATCATGCTCGTTCGTGTCCTTGGGAAATGATGTTTACTCTAGATCTTAGGAGATTCATGTCATATTCTTGTCCTTGGGGAATCGTGTTTGATATTCGTTTTGAAGCATCATGTTTGTTCTCGTGCGTGGTAAATCATACTTGGTTTGATCTTAAGAAATCATGTTTGAGTGGCATCATACACGAGGAAATGTCAAACACATAGTAGTGGGTGTGTGCATATGCTTGGTGTACAGTTAAGGAAAACAAGGAATCATACCAATCCATAAGCATAGTTAGGGAAGACTAAGAAATCATCCTAATACATATGCAATTTAAGGCAACAAGGAAATTATATCCAGACAACATGCGTAGTATATGTCTTATGTATACAAGGCTCTAGGCCATAGATTAACCCAAAACATTCATCCACCCTAGATCTAACATGATTTTATTTGTGAGCTTTGCACAAAATAGAGAGTGAGTAAAATGTTCTACTCTCTCATCATTACCCATCCATTTCTCCTTAATATCAAGAATTTCTAACTATCGATTTAGAGAGTGCATTCACATTCTCTTTGTCTAAACCCTTCCCTTTCATCTTATTTAAACAAAATCATGCATCAAAACTTAATATGCATTGAGTAATCATAACTAAGTTAGGTGGTATATTATTATTCTTCAATCATCCAAACAATGGCTTATCATACTAGAAATCATGGAAGAATCACCACATGAAAAACTAGTATAGTGTTATACCTTAAGGAGATCAAATCTCCACTTGAAGATGCCTTGGACCCAAGATCCAAGCTTGAATGGCCTTGGAATGGAGGATTCGAGCTCCTCTTGTTCTTCTCACAAAATCCCCTTTGTGATCCTTTCCTCGTGGCTTAGCTTGTGAGAAAAGCCTTGGTTTTGCATGATCCTTGCTCCCCTATTTGGTCTTGAGAAGCTTGAAGATTAAAATTGGGGGTTTCCTTGATCTTGAGAGAAACCCTCCTTTTGGAAACCCATGTTTCCCCATTTTTCTCTCAAAAAGTCCTTTTCTAGGTGTTAGAAACCTTGGTCCCCCGAAAATGGGATATATATAGGTGTTTGGATTGAGAAAAACCTTAAAAAAAACATTTCTGGGCAATCTCGCTCGAGCGGGCTTCAATCTCGCTCGAGCGGGTTGCTCCCGGTACTCAAAAGCTGCATTTTGGTCAATCTCGCTCAAGCGGGTTTGGATCTCGCTTGAGCGAGTTTGTCTACAAAAACGCTATTCGGTATTTTGGCCATAACTTTTGATTTGGTGATCCGATTTTGACGATTCAACTTGCGTTGGATTTTTCTTTTGAAGAGGAACAATTTTCATGTTTTATACAACTCCTAATTTTGAGTTTTAATTTTTCAAAAATGGCTCTAAAGCCGACTGATCTGCAAATAGGTTCCGTCAACCCATATTGCAGCAGATCCAATTTTGGAAATCGAACGTTTGACTTAACTCTGACTCAAAATCTGGAAAAGTGATCAACATGAACCTTGAAGAGGGTTTGAATACCTTTCCAAAAATTCTAGAATCACTCTATTCCGATCATGTATAAGCGAACTAAAGCTTTTCAAAGTTGAGGGTATGCGAAGACCTTTTTCTTCTTTTCAACTTCGATCATATTTTGATCACTTAGAGTGTTTCTCACTCTTGTTTTAATGTCCTTAAGCTATTCATAAAGGTCCATAGGACCCTAAAATAATTTCTAACACATCCACGGAAGGCAAAAGCCCCCATGAACATCAAGATTCATGTGGCCCTAACACCCTAACACTTAGGGTATGTCTTATACTTTTTGCTTGTTTCCTCAAAGACATCTCTCATCCCTTGATTCATCCACCAACTCACCTCACACTCAAGCCATGAGGAACCCTCACTCTCATTAACCAAACCCAACTTATAATAAAGGCCTTTGGCCCTTCCAATACTAGTGCCCTTGGCACTATTCACTCACATGAATAGTGCTTGCACATGAGCAGTGCTTGTAGAAAATCCGGGGCTCTACACCTAGCCCTACCATTCCCTATAAGAGTAGGGCCCTAGCCCAGCCCTGACCCTTCAAGGATCGGGATTGATTGGGCGCTAGCCCTACCCTCAAGGGCCAGGGCAAGGCCAAAGGGCCGAAAGAAAGAGCGGGATTTTTTTTGTAATTTGAGATGACAAGATTTTTTTTCTACACCAACTGTCAACCTGACATGGAAATTGATACCCTCCTCTTTTATCCGGGTTTGGGACTGACATTGCAACAAAAAAGCAATGATAAAGTTATTTTTTTTCCTTATCAGTAACAAGCATACATGATAGAATAAAAAAAAGTAAAACTATATAGAACAAAATTTATATATCAAAATCCTCTAAGCAGGAGGAGGCGATTTCGCATACGAGATTAGGGTTAGGGTTCATAACGAGTGTCGAGGCCTCGAGAGGTTTTATAACGATGGCTATGTAAAATTACTCATTTAACCCTACTATTAAACCGTTTGGAATGGTGAAATGTGTAATTTCATATATATATGTATATATATATTATATACTTTTATGGTTTATAAACCTTAGCTACTGTGTAGCAACTAAGGAGAAGGGCAGAGCTTTAAAGGGCAGGGCCAGGGTGAGCCCTGGCCCAGCCTTGTAGATGCAGGGCTTCCGGATTTTGAACCCTTCCCAGCCCAAGGGCTAGGAAGGGCAGGGTTTCACATGGCTTTGGAGCGTAGGACAGGGCCGGGGTACCCTTCTACGTGGGCTTTTTTGACAGCCCTACTTCCATGCATCGACCCTTAGGGTATTTACATCAACCCTTTGCTAAATTGCATCGACCCTTAGGTTTTTTCATTGACCATCTACACTGTGTCGACCTAGTCCCTTCCAAGCATCGACCCTTAGGCTATTTGCATCAACCATTTGATAATTTGCATCGACCATTTGGTCATGTTTACTGTGTCGACCTTGTCCCTTCCATGCATCGACCTTTTGCATATTTGCATCGACCCTTTATATATTTGCATCGACCATTTGCTTATTTTAACGACTCATTCATTTGTCCCTTATCTAACTAATCAATAATATATTTCTTACAGCCGATGGTGCCAAAAGTATCACTAATTTGTTGCTACGATGGAAAATGGGAAGTGGAAAGTAGTGGATTGTTGGAAAATGGAGCACAATGTATCTATTATCGAGGTGGAATGGCTCAGTGTCTATTAGTGGATAACAGTATTACATACAAAGAGCTCTTGTCTAAAGTTTATCGAGACTTACCAATTCCAAACCGTGTGAGTTTGATATTACTTTAAGGTCATTTTTTCCTTCCTCAAACCCAATTTCACCAATCAAAATTGCCAACGGTGAATCTTTGTCAATCTTCCTTTATATGATTATGGAATGAAAGGATATTTACCTTCCCCTGTACGTATCAAATGAAGAAAGAATGAAGCATATTTCAAATGAAGAGTATGTTCCCACCGAAGTTAGTAGAGAACATGTGTGCAACCAAGAGTCTGTTCGCATCGAAGTTGTCAAAGAACATGTGTGCAACCGAGAGTATGTTCCCATCGAAGTTTCTAGAGAACATTTATTCAAACAAAAGGATGTCTCTTTTGAAGTTGTTGGAGGATTATATTTTGATCTTGAGTGCAATACGGATAGGTTGACTAATATAAAAGAAGACAATTTTTATATGAAGGATCTTGTCAGCAGTCATGATGGTGTAGAAGACATCAATGACAATTTGCATATGAAGGATCTTGATGACATCAATGACAGTTTGCATATGAAGGATCTTGATGATATCGATTTCATAGATGATGTTATGAATGATGTCATTCCAGAATATACAGATCTTGGTGCAGAGGTCATCGTAAACGACTTCCCTAGCTTCAGGTAGATTCATGTCTTTATAACTCCACTAAGAAAACTTTTTTCAAATTATAGATTGTAACATTAAACTCTCTCTACTTTCATGTTATTTTGTAGCCATGATAGTCCTCCCCTCACCCCAGAGATGCATAATAAGGACACAACAAACAATCCTATTGAGAAGACACAGTATGAAGATAATCTGGTGCACAATGAAGGTTCGGATGGTGAATATATGTTGCAAGATGGGACGGAAGTTCAGCTTGGTCAATGTTTTAAAGACAAGAAGATACTGCAGAGGTGTATTCATAAGTATGCGATGCGCAAGAACTTTCAATTCAAGGTAATAAGTTCGGATAAAGAACGATACATATTTAAATGTCATGGTCTGAATTGCAAATGGCGACTACATGCATCAAGAGTTAATGGTTCTGGCCAATTCAAGATAAAGACGTATGTTGGGATACACTCTTGTCTGTCACCGACTGGAGAAGATAATCTGCAAGCAAGAAGCTGGGTGTTGAGTGAGTATGTTCTATCACATATCGAGGGACATGAGGTGTATAGGCCAAGACAGATTGTCAATGATATATGACACGAGTTTGGGGTCAAACCCAGTTACAAGAAAGCGTGGAAATCTCGAGAAATTGTAATAGAGAAACTTAGAGGATCATTTGACACATTATATGCGGATCTCCCGACTTATTTCCACGAACTTGAGAAGTGCAACCCGGGTATAGTAACTGCAGTGCATTCAGATCCAGTGGATGAGGTGTTCAGTTCTGCTTTTTGGGCGATCGGTGTGGTACTTAACACTTTTCGAACTTGTTGCCGAAAAGTGTTAACCCTTGACGCGACACATTTGAAAGGAAAGCATAAGGGGATACTATTTGTCGCAGTGGCTCTTGACGTGAACAATAACCTCATACCTATCGCCTTTGGATTGGATGAAAAGGAAAACCATTGTTCTTGGGAATGGTTTTTAACTCATCTGAAACAAGCATTAGGGCCACTGGAGGATTTAGTGATTATCTCATATAGAAACCCTTCATTGTTAAGCAAAGTTCAAGTACTCCCAAATGCATTTCATGCCTACTGTACGTATCACATTTCAATGAACATGCACAAGCTGTGTAAGGACGAGAGTGTGAAGCCTTTCTTTTGGCTAGCAGTAAAGGCTTGCAGACGGTCGAAGTTTCGTGAGTTCATGATGATTATTTCTCAGACAAATCAACAAGCATATGAATTTTTAAATGAGATTCCGAGGAAAAAATGGGCAAATGCTTACTCTCCGGTCAAGAGATATGAGATTCTCACATCTAATATAGCGGAGAGTGTTAATATCTTATTGAAAGAGGCAAGAGAATACCCGGTTACATAATTAGTAGAGACAACACGTGAAATAACTCAAAAGTTTATTTCACTCGACACAAGGAATGGTTAGAGTGACCTTCAAGGTTGACTAAAAATGTCGAAGACAAAATGGAAAAGGATTTTCAGAAAGGACAAAGTAGATGTGTTGACGGTATCAATGATAATGAATTTATAGTCCATGGAGAAGAACATAAGGAGTTGGTCAATCTACTTCAAAGGTCGTGTACTTGTGGTAAATTCAATGTGATGGGATGACCTTGCGAGCATGCTCTTGCTGCATGTAGGAAATATCACAATGACAAATATGAATATGTTGATCGATATTACACAACGGAATGTGCACGGGTGGCTTATGAGGGGTCGATTTACCTGGTGCCAGACAAATGTGATTGGGAGACACCGGATGCACTACTCGTACTATGTGAGAAGATGAAGCCACCAAGATATGGTATGACAAGCGGAAGAACGAAGAAGAAGAAACTTCTATCACAAGGAGAAGAGCGTCAATCTGTAAAATGTGGTAGATGTAAGCAAACATGGCACAATAGACAATCTTGTACTCGAGTAACTGGGCAAGAAGAGCAGAAAAGTTGTAATTTTGTAAAAAAAATTTGTCATTTTGGACAAAGATACATGTACTTATGGAAGAAAAGTTGTAATTTTGGAAGAAAAATTATAATTTTGGACAAAGAAATAGAAATATTTGAAATATATACTTGCTTCGATCGTGAAGATTTTTGTGTATCGACCCTTCATAAAATGCATCGACTTCGTAAGTAAGCTACTGCCCAGTTGCAATTGTAACGACCCTGTCACCTGTAGTGTATCGATCCTTCATAAAATGCATCGACCTGCATCGACCTCATACGTTAGCTACTGCCCAGTTGAAATTGCATCGACCCTGTCTCCTTTGGTGTATCGACCATTCATAAAATGTATCGACCTGCATCGACCTTGTAAGTAAGTTACTGCTCAGTTGAACTTGCATCGACCCTATTCATTTTGGTGTATCGACCCTTTATGATATGGTATCGACCTTGTGTTATGTTGTATCGACCCTTATGCTCGTTAAATGTTGCGCAATATAGGATTTCTTCCTAAGTTTCTGTCAACCTGTTTCTAAACCTGTTTTGAACATGTTTCTGATTAAACTGTTTACATTATATTAAACACCTCAACACATCATAATACATCATAATAATTATAATACATGGATAGTTAATTATTTACATTTTAATACATGGAACCTCAACTGTTTACATTACATTCAACTGACAACATACATGGACCCTCAACTGTTTACATTATATTGAACATGTGCACTCCCTCACAACAAAAATTCACCCAGACAACATACATAGCAGCTCCCTCCCTCCCTCCCTCTCCTACATAGAAGTCTTGCCTTCATGAAATCGTAAGCAATACGATACCGGCACTTTGGAATATCCCTCTAAAGCATTAAAAAGACGTATATTATCAAACAAAATAACTTATAAAACAAACAAAATGAAAATAAATTAGATTCTATTTATTACCTGCTGAAATGTAGGATGTAAATCAGCACATAGGAAATCGATGTATTTAACTACAAATATCCTGCAATCATGAACATTTTCTTGTGTGGGAATAGTGTCAGAATCCATTGCTTGAAACTCCCATTCTTTTCCTTCTAATGTCTGCTCATCCCCCGCAGCACTGAAAAGTAGTGGGAGCCCCTCCTTCAAAGATGCTACTTCATAAGCATGCCTGTCCAGTAGATCATCGTTGTAGTAAGAGTCCCATATAAACACTTGTCTTTCTGGGGGCTCAAGTACGAACAATATCCTGTGGGTTCCTTTTGGCCACTCTCCTTCCACTCGCTTTCTTATTAGGTAGGGAATGTAGACATGTTTAGAACACCACATCTTTGCAACCAGTTCCTTGAGTACCGTGGGAATCAATGAGGCATTGTACAGAGTAAGGTTTTTGCCATATCTTCTAATTAGACTAATGCCTAGGTTTTCAGGAGCCTCTGTACTCATATTGTTGAAAAGTGAATCCTACCATAGGAAAAACATAGTCAGCATATTATATAGATTAGTTGTCAAATTCCAGAATATTCAACTTTGATTATTAACCTACTGTAAACAACTCATTTGCAAAAACACATTTCTGGGTGAATATGTCGGGACAGCGCTTGTGCCTCTCAGATAATAATTGCATGAAGGCGTTCATTTCCTAAATATATTTAAGTATGTTAGTGTAGTGCATTGTTTAATATGGTAATTTTAAAAAGAAATATTCGTATGAAATCCCTCAATTACCCAATTCCCGAACCAACAGGTAGGGGATGACACTTCATGCACAACAGTCGGAGTGATTAATAGGGTAGCAACCGTGTTGCATCGGGACTGTTCACTCCCATTCTTCCTACGTTGTTTGGCAAACTCCATCATCTCTCGACGTTCGGCTTCAGATATATGTCAGAGTAAATTCAAAATTGGCTCCTCCGTGGACACCTTTTTCTTAGCGGCTTTCTCCTTCCGGGCATCATACCAAGGAGACCGCATCCACTGAGAGTCAAAGCGGACCCTCTTCGCCTTCTGTGGCAGTGCCTCATGGACCGTCAGCTCCATAGTCATGGGTGAGTCTACAGATTCTGGTACAATAAAACTCACTGGTGTACCATCAAAAACCTTCTGAAAACAAAATTGTAGATGTCAAATCAGTAACAAACAAAACAAATTTATTGTAAAAAGATTGTGCAAATCACATACCTTATACTGTACAACAAAAATGGAGACAGTAGTCTCCTCAGGCTGAAGTGGAGAGTGTTCGATCGACCTTTGTCTTTCTGTGATAGACATAGCCGGTGCGCCTTCTCGGGGGATTGTCATCATGCGCTGCAAATATAATTATCATTTTATCAAAGGTGAAATTATATATTTTTTTATAAAATTCAAAGTAAAATAGAGTTCTTACCCTGCAAACTTCCTCCTTCAATTGTCTAACCTCCTCACTCAACTTGTTTACAATCACCTCGATGCGGCCTTCACTCGCATGAATTTCGGTTTTATGGTTTTCATCGCTCCTCTTAATAGCCTTATCAATATAGAGCTTGAGCTGGTCCAAGAGCCTACTATCAGAACTACTATCTCTTCGTGCCCTCTTCCTCTTCTGGGTAAGAGGAGAAGCTGTCATGTCCACCTCCTCCTCTTCCTTGTCCTCCTCCTCATCCTCCTTGTCTTTGTCTTTTTTCTCCTCCCTCTTCTCTTTAGGAGGAAGGTCCCACTCTTTGTGGACTGTTGAGTCCAACCCTCCAAGCTGGGTGAGTACATCAATCACTGCCGGCTCTTCGAGCTCCCTCTTAGTGGGCACGAGGGGTGGTAAAACCTCAGCGTACAAGTAAAAAAGTTAGTTACATCAGTAATATAAGAAATACTTATATTTAATGCGGTAATTAATAAAATAAAAACTTACATCTGGACTCATTAACACCCGTTGGGTATCCTCATATTTAATGTAGGTCATGATCTTCCAATGTAGGAACCGAGGAAATGTATTGGGCACTATCAGGATGGGATCCGAAGAGGACTTCATACCCTGCCCTCATCTCACGAATGCGGGAATACATTCTAGTAGCCAAACCTATTACAATAAAGTAATTAAGTCATAAAATATGAAAAAACAATTAAGTATAATAACTATAAAGATAAACTATAGTTCTATTACCTGGAATGCAAAAGCGCAACCATATATGTTGTATCTATAGCTGCCAATGGAGAGTGCAAACTCCAAAGATGCCTTCAACTTTTTGTATCCAAATACTCCCCATGGATAACTATTGAAGGCAGGAAGGTATTCCACTAGAGCCCACCATTTCTCATCTACACAGGCGGTGAAGACCTTTGCATTCAAAAAACTCTCTACAAAAAGAAGCAAGCCTAGCTGCACGGCTTCCATATTATACTTCTCCCCAAGCCCTTGGATCTTTGTCAACAAATCTTTCTTATGGATTTCCTCGGGCTTCCTTTTGCGGAACATCTTCTTCTTAAGTTTCTGCTCCCCCAAATCGATTTCATGGGGGTAGAAGGAATGGATCTAAGACCCATGGCTAGGGCAAAATCCAACTCCCTAAATTTCATCATGACCCCCCAATCTCAAACTCCATATCTCCTACGTGGTGTTGGAGAACGAAGTGAGCCACCATACCACAAAATGTGAATGTGTGTTGATCCGTAAAATACCCAAACACTTGCTCCTTCCATAGAACCATTCTATTTGGCACACTCTCGAAATTCTGTTTGATCTCCCACAAAAAAGCCTGAGTGCATTTCACGGAAGGCTGACCCTCCGTTTCAATTAAGGGGACTGAGGATTCATACTTCACATTTTCATGGATTTTTCTACTCTTTGTTGGCTTCCTTGCACTCTTTGTTGGTTTGCTTGGGCTCTTCAGAACTTTGGGTTTTGCAACAATCTTCTTCCCTACCATTTTCTTCACCATCCTACAAAAGGAAAAAAATAAGCATGATAAAAACAATACTTTTGACAAGTGGTCGATATAGTCGATGCACAAATTGCAAAAGAGTTGATATATTAAGCTTACAAGGTCGATACATGTATCAAACTGTACAGGGTCAATAAAAATTGTACAGGGTCGATACATTAGAACAAAGGGTTCGATACATTAGAACAAAGGATTCGATACATTAAAGGGACATGGTCGATACTCATTCAAATAGGATAGTAGCTTACTTATGAGGTCGAAGCAGATCGATACATTCATTGCACAGGTTGATGCTTGTGCATCGACTAAAGTGGATGGTTGATGCATGTATCAATCTAGTGCATCCAGTCGATGCTTTTATTGCACTAGGTTGATGCATGTGCATCGACTAGAGTAAAGGGTTAATACATGTATGAATCTAGTGCATCCAGTTGAAGCTTTCATTGCACTAGGTTTATGCATGTGCATCGACTAGAGTAAAGGGTTGATACATGTATCAACCTAGTGCATCCAGTCGAAGCTTTCATTGAACTAGGTTGATGCATGTGCATCGGCCATCGTCTTCAACCTTTGAAAAAGTATGTTTCGGCCTATGCATCGACCCTTCACATACTTGCATCGACCTAGTGCAAAAAAATTGTTGCAATAAACAAGAAAACATTGTTGGTTTTTAGAGCCCTTTTTTAGAGGAAAATGTATGAGTTTCATACGAATGAAATAAGGTTTTTATAAGTATTTACAAGAATGTAAGTTTCAAAACTGAAATCCTTCAAAAAAACTACTATATATCCAAAAAACTGGAATAATAAAAATCCTTCAAACGGAAGGAACCACGTACCTTTAACAATCAATTGAACCTCTCGGAATCACTTCACGAAGGAAACTTGGGGATCTTGAAGGTATTCAGTTGAGCGTCGATACAGCTTCCAGTAGAATCGATGAAGGAGATGAGAGGGTCGAAGCAAAGTGGAGGAGTCCTTACGATTTCCCGCTTAGTTATATGTTTGGGACAAAAGATGTTATAAACCAAAAGCATAAGGGTCTGAAGAAGAGCCCATTGTGCGCCAAACAAAATCCAAAGGCGAGGGGGTGAGCGTCTCTGAGAAGGACCAAGGTCCTTCCCCATCTTCATTTAATCCCACTCCCTCGGCATCCTATATGCCCAAAGCTTCTTATCCTCAGTGCTTAAAAGATTCTTCCCCTTTTAGGCAAAAGGGGAGCCAAAGTTGATGATATGATGAAGGTCTTTAAACAAGTCAATATTAACCTTCCTCTCATAGATGCCATTAAACAAGTCTCGGCTTATGCCAAGTTCCTTAAGGACCTATGCACTCAAAAGCATAAATCATGGACTCATATGTCCAAAAAGGTCCTTCTCACCGATTAAGTGAGCTCCATTATCCATTACAACATCCCTCCAAAATTC
This sequence comes from Tetracentron sinense, assembly GCA_015143295.1. Classification (NCBI taxonomy): domain Eukaryota; kingdom Viridiplantae; phylum Streptophyta; class Magnoliopsida; order Trochodendrales; family Trochodendraceae; genus Tetracentron; species Tetracentron sinense. Next base: position 2,703,181 of record CM026574.1, on the reverse strand, counting down.
AAATATCCTGGTGCTCCTACCATTTCATGTATAATTGGGGATCCCTCTATTGACCAGGTACTTCTAGATTTAGGAGCGAGTGTTAATCTGCTGCCTTTCTCGGTGTATAATAAATTAGGCTTAGGAGAGCTTCAACCCACATCCGTCATGTTACAATTGGTGGATAGATCTATAAAAAAGCCTCGTGGGGTGGTTGAAGATGTTCTTATCAAAATCGATAAATTATACTTTTCTGTCAATTTTCTTGTCCTCGGCATGGAACCCGTGCATAACCCAAAGAGCGAAATTCCACATTTTCGGCCGTCCATTCTTGGCCACTGCCAATGCTGGCATAAACTGTAGAACTTGGGTGATGGATGTGCCATTTGGTAGCATGAAAGTTCAGTTGACCATTTTCACCACTCCCGAACAACAACAAAAAGGAGATGAGTGCTTCTTGATTGATGTGATTGATGAAATAGTTGAAGAGACCCCTCCCTATGCTTTAACTGTTAATCCCTTAAAGCATCCCTCACTCAACTCAGAACCCCGGACCCTAATTTAGCAAAGTTCAACAAGGATAAAAATTATTTGCTACCTTCTAATCATCTCAAGGGCTTTCAGTTAGAGAAGCATAAAGTGAGAATCACATGCCCATGCTTGTTCAACCCTTTTGCCTATAAGCTCAAGTCATACAAGTTATATCATACACCTGGGACCTTTCAAACGCGTAGGAAATCCATCTTCTCTGATCCAGATGGGCGGATCCTCAAAGCTAAAGCCCAACTTCACCAGCCCTATGTTGAGGACATTTTGACTGGGAAGCTGCTCGAGTCCATCGAGATGATGGACCCCATCTACTTGGAAGGATGACTTAAAAGTGTCTGGTTGAAGATGATAAACTTACCACTTGTTGAGAGGCAACCCAATTTTTTTTGTACATTTACTTGAGTCTAAGCTTGGGGTGGGATAAAATACCCCAGCCAATCTAAAAAAAAGAGAGAGAATTTTTTTTGCCCTTTGTTGTCATTCGTTCTACCGACTTGCTTTTGTTGGATAATCGTGCTCATGCTTTATTTCCCAAAACTTTTAAGCACTATCCATTATTTTTTTGACTCCATGACTACTAACATCTTTGCAGGATTAGTTTGAATGACGTTTTGGGTGGGTTTTGTGATTGATTTATTTTCTGTTCACCTCCCTTCGTCATGTTTCATATTTGGAGTGCCCTTCGCCCACCGATACTATTGTACATCCCCTAATATGTGCTTGAATTCTTTTATTACATTGAGGATAATGTAATCTTATAGTTTGGGGTTGGGAAATAACTTTCATTATTTCATTGATAGTGAAACTATGCAATAGGGTAGGACATGCAAACAGATCAAATTATGAAAATTGATCAATTTTGAATTTGAATCAAAGTGATACACATGTTATAATCCACTTATGATTGATTGGCTTAATTTGAGAACAGATGATCCCAAATAGATACAATTCATACCTTGAGCTATGCATGCTGAAAAACTTTGAGTCATAAGTTTACTTTGAAAAATTGCACGAACACTCTATAATATTGTCTTGTGGGGTTTGAAACTAAATTGATCAATAGAATTTTTTTGACTCCTCTGAAGGAGTTGGGTGACCTAAAAATTGAACACCACCTTTGACTAAAATTGAAAATTTATAATGTCACAAATAGGTTACCTGATCGGGTTTTGCACTTAGTAACCGGGCCTCCTGCCTCACTAAGCAGAGAGTACTCACGTCAAACAGTATGAACTTTGGAATGGATAAATAACCAAAGAAAAAAATGGGAACCCTCACTATCTGTTCTTCACTCTTTGAACCAAACACTCACCTAGTTACCGAGCCTCCTGCCTAACTAAGCAGAGAGTGTTCATGTCAAACAGTGGAGGTTCTGGGATAAACATCTAATATAGGGTGATTAGTCTGAGTTCGGAGCCTATTTGACTCGAGTTAATAAGCCCTAGGAGTGTCTTAATACCTGGTGCCCTAATGCCTTTTGGTTTGGGAGTCACTGGCCTAACACTCGCTACACGGGTTGTCTAAAAAGCTTAACGAACTTAGACTCTGCACAGTCCACTCATTAAAAAAAAAAAAAGTATCCAGAAAAAGACTTGGGTGGGTTGTATAAATTGACAGGCAATCTGATAACATAAGGAGTGATAGAATAACTGTTGAGAGAGAAGGTCGAGATCACATATTCAATTGATAGTCACACTACACATCAAAGGAATCCAATGACCAATTTTTAATAAGCAAAAATGTTCAAAATTGGGGAAAATTGTGTGAGCTTGAGAATGTGAAGAGTCAAGAATGTAAACCGGTTAATAATGAGAGGATTATGTCATATGTATCATGATTTTAAGGATTTAGAATGTGTATAAGTTAATCTTTTAACAGTTGCATATCATACTTGAGCATACTTGCAGGATTACAGGGTAGTACTGATGTTTGTGGGTATTATCTCTGGTAAACCCTCACGAGACGTCACTCATTTACTAGGGCCCCTTAGGAAAAAGACTTGTTGCATATGCCAAATGCAACAGGGGATTCCACGAAAGGGGATTTAGTTTAGTTTGGTTTAGCTTAGTTTTTATTTTTATTTTATTGCTCGAGGACTAGCAATATTTAAGTTTGGGGCTGTGATCAATGTTAATTGTTACACATTTATACACCTTAAACTACATTTATTAATTTTGTTAAGTCTCTTTATCCATTATGTTACTTCACTTGGGTGTTCTTTTGGACTTTAGGTTCAAGCAAAGAAAATAGGATTAAATTGAGGATTTACAAACTTTGGAGATTTAGGTGAACCTCAAGCGAGCAAAGATTCAAGAAACAACAAGAAAAAGAAGAATTCAGTGACAATCGCTCGCCAACGATCAATCGGCCAATGGCCAAGGATGGCCGATCGATCGGTCGATGCCGTGAAGCCCAGTTTGAAATGCGCGAAAAATCTCATCTCGACCTATTTTGGACACTTCTAAAGCCTTTTTTAGAAGAGAGAAAGAAAAAGAAGAATTGGAATCTAATTAGGATTCGTAAATCAACAAAGGCTCTCTCTCTATAAAGAAGAAAGTAACATCATCATACACTTGTTCTGAATTTTGAGGAATAAAGAAATACGACTCTGGAGATCTTTGAAGGCTTAAGGATGTATTCTTCGTTGAAAGCGGTGTTCTTCACTCTCGCCATGAATTAGTCTTCCTTTCTAGGGTTTAGATGAAACCCTTGTCACGTAACTGTATCTCTATATATTTTATTTAGGTTTTTTTGATTGTAAACAATGATTGTATAATAAGAGGATTGTTCAATGACCAGGTTTTATTGATTATATTTGATTTCAATAGAATTCTATCCTTGTCTTAGGTTTTATGAAATTGAAATTAAAAGAATCCATATTAGTTTTCTGTGATTATTGATGTGGGTTTTATGCAATGGTAATTATTGTTCAAGAGGTTGAATACTAAGATGTTCTATATTTAGGGAAGACGAGTGATTTCACAACCCTAATTTAATATGTATCACTCGTGCTAACCAAAGATAGGACATGCCTAGGATTTGATCCCTTGTATCATTCCCGATCAGTTGGATACGGACTTGTAGTCACTCTCACTTTAATTATTTACACTATGATAGACCTGGATAAATGCATTAGGGATCGGTTATAAAGCTAGTGGTGGATTTAAAAGCCCTAGATTTTCTCTTATCACAAAAACTCTTAGTTTAGTTAATTAAAATATAAATCATTAGTTCAAATTATGTTCTTAGTCTAAAAACAATCAACCCAAATCAGCTCTGTTACCCATTGACTTAGAAATAATCTTGAGAAAAAGGCAACGAAACCAACGCAATCTTCTGTGGTTTGACACCCCAAACTAGTCACTATTCTACGGAATTGTAACTACTACGAGGTTTATTGAATTGACGATCTATGCTGATTTTTTTTTTAGATACATGGATTATTGGTTACAACTAATAATCCTTTTCGATCCAACCAAAATCAGCCAAAGGGGTGCCGATTTGGCTGATTTTGTGTCTTGTTCTGAAACACTTCATATGGGTGCCGTTTCGGTTGATCCCATTGACATACATTTCCTGGCCTTCCTCGCTGCTCATACCGAGGTCCCCACTCATCGTCTGAAGAGACATACCTTGGTCGCTTCCCTGAGATGAATGCTCCGTTTTCCCTCACCACGGCCTCAACTGCCGCACCTCTTGGCCTGATTCGAGGCTTGAGATCATCTTTAAGTCGGTCGAATTTGGCTGCACGGACCATCAACTTATCTAGACGTCAGGGGCGTTCAAGAGCAATGGATTTGCACAGCTCAGAGCCGATTGGCAATGCATTCTTTAATGCCATGATGTTGCTTCCATCATCGATTTCGTCAATGTTCAGGACTTCCTCATTGAATCGTTGGACGAAGTCTCTTAGAGATTCTGTAGACTTCATCTTCATAGTGAAGAGTGAGTCTACGTCTGCCTTCTTCTTCTTGTTGGAGATATAACGATCAATAAAGACTGACCGTAGTCCCGCCATGTCCCTTATTGATTTGGAAGATAGGTTTTGAAACCATCACAATGCGGATCCTTATAGACTGGTTGGAAAAGCTTTGCACAGGAGGGCATCGTCTGGATTGCGAAGAGCCATGACATGATTGAATTGGAACAAATGGTCAATTGGATCAGTTTTTCCATCGTACAGGGCAAAGTTTGGAGTCACAAACTTCCGGGGCGTGGGGGTCTAGTTGATTCGTGCGGAGAGGGGAGAACTCTCGACATCCCACTTCGCTTGCCAAGCAAACTGGTTCATCTGACTTCCACTTGCCCGCCTGAGGTGGGCATTGATCATAGCCTCCACATTATTTAGGGTTGTCCATGCCACTTGATCTCCATAATGACTACCATAGAAAGCCTGACCTTGTGATTCATCATGAGCATACTGAAAAAGCGGAGAACAGGGTCTGATCGTTTCACGGGGAGGAGAACGAAGCACGAACCTATTGTCATGATGGCTTTGAAACATCAAGGAAGCTAGCCTTCTTCCTTGCTCCCTTGGAGGAGATGGAAAGAGAAGTTGCCATTGAACATCTTGCTTTGGCAAGGGATCTCTTCGCTCCTCTCGTCGTGGTGAATCTGGCCGTAAATTTTGACCACGTGGACCTTCTTGGAGACCGTTTCGGTTAGATGGTTGCAAATCTGGGTGCTGAGGATTATAAGCATAGGCTCTTGGATTTAGGGGCTGCTCAGGCTCCGACTTATACATGTCTTATTCATAGGCCTCTAGCCTTTCTTCGAACGTTTGTTGAATGTTTGTTAGTCGATTCAATGTGGACTGCTTTAGAATCATGTCCTCCTGTTGTTGCTACAACAAAGTGATGATTTGGTCGGCCTGAGATATGTCCCCTTTAGGAGAGGACTGCTTGAATGCATTTCGTGTTGTATCTCCATCGGAGAGAACTTGTCTGGAAGCTTGTCCAGGGGTTTGTAATGAAACAGGGGTGGCTTGTGTGCCCTGACCATGCTCTTGTCTTGTCACATCTTCGGCAAGAGGAATTTGAATTCGGTCTGCCAGTCAACCTGAACTCAAATGATGAAAAGTGAGATGAAAAGGACTTGGTATTGATGAAAAGTATGGAACTGTGGGGTTTTAAAATATGTGAAGAGTTTTGTATAAGTAAAGGGAATTTGAAAAAGATAGTTTTGGTATACGTGTTAATGGCTCAAAGTGTGATTTTCGAAAAGGGTAATTACTTCCCTCCTTGTAAAGCTTTGAAAAGTCTGGTTTTGATAAGGGTAGTTGATACCCCCCAGTAAAGTAAAAGGTTTCTGAAAAAGGATATTTGATACCCCGTTTAAAGTATGATTCTCAACGGAAGTTTGCAAAGTAAGGTTTTGACAAGGGTATTTACATACCTCCTGTTAAGTGCAAAGGTTAAGAATTATGGGTATTGGATGGCCCCTTTTGAAGTATGATTTCTGTAAAGGGTATTTACATGCCCCCTTGTAAAGCTGAAAAAAATGAAAGGGTATTTACATGCCCCTTGTAAAGTATGATGTTCCACAATGGGTATTTGATGCCCCCTTGTAAAGTTGAAACATATGAAGGGTATTCTATATTCTTCCTTGTAAAACATGTTTTGAAAGTATGTGTAAGGGTAGTGGATACCCCCTTGTAAAGTTTGTTTTGAAAAGTATGAACTCAAAGAGTGCTTCGCAAAGCAAGTGCTCAAAGTATGTGTTTTTGAAGTATGATTTAAAGAAGTTTGAAAAGGATGAATTCGAAGTATGTTTTGCAAAGAAATGATTCAAAGTACGTTTTAAAGTAAGATTTAAAGTATGTATAGATGAGTTTCAAAAGTATGGTTTCCGCACTTTGATTATATTTCTATGCTTTAAAGTATGTTATTTTGATGTTATGACATTGCTAGTTAGTGGTTGGTATACGCTTAGTATTTAATGCTCAGCCGAACTATAATATTCGGCAAGTACATAGGTTGATATGCGTGCTCTTGAACCATGGTTTGAAGAAAGGTACAATGGTGTGTCGGTGGGCGGCTAGTTGGAGAAAGAAGGGAACCTTGATAGGTGACCCTAAGGTTGAGTAATGAGAGAGAGTGACATGTACTTGAGCAATTCTTTGTGGGTATTTTGTATCAGACTTGAGTTAGTAACTCAAGTGATGGACCCTATGTACAGGTTTAGTTTATAATTAAGTCTTTTGTTTAAGTTGATACTTGGAAGAACATGTTATAAAGAATAAATTTTCAGGTTTGCCTTTTAGCATGCCTTATGTGCTCTTATGGGATGGTTTGAAGTGTAAGTCACGTTGCCAAAGTATCATAACTCCAAGTGGTATTTTGGTTCGCGACAAAGGGATGTTAGAGTGTGATGGAGGGATATGGGTAAGAGTTAGAAATCAAAGGTGGAGACAGATGGGTGAGGGAGTAAAGGGTGTGGTGGAGAGATGAGAAGAGAAGGGTTCTTTGTGAGCACCTCTTCAAAACGGTTTGTGAGAAAGAGGTGGTGTGGAGATCTGAGAGAGAGAGAGAGAGAGAGGGAGAGAGAGGTAAGATGAGAGAGAAATATGGTTAGAGAGATTAGATGTGGGTGGCGAGATGAGAGATAAATGTGAGTAGAAAGATTAGATGTAGGTGGTCATGCACGATGCACCCAACTTACAGAGAGAATTAAAGGGAGAGAGAGGTGGGGTGTGATTTGGTATACCCACAACCCCTATGATTCTATACGGAGCAAGTGTATCAAAATTGATACGCCCCACGCATATAACTTGATTTGGTGAAAATTGAATGTTATCTATGCAATTATTAAACAAATTTGATGGATGACTATTATTGTCCATCAACATGATAGTTCTTAAGTTATTTAATAATACAATGATTTTTTTATTATTTATGCTTAAATAAATTTTTTTCAATGAATCTTAACAAATTTACTCTTAATATTGACATTGATCTTTTAGGAAAGAAGCTTTAAAGGGGAGATGTCGCAAGCCTCGTCATCTACTGCTGCACACTTCGTACTTTATTATGCACTAGAATTCATTTTTTTTTATTTGAGTACAAAAAATATCATTTGATGTATTGAAATTCAAATTCAATGAATTCATGTTTTTTAAGTCTATCAATTGATATACTATTTTACAATCATTATGGTTACAAATTGTACGGTTTAAAGAAGAACAATATTTTGCTCCACTGGTTAAATTTTTTAAACCCCTATGATTTTTTTTTAAATTTCTAAAAAAACATAGGGTAAATATGTGCACCCTAGGGGTGAGCTAATCTTAACTATATTTAAAGAGATTTAAAGGGGGCTGAGTTAATCATAGCCAAGAAATAACTATCCCTCGACCGTGCTACACTTTATGTTGGTTTTGGGCCACTAGTCATCAGCTCTATCCTCTAAACCCTCATTTACTGTAACTGATAAGATTATTAAATGATAAAGGCATAATTCGTCCAATTACAAAAGTGTTAGGCTATATTGGAAGGGGGAGAGAGTGTGGGAAGAGGAACCTTAGTGAGGGGTTAATTTGACATTATGACAATTCAATCAACTTTTTAAATTTAGTTCGTGGTTCTTTTTTAAATCTTGATAGGTTAAAGTACACTTAGATTACTATAAGTTATCAAATTTACATATTGAAATTTTTTATGGGTAGTTTTGATCTTTGAATTGCTCAAATTGCTAATCGTGCTTGATAAATTTTTATATATTACAAACATTATAGAATCTGTTATATGTTTCATTGAAGTTGATTATTATTTTTCTCTTATTCTTTTCTTAATGAATATCTTCGAATTTTATTAAATGAAACATAATCTATTGTGTAGGAACCTACCAGTTTAATCAAATCTGATAGATCCAAACTATTGACCGGGTGTGACATCAATCGGAATCTTGAGCACTGTTCCCCTTCTTTAAACTCTTTGATGGATATTAAAGATGTATTTGGTTTTTTTTTCTCATTGTCTCTTTATTTAAATCAATATTTCACATCCGGTCATTGTGTATAATTTTTGCAATAAAAAAGGACTATCCACTCATGTGCATTCCGCTAGTATATATAATAATTACATATATGGTAATTTTGTAAATTAGAACATTTTTTTCGTTACATTACAGGCTACTAGTGAAGACCCCGTGCGAGGCACGAGATAATACCTTACTCCAAAAAATGATTATGATAACAGAGAGAGAAAATGCATATATAAAAACGAAATATTTTACAAATAGAAATTGAGATAAAATTAAATAATAGAAATGGCTGGAGAAAATTTTCAAATATATAATAAAAATAGATCCACCCTGTAATAGGAATATAAATATATATCAGAATGTTAAAATAAAAAAAAAATGTTTGTATAATGTGACTTAGAAACACATGATCAAATCACATTCAAAATACCCAAAAAAAAAGGAAGAGATGACACATTAATTTGGGTGATGTTGTAAAATCAAGACAAAAAACATCATTTTTTAATCATAATCCCATTATCCATCATTCTTTTAAAAAAAAATCTAACTTAAAATATTAGTAAAACAAATCGTAGTGAAACCAACTCTTCATTGCTGAAAATTTACATAATGCATACTTCAGCCAAGTGTAGTGTCTATGTGACTTGGCTAACTCGCTTATTGGTTGGATGGTAGATAACATAAGGGACATCTTCTGGAAGTCCATGTCCTTGCAGTCTTTCAGTGCTATATATGTTCTGCTAGTATTACCTGAAAATGTTTGAATGGAGTTGATCTGACAATGTATTGATATGAATACTTACACCTATTCTCATTTGATTCAATCCATCATTTGCCTAAATTATAATATAAACAGGGGGAGGGAATTTGCAATTCCATAACTTAATTCTAATATCAGAAATATTTTTTTAATATTAAGAACAAAAAAAGGAAACGGAGCTCAGGGAAGAGGGAGCTCAGAATAATCCTCTTGTTAATAATAAAAAAGGGAGTTTAGAATAATCCTCTTATTGGAAACTTCTCCAACAGCCATTTCGACATGACGGGATCGGACGCCTCTCTCTCATGCCCAATCATCTTTAAACAACTGGAGAGTCAAGTTCCCATTCTCTTTCCTTTTCCCTTTCACCTCCACATTACTAAAAATTTCACAAACAATGAAAGAACCACAGACAACATGAGAATCCCAAATATATTTACAAAAATAAAAATAGATACTTTGAGCAAGAGCTAATCAAGAAGTAAGTTTTGCACTGGATGGAAATCCATGCTTTTGACAGCAAAACCCTGATTTTAGTGTCATATCAACAGTCTTGGGCAAGTCTTCAGAAGAGTATAAGCTCTGGGCATGGCTCTGGATGGTGTATGCGACAGGCAAAATATTAACATGCAGATTATTTACCTGCAAATAAAATCATGTCAACATCAAACCAATTATGTAGTCTACAACTTGAAAGAGAAATACGAAGTCTGAAAAACAAAGCTCCAAAGGTAGTAACAGATCCACCAAGGACAGTACATGAAGAAGACAAAAAGGAGCCTGAATATATTGCACCTAATCTGATATACTGAAAGGTCTTGATCTCTTCAAGACATGTTCAGAATCTGCTGTTTGATAGTCCATAACTGGGTTGTTAGCAGGAGGAGTCCTAGAACGCTTTAAGATAGCTGTTACCATGAAAAATAAATACACATGGGATAAAAAGCATCAATCAAGAGGAGAAATTTCTTGGTTTAAAAAAATGGCACTCCATCATAAAAAAACAATTCGAATGTCAGCTAAAGGTGTCACCATGCCAGGCACAAGTCAGCAAACATCTTATTAGGGAAAATCTTCATGTATCTATTATTTTTTTTCTTAAAAACTAAATGCATATCATGTATATAGTTTCCAAACAGACACTTATTCATCAAAATTCATTGTATACTATTGTATAATTTAATAAGAAAAACTATTGTATAATTTATGAATTAACACCTCATAACATATACATATATACATAGGCACACACCAGATTAATTGTGCATGAATGTGTCGAAATATCAGGTTTTTCAGGTAGAGCATATCCAGCACTCTATAAATCTGTTAAAATCGCAGAGGCAAAATCTATTTCAGTCACACAACAGCTTCAAAAAGATTAGTTCAGTGAAAAGGGTTCAGATCAAAGTACATGCACTGTTAGAAGCAGATAAACCTATAGGCCCAGCAGAAACTGTGGGGTGAGGCACAGGAGATGGATTGGTTATCCATCCTGCAATAGATGTTGGATGAGGTGGTGGTGCAGGCTGTAATGGCTAAGAGAATGAACTGTACAATAACAAAAGCACACCATTGTCAATCTATATCTCTAAAACCCTTTTAGTGTTAGCGTCTAAGAAGAAACCTGAGGAAATAAGAACTCCAGTACACCATAATCAGAAACCCCTAACAGTAATATGCTATAATCAGAGACAACTCAAAGCTTCAATGAACATAAAAGTTGTGGGTGTGGCAGCCATCACCAGTGAGGCTACTTCACTCATGCGCTCCAGCCGAATCCAAATCCCATAATGTTTGATCTTGGTGCCATTGGTGCCAGAGTGACCACTTGCTGAATTTGGGAACCGAGCATTCTAATGATTACAGTTGGCCTGTACGAAAACAACATAGATTAATAAATATCTATGTAAAAGATTTCATTGAAGCATTTTATCAAGCATGTAGGCTTCAAAACAGAAATACCAAGTCTACAAAATAGTGAGGGATACCAGATAGATTCAAACTCAATCTGCAAAAGGGGAAAACAGGAAGCTCACGGCATGGGGAGAGGGAGAGGGAGAGGGGGAGGGATAGAGATAGGTGAACTTTTATATATCTGAAGTAACAAATAGAATTGGTATACTCAATCGTCACCTGGGCAAAAGAATCGCAGATGCATAAGAACTTCATTGTCGCCACTCTCATTTAACGTTGTAGCACCATGCACAACGATGATCACCTCAAAATGTCTCATTCACACGTTGTTTCTATAAATTATTGAGACATATGCCGAGAGGCAAGGCTTATCAAATCTTAATGGCCACTTTTTTTCCTTCTTTTTTCTAAAGAAAGCTTAACCGAAAGCTTTTCTACTTCAATGGGGGGTGGAGCGGGTGGTAGCCAAATTCTTTTACTCGAATGATCTTATTTTATTTGGGGATGGATTGGGAGAGAAGAAGAGAGGATGTTGAAGATGCAAGGATATATGAAGAAGAAATAGAGGATATGGAGTAAGGGGAGATGGATCGGGTGAGAAGAAAAGATGAAGATAAAGGGTTGAGGAGTTACGTGCCTCTTCCTTGGGAGATGAATATCCTACTTGGAAGAGGCCTCTTTCGAAACGTCTCTTTAAATGTAGTTGATTGCTTGTGTGGAGAGACCAATGCAAGAAAGACATTGTGTAAAAGACCAGAGTAAGTTTTTTTTGTTAAGAAAACTAATTGATGATGTGGCATCGTAAGTGAATAGAAAAATAAAGAAAAACATTGAATGCCACATCAGCAAAAAAAAGTCTGGCTTATAGTACTAGATAGATTAGCTCAGGTCACTTGCAGGGTGGAAAGACTACTCCGCTCACCACTGCAGCATTGTTGCAACCTCCAGTTCCTGGGCAGCTTGGACATCCTAATTCATTTGTACGAGGAACAGCTGCACAAAACATACCACCTCCAATCCCCTTGCCTGTCTCTGTCCAAAAAGGAGCCTCATCAAATGCGAGCTTTTCTTTTAGTGGAGTTGCACACTTAATGCAGAAAGATCCACCGCTGAACTCTGTATGTTTGCTCATTATACCTCTCTCATTCACACCTTACATGAACAAATTGTAACGACCCAGAATTTTAATATAATAAAATTATGGGATTAGAGGTCCTTAATGGAGATTAATTAGTTAAGTGTTTGTTAAATTGGTGAAAAGTAGGTTTTACTCGGGATTGGATTGTACCAAGGAAACTTCAGTGTTTTTACTCGAAAATCGTACACAATGTGTGGATCGACTACTTTGACGATCAACTGTTGTGCCGAATCCGTCGTGTATCGATTTGCGGGACCGCGAAGGTCTTGTATGTAAGAAAATAGAGAAAACGAGAAATTTATAGATTTCCAGAGTTTCCATTGGCACTCAATATGTCGCAATGATTCTAATAGAAATCTGTACGGCTAGTACCATAGCGTGCCGGTCGGCCGTGAGGACGACCATCTGTCGTTTTGGTAGTTAATCATCTTAAAAGAAGAAACGACAGCATGTTTTGTGTCTGAAATCAGGAAATTAGTGGGTTTTGCAGTTTTCTCCCGGACTTACTTTTGACTGTCAAAACTCATTATTTTTCCCCGAAATTTTTACAATAGGTGTTGGGCTGTCTATAGTTTGGTCACCTGAAGTTTTGTCAAAATCGGATTTTATTTAACAGGGTTTTGGAAGCTGTACGCATAAGAAATCGGAAAACTGGTCAAACTGGTCAAACCGGTCAACCGAGTCAAACTGCCACGTGGCATGGCCGTGTGCCATCACATGGGTTCATCCATGTGGCGCTGCATAAGCTAATTTTTGCCTATATAAGAGGGTTAAACCCTCTCATTTCTCAAGAATTGCATAGAGAGCCGAAGCTCTGCCGAATTCCATTTTAGAGAGAGAAAGAGGAGAGAGAAAGGGAAAAAGAGAAAAAGAAGGGAGAGAAAGAAGAGAGAGAAAGGAAAGGGGAGTCCATCTTGGGGTATTTCGACATCCCCGATGCGTTGGCAGCATCTATTTTCTTCTCTGGTGCCTCAATCGATGTGTAGAGAGAAAGGGAGAAATCTAGAGAGAGAAAGTGAAGGTTTAAAGGCGAGGAGCTTCACCTTGTGGTTGATCGTTCTCCCGAGCGCGTTGGCGATGTCCGTTTTGGCCCTAGATACCTCGAAGTACGTGAAAGAGGTAAAACTCCTTCCATCTCTTCTCTTTTCCCTTTTAATTGCTTAAATTGTATGTGGAATGTGTGTGCGTGTTTTGGCGTTGATGAAAAAGGGTCAGAGACCCCGTGAATGATTTATAGGAAGGTGGTGGAGCATGAAAAAGTGAATAGAGGGATGTAGCCTCGGTCTAGGGTGTAAAAACCCCGGATTTAGACCCACTGGAGCTTGGGCGATCGATCTCCCTATAGGGGGCGATCGATCCCCCACATGCAGATGCCTAGGCGATTGATCGCCCAATACTAGCAATCGATCGCCAGTGCCCAAGTTTGCCTATCTGGGTTGTGATGAAGTGTAACTTCATGTGGACATTCGGGAAGCCTTGCTCGAGTCCTAGATATGATGGATCATCACTCTAGGGTGACGAAAAGTTGATTTGAGTTTCGTGTAAGGCGATGGATGGACCCATCGGCCTGGATACGTTTCTTATTGGAACAACCTTGTATGATGTGATAGTGTTTGAGTGTTTGTAAGGCGATGGATGAACCCATCGACCCGAATATGTTTCTTACCGGAACAATTGGTATGATATGATGATCTTTGATCGTGTGAAAGGCGATGAAAAGGTTCATCAGCTGGATAATGTTCCACGTTGGGACAATATACCCTTGGACTTGGTCCTCGGGCGTGGGTCAACTATTTCAATTGTTCAAGTAGGGCTTGAATAATTGAAGACGTTCTACGGTTAGAAAATCTAACATGTGTGAAATGTTGTATGTGGTTCCTCTTTGGCTAGATCCGGAGATGCGGTGTCTAATAAGAACTAGGATTTCTCCGTGACTGATAGTCGGAAGAGTGAGGATGACATTTGGCCTATGGCCCCAGGTTTGATTGGGATCTACAGACCCAGTGATGTATTGAGTTTACAAACTCAATGATGTTACTTTGGGGGAGCATTGTCCTGTGTCGGCAGGTAGGTACCCAATAGAAACTATAATGTACTGGATAGTTGCCTTGAGGGATTAGGTTCTGTAGGGGCAGGTGTACATTCCAACTGAGGTTAGATTAAGTGATGTGATGTCAGTGCCTGACAAATACGAGTTGATCAAATTTCGAGGACGAAATTTTTGTAAAGAGGGGAGATTGTAACAACCCAGAATTTTAATAGAATAAAATTATGCGTTTATGGGTCCTTAATTGCGATTAATTAGTTAAGTGTTGGTAAATTGGTGGAAAGTGGATTTTGTTTGGGATTTGATTGTATCGGTAAAACTTCAATGTTTTTCCTAAAAAATCATACACAATGTACAGGTCGGCTATCTGGTCGATCACTTGTCGTAAAAGTTCCGTCGTGTATCGATTCGCAAGACTGCGGGGGTCTTGAACGTAAGAAAATCGAGAAAACATAAAATTTATAGATTTTTGAAGTTCAGTTGGGACTTAATAATTGTTAGGGATTCTAATAAAAATCCGCAAAACTCATATCACTGCGTGTTGGTAGACCTTGTGGATGACTGTTTGTCGTTTCGGTAGTTCATTATCTCAAACGAAGAAACAGCAACATGTTTCGTGTCCGAAATCGGGAAATTAGTGAGTTTTGCAGTTTTCTTCCAGACTTACTTTTCATAGTCAAAACTAAGAAATTTTCCCCAAAATTTTTACAATAGGTGTCAGACAGCCCCTAGTTCGGTCACCTGAAGTTTCGTCAAAATCGGGCGTCATAAAGTAGGGTTTCAGAGGCCGTATACGTGAGAAAATACAGAAGAATAGTCAAACGGTCAAACCGTTGACTTGGTCAACGGGACCATTAATGGTGGTCATGTGCATGGCACATGACCCTTGGCATATAAATAGGGGGCAAGCCCCCCATTTCTCACTGTTTGCAAACAGGGGGGCTCTGCCATTCGAACTTTCTAGAGAGAAAGTCTAGAGAGAAAGAGAGGAGAGAAAGAAGAGAGAAGAAAAGGGGGAGTCCGAATTAGGATATTTCGATGCTCCCGACGCGTTGGCAGCGTCCGATTCTCTCTGGCGCCTCGATCGGCATGTAGAGAGAGAGAGGAAAAGCTAGAGAGAGAAAGTGAAGGTTCAAGAGAGAGGAGCTCTACCTTGGGGTTGATCGCTCTTCTGAGCGCGTTGGCGAAGTCCGTTTCTTCCCCAGACGCCTTGAAATTCGTGTAGGGAAGTAAAACCCCTACCCTCTCCTCTATTTTCTACTTTTTAAGCTACTTGTCATATGTGGAATGTATGGTTTTTGTTTGGAATGGATGGAAAAGGGTTGAAGACCCAGTGGATGATGTATGGAAGGGTGGTGGTGCATGCAAAATGAGTAGAGGGGTGTAGCCCTTGGTCTAGGGTTGAAAAACCTCGAGTGCACAAGCAGAGTTTGATTAATGGTACATGGTATATCATATATGTGAGTTCTTATGGTTAAAGATCCTTATTCAAGAATTGAAATTTTCTGTTGAAGGACCTATGAGTTTGGACTATGACAACAAGGCAGCAATTAGTATTGCTCACAATCTGGTTTTCCACGATAGAACCAAATACATTGAGATGGGTCATTACTTTATCAATGAACAAATCATCAAAGCTGAAGTGTGCACTTCGTATATGAAGACTAATGATCAACTAGCTGATGTTCTTACGAAAGCAATTAGTAGTGTTCGGTTACTTGAAATGTCAGGCAAAATGGGCATGATACATATATATATGCACTATCTTGAGGGGGAGTGTTCATAGAGGTATTTATGATATTTCATGTTAATTATATTGTGTGTATTATCAATGAACAAATCATCAAAGCTGAAGTGTGCACTTCGTATATGAAGACTAATGATCAACTAGCTGATGTTCTTACGAAAGCAATTAGTAGTGCTCGGTTACTTGAAATGTTAGGCAAAATGGGCATGATACATATATATATATGCACCATCTTGAGGGGGAGTGTTCATAGAGGTATTTATGATATTTCATGTTAATTACATTGTGTGTATTATGTGTAAAGTCATGTCTATTACATACAATACACATAAGGGTAAATGCATAATTTTCCACTTTAGTAATAATATATAAAGGAGAGGAGAGACGATTCAGAATCACAATCTCTCTAATCCCTCTTTTCCTGTTTTCTCTTCTTCCACTTTCTATTCTCTTTCTTCTTCTTCCTCTTTCTACTATGGTAACGTCGTCATGGGAAATTCTAACTTAATGACATGATTTTAAGGATATCATGTTAGACATGGAAATATGCTAAAATAGCAAAAAAAAATGACAAGGGGAACATGCTAAGCAACATTCACAAAAAAATATCAACATGATAATTTCAGGAAAATAAATATGCTGAAATAACTTAAACACAAAATGGCAATAAATAACATAATTAGAAAATAAGTTAAATTTCTATCCTAAGGCAACTGAACCTGCTTGGGGTTGCCTACGTACCCATTTTCATGGGATCAAGCAACACGTAGTTCCAATAACAAGCTAATTCAATTGTTTTAGGATTTTTTTTATGTTTTTTTTTTTTGAGGGATTTTATGGATTTGTTTAAAATTTTTGGGAATGGCCTAGGCAATTTTAGCTTTGTGCAGGGATAGAGCATGATGAGGCAAACCTAGTTTAACCCTAAGTCAAAACTAGCTAGGAGGTAATAAAACATATGATGCAAATTCAGAAAACAGACAAAATAAACCCAAACTAGAGAGCATCCTGGCACAAAATCTGAGGAAGTTTGTTGTTTAAAATAGAAAAACAAGTTGGCGGTGAAATGTTCACCACCCGCTTTATTGTCAAAGAAGAGCCCGACAGTAAAAATAGTTGGAGAAAGGGTTTGGAGGATTTGGGGTTTAGAAGTGAAAATAGAGAGGAAGAGAGATTAGAGTAAATTGCTTAGTAAGGGAAAGAAAGCCCTATTAGCATCTTATAATAAAATAACATTACATATATACCCTTTTACAATTATACCCTCGATATTACATATATCAACACTCCCCCTCAAGCTGGAGCATAAACATTAAGCATGCCCGGCTTGATAGTAATATCTTGAAAGATAACAGGACCAACAGGCTTGATGAAGATGTTAGCAAGTTGTTGAGAAGATGAAACATGCTGAAGAATAATGAATAATCCTAAACTTTCTCTTTGAGAAAATGAATATCAACTTCAATGTGCTTTGTCCTCTCATGAAGCACAGAATCAAAGACAATCTTTGCGGCAACCTCATTATCACAATAAAAAGACATAGGACATTTAACAGGAAACCTTAACTCGGAAATGAGAGAGCGAAGCCACAGAACTTCACAAGTCCCATGAGCAAGAGCCCAATATTCTGCTTCGGCACTAGAGCAAGAAATAACGGGTTGCTTTTTACTCTTCAATGCAACCAAGTTGCCCCTAAAAAAAGCACAATAGTCAAAGGTGGAGCGACGATCAGTAGCATATCTGGCCCAATTGGCATCTGTATAGCGGAAGATCTCAAGATGCCCATGTGAGTGATATACAACTCCACAACTGGGTTTAAACTTGAAATATCGAAGAATACGATGAACATCAACAAGGTATAAAGCACGAGGAGCATGTATGAATTGACTAACCATGCTAACAGCAAACATAATATCTAGTCGAGTGAGGGTGAGATATATCAACCGGCCCACGAGACGTTGGTAGACATAAGGATCAAGAAGAAGATCACCCTCACTATCATGTAAAGAGAGCTTCGGATCCATAGGAGAAGTAGCGGGTTTACATCCACTCATACTAGTATCACTTAGCAGATCAAGAGCATACTTTCGCTATGACAAAAAAATTCTCTTCTTAAAATGAGCAATCTCTAGACCAAGGAAGTATTTCAAATGATCTAAGTCTTTGACATCAAAGGTATGCATGCATCAAATTACTCTTAGCATTAGAGATAAAAGAGGAGTCATCACCAGTCAAAATAATATCAACATATACCAGAAGTATAGTATGGCCTGAGGCGCCAGAGTGGATAAAGACAGTATGATTAGAGTGACATCGCTGAAAGCCCATACTCAGAACTTCACTGAAGCGATGAAACCAAGCACGAGGTGACTGCTTCAAACTATATATAACTTCTGAAGTCTACAAACCTTCCCAGACTCCCCCTGAAGTAGGAAATCAGGAGGGGGATCCATAATTACCTCTTCGGTGAGATGCCCATTAAGAAAGACATTCTTGATGTCCAACTGATAGAAAGGCCCACTTTGATTGGTCGCAACAGAGGAGAATATGAACAGAAGTCAGTTTGGCCACAGGAGCAAAAGTAGCATCATAGTCAAGCCCATAAGTTTGAATAAAGCCGCATGCGACAAGACGAGCCTTATACCGAGCAACACTGCCATCAGGGTTATGTTTAACTATAAAATCCAACGGCAACCCACAGGTTTCTTCCCAGTTGGAAGGAGAACCATATCCCAAGTATGATTAGACTGAAGGGTATTGATCTCGTCAACCATAGCACCCTTCCACTCAGGATGAAGAAGAGCAGCACAAACAGATCGAGGAATAGTCACAGTATCAATAGCGGAGAGGAAAGCCTGGTACGAGGGAGATACAGCCTGATAACAAATATATTGGCAAAAGGATAGGAGTAACACAGGAATGAACACATTTACGATGAGTAATAGGCAACTCAAGATTAGAACAAACAGTAGTAATAATAGGAGAAGTATGAACATGAATAAAGGAAGATGAAGAAGTACCTAGTGGAGTGGCTTGCGGGAAAAACTGTGGTAGAGGTGCATCGGAGAGGGAACCAGGCGGCTGTCGACGAGAGTATGTGAAAAGCTCCTTCTGCTGCGGAAGATCCCCTGGAACAGGTAATGGTAAAGGCAAAGAGACGATAGGGCCAATAGGAGCAGGAGAGAAATATAATACTGTCTCGAAAAAGGTAACATCCAAAGAGACAAAGAAGCGACGAGATTGTGAATCATAACACTGATAACCCTTCGATGCACTAGAATAACCAACAAAGACACATTGAATTGCCTTATCGTCCAATTTCTGACGACTTGGACGAAGATCCTGAAAAAAGTAGGTACAACCAAATACCTGTGGTTCAATGAGAAAATAGGAGCCTGAGGACAAAGAAGCTGATAAGGTGAGAGACCATCACGAATACGAAAAAGTGCCTAATTGATGAGAAAACATGTAGTGAGAAGAGCCATAAACCAAAAAGGCTTAGGCACTTGCATGCCTCGCAACAAGGAGTAAGTGACACCTACAAAATGACGATTCTTGCGCTCAATAGCACCATTTTGTTGAGGGGTGTACGTACAGGTAAGTTAATGATCAATACCATGAATATAAGAATATTGGACAAAAGGAGCAGATAGATCTACTCACCACCATTATCAAATTGAAGGGCCTTAACAAGACTGTCAAGACCACTAAACTGGGTGCGAACCATAGTATGAAATTCTTGAAATTTATAAAACATCTCATCCTTAGACTTAATAAGATAAACCCAAGTAGACCGAGTGTATTCATCGGTAAAAGTAACATAATAACGAAATCCATCACTAGAGACAACCGGAGATGGACCCCAAATATCAGAATGAACATGCTCAAAAGTAGAATGATATCTATGCATGCGAGAAGGATAAACAGTGCGAACATGTTTAGTAAGCTCACAAGTATCACATTAAAAAGTTGATCAAGAATACAGTTTACTAAAAGTAGGAATCAAAGAACATAAAGTTTTAAATCCAACATGCCCAAGCTTGGCATTCCATAGATGATAAGTATCATGAGTAGCATCAACTGAAAAAGGAAAAACAATAGCAATAATAGCAGTAGCTAGGACATGATTAGGAGCATAATCAGTATCAAGGTAGTACAGTCCGCCTCTTTTCACACCTTTACCAACAATCTTCCTCGTAGTTAGGTCCTGAAAGAGACAATAAGGATAAAACATAGCACAATAATTGAGTTTGGTAGTAAGATTACTAACTGAAATAAGATTAGAAGATAAACGAGGAACATGTAAAACATGAAATAAAGAGAGAGACGGAGATACAGGAAAATGGCCTACTCCTAAATAGGAGTAACGAAACCATTAGTCAAGCGAACCTTGGCAGTAGGAGATGGAGGTGAATAAATGGAATAACTCTGTGACTCACCAGTCATAGGATCAGTGGCTCCAGAATCAATAACCCAGCTAGGGGAAGAAGACGATGTAATAGAAACATAGGTAGAGGGAGCATGGATACCTGAGACAACAAATGAAGAAGAAGCAGAAAATATCAGTCACTTTGTAGACGGAACTTAGCAACCTGGGCTCTCATGGACTTCAAATGATCACTCGCAACTACTGTGGCTACAGGCAGAGGATCAATAGTAGGAGTCATAGTATAATGAGCAATAGGACGAGACTGGTAACCCTCAGGATAGTCATGTCAACGATAACAATGATCACGATCATGTCCCACTATACCACAGTAAGCACAAAGAGTAGTAAATCTACCACGACCACATCCACCACAACCTCGACAACCTTTATCGGTCCCCCTACCGCGTCCTGGAGGATGAAAAAAATTAGTAGCAAAGGCAATACAATTTGGATGGAGCATAGGAGGAGAGCTCGAAAACATAACAGCCCATCGGCGTTCCTCACTGAACACAGTGGAGTACACCGATCGAAGAGAGGTAGATGATATGTGGTAAGAGTTGAGTGCGTAATTGCTCAAATTCAGCACGAAGACCACCCAAGAAATCATAAATGCGATGACGCTCAATTCGCTTCGTCATAACATTTGTAGAAGCAGCGGACAATTCAGGAAAAAAACTCATAATGGATCAATTCTTCCCAACGGCATTGAAGAGCCCCAAAATAATAATAAAAAAATAGGCATATTCCCTTGCTAAAAGTGAGCAATCTCACATGTAAGTTGATAAATCCGAACATCATTCTCCACTAAGGCATAAGTCTGAAGAAGAGCATCACAAAGCTCATGAAAATCCTTACAGAAAATGTAATTCTCGGGAAACTAAGACTCCATAGAATTAAACAACCAGCTTAAAATAATGCAATTCTCGGCATTCCATTTAACAATCTCAGAAATACATGTCTCCGACTTACGGGTTTTACCATTAAGAAACCCCATCTTAGAATGACCCCCAATATAAAGCTCAACAGAGCATCGCCACGTAAGAAAATTATCACCGTTGAATTTAAAATTGGTGATTAAGTGGACAACGGAGTCGGAAAGAGACAGCGGAGTAAGAACTTTAACATCCATAGGAGCAACTTAAGGTGAAAAATGAAGTCACACTACCGATCAATTAATACCTCATCAAAAACATGTCCATAGGTAGTACAATAACCAAAAACATTGATCATTGATCGAATGTGTTGTTATAAGCAAAATTGTGCAAAAAGTCCCTTAACAGTGAAAAACTGTAGAGAAAGGGGTTGAAAAAATCCTCATAAGTCCTTCAAATATCATCCAAATTAAGCAAAATCGGTTTTAAAATGTTCCTTGCAAAAAACCGGTCAATCCATGATCAACGAACAACATTAAAATAGTCGCATTCGAGGAAAAAAGTTTTTGAACTAAGAGAGTTATTAATTCTGATTTTTTCGGTATTTTTCCTTCAAGTCATTGTAACTTCTTCAATATTGAATCAAATCACATGATATAGGATTCAAAAATCCTCTAAAATCAAGATCTTTGAAAAAAATACATTTGAAGAACCCAAAACGCAAAAATAAGGCTTAGGCCATATGGCTAAAAACGTGGCAGCTAGCTCCTTCTTCCTTTTGTTGTTGTTACGGCTTTAAACGACGATCTTCTTCCTTTGATGTAGCTCTGATACCAAGTTGAAGAAAGATTTTGGAGGATTTAGGGTTTAGAGAAGAGAAAAGAAAAGAGAGAAGAGAGGAAGAAGAGAGATTATGGTAACTTGCTTAGTAAGAGAAAGAAAGCCCTACTAGCATCTTATATTAAGAGAACATTACATATATACCATTTTACAACTATACCCTTGATATTACTTATATCAACAGAGATAATGGTGCCAATAACTGAACTTAGTTTAGAAAAAATAAGGACACTAACAACGACCTTGACCCAGATCTGGTGCAACACTGCGCATAGAACTAAGCTATAGTCTAGAACTAGTCTGGGCCATAATAACTTGGTTTTCTAAAATCCAAATCAGTCCGAGGTTTTTTCTATATTCTCCAAATTAGACAAAGAATATACTATAAAAAGATTGAGAGAATATTCCTCTAGTCTGATATCAAAAGTGAGACTAGAGACCATTTTTATACTCAAGGGGTCAAATTAGGCCTAAAACCCAATTTTCATGCAAATTTAAATTTGATAGAGGGTCGGTCACACTGCAAAATTTGCATGCGAATCAAGGTACGATCAACGATAGATGTAGGCCTGATGGGAAATCATTGTGGCCGGATCTGATCTCTGGCTGAAATCAGGTCCAGAGATCAATTTTGGGGTGAATCCAATCTGGTTTGTTATCACAATTGAATTTTCAAGAATAAAATCAAATCAAATCATAGATTAAAAAATTAACCTGAGTCTAATTAAGCATGCATGACATGAGATATGGACTTCAAAATTCCAGAGTTCCTAATCATGCCTATTTAAGTCACTAGCCCAAAACTTCTCATAAGAAATTCCCATCACGCTCAAATGATCAGAAAAATAGAAAAAAACAAGGGTCAGAGGGGTCCACCTGCCTGAAGATTGCTATAAAAATATTCCTACGGATGCGGAACGAAATGTTATCCACAAAATAGTAGCTAGAAGAAGAAGAATTCTCCTCTTGAATCATCCAAATTAGTAAGATACCCCTACCCCCCTCCCTCGCCCCAAAAAAGTCCTTAAATTGTGAGAGTTTGAAGTCCTTTAGGATGTGAGAGGCATGAGCTTCGGACCCCCTTTTATAGAGCCAACAGAAAAAAGAAAGTGCAAATAATGGAAATTTTACCAAAGATAACAAGAACAATGACGATGCCATTCCAAACCACTCCTCCCTTTCTTTTTTGGGAAACGGGGTTTCTAGATATTAAAATAAACAAAATGAAAAAAATGGAGTGGGGTCGCTATTTGGAATAGCAATCCTACTCCTTTGACTTGGTTTTTGTTTCTTTTAATTTTTAAATTTTGATGCCACATGTCACTCCTTTATTAACCAAAAACCTATTACGTTGTTTTAAGCCCGTTTTAACCTCAAAATAAAAAACCGAATTGAACCAATATATATTTTAAATAATTTTGAATAAAATAATAAACACTTCTAGAATCTATGGGCATTTTAATAATTTTATTCTCAAAAAGCATTTTCGTAGTCTTTGCAAGAAGTCAGGAGCACTTCGGTCATTTTTTGGGATTCTCTGGTAGGTTCTACAGGCTACAAAGGTGGAAAAATGAGGTGCTCACACACATCCTAAAGGTGCGTAAGCGGTAATGCTCCCCATAATCACCTCCCAGTGAGATTATGAAAACACCGCTTATTTCAGAATCACTTATGACAGATCAAACCAAATGTTATTATTCTGCAATAATCCTGACATAAGCGGTTATAAGGGATTAAGTTATTTTCAATAATCTGAACCAAACTACCCCTAACAGTTTCCGACACTCAACAGATTTATCTCCAGCACATTCAAGCTTTCTTTCAATTTTTATCTAACATGGATTTAAGTTCGACTGTTCAAAAAAGAGATACATTATGCTTATTTTTGAAATGTTTGTGAAAATAATTGTTGGATATACATATTTCATATACGTTGGAGATCTCCAACCATACAAACTATATCGTATTTTCCCATTTATTGAACATCTTATTGAATTCAAGCATCTGACATTTATGGAGGTTTGCTGAGTTTGACACCCTTTATGAATTATGATTGTATCAATGTTAGATTTTGATGTTTGTACCTGTACCAATGAAATAAGAATCCTACCATAATATTATAAACGAGATTAAGAAAACAAATAACATAACGAGAAACCAAAGCCTTATTAATATATTGTATATTTCCACCATGGAAACGAAAATCTTCGAAATTGATACGTATTAGTTTCAGTGAAGGCCTGTACGATATTTATATTGATACGCTATTTATTAAGGGATTAATATGACTCGTCCGAAACCAATACATATCGATAGGACTTGTCCGAAGCAAACGGTTTTTGTAGTCATTCGACACCTCATTTATAAAAGCCCCGATTTATAAATATCATCCGATACATATCGGTAAGAGTTGTAAGACTAGACTGATACATATTGGTATCACGCAATACATTGATTTTTTTTATAAAAAAAACGGCATTATACGTATTAGTATTGATGATACAATTCGGTTTTGATTGAGACCTAATTGAGACCTACATGCACCCCGAAACCCATATTTAGAACTGAACTGAACATAATCTTTCTATCTCTGATCCCCAAAGACAACCTGGTAATCAATTTAGGTTAAAAGTGGTCAAGATAAGGTCATTTCAAAAACTCTTGCCTTTATGCTCCTATCTTGCATTTATCTCCCCCCGAACAAAGAAATCCCAAAGCTTATTTGTGCTGCCCTAATTTACCAAGAAATTCAAGGAAAAAGATTTAAATTACCCATCGGCAAAGAAACTCTCAAAATAGCAACTCCTCAAAATAGGGACCCACACCCACTTCACTAACAAACAAATAGGAAAAGCATGATCTCACATCTACCATCCCACAATTTTATCCTAGCAAGAGCTTCTGTATAGCATATTGAGATCAATTGAAACTTCATCGAACATCACTATCACGATGTGCATACACTCTCACAACCATTTATTCCCTTGGAGTCTCAGCCCACTGACTTATTTATGTCCTACACACTGACAGTTTCATTTTCCTTTTTAAAATTCTCAAGACCCGATGTTCCAACATCATGAATTTTGGCATTAGGGGAGACCACGGTTTAGAGATGTAAATAAAAGTACTTTGGAGATTATGTAATTTACATTTTTATACGACTCACTATATGTGGATCTCTGTTTAACTAACTGATAAAACAGGATACAGTTACAAATGTTCTCCATCTAGGTTTTTTTTTTTTCATAATAATCAACTCCAGTGATGAATCGAAAAAGAAATCTTTATTAATCACATGAGAGTTGAGAACTAAAAAGGCAACCCCACAAATATAGTAAAGGGGTCTGACTTTTGGTATTTTCTAAGGGATTTCAAATGGTTCCAGACAATCTATTTGCATACTATGTGGGATTACATTATCGATAAGGTTTGAGTTTCCTCCACGTAAAATGTTTATGTATGGTCACATTTTTGAGATGTAATTGGGTTTGTTGCATTTAAAATTATACTTGTTATTATTAGCATACTTGTACATTGCAAAATCCTCTTCCTCCTTATTTTCCTTCTAATATCCTATTTATTTAATAATAATAAAAATAATAAGCAGAAATTATACTAAACAGAATCTGTTGTAAGCACCTTATGTCATGGAATAATAAGGTATATACTAGTATTTTTAACATAAAACAATGAAAGCTATGTCTGCCTTGCAAAGGTTTCCTAAATAGCCCAAACCAACATAAAAAAATGAAAAATTCAAAATAACAGAAAACCAAACTTACTGCTTCTTCATGTCATCGAGAATAGCTGTTGCACCTCTAAACATCTGTAAAAGCGCATTTATTCAGATCCCACTGCCACATAAAATACACAGAAGGGAACATGAACCACAACAATGATGCTAAGGAAGAGAACTCACTGTTGAACCACAGTCACCATCACCTACTTTGCTATCCCATTCATTTAAACTATCCTTAAGATTGATAACTGCATTTGCTGCTGCTGCAATAGCAGCCTCAAGATTATAGCATTGCTGTAACGACTATCAAACAGCAGATATGGATGATCAAATTTGATAAAGTAGCAATAAAACTAGAAAAGGATAAAGAGAAAAAGTGAATTGGCAACATTTAAAAAAAAAAATAGTCTTATCCCTAGCTTCAATGTTAGTCAACTCATCATAAACCTGCCACAGTGCTCCAAACATTGACACAAGAAGGAACATTTAGAAGAAGATCAAACAATTTGGCACTGGGAGGAATTTGGCAGAAAAAAACCCAAGGTGTCATTAACATTTGGAATTTTCAAGAATGATTTTTCTGTCTGCTTTCTAAATGATAGATAACTGAGAAAATTGTTGCAAACAAGGTATTAAACTTCGGATTCGGTATAAACTTCGGTCGCTAAGGAAGTTGACTCAATTCGTGGAAGTTTAAGGAAGTTATGTAAAAATTAAAGAAGTTTAGGAAACTTTAAGGAAACTTTGGAATTTTAAGATGAAACTTTAGATATTCAATACTTAAACATAAATACACTTCTAGAATTCATTATATTATTGGATGCAAGTATGTGGAGTGTCAAAAGTGAGAATCATATTAAGTGACATGCGTTGTCTGTTTGTCTGTACTGTAATTTCTTCTTGATATTTCTTTGTATTGTGAAATTCATTTAACTACATTTTATTCTCTTTGCCAAGTGAAGGGGATATGTAAGTTATTTTATTGTCTTTATTTTTAATTATTATTCATGTTAATTGTTTTAGAAATCTGAAAAATTTATGAATGTACATTAAAGTTGATAAATAATTGAAATTTAATTTAATTTCTAAACTTATTTTTATCTGCAATTGATGAGCTCAATATTTTTACAGGGCTGAATCAATATGGGAAGAGGAGGAGATCGTTAAATTATCAGAGACCCTACATCAAGAGAAAAAGAAGACTGTAATTTTATTTGACTGTGAAGTGGATGTAATTATGTAAAAAGATATGGATGTAATCTTATTTAAATGTGTAGGACCCCTGTTCAAGTTTTTAATATTTTTTTATTTTTATGTAAACAAGCAAAACCTCTATGCCAAAATACAAATTACAAATGGTTTTTTTTCTATATATATATTTTAATATGATAGAAAATATAATTTTTTTTTTTTTTTTTACAAATTATAGAGATTTTTTTTTTTTTGTATGAGTCGTGACCACGGGAGTGAGAGGGACATAGAGAGAATCGTGAATAGCATTTCAATAACATCCGTTGTCTTGATTATGAAATAAAGGGAAATAATACAGTACATCCTATTTGAATATTACAATTTAATTTATAAAATATTATTAGAAAATTATTTAATTTAATGGGCATAATATACTAATAATAAAAATATAATTTATAATAAGATTAACTCTAACCACAGTTTAATGATAAAATTATAATTTAGAACAAAAAATTAAACATCTCTTTTAACTCCCTTTATTGTGATTAAGATGCACTAACCCTTGGGGTTAAAACATCTACTAGATTTTGTTTTAAAAGTAATGTGCTCCCTTTTAACTCCCTTTAATTGTGGATAAGAATCACTAACCGTTAAGGTTAAAGTATCTAACCTTGGTTTTTGGAAAAAAAAATAAAAATTAAGATGTCCCCTTTTATCTCCCTTTAATTGTGGCAAAGATCAGGGCCGGCCCATCCATTAGGCCATCAAGCCTTTGCTTTAGGCCCCATTAAAAAAAATAAAAAAATAATATTAAAAAGGCCCCATTTAGAATATTAAAAAAAATAAAAGACCCATTTAGAATATTAAAAAGGCCCCATTTATTGTTAATTTTTTTTAATAATATTAAAATAAATTTTTTTTTAAAAAAGCTGTATTTAAAATTTTCGCTTTAGGCCTCCAAATGGCTTGGGCTGGCCCTGGCTAAGAATCACTAACCTTTAAGGTTAAAGTATCTAACCTTCATTTAAAAAAAAAAAAAAAAAATTTAAATTAAGGTGTCCTCTTTTAACCCCCTTTAATTGTGGCTAATAGGGGTTTTATGAAATCTGTCAAGGGCATAATAGGGGTTTCAAGCCATAAGGGAGACGTGTTGACCAATAGGTGCGATTGAACTCTACGTGTTCTAACCCAAAAAAAAGAAAAGAACTCTACGTGTGATTGAACTCTATCTGAGTTCAATCACGTTCAATCTTATTAAACTCGAGGCTTCTCGATGCGCTTCTTAAGACTTAAGGGTTAAGTCTTCATCATAAAAAAAAAGAAAAAAAAAAGGCACACGACTGCAACTAACACTCTGCCGGCAGAGCTCGACGGAGAAAGAAGAGGGAAGGAGGACCATTGCTTTTAGGGTTTTTTTGCAATCGACGACAACAACTGAGGACGGGAACGGCGACGGCAGAGCTCTTGCCAGGTATGTACCCTAATCCCTATTCTTCCATTTTCTCTTCTATCTTCTTTTTCTTCTTCATAATCAAAGCTTGTTTGCACTGTAATGGCAGATTGGGTCTGATTTCAGTCTGCAAAAAATCTGAAATTTGCATTTCTTACGTTTCTGTAGCTTTAGTTTTTTTTGTTTACGCCTCTGTCGACTTCGGTGGACTTCCACCGAAGTTGAGTATTTTCTCTACTAAAAATTTTCATTTCGAATGATGTCTATCGAAGTGGACCGAAGTCCACTGAAGTTTATCAAAGTGCATCACAAATTCCTGAATTTTTAAATTACATGGTGATTTTGCTTCGGTGACCACCAAAGTCGACTCAATTCAGCCGAAGTTTACCAAATTGAGTCGAATTTTAACACCATGGTTGCAAACAGTAGGTTATCTCAACAAGAAATTACTGCACATGAGACCATTTTACTCTCTAAACAGATCTTATTCTTCTGTAGGTAACCTTGCCTAAACATAATTACAGTGCCCTATAATAATTTTTTTATCCATATAAAGACATTTCTAACAAAGGCAAACCGTCCCTTTCACATTATATCACAAGAACAAACGTTCTGGTCTAACAGCTCCGAGATAGTGGTGCTGGATGGCCTAATGCTCAATCTAGTACATGTTAGTAATGTTAATTCATTCGAAAGGATGAGCAAGCCCCATTTACACAAAGAAGCTACTGATTAACAAATAAGATCCATAGCCCAAACTATACAGAAACTAATTGCTGTCATTTTTTTTTATAATATCTTCAAAATCTTCAAGGGCTGAGTAACAACGAGATAGCAGCTGCACTGAGTCATCAATCAGAACTTGAACAGGTTTTGATGTACCTTCAAAGATTCTGGCTTCCATCTTTCCAGATACACCAGGAAATGCAAAAGGAATTATACACAGAAAAGTCTGCCCCGACTCATAAGCGCTCCTTGCGGTTAACCGGTAATTGAGTCCATGAGCTCTTATAAATAAAAAAATCGCATACTTCACTCAAGGTGTGATAATGAATCAAAGGATGGTTCACTGATGCTCATGTGCCTTCCACATAAAACAGATATTAGGTATCATCCATTTTCTGCAAATAAGATCTTATTAAGTGGATGAACCCTCTAGAAAATAGCCAACTTCAACAGTATGGGAGTTTCTCCAAATAAAATTTACTGGGCATTGAGCTGTCTCATTGTGGATGATAGCCCTCAATAATAGTTGAAAGTAGATCTGATTCTAGGGTTTTGAGTACGAAAGAAGAGAAGAATAAGAGAAAAGGTTGGGGGGGACGTGAATAGTATCTCATGCCCCATCTAGTTCATTTTTTTTTAATCAAAAACTTGTTTAACATGGATATAAATGTCCGTGCAAAGATATGTTGCACGTTATGGGCCAATAATAATAAAATAAGACATAAATGCCTTGGACAACACTCTTCCTCAAGTTAGTGAATAGATATCTATCATTCCCAACTTGCTTAAGATCTCTTAACAACCTAGTTTTATTTAACCCTTTGGTGAGAACATCAACTAACTTCTGTTCGGATGTCACATAAGGATTACGAATCTGCCCAGACCTTAACTTCTCTCTAATGAAATCACGATCTACTTTAATGTATTTTTTTTCTATCATATTAAACCGGGTTATGTACAATTCTTATGGCAGCCCAATTATCACAATAAAGATTCATAGGACATTGCACCTCAAAACCCATTTCCCATAGTACCAACTGAATCCAGAGGAGTTCACAAACACCATGAGCCATTGATTTGTACTCTACTTCTGCACTGGATCTAGCACCCACATGTTGCTTTTTATTCCTCCAAGACACTAGATTTCCACCAACAAAGGTACGGTAACCTGAGGTTGATCTACAATCTGAAGTAGAATTCACCCAGTGTGCACAATAACACTTCAATCTTCGAATATCCATTATTAGAAAAAGAACAACCCTCCCCCTGGCGAAGACTTGAGATACCTCACAACTCTATAGGCACCCTCCAAGTATATAGACCTTGGTGATTGCATAAACTAACCAATAACATCCACTGCATAAGCGATTCCTGGCCTAGTAAGACAGATAAATCAACCTGTCTATTAATTGCTGGAATAGGCCCGCATCAATCAAAGGATCACCATCTTTATCATTCAACCCATGATTTTGTTCAATAGGAGTATTTGGAAGATTTTCTCACAGTTTTCATGTTTCCTTAAGTAGGTCTAGACCAGTTTTCATTGAGATAAAAATTCCCTTTTTAGATCGTGCAACCTCAATGCCAAAAAAGTACCTTAACAAGCAAAGGTCTTTGATCTCAAACTCCTTTCTCAGGTATCACTTAAGATGCTGAATTTCTTCTTGATCATCACCAGTTACCACTATATTATCCACATACACAATAAGAATAGTAGTGCTACTTTGAGTACATCTAACAAAAATGTGTAATCCACTTGACACTGTATATAATCCACTTTCTAGGGTTGACATCAGGCCAGATTGGGCCAGGTTAGAGTCAGTTCGGGTCTAACCCGTCCTAGTTAGCACAAGCCTGAACCCAGCCCGGGCCCAGCACGGTATATCAGGCCTGAACCCAACGCAAATAAAATTTTATGAGTTCGGGCTGAGCCCGAGAAAACCTAGCGGGTCAAGCCGTACTTAGTTCGGGCCCAGCCCGTACTCATACTAGGTCTACTCGAAACAATACAGGCTATGTTCTTTCTTGGATCTCTCTGAAGTGCACATCGAATGTAGGGAAGTTGGCTGCGTTTTAACTTCCTCAGTTGGCAATCAGTTCAGCATTGTTAGCTTTATATGGTTCTGAGATGCGCCATGTAGGAACTATTGATCTTGTGGCCGTAGTAGTGTAGTTTTATGAACATTTGGATCCATCGCAGATAAGGATACTCGTGGTCATTTGATGATCTAGTCATGTGATTTAAGTTTCTAATCTTATGTGGGAAACTAGATTTTCCTTTGAAGTGTTTGTTCTTACCTCATGTTTATGTATTGTGTTGGCTCGCAGGCAGAGAACTGGTATGGATACTTTAGATTAGAAAAGCATGCTTTGAACATGCTTATTGCTTGCTCGATTTTATGGGTGATGGGATCAATTCTCTTCCTCAAATCCTCTCTCAAATCCCATAACATACACATTCAGAGTGAAATAAAGAGAAGCATAGCATATTGATATAAATGTATACTTATATATGTATATGAGTTCAGGCCGAGTCGGGTCTCCGGGCTGGACCAAGGTTGGCGCGAACCCAGCCCGAACTCAACTTCAGGCCCAATCTTTAACCGAGCCCATCCTAGCCCATTCGAATCTCAGCCAAACTCAATCTTAACTCGGGCTGGGTTGGGCAGCCTGAACCAAATGTGCAGCCCTAACTCTCATCATAGTATCGTTAAATCTATCAGACCATGCCCTTAATAATTGTTTCAACCCATATAGTGTCTTCTTCAATCTCCACACTCACTTTCCCTTGACTACCAATGAGCTGAATCACTGGAGTAATCATCACATAAACCTTTTCTTGTAGATCTTCGTGGAGAAAAACATTCTTAACATCCAATTGGTGTAGAGGCCAAGAGAGATTTGCAACCACGGATAAAATGACTCTAATAGAGTTCATATTGACTTCTAGAGCAAAAGTCTCTTAATCATGGTTCAAAAACTCGAAAACTCGACTCGAAAGTTAGCCGGGTCGAGTAACTCGGAAAAAAAAAAAACTCGACTCGGTCTAACTCGGAAATTACCAATTACGCAATTATCAATTTCTTTGCATTTTATCCAAGATTGAACACAAATAACTTGAAAAACCTGGGTTAAAAGAACTCAAAGTAGGTTGGTTTTGCATCCTCACATGTAAAAACTAGATTTAATAGAACCCATAATAGGTTGGCTTTGCAGCCTCAGGGCTCGCCTCGGGGCGAGGCTCAAAGAAAATGCCTTGAGGCTCAACCTTGAGCTTAAATCTTATGAGGCTAATGCCTCAAACTGCGAGGCTTAAATGTTGGAGATATGTGCCTAATATATTAATCAAAAGTAGGGTTCTAACCACATCCTTGAGAATTGACCTTTAGATATTTTTAAGGGGTGGGCCTCATACATTAATCAAAAATACTATTTTAGCCACATACTAAGACTTAAACATTGCAAAGATTTGGAAGCCTACACCATGGAGGATTGGCTGCCACTAAAGTAATAGCAACCCGAAGAAGAGCCTTTAGAAAATCCCATCATCAAATTATCAAAGGAACTCATTGAGAACACACCCTTCCAATCGTATTTCCAAACCCAAAAATCAGCCCTGCCCAATATTGACGATGCCTCTTCAATATATTTAAGAAGAGCCACACACTCCACCTCCCTGTCCAAAATATTCCTCCTAGATGACATGTATCAAACAGTTTCAGCATTTCTTCTGAGTGTAGTACTTTACCATTCCCTTTAGTAATAAACCCAAATATTCCGATTTATGCTGCAGGAGAAATACTCTCATACTTTTCCTTTTCTACAACACTTTTACCTCCATATTTATTGTTTTACTGTCACCATATTTTTTCAGTATTTTTTCTTACATACCAAATGATGAGGATGCTATATGTTTGCAATGAAGTTGCACCCATGTTGTAACAGCGCCTCAAAACCATCAAACTGCTTACATGAGTTATATACAATATACAAAAGAAGATAAGGAATCGAAAAGTATATCATGTGAGCATCCGCCTTTTCTCAGACAACAGGCAGTTGTATTTTGACGACCAAATCCCTTCAATGGAAAATAAAAACATTCACTTACCTCGTCACTCTTTGTTGAATGAGATGGTGGAATTGGAACAGGAATCTTAGCTGGTGGGTGATTTCCTGCAGAAAAAAATTAATTCTTGATAAGCCAATCATAAAAGGAATCAGTGTTCATAACTTTATTTTAACCTTAGTCGTTTGTGGTAGAGGTGATATACTACTTCTATAAGGATGGAAAGAGTGTTGGTATCAGTGAGAGGAAAGATCATATCAATTCTCAATAAGCTCATTACAAAAGGAAATCGTTGTTTAGAACTTTATTTTAGCCTTGTGTTTTGCGATAGAGGTGACATACTACTGTTGTAACTTGTAAGGATGGAAAGAGTGTTGGTATCAGTGAGGTAAAGATCCCAAGTTCTACAGATCGTGATGCTATAGATGCAAACTTTAATTGAGATACAAACAAAAACTTTAATTGAGACAATCTTGT
Source organism: Tetracentron sinense (assembly GCA_015143295.1). Taxonomy (NCBI): domain Eukaryota; kingdom Viridiplantae; phylum Streptophyta; class Magnoliopsida; order Trochodendrales; family Trochodendraceae; genus Tetracentron; species Tetracentron sinense. The sequence continues at coordinate 2,669,277 of CM026574.1, read as the reverse complement.
AGCGAAAAAAATGAAATGTAGAAGATGAAAAGAAGTATCCCTACTGTCAACACCAACAGGCCAATATGGAGCCTTAGTTGGGGCATCCAAACACTGTAAAATTGCTTGATCAGCCTTCATGACAGAAATTGAAAATCCTGCTGGAGAAACACGAATGAGATAACTTTTAAGAAACAGGAAATTGCTTAAAAATAACTAACCTGCCATATCAAGAGAAGTCATGAATGATCCTATATATACTCTGTCCACAGCCAGTCCATGTTCCAGCTGCAATCTAGGAACTGCTTTTCCTGATACAACCTTCAGCTCCATTATGGGGGTGGCACATAATCTGCACTTGGAAAACAAAATAAATAATCAAACCTTTTCTCTGAACCATGAAAAATGCTTCCACTGAAGATAAAATTGGTAAGCCAGGAGGAAAGCTTGACAATATAACATAAAAATGAGACGAATAGGTTCTACAATTTCCATAATATTGGACAGTAACAACCACACCACAAAACAGCATCCTAACTAATTTGCAGACCAATGAGACTAGTAATTCTTCCCCAGGAACACACAAAATCAAACAAATAAGTGTTTCACAGTCCAATGTTAATTAAAAAAAATGAGTGCTTTTAGATAGCCAGCAATTCGGTGTTCTAAGAGGAACCAAGCATATCTAGGTTGACAACGCTGTTCACTATCATGACTAGAATGGCAGTAACAGCAGTACTACATCTCCATGTAGTGCATCAACTGGAATACTTTTCTTCATCCAATCAATCACTCTTCCGCAGTTCAATTTCAGAAAATTCTTTATAATTTTTGGACACGTCATTGATTCTAGGGAGGGTGTTGGAATATATACATTTTATATTTCATTTTCGTACATAGGTGTAGTTTGAGTATTGTACATCTCATGTGAATAACTAAGTCTGTTTCTAAGATGCTTTTTATTAACTGGTTAATGAGAATTTTCAGCTTAGCTCTCCAATATGCTACTACTTTGATATCTTATATGCTGATGTTGAGCTGATCTTCGCAACAAAAAATGCCATTTTTTTCAAAAATTCGCAAATTATTCGTGCATTTTTGGGTTCCCGAACTATTTGCCGAATTATTCCCGAATTTTTCGAATTATTCCCGAATTTGGCAAAAAAGTTGCTTCTTTTCTATATTTTTTAGGATAAAGCTTTCGAGACCCCCTTAGGGCCGAAGACCATCGAGACCGTGCTCTAAGAGCACGGGATTTCAGGTGGGGCCTACCATGTGAAATGGGCCCCACTTGAATCCCATGCTCTTAGAGCACCGTCTCGGCCCTAAAGGGGTCTCAGTAGCAAAGTCCTATTTTTTAATCAAATTGTTCTGTGTATTTTTATAATTATTATTTTATTTTTTTCGAACTTGACCCCTGCCGAATTATTGCCAAACCCCGACTTTGTCACTATGGCGCTGATCACAATGGCATGTGTCTAACATTCACTAGAAGCATATTATTGCATATAAATTAGTGACAATTTTACTAGGAGATAAAGAAAGAAGTTTTGTTGTGCATCAAATACTAAAACATCAATTATATACTTTACATGATACTATCAATCTAGTAAGCACCCAAGTTTTGCACCCCCCGCCCCCCTTTAGGACCTTTTCAGCCCCTCTGTCAACCTTAGAATATCCTCAGGACCTCACTAATCCCCCTACCAATACCCTAAAACTCCAAGGGCATTTCAGTGATTTGATGGTACTGGACCAACCTTAAATTGCATTACCTTGAAAAAAATCGAAGAAGGGTACGAGCTGAAATTTCAAGAGAATATAGCAACATGGCAGTAGACAATCCGCTGCCAAATTGCCAATACATCATTGGACAGCCTAGGGGTGTCAACGAGCTGAGCCAGCTCGGCTCGATTCGAAATAAATCGAGCTTGAGCTTTTACTTTGGACTCGTTGAGCCGAGCCGAGCCTTAAAAGTGAGCTTGAAAAATAAACGAGCCGAGGCTGAACAATATTAATAGAATCCAAAGAATGCATTAGAAGGAACAATAACATTGCATTTCATGAATTTAAAGCAAGATACTGTAACGACCCAGAATTTTAATAGAATAAAATTATGCGTTTATGGGTCCTTAACTGAGGTTGATTAGTTAAATGTTTGATAAATTTGTGGAAAATCAGGTTTGAAGGCGAGGAGCTTCACCTTGGGCGTTGATCTTTTTCCCGAATGCATTGGCAGTGTCCGTTTTGCCCCAAGATGTCTCGAAAAACGCAAAAGAAGTAAAATCCCTCTCCATCTCTTCTGTTTTCCGTTATTTAAGCTACTTTATTTATGTGGAATAGTTTGGTGATATTATGTATGGATGAAAAAAGGTCGGAGACCTTATGAATGATGTATGGATGGGATGGATGGGAGTGAAAATAGAGCAGAGGGACGGAGCCCTCGGTTTCGGGTTGTTTCTAGCTCGGAATTTAGGCTCAGTGTGATTTGCGATAAATCGCAGGGGAAGTGCAATCGATCGCAGGAAGTTATGAGAGCCTGACTGGGCTTCTATTTGTGTGATGTGATGTGATTTTGACATTGTAAGGCAATGGTAAGGTCCATTGGCCTGGTTAAGTTCCTTATCAGAACTACTCTTGTATGATGTGATGTTTGTTTTAAGGCAATGGTAGGTCCATTGGCCTGGTTAAGTTCCTTATCGGAACGAATCTGATATAATGTGATGTTTTAAAGGCATTGGTAGGGTCCATTGACCTGGTAAAAGTCCTACCTCGGGACAACCTTTGTGTATGATGTGATGTTGTTGGGACATGGTAAGGCGATGGAATGGTCCATCAGCAGAGTAATGTTCTACACCGGAACGGTATACCATCGGACTTGGTCCATGGGTGTGAGGCCCAACTGGTTCAATTATTCATGCAGGGCTTGAATAATTTGAGATTTCCTATGGTTAGAAAACCTAACCTACGTGAAATGTTGTCTGTGGTCCCTCTTTGGCTAGGTCCGGAGAGGCGGTATCTATTATGAGCCCGGGTTCCTCCATGACTGATAGTCGGGAGAGTTAGGACGGCATTGAGCCATGGGCTCAAGGATAGATTGGGGTCTATGGACCCAGTGATGTATTGAGTTTACGAACTCAATGATGTTACCTTGAGGGGGCATTGGCCTATGTCGGCAGGTATGCATCCAATAGAGGTTGTGATGATAAATGATGTGGTAGCTGTCAGAGGTGTTGTGCCTGACAGGATTTGATGTTGGAAGTGTTGTGCCTGACAGAGGTTAATGTAAAGTGTATTGTGCCTGACAGGATTTGATGTCAGAGGTGTTGTGCCTGGCAGAGGTTAATGTCAGAGGTGTTATGCCTGACAGAGGTTAATGTCAGAGGTGTTATGCCTGACAGAGGTTAATGTCAGATGTGTTTTGCCTGACAGGATTTAATGTCAGAGGTGTAGGATTTGATGTCAGATGTGTTTCCTGGTTGTTAGATTGGTGTTCCTGGCATGTCAGATGTGTTATTCCTGGCAGGTCAAATGTGTTCTTGGTAATCAGATGTGTTTCCTGACAAGGATGTCATGTCAGAGGTGTTATGCCTGACAGAGTGATATGTCAGATGTGTACCTGATAGACAGGTGTTTCCTGGTGGTTAGGTCTTTCCTGTTAGTTAAAGGTGCGTCCTTGACTTGTCAGATGAGTTTCATTTTCCTGACAGGTTGGATGAGTTTTCTGGCTATCAGATGTGTATCCTGGTTGATCAGATGTGTATCCTGACAATCAAATGTGTATCCTGGTGATCAGATGTGTTTCCTGACAAATGTGGTTATGTGTGTTGGTGTTCCCACAGAGGAAAAAATAGAAAGTAATATGTCAGAGGTGTTGTGCCTGACAGGATTTGATGTCAGAGGTGTTTTCTAGTTATTAGATGGGTGTTCCTAGCATGTTAGATGTGTTATTCCTGGTAGGTCAGATGTGTTCCTGGTAATCAGATGTGTTTCTAACAAGGGTGTCATGTCAGAGGTGTTATGCCTGACAGAGTGATATGTCAGATGTGTACCTGATAGACAGGTGTTTCTTGATGGTCAGGTGTTTCCTGGTGGTCAGGTGTTTCCTATTAGTCAGAGGTGCATCCCTGGCTTGTCAGATGAGTTTCATTTTCCTGATAGTTTGGATGGGTTTCCTGGCTATCAGATGTGTATCCTGGCTGATCAGATGTGTATCCTGGCAATCAGATGTGTATCCTGACGATCAGATGTGTTTCTTGACAAATGTGGTTGTGTGTGTGTAGGTGTTCCTATAGAGAGAAAATATAAAGTAAGTGTCAGAGGTGTGGTTCCTGACAGAGTGTGATATGTCAGAGGTGTTGTTCCTGACAGAGTGTGATGTGTTAGAAGTATTGTTCCTGACAGTTATCGGGTGAAGACCCGGGTTATGTGTAGAATATGATGATTTAAGGATTAATTAGGTCGACATACCCAATGATTGGTTATAATCAGGAGAAGTCCCGATTGGTTGATAATTGAGTGTGTGAACTCATGGATAGAGGTTGTACACGGGCGAAGACCCAGTCGATCGAGTCTGTGGACTCAAGGATAAAGCGTGAGCGGTTATCTGAAACGGTAACCTGGTGTCGTGGACAATGACTAGATGAATTTGACAACTTTGAAGTTGGGAACCTCGAATAGGGTGAGATAGCCCCGAGTGACCTCTGCTCACGAATTACGATATTATTATTCTGCATATTATTATAATATAAATGTTATTATGTGGAAAACAGTTTAGATGGGTTGTGGATTTTGCTGGGCTCTATGGCTCACATCTCATTTTATGTCTTCAGATTCTGAAGCGGTTACCAATTGACAAGGAGTTACACTTTAGAGTCTGGAGATATATCGGTGCAGTTGTGGCGCCAAAACTAAGGACTACTGTAGCCAGTGAGGTAACACATTTGCTTATGATGAGTTATTGTGATGACCAGTTGTTATTGCTTATGTAAGCTCATAAGAAAAGTTCAAAATTCCCGCATTTTCGCGGGTAAAGTCTTCCGCTGTGTGTCATTGACGACCGGGCACGCGTCTCAGAACACGATTTCCTTAGGCGCGGGTTCGGGGCGTCACAGATACAGTCCAAGCAAAGAATATGCATTTATGTCTTTGGGATTTAAATTATTTGTAGAACATAATCTAAAATGCACGTTGCACTGAATAATGTGCCCATATATGTTTTAAGATCGGACAAAAATGACTTATGATCCTTCGAAATTATTTAAGGAATACGTCATGACTAAAATCCCATCGAAGCATGAAATAGATGGGTGACTGAGGTCTATGAGCATTAAAAACTATATTGGGTGTCATCTTGCATACACGGAGTAGTGAATCATGTGCTCACTCGTGAGTCCAAACCAAAAGGGATACTATAAGGTGTTTTAAAGACATCTAGGGGGACACCCCGTGTCTTGCACCAGTGGTGGGATGTAGCCCCTTTGTCGAGGGAGGTCTGGGGATCCAATCCCCCCAGGTGATGAGTCCACAACAGCTCCAATCCCCAAACTAACCACTAACCCGACTAATGTAGGTAAATGATATCCGAAGCAAAAAAAAAGGTATCCAGGGGACTAAATTCTAATAGCCCTTACAAATGTAAATGTTTGGCCAATTGGACCCCATATGGATGCCCGAGGGAACGATAGTGGTGGTCCAAACTCCAAGGGGTTGTCAAAAGCCAAAACGGTTCTCTGAAGTGCCCAAAATACAAAATAGACATCAAGGTTAAGTATAGAACTGAAAAATAGGTCCTAGAGACTGGGGAAAAAAAAAAGTCAATGGGATACAATATGCCTCTAAAGTCCATTACAGAGGCAAATTTAACTAAATGAACCCTAAAATTGGATTCTACGGCCAAAAGGATTGGACAAGTGCCGAAAACATGTCCGACAACGACAAGTCGACACAAGCAAGGAGACAGTTTTTGGATGGGGAGTGTGCTTCATGCATGACACACGCAAGACATGCGTGTGAACAATACTTGTTGTTGTGTGTGACATGCATTCGTTGAGATCTCAAACCGATTCAGCTTATATTTTGACCCGAACAGTAACTGTTCATGTACACCTTTTTTCTTTGTTTATTTTATTATTAGGGTTTTGAAACCTGTACAATAACTTGAAGGCAGCTTCTCTATCCGACCACCATTCTAATGGGAAAAGATCTAATATTGACCGACGGGATTCTACCTCTTTGGCCATGAACTTTAATTGACAGTATAATATCCGATGATGACATAATCGTTGGACACACAAAATACACCTTTTTTTTTTTGTAAACTCACAAGAAAAAAATAGATTGACCCCCTTCCCACCCACCATTCCGGTTGAGGGGGATCCCATTAAGGCATGGGATGGCGGATCTTTCTAGACAGTCGATGATGGCAGTCAGTTGCCAGAGACAGCTTCATAGTCGGACATCCAAAATGAACCTTTTTTTTTGTAAGAACCACCTTAATGTAGGTCCTTAATTGAATGGAGATCTCAAATGGATTCAACCTAGGCTGTTATGCCACATTCATGGTTGAATTGGCCAATGGGACTGTTGGCAATAGATTTTTGGCAGAAAGCTCCATTAATGCCTACTAAATAACCAACAAATTGCAGGAAAAATACTACATATCCTAGAACATGGTTGAGAAACTAGCTCTGATACCACATGTAAACTTTAATCTAGGGATCTAGTCAACCATAATTCAAGAATCAACAAAACTCAAGCATACCTATACTGGCCGTTGAAGCCAATAATGTGATTGAGTTTTTGGTTGCTTGACATGAAAGCGCACACGGTCTTCAACTCTATGGCTCCAAAGCTCTTGATGGAGAAGATGCTTTCTACAAGCCTTTTCTAGAGATAGAGCTATGAGCGATATCACAATATTAATTTATATAGGGTAGTGGCCATTAGAGTCCTAACCCATCAAGGAAACTGAAGACCTCCTCATTACCCTAATTGCTTAATTAATGTCCAATGTATCATTGTTTGTTTATGACTAAATCCCTAACTAGGGTACAGTTTATCCGAGTTTTGGATAATGAGCATTACCCAGACCACAAACCTAATGAAAAATCTAACAATATCCTATTTTTCTCGGCTTTAAAGAGAAGAGTGAATACAACAAGGCAGATGTTTTAGCTCTTCTCTGAGAGCAGAAAATTTTGAAAGAATTAAATTTTGTTGTGGAAGGATATTCACGCATTGTTATAGGTGAGCCCTTGGGGGTGAAAGGGCTTTTGTATGCATTACTCTTTTCATGTTCTCTTTCTCTTCAACAATTTACAGAGGAAATGCTTGAATGGTCAATCGCCTAAGTAAATTACTTTCTAAATTCAAGCCATTTAGACTCCTACCCTTGTATAATCGATTATTAAGATTCTAGTTTCTAAACCTTGATCAGGAGCTTATGACCTAGACCTTATGATGCTCATGGTTTAAAATATTGATACGTATCGACCGATACGGGCCGATACGTATCTTATTTGGAGCTACCTGATGCATTGGTACGCTGGAAAAAAAAACTCCACTGTATCAGGCCGATACACTCGATACGGAGATTTTTCAGTTAATTTTTGTCTCCTTCCATTTACACTAGGATTCACGATATAGACTTGATACACACAACTTATTTACATAAAATATTATTAAGTAAATGATTTTAACTTGACTTTACTTTCATTTACTTTAGATATTAATATGTAAATAAGGAATTTCCCTAGTTATGATGCCCCAGCCCAGTCCTACTTATCAGGAGCCACAGGTTATGATGCCCCAGCCCAACCCTACTTATTAGGAGCCACTGGTTAAGATGCTCAGTCTCAGTCTTCGACTGACAGTTATGGACAGATCACAACTCAGCAATAGCCACATGTACAAATGTACCTGGGCATGTACTGCACGATGATGACTTGGATGCAGTGGTGTCATCATTTCTAGACCACTTATAATGTATCACTTTCTTCAATTTTTGATCTCACAATGATAGAGTATAAGCCGGAACAAAGCTTAATGTGGTATTGAACTTCTATCATGTAAGTAATTTGATTTGTGAATACAAGGGTTTATGTATTTTCATATTTTTGATTTATGAATGCAAGTGAGCTTCTATCATTTGGTTAAGTAACTATGGTTTGTATTTTCATACATATTTACCAGCGCGCACGCCTTTTTTAACTTATAAATTTGTTAACTCTCATATGTATAATTATAAATATATTTAGAGACCTTCATTTTGTTTGTTTTTAGCTTATATTTGCATTAAAAGAGGTTTTATGCAAGGTATTCAAGTTTTTCCTTGCGTATCCAAGCATTTTTTAGCGTATCCTAAATTTTTCCATCGTATCTAACCAATACGGTATTGATACGCCAATACGTATCCTATTTTGGACTTACCGATACGGTGACCGATACCGATATTTTGAACCATGATGATGCTAGAGCGTCTCAAGCCATCTCCTCATCAAGTAATTCAAATGACTTTTACCCTTTGAAGGCCGTATGGACAGCCGGGGGGGAGGGGGTTCACCTCATAAGAGAAGATTTAGCGGATAATTGGTCTAGAAAAATCAAACTAGAGGTTTTTTGGTAGTTCTTTTATTAGAGTTTTAGTGTATTTAGAAGTTGGATACTCCCTTTATGTTTCTTAAGGGAATTAGAGTCAATGTTAGGAGTTTCTAAAGTGGAGTTAATATCATTCTACTAATAAAAGTACACGCGGTATGCAAAACTTTACTTGGACGAAATACCCTTTAACTTAGTTTATTTAATACATAACTTAAGTATAACCAAACTTTAATTAGGTCACTAATAAAAATTTAAAACTTTAATAAAGAAGTATAATTTGTTAAGTTTTAATTAGAATACTAAACTCTTTCTAATTAGAAAGAAGTAGAATTCTTTTTAAATTAAAATTCTATCTTCATCCTACAATTCCTCACCAGCCCTCTCTCTACAAGGAGAAAGGCACATTCGTAAAAGGAATGCATATACAGTTTGACGAGCTGTGAGCTCCTGATCATGCTCATTACCTGGTCGAATTTCCTTTTAAGGAAGGACAACTTGAGAACATATTGAGTTGTATCCCGATCCAAGCAATAGATAATATTTCCAGAAAACCTTCGTGATGTATATTGGGACTTCACGGGTTCTAATGATTCCACTGTACCCATTAGGAAGGTAGTACTTGATGTGATTCAAGGTTGTCGTGTGCATGTTTATGTGTTTGGAGAAGAAACGAATGTTAATAACGAAGAGACCAAAAGAGTTATTAATAGTTAGATATATATTTATAGAAGAATTAGTCTACATTATGTTACTTTTATTAACACATGTCTTGGTTGTGTAACTTGTGTTGTATTGTAAATAGATTACAACTGTAAGCACTGAAGAGTATTAGAATCCTTATCAAACAAGGATTCTATACTCACAATTATATTGAGTATTACATTCTTTTAAAATTATCTTTTTCTTTCAATTCTAAAACAATTACATTACCATTGCCGGAGTTGCTTCGAATAAATTGTGGGGTTCTTGAGGAATTTGCATTGTTTGATACTGGGAAGGCCAATTTTCTTTATAATTTATTTTTATTTTTTTAATTTTATGTATGGTCCACTAGAGAATAGGTAATTCCGGCAATGGGAAAGGAAATTTTCACAATGGATACATGAGGTGGTTCTAATTGGAAATCCACAGACCATGAAACTCTACAAGATAAGCTTATGAGATTTTGATCCCAAAAAAATTCATACTAACATAAATTATATAATCTAAATGTAGGGTACAAAATTGCAAAGAATATATCACTTTAAAATAAAATACATCAACTTATTTGAAGCACTTAAAACAAATTAATAACCATGAGTAACTAATAATAATCAATTTTTAAAAAATGACTATCGATGATATAATATAATAGTTAATAAAATAATAATAATATACTTTTAGATATCTATTGATTATGTAATGTTGTAGTTAATAAAAATTAATAATTATTATATTAATATTATTAGAAAAACAATATGTGCAAAGCACGTGCACTTTTACTAGTATATATATATATGGACCTCGGGTAGAGTTTTGTGCAATGAGTTGATTAAGTTGAATTTTGAGCTTTAATAATGAGTCTAATTTAGTTTATTTAAGCTTGCTAATGCTGAATAAATGATTGAAATTGTGTGGTTGCTATCATACATCATTGCTTGTTAATATTTTCTACAATATATTGAAGAAAGAGTGCTAGTCGAGACTTGAGGAAGGGAGATTGTTTAAGTGGGAGACAGATAACCATAGAAACCAAGTTCTATAGCTACTGCACCCTACCATATACCCCATTCCCCTTGATCCGAAACCAACAAATCAAAACAGGTTTGATCACTCTAGTTTGATTTCTTTCATAATTTTAAATGTTCAATTATTTATATTGTTGAATTTTGAAATAGAAACCTTGATTAGATATTAGTCTCTTTGATTCATTATATTTTTCTTATTAGCATTATCTAAACACCCTAGATTGATGTCACTGTTGCCTATTGCTAAACGGATTTTACATATTTCTGTGGAATCAGATTTTTGCTCTTTCTTGGTTCGGACATACTCGTTTTGATCATAAACAAAATTTTAAACTCTAGAATCCAACCCAGTACATTTCATTACTGTTCTACAACTCTTCTATTTGTATAATATTCAATTGTAGTTTTGAGTGAAAATTACCTTCGGTGGCTGAAAATTTTAAATTTGCGAGCTTTGAGTAATTAAGTAAATCCTTCTTGGAAAAGGTTATTTCTTCAGCAACTAGAACACGATAGAAGAGAAACAATGAACTTACCCATTAATCATGAGCACAACTCTGCTCCCACGAGTGATTGGAACATAGTGAGTTTCCTGCAATGAGTAGAGATGGATGAGTAAATAATAAGAACAATGTAAAATAGTGTGGAATAAACACAGTATTTTACCGAATTTATCAAATATTGTTACACGGGTTAAAACTGGAAAAAAAAATTACTTTGGGAAACATATATAAACAAGGTACCTAGTATTTTCTCCTCCTGTGATATTATAATGTTAACACCACATATCCCCATCCCCCAACCATTCAAACTCACGATGCAGGAATAGATGACATCGAGAGTTTGCAAAGAAGAAAGTGAAACCTTCAAACTGTGTGGGACTTCTTAAAAAAGTTGGGGCAAGTTTAAGACTCGGACGTAAGTGAAGGAAATGAGACTGGGACAACTAGAGAGTGAAGCCAAGCAAAATGGAAGTCAATCTGTGTTTGTCCCATACTACAATATTGATGTCTTGATTATCTCGGCAACTATCTTTTTGTTGCAAGAAAGCAAACTGGGTGGAAAGAATGATAAACCAATGTCAAAGATTAGTCATTAGAGCAAACAATTTCAGTTGTTGTATATGCCACAACCCCATAGTCAGCTTCACAAGAAGGTTGAGAAACTAATTCTTGGTCCTCACACTTCCATGAGGTAATAGAATCACAAGACAAATGACAGAAAAAATAATAGTGTAATATCTAACAGTTACATCATTAACCCGATAGGCATCACTATCAGAGTAAGCATGAAATGGAAGCAACCCAATAGACATAAAGAGAAACAACTAAGGTGAAGAACTATGCCTACAGTAAATAATCCATAACAATCCAGCGAAGTTGAGCGCTAAAGAGGTAAATACAAACTGATCGACCAAAAACCAAGAAAACCAGATTTCCAACAAGCTGGTAGTATAATTAAGATTCAAAGAGTAATTCTGCAGTAGTTGGCTCGAGGATTTCAAAAGGACTGCAAGTTAATTTTCGCTCAGAGTATTACAAACGCACAAGAAAGACAAAATGACAAAATGTAAGCGACAGATTTTGATCACCATTCCAAATAAGAATGTTTCCTGATCTGGACTAACCTCCAAATTCAAAAGGATTTGGAGTCGCCACCTATTCCAATTATAAGGGAAAATAGGAACTCTAAACTATCCAATGATAAGGCAAAATTATGGCCTGAAATAGAAATTCTAATTAGGATATTCAATAGTACTAAGGGAAGGTGTTAGGCACCCTTAGAAACCTACTAAAAGCAGTAGTTACCTACTTCCTAAATCCATATTAGACTAAGTTGGAAATCAAAGTAAAATTGTTAATTAAATGACATGCTAATTAAGACATCATGCTCAAAATAGAAATCATACTAAACAAGTGATCAAATAAAATGTCAAGGCAATTTTTAGCAACATTCACCCAAAATAGTAACATGCTAACGAAAATGGCAACTACTAAAATCAGAAATAGAAATTTCCTAAAATTAGTAATAATTATATAATTGTAATAAGTAACGTAAAGAAGAAACTAACCTAAAATTCTCTACCTAGAGCAACTGAACCCGATAAAGGTTGCTTACATATCCATTTGCATGGAATCAAGCCACGTGTAGTTCCAAAGAATGACTGACTCAATATTTTGTATTTATTTTGGTTTTTGGATTTATATTATGCCTTGGAGCAGTTTAGGCTCACACGGATTTGGAGTATATTAACAGTCAAGAAAAGATAAAACTGTGGCAGATCTGCAGAAGCATGTTTGGGATTATTCTGAAGTGCACATACCTCAAAAAAATATGATTTTTATAAGAACAAAATGTGGTCGCTGTTTTGAAGGGTGCCCTTGGCCTGGTTCTGGTGAAGCAGGCTGCAGTCTGGGCCGTTTATGATCCAAAACTTGAAATGGCCATAATTTGGTCTTTTGCGGCTTGGGATGTCCATTAAATACTTCATTTGTGTTTTCATGTCCATTTATCAGCACCCTTAACTTTCCATGAGCATTCTTATGTCTCATATAATTGAATGTAAATGTAGTTGTAGAATTTTATTCAATTTGTTTTTAGCTTACCTTTGCATTCAAAGAGGTTGCGTGAAGTATCCAAGCAAGGTTGCGTGAAGTATCCAAGCATATCCATACATTGCTTATCTTAAATATTTTTTGGTGTATCCATGCTACCCACCCTAAGTAAGATTATAGAGATTGATGGATTAACTCAAAAGATTCCAAAAGGAGAAAGGACAATTATAGAATGTGACTTAAGTAATTATGTAGGGAAAAAAAGTAGACAATCTGATAGGTGCATGAAAAGCAGGGGTATGGAGATAGAAATCAGATGGGAGGCGCTATTCTTGAGATTGCAATAGCATATGATCTCGAAATAGAAACCTACACTTTCAAAAGAGAAATGAGATTTTGATGACTTTCAACAGTGGACCAAAATGGAGTTAGAATGACTTTTTTCTACTTTTAAGAGAAATGAACTATCAACGTGCTAAGATTGTTAGGTTATCCCAAGAGAGAGTCTATTCCTTACATCATAGGTTGGTTGTCATGAGTCTTTGCCTTAGGAGTTGGAAGAGAATGATTGAGCCAGAATGACTTTTTTCTACTTGAAGAGAAATGAGCTATCAATGTACAAAGACTTTAAGGTTATCCCAAGAAAGTCTAGCGAACTAGCCCTTACAGCTAGGTTGGTACTTGGTAGTCATAGATCTTTGCATTCGGAGTTGGAAGAGAATGATCGAAATCAAAAAAGTCATGAATAAGGTGGGGAAATCTAAAAGGAGACAAAGTAATTGCTTTTAGTGGGAGATTGCTAAAGGAAAAAACATGGAACTTGGAAGCAAATTAATTAACAAAGAGAATGCCATCTAAAATTTGTCTTCCACTCACAACGCTCCATATTGGGCAGAGATGATTGATCCTAGTATGAATCTAAGACGAGTGTCTAAGACCTAAGCCAAGATTTTGTAAGTGCTACTCACCAAACTAATTGGCCTGAATTCCATTATATCCTCAGCTCCAGCTTTTTTTAGAATCAGGACCACAAATGTATTGTTGATCGATCTATCAAACTGGCCCAATTCGTGGAGTTCTTGCAAGAGTGCAAGGAAATCTGCACCCACAATGTCCCATGTGGACTAGGAGATTTGTCTATTGCCATTGCTCAGATAGCACTCATCACTTCTTCTCCCTTGAAGGGTGGTTCTAATTATTCTCTTTGGTCTGATATTAGGGTACCAAAAGGAAGTTCATCTAATTTTGGTCTCCAAATAGATTTTCCCAAGTACAACTTCTCGTAGAAACCGACCACGCTATGTGTCCTTCGGTTTCTCCTTCCAGACTCCATTAATTTTAAGACCGGATATGAAATTGTTTTTTCTTCGATAGTTGGCCATACAATGGAAAATTTAGTGTTTTTATCTTCCTTCTTGAGTCATCTGACCCTAGACTTCTGTTTCTAACTGATTTCCTCCAACCTAGCAATCATCAAATATTCTAGCTTCTTAGTCTCCCTAAGTCAACTTTCTTCTGCTGATAAAGGACAGGACTTTCCAGTGAGTCAAACTCCTCAATCATGCAGAAGCTTAAATTTTTGTTCAAATATATTACCGAAGACTTCTTTGTTTCATATCTTTACTCTTGCTTTTAGAGCTTTCAATTTCAGGCCAAATCTTTTGATAGGTGAACCCCAGGCCACATGAGAATGCCACACTTCAAATACTAAATCTTTAAAACCTTCAGATTGAAGCCACATATTTTCAAAGTGAAATGGAGTAGGACCTCCTTTGAAGCATTCTAAGGCTAGCAGAATTGGGACATGATCTGAAGTGGGTCTAGGTAAGAATGATTGGATTAGGTAGTGGAACATTTCCTCTCATTCAGCAGAGAAAAGCTATCTATCCAATCTGCTAGCCAGTAGCCCCAAAGGAGACTGTGACCATGTGAACTGGGTTCCTCTCATTGAGTAGTCAAACAGCCTATGATTAGAGAAAATCCTCAAATCTCTGCATTTTGGCTGTATAGGATTAAACGCTCTCCTTTCTTGGGAATATCCGATGCTATTGTACTTCACCAAAGACAAAGTAATGATAGGGAATATATGACTTCCATAAGCTCTTCTTGTGTTTTCTTTTTCTGGTATTTATCCTAGTATCAGAGTATGTGTTTTCTTTTTCTGGTATTTATCCTAGTATCAGAGTATGTGTTTTCTTTTTCTGGTATTTATCCTAGTATCAGAGTAAGGTGGACTAGTACTAGGAGAGGTCATTCTCCTGTAGGATCAACCGCCAATTTATCTATCGCATTTTTACTATAGTGGTTTTGAGGTTGTTTTGTCTTCCTGTTTGGTACAAATAAGATCATGGCAGGTAAGTTGGTCAGCTATTACCAAGGAGAATGATCGAAGCTTGCTTTACATCAGAGACTATGGAATGAATGGAATATGAACAATTTCCTCAATTTCAATTTAAAGTATGCTATGTGGGCTTTGAGCATTGAATTTCAAGGAAATTTAGCCTTCCCATAATGGACCTTGAGCATAACTCGAAGTCTGGAAGTGAGTCACCATCACCCAATGTAAATGATCGGATAAATATGCTATGTAGCTCTCTGAAATAGTACATCTGTCCAGATTAGAAAAAATTGGGATATGTTTAAACTTGGCTGGTATTGGGATTAACTTCACTCTTCAGGAATGACTAATTGGCTTAGAAAGAATTCTCCAGTCCTGCCCAAGAGAAAGATTCAAGTGAAGTGGAAACTGATGTTCCCTTGGAAGATTTAAACATATTTTTAGTCCTCCTTTGAAGGGTTACTTAGAATCAAAGGAGACTTCCGTCATGACATAGCATGCTCTCAATGGAATTGATCCGTGAAAGCTATAACAACAATTGAGCTTATGCTATAATATGCAAATCAATAAAACACCAAAACAATATAGCAGATCTATTGTGTTGCGCTGTGCAGATCGTACTTGTACATTCAAAGGGCTTCTAGCTTCCTTTTTCTCCAATTAATTATTTCACAAATTGAAAGACATGAGAAAATGCAGAAAGCATCATAAGAATAACCATATATTATATATTGATGTATACCGGCAACAAAATTTGCTTGAGGATGTGAGAAAGGATCACATCCACAGGTTGAAGGTCCACGACAGCAGCACCAGGCTCTCCATGCTGAAATAGACATGCATATTTAGCCTATTGAATATGTAAAATGTAAATTAAAAAAAAAAATACATGATAAGTAAATAGAAGCACCAGCCCATTTGCAGAGAATGTCAACAAAATGAAGATGTCAACTATTAATCTGAGTCCACAGCAGATGATGAAAATCATGAAATCAACTCAGGCACAAATTTGATGAAACCAAATAATTAGTGTAGTTTAAGATGAAAACTCAGAAAATAATTTGATGAAATCAAATAATTAAAATAATTTTAGGTATATATAAAAAAAAATATTTAATCAAGAAAGTACAGAATGAAAATAAACTGCAACTCCTAGTTAGGACAACATTAATTAGGTGGCTTATTGTCTTACTTACAATTCCAAAACCAAGCTCCATCTTTCCTGGCCCCAAACGATCTGATGTGACCTGACCTGGCAGTGTGCAAACAGACAATGCGACACCCATTGTTCCAACCATTTCAGATGCAAGTTTTGCTTCTGCAGCAACATCTGCAAGAGAAAGGTCAGCAGCAGCAGCAGTAGCAGCTCCAGCAACCTTTCATTTAGAAAAAAGCAAAAAATAATGATAAGAAAAAAAATAAAAAATAATTAGGAAGACTTTAGTTAGAAAATAAACAAAAACAAGAACTTCTTCCTTGCAAATTAAATCAATAAATTATTTTCTTAGGTTTGTGTCTAGAATTGTATCCGTCTTTATGGGGCCTAGCAATTACAATGGGACCTGAAGGGCACCCAGAAATATGAGCTGCTGAACAGTTACTAAGGAATGACAACTAGTTTTCCGGGGACCACGGGCAGTTTCAACAAAGTGAAACAGAGGGGTATTTTTTCCATGTAAGAACCACAGTTTCAATTAAGGTAAAAATTTGGTAGAAATAGAACCTGCTATTCTAGTCGGTCGGGAATTCGGCTTGGAATTCTATATATCCTGGGTCACAGGCTTATTGAGTAACAGGTTGCTTTTGTAATTTTTTTATTGCCAAAGCTCTCAGATCATTTTCTCCAGTGAACATAGTCATTGCTTATTTTCTCTTAATTTTCACGTCGTCATTTATCTTACAATCGTGTTTCCACACAACATATATTAATTATCTTTGCTACCACTTAAAATATTAACATTGTAAATATTAAGTCATTACATATAATAGAAAATAAGTAAAAAATAAATAAATGGAAGATGGTAGTATTATTTAAAGCTCCTCCTATTATAATTTGTCACATAATGTATAGAGTGATTAAAAAAGGCAGAAACAAACGAAAATTCCAACAGAATTCGGGACAGAGAAAGAACGTGAATGGGGCTCCAATTGAGAAATGTTGATGAGCGAGGATAACCAAGAAGCATAGAGGACCAAAGAAACAACAATTGCCTCACTAGTGAATTTTAAAAGTGGAATACTTCATTTTCTGCAGAACCTTGTCTTTAAGTAAACCATGTTACTCATAGACTCAAGGAAGAGAAAAAAAATACACTTACCTGAGGTAGATCAAAAAAGAGGGGGTGAAAAAACCAACAAGAACTTTAGACATAATTTAAGCCAAAAACTAAAAACAAGGACTGTAATATCCAAGAGTATAACAATGCCAACAATTGCCTCACAGCTGATATAGACCTATTCGGAAGAATGCAGTTTAGTACATTTTATTCTAATAAAACCTCTCCAATTTGAAAAAAAAAATCATATGGTGCCGAATAATTCACATAGAGAAAAGATGTCCAATTTCCATGTAAAGAAACATCACTAAACACCCTAGAAGGTCTGGTATGGGAGAATTTTATTAGACTAAGAGTCAATCATTTGTTTTATCAGTTTAGAAGTTAAAAAATACCTTAACAATCAGAAGACATCCCCTAGCACCAGTTATGGCTTGAATGCCCTAAAGTATGAAGTGTAAGAGGTATATGCGCATGTTTATTCCCTTCATACAAATAATAATTAACGAGATACCATACAGCTAGGATAGAATCAACAGGAGGAGAGGTGAAAACATCTCCACAGATAGCTGCTGTGAGCATCCCTTCCCCCACAAATCCAGCATGAGCAGGCTCATGCCCACTTCCACCCCCTGTATCATGAAGCATATTAGTATAACTAATGGTCCCTGAGATATCTATGGAATAAAAGTAACAAAAATAAAAACAGTTCCACCTGTATTAGAAATTCAAAGACCATGTGAATTGCATTAGATTATTCCCAAATCATGCAAATCATATTCAACCCAAAGAGATCAGCCATAAAAAACAGCATAGCACTGATACGAACCTACAAAATTAAACAAAAAAACGCAAACTATAAAACTTCTATTGATATGAAGGCCCCGAGGGGGCCTGACCTCTATGGATGCCACTCCCACGGAGCAAAACCTCCTTACAGGACTCGTACCATTCTTTGCTTAACCCTAAAGTAGCTTACTCCATTGAGCATAAACATTGGATTCCACACAAAAGAACTATGGAAATGAAGGACATTAGGACATAAATGACCACTCCGATCGACTCTAATTTTTATTGATGATGAGACCAATTTGAGGGGGCTGACATCCATGGATGCAACTTTGATGGGGCCAAACCTCCCTGTTGAGGTATGTTTATTATGATAGGTGTAGATACACCGTATCATATTATTAAGGGCAATATTGTAATCTTACATTATGAGTGATATAAATAATAGAAAGGGGGTCTAGGGGAAGAGCTAGGATTTTATTGTGAGGGGCACACAATGGTTGATTGAAATGTCAGTAATTTGATGAATTTGTGGAGAATAATTAGATAGGGGGATTTTTACGCAAATGGGCCTCACCTATTAAAAAACCCCTAAAAAATGAGCTCCCTTTTCAAATCATTATTTTGTAGGCTCACACAAGTGCGATTTAGTTGCACGCATGTGAGTTGTATACCTTCGGATGAAAATACCCATGTCATTGTTAAACCTCAAACCTGTTTGAAACCCACTCTGTTGTGCAGCATAACTGAAGAAGAAGAAGAACTAAACCATTCAAGTCCTCACTGTTTCACATGTAACTGAAGAAGAAGAATGAGAGAAGAAAAAGAAAAGGAAAAGAAGAAGAAAGGAACTGAAGTCCATTCGAACCCCCATTGTTTTGCCCACATTTAATCTTACTTTTTCTAGAAGAAGAACAACAACAGAAATCTATCCATTCAAAACCCCAGTTCATGCGTAACTGAAGGAGAGAAGAAAAAAAAAGAACCGAAAAAAAGAAGAATATGAAATGTTCAACGGGGAAATGGAGCCCATTTTCAGTATTTATAAAAACAAGTGTTTCATTGTTTATTTTTGTCATTGTACTGAGATTTTATATAGATTATCAAGATTTTTTTTTATAGATTACAAGATTTTTTTTTATAGATTATCAAGACTTCTTATAGATTAGGGGTTTTCCCTTGATTGCCCTTGTAGTTTGCCTTTGTTCTCAAAATACCCACCTTTTAAAAACCCTTCTCATAATGCCCTTATGACTATTTTTCCATTATTCCTCATTTATGAAATTCTGAACCCCTCCCCTCCCCTCCCTTCCCCCACACACTTCCACCAACACCTTAAAAAATGGTTTTGAAAGAAGAGGAAAAGTGGGATTCCGTATGTGCGTATGAGATTGGAGAAGCTTCCCACTCTCCTCATCTTTACATCTCACGAAGCTTCTCACTCATTTCTCTTTTAATAGAAGTTTAGTATAAATTATATTGAAAAAAGATGAAAAACTCGCAAAAAAAAAGAAGTTTTCTGTGCTCAAGATCGATACCGGTTTATACAGGTGGTCGAATATAAACCTGCTCAATACCCATATTGATACTCATATCAATTGTATGTCGTCCATGTTAGTAAGTTGAAGTCTACACATAACATTCTTTGTCCAGATCAGTCCTCCTTAATTGTTCCTCCTCGAGTCTTCGGGTGTGTGGGATTTCTCCATGGACTAAATTTGACTCAAAATCCATTCAGAAGTCTTGAAAGGACCAAAGATAGATCCAAGCAATCCCCAAATAGAAGAGAAACTTGCTTCAAATAGTTGAGGCAAAAGGACAATGTACCAACAGGCAGTGTTTTAAAACCCGAAAACTCAACTCGACTCGTAAACTGCCGAGTAGAGTCAACTCAGAAACTCGGGCAAAACTCGTCCGAGTAATGACACCTAAAACTCGGACATATATAATATTTTTCTAATAATATATATGGTATAGATTCAAAATTAATGATAAACCATGCCTAAAATAAGATATATAATTCAATATATATTAAACATCCCCCTTTTGTTTTGTATTTATACTTAAAAATGAGTGGGGTGTGTCAAAAAAATAAAAAAAAACATAATTTAGTCAATCGGGTAGACAGTTTATTCAATTTTTAGTTTTAAAAAAAAAGTGCAAAATCTCGGGCAAGTTGGGGCGAGTTTCTGTCAAAACTGAGTTTTCCTTGAAACTCGACTCGAAACCTGACCGAGCCGAGTCGACTCGGCCGAGTTTCGAGTCGACTCGGCGAGTTTTAAAACTATGACAACATGTGATTCATTGACTCTTCCATACTAAAGCATAGAGCACTGGTTAGCTAACTTTCAACCTCTATTTTTCAAATGATCGCATGTGAGAATCTTATTCAATGCTGTCGACCAAAGGAAGAAAGCTACCTTTGACGGAATACCTAGATTCTAAATAGCCCGATGAGGAAAAGGCAAGCTAGAACTAGTCCAAAAATAATGGAAGAAAGATCTCACTGAGAAGAGACCTTTAGGATCTCTAAACCAAATCCGAACATCCGCCCTCAGAGGACATGGGGTAACAAACAAGCGACTCAAAAGAGGCAGGAAATCAGCTATCTCCCAATTGTTAAAGTTTCACCTAAACCTAGGAATCTACACGAAAGAAGAAGCAACCTCCTCAAAACAAGATGCCACCGCCGCTCCATTATCCAGAGATAGTGACCAAAGGTTGCCGAAGTCAACCCTGAGGGGTGTATCACCACAACAAGCGCTGTCCAAAGTTAGCTATCTTCAGAAGTACTTCTCAGGGTTGTTAACTTAGAGAAAATATTAAGCTCAACTGATTGATTAACAAGAACCCAAATAAAGTTTAAATAGATTACTAGATAACCCACATAAGAAACTAATTCACATTAGGAATCTATATAAATCTAATCTGGTTTGAGAAGGATATCTATGACATGTATCTATTATAATGCTCATAGCAACTTAACATATTTCCTTAGAACCGTCAAACTTACACCCCAACTCAAGATCATGACAAGCTCATCTTCTAGAGTTTTTCTTTTAAAAAATGGATCCAAAACAAGATGATGTCGTTGTTGGTGGTCTCCCACAATCAAAAGTAGATGTACCAACATGGATTTGGTCATGGCCTGAGGCGGATTCAATAGTGGGCTCTTCAGATTTCAAACAGATTCAGGCGACAAATAAGTGAATAACAAAAGATGAACCTGAAGGCTTTCAAACAAAAGATCATGGGCTTGGAAAGCCTCACCTCAAATAACAGATGATGGACTTGGACCCCCTTACCCCAGATAATAGATGGCACCGGAAATTGTCGTCTTAGATAACAGAATATAGGCCTGAAGGCCTTCAAATAACACAAAAAAAGGGACTTAGAGCTCCCAAATAATAGATAGGAGAGCCTAAAGCCTAAGATAACATACAGATGGGCCTAAAGGATGACAGATGAGAATGAATGCGCTCATGGGACCAAACGGGCAACAAACCCTCAAAAATGGACCTCAGATGGACCCAATATAGGCTATGCAAGTTGTAGGCCCTATGAATTGAATGGGACTAAAAGTAAACTTATATGGCTAATTGGATTAAATCCCATTTACATAGAATGTGTTGGGAATTATGCAACAACCCACGAGACGATAACCATAAGACAAGAACAGAGAAAACGAAACAAAGATGCAAACAAGAACACACAAGAATTTACGTGGTTCGACTAATGATGCCTACGTCCACGGATTCACACCACTTCACTATGCTCAAAGGCAAAAGCAAACAAAACAGTTACATAGTTCTCTCTCTAAAAAAAAAACCTCTCTTGGTGATTAGAATGAATATAAAACCCTCATCCCAAAGTATAGTATATATACTAGGGTGAAAACAGGGCTAAAAATGGAGTTTGGAAACCAATCTCGCATTAGCCGTTTGAACGGCCCAAGTCCCCGTTCGAACAAGTTGGCTACAGGTCGAGTAAAGTAGAGGACAAAATGTTAGGCATTCAAATGCCCTCAAGGCCCGTTCAAACGCCTTACCCAAAGCAGTCTCCATCACACAACAGAATGAACACAAGCAAGTCATAAACGTAATCTAGATCCTTCACAATTATACCTAAATGAGAATAGTAGACTAAAGAAGACAACCAGAGGAATTTCAGGAAGCATCCAACCATATCAACTTCAGCGAACCAGAAAAGTTATGGGTGAACTCCATACAGCGGCTGGAACTCCCTTCTATCTATAGACAAAGGGGTGCAGCAAGAAATGGTCTATTTAGATCCAATCGATGATGCCAAAAGTGGGGGAAAAGCATACCTCAGATCCGACCGAACAAAGTTCTAAACTAGAGCCACTAACAAAGACCTAAACCAGGCAATCTCTACTAATCCGCTAGGTGTCAAGAACCGGCAGGCAACAACATGTTGCCTGCCGAAGAGACAAAAACCAACCAAGGAGAACTATTAAATTAATGGCTCTATAGACTATAGTCTATAGTCCATACCATGTTAACTCATAGAAGATATTAAGATAAATATATTGATTAACAAGAACCAAATCAGCTTCAAATAAATTACAAGACAACCCAAATTATAGAAACTAAATGAAACTAGGAATCTAGATAAATCAATCCAATCTCCAAACGATATCTATGACATACCTAATAGTATGCTAATGGCAACTGAATATATTTCCTCAGATATCGTGTCTTCAAAAGATCTTGATCTTGATCTCATTCATAAGTTAATTTCCTACAATGTAGTCAATTGACTACAAGAGAGTTTTAGTAGTAACATACGAAACATGTGTAAGGGTAACATTTTCCCTTTCTTTTTCTTGCAGCATTTTAGCATGGCAGGAGGGACCTCCAAGTAGCACTCGTAGCAAAAGAACCACTTAATCCTCCAAGTATCCAAACAAATAACCTACTTAACATGTTTGTATCCAACCAAAGAATCTACTTATGTCCATCATCCGTAGTTCAAACAAAGAGAACAGAGCAAACTAGCAAAAATATCCCTATATAAATAGCTGTCCTAACCACGCATAATGTAAAACAAACAAATAATAGTATGAAGGGTGCTTTGTCGGTAACTTGCTGCATTCAACATTAAAATTAAAGGCAGAGTAAACACTTCGCAGGGTTCCAGACCTGAACAAGTGCTGCAACCCGGGGTAAGTTTCCACTAGACCCTCAATAAATTCAATCACCACATCTGCAATAAATGAGAACTCCATTAATTTCAAAGAACAGTAATTCAGTTAAAAAATGGAGAAATTTTGAGATTAGGCAAAAGAAACCAAATCTTTAGAAGCACGCACGAAATTTGAGATTGATAATACCAATCAAAACAACATGCAGAAAGAAACAATATCAGGCCAAGAATGTAGTGGATTAGGAAATTTTCAAACATAGTATTGAAATCAATAACCATACAACCAGGAAATATGGAATCTTCGCGCGCATAAATCAAAACATTAAAGAACAAAATGCAAACCATTTGGATCGTTGATGAGTTTCTTCTGAAAAGTCATGCCTACGAATTTGCTTCGAAGAGTCCTGTTTCTCGATTCAAAGAAACACCTACTGCATTATTCAAGAAAGTTCTGGAGAGATCGACGAGGATTTGCAGAGATAAGCGAAACCCTAGCTCAGCTTCACAAGAACACAAACGGAAAATGCAAGAGAGGAACACTGGAAGTTTATGAGGTCGTTGGTTTGAGCACTCTCGTGTTGCTTTAGTTGCTTGTCTGAACAAGAAAAACATGTAAAATTATGAAAATACCCTTAAGTTTTGAAATTTTGACTTCTACGTTCTACTAAAACTCCAAAAACTACTCTTTGTTTTTAAATAAATGACGATAGTCTCAATACCTATGTTTTTATATTCAATTTACGACAGCTAAGTGGCTTTATGTCAGATTGTAAATTACCCTTATTATCATACGTTTTCTTTCTCAATATCCATTTTTTTAAAGGAAATTTTTCATTTTCAACATCACTGTAGAAAAAGAAAGCAACAAATATTTATTGGCAGACAGGTTACCTGAAACCACGCGTCAAAAATGCTCTCACCTTGTTGACTTACTGTAGAACTAGCGAAAATCAAATGAAGAAAAAATATATATATTGGTTTAGGGAAATAAAATATATTTTTTGGCATCACAAATCCATTACACATTAACCCGTTTAGCTGTGTTAGGTGGCATTGAAAAAATGATTATTTGACCATTAATTTCTACAAAATTAATTTAACCAGAATTGATTTTTTACCAAAAAAATCCAATCCAAACGCCCCATTAGTATCTATTCATGGATTAGTGAACCATCACACCAAAACTATTTATGGGAATTGATTCCAGACCACCCACATGATGATACACACTTGTTAAAGAAAAGAAAAAAAAATTCCTCTAAGTCTTTTCTTAGTTTTATTTAAAAATTTATCAACTTTTATAATTAATTATAAAATTTACAATCATTATTTTCTTTTATAATTTTGTGCTTTTTAATTTTTAAAATAAATTATAAAGTCCATTTGTATATTAAAATTTGTCTCCAATGTGATAATTATTATAACTACTAAATAATATTGACTATCATTATTTGCTTTCATAATTTTGTTCAAATGATAAAGTTAAGATCTTCTAATCTTCTTTGGATAAGACATTCCTTTTATTCTTAGTGGAAATTCTCACCTAGGTTTATAGACCTTCTAGCATAGTACTATATGAAGAAAGTCTATATTTACATTTCGACTTCATGTGATTGTTTATAAAAATGAATTATAATTTGATTTAATTGTTTGGTTCACATTTTTCAATTATATATGTTTTGCTACTTCTCACATAAAGCTAAATAGCATTGTTAGGAGCTAAGGTAATTTAAGTGGGAGAGTCATGTTATGAATGGCCTTACTGCACGGTTTAGAGCATAGCAGAAAATTATCTATTGGGTAGGAGGGGCGCTCAAGTCTAATTTTTCACAAATATATCATTTAAGATAAAATAAAAGCTATATCTATTATACTAGGGATGTAAACGGAGCTGATTTGGAGTGGATAGTGGTATATCTGAATTTGTATCGATTATATTATGTTCGAATATCCAAAGTCGAATAAATATCAGGCGGATAGTGAAACATGATATATGTATTCGACTCTGATTAAAATATTCGAATTAAGATAGTATCAGAATTATCCGATTACTTTTTAAACAATTTTTTAAAAATATAAATTAATATTTAAAAATATAAAAAACATATATAATTTTTATTTAAAAATAGTAAATTAATATTCTATCTCTCTTAATATTAAAAAAATCAATGTATTAAATTATGTAAAAAATAAATTTTTTAAAGGTTATATTAGTTTTATAAATTTAAAATATATTATTTATATATATTATATAATCGGTCAGATATTAATCGGATCAGATATACCAATATCTGAATACGTGTATGATTATAAACGGATAGTAATATTACTATTCGAATTTGCTCCGTCAGATACCTATTCAGATAATTATCCGAGTTAATGGATTCAGATACAAATCGGATACGAATAATATCTACATCTATTTACAGCCCTATGCTATACTAATATAATGGGATCGAATCGCCTATATCTCATTTCTAGTTTCTCGTTTCCTACCAGATTTTTAAGTCTCTCTTCTTACTTCTCGCTTTCGTTTTGCTTCTTACTCTTATAACTATGACTCAAATAGCGCATGCAACTTAACATCATCTCATATAAAAAGTGAACAAGGTCTCTTACGAAAGCTATCAGTAAGTTAAATGACAAAAATCAAGTAGTTAAACATAAATCTGAATAAATCTAACAGTCTCTTAGGACTAAAACGATTTATCAAGTATCAATATCTCACCCAAAAATCAAATAAGGTCAATGGGTCCTTTTTTTTTTGATTGGTAAATGCATATTCATTAAAAGATCAAAGAAGCAGATTCAGAAATAGTGAATCCCACAAAAACACAAGCCAAAGAAAACTAAACTACCCATTACAAAACAACCCTCCACTGCAAACAAAGGCCCCCTAACTCTAACCCTTCCCCTACTACCACTAGGAGATCAACTCATCAAACCCTATCTCCTCTACATCTACCTTAGTGGACATCCAATTTCTAAGCAAAGAACGCGACCGAGAACACACCCGCTCAACCGACAAGGCTGAATTCTCGAACACCCTCCTGTTCCGCACCTTCCAAACCGACCACGCTACCACTCCAAGAAGCATAGCCCAAATGATATCTACAGGCCTATCGAAAAAGACCGAAAGCCAGCCCAAAAGAAGGCCCTGAACAGAGGAGGGGAAGACCCAAGCCACCCCGATTTCGGATAGAAAACAACTCCAGAGTTTCCTTACAAAAGGAAAAAACAAAATCAGATGATCAACGGATTCCTCCTCCAAACGGCACAAAAAGCAACGATTCGGGAGGCTCCAACCTCTCTTCCTCAGGTTATCCAACGTTAAAATTTTGTCCAAAAAAGCTGACCACAAGAAGAAGGAGACCTTTGAAGGCACTCTAGAAGACCAAACGCTAAGATAAGGGAAGACCGAATAAGGCTCCGGATTCGCCACCAGAAGATATAATCTCACTGAAAACCGCCCTGATGGATGGCCAGCCCAAATACGGCTATCTCTCAAGGACTCAACAATGGGCACCGACTCGATCAAGGCCAAAAAGTTAGCAAAATCCTACACCTCCCAATCATTCAACGGACGCGAAAACTTAGGACACCAAGTCCCTACCCCTACACCCCTGTCATACATCTCCGCCACCGTCGCCGATTTATCAACTGCAATGGAAAAAAGAGTGTTGAACCACTACTTCAAAGGTATGGGACTGCACCAAGAATCACCCCAGAACTTGACATCCACCCCATTGCCAACCACAAGCCGAGTGAACTTTACGTACTCGGCCCATCCCGACACAATCCCTTTCCACAGACCAACCCCATGGGGGCCTCTAGGCTGGCTAGGCTCCCAGCGATCTCTGCGACCATGCCGCGCCACTATAACCTCTCTCCAAAGACGGATCCACCCTGAACCGCCATAACCATTTCTCCAATAAAGCTTGGTTAATCGCCCTAATAGGCCAAATACCAAGCCCACCACTTTTCTTCGGGTGACACACCCACTTCCACCTCACCAAATGCAACTTCTTAACCACCACCTTCTCATTCCAGAGGAAGTCCCGTTGCAAATTTTCCAATTGGGAAGCAATAGCCACAGGAATTTTAAACAAAGACAAAAAAATAGGTAGGAAGACTGCAAAGGGTACTCTTCAGTAACGTGAGCCTACCGCCATTGGAGAGCAACAAAGATTTCCAAAACCTCATTATTTTTCTGCTGATTAATCATCTTGCTTTGAATATTGCAGGACAGTAGCCTTTGAAATATATGGTTTATAATGGCATGGTATCTACCAAGATGAAAATCTTGTGTCTTGTAGAAACTAAGGATAGATATAGTGGTGACTTTGTTGTTAAGAAGTTCGCATTTGGAGTTTAAAGTTTATTATTTTAGATATGAATATGGGTAAGTTGCATACTACACTGAGTTATATATTTTTTTTCACGTCTTTCGCATGTGGGCATCTATCCACCATACTCTCTCTCTCATGGGTGATCTCGCTCCGGGAGTCCTCCGTCTTTCCACCCCACTCAATCATCTCCCTATGTTCCTCCATCCCTCACCCTCTTTCTTATCCTATATAAAATCAGAAACAATCCATTGAATAAGGGTTGTGACCATTTAAAGAAGATGAAGACCAATAGTTTGGGATAAATCCAACATAACTCTCAGAAACTATATTGATGTTCAGCAGTTCAATGTGTGGTAAGGTAGTTGTAAATAGTTGGGTATACCTCCGAGAAGGGACCTCATTTTTTCCTAATTTAGGATGTGAATTTAAATAAATAGTTTCAATAAAAAAAACATATCTAATATATTTTTCAATTTTTAATATATAAAAAAAATAATTTATCTTTCAAACAATAGTAATAGAAAGTCACTACAGTAATTATAGACCAATTGTTATCCTAAAATTATAATAAAATATCTAGAGCAATTATGAGAGATAGGAGATCACATTATTCAACATCAAGCAAACATAAGAAGGAATGTTAGGGTATTGGAACCTGCTTGGTCGAAAACCACAATCGTCCGATTCATCACTAAATGCCTGATCGAAAACTTGTAATCTTCAGCACTTACTTGCTTACACCATGGCTCCCCAAGATAATGTGCGCTAGGAATATTAATGGTGCCTAAAAAGGAAAAAAAACAAAAATCTTGTCAGGCATTTTATTGTAATATTTAATGAAGAATTCGGGAAATGAAGATATACAACACAATGAGATCTGATCCGTTTACAACCCGTTTGGATTGCCCCCCAAGATTTGTTGCTCGATGGTCCTCGTGGTCCCTCAGCAATCGATCTTAGAGCTCAAAGAAAGCAAGGGCGAGGGTGAAAAGAGAACCCTCAGCCCCAGGGATTGCTCTCCCAACTCTTCGCCGCCTGAACTTATTCAGGTAGGCGAACCCCGTCCATTAGGACGTGAGGTATGAGCGAATCCCGGAGGCCAGTCTCTCTCACTGAGAGGATCATGTTCCCAAGCCGAAACTCTGGCTTCCAATGCTGGGACTGGATGCCTTCAGAGTCCGAATACGAATTCGCAGACTGTGCAATGACAACCTCCACTAGGACAAGCGCCGAGGAGCACTCAGGCACTTTGGAGCCTTTGGGGTATTAGCCTTGGATCCTGAAGTATGGTCCTTGGACCGACTAGGCAGTGACAACCATCTACGTTTAACAGATTGGAGAACAACAGAAAATAAGACAAGCAAAAGACGAAGAACAAAAGATGCTGATCAAAACCGTACACGGCATGATCATGGGTACAAGATAATCAAAAGGGGTTAGTTGAAATGTCAGCTGCCAATCCCATCAACGAGAATATTGAGAGCCAGGTCCATCACATTAAATGCACACAGCACTCGAAGCGTCCCAAGCATGGATACTAACACGCACCCATCTGTGCATTTGCCTCAGACGACGATTATGCTTCTCAGAACCTAGGGTAAACCCCAAGGCCCTAAGAAGGGGGGGCATTTGTACATGTAAAAAATGGTAAATATAGGCTTATGGACAATTGTCAGCATCAACGGATTACCTATACAGCAGTGCAGATCAGTCAGATCGCGAAAGTTCCTGAAATCGATTTAGGCAATCTCTCCCCCAAAAAGAGGAAATCAAATCTATCACCACCATGCATGGATTTATTAAGTACAATCTTGATGATAAAATTATGTGAAATCATTCCCCCTTCACAAACAATTTCATTTATCGAAGGAGTAGTGGAGCCCTTAATTGAGAATTTGCTCCACTCATGCATTGTCCGTATGGCATTGATGTTACCAAACACCTAACTGCGGGGGCGTTTGAAACGGTGCCTGCCCCTCAAAGATTTTAAGAAAACATTGAAAAAATTCAAACAAACAAATGGTTGTCGGCAAAGTGAGGCCAGAGTGTGGGCGATGAACCCAAGAATAGGATTGCCTATGTATCCACTTTCACTGGAATCAAGTCACCCATAGTTTCGGGGAATGATAAATTGATTGAATAAGAATTTGGTAGTTTCTGCTCGTATATGGGATCTGAACCCAATAATAAGGTTGCCTACTTATCCACTTTTAGTGGAATCAAGTCACGCGTAGTTCTGCGGAATAATAAGAACATTGGATATGATTCAATAGTTTTGGCTCCTAACTGGTGCCTTGGGATAGTTTTAGGCTTCAGTCGAACTGCGTTTAGGTAGTTTAACCTCGTTACTGAGCAGATTGGGATAGTTTAAGCTCATGCTTAAGAGCATGTTGATAGTCTAAGCTCATTGTAAGAGAGTTAGGTCAGTTTAAGTTCGAGCTTACGAACCAGAACATAGGGGTTTGGCAAATAGTCCAAGTAGAGAGAGAGGTTAGAAGGATTCTCATCTACTCTACCTACATAGGAATCTCTAGTGGCGTCGATTCCAACCTAGAGAGTTCTTACCCCAGATAAGGTCATAGGTAACCAACCCTAATACTGGAATTTAAAGTAATTAGTAAAGTAATTAAAGACTAAAATAGAAGACATAAACTCAAAAAATTACCTTCCCGGAAATAAGGATATTTGAAACATTACTTTTCTCAATAAAAGATAAAATTCTTAGGGATTCCAACACCAGAGAATTGTTTGTTGGGAAAGGGACAAATGGAAATTTAAAGGTGTAAAATGGAGGAATTTTCTACTCCCTAGACGATGAGGGGTCATATAAAGACCATAATTAGAACCATTGATTTCAAAACTTTTTTGCAGGAAGGGAAAATGATTTTTTCCTTCCGTATCGTCACTTGAAAATTTAAATGTGGAGCCTCTTATGACAAGCTACTAACCCTTTATTCACAAGCTACTCAAATGTGGAGCCTCTTATGACAATTAATGTCGTTCTTCTCTATGATTATCTACATTCATCCACGGAGAATGAATGAACTTCTCGATTCCTCAATGTGTGCAACCATCTCTAAGGATCAGATTCCTTTTCCTTATCTTCTAAGGAAGGAAGAAGACTACAAAATAATATCGTAAGAATAATTTCCCCTATTTTCTTTTCGAGTAGCATTTTGAGCCACAAAACGATAGATTATGAAAAAATTTTCTACACGAAAGTTTTTTAAATCTCGAAATGATCTTTGAAATTATATACTATCGGACCAAAATCGGAGTTACGGTGACAGACTTATGATCCATAAAACAAAACAGTGTTGATTCTCTTAATCAAACACAAGGCCAAAAATCTCGAGAGAATTAGAGTTTGTTGGACACGCTTATGATATTTATATCATATATAAATTGTGGAACAACTCATAAAGAGACACGAAACTAATAGTATGGGATGTAAAGGGATCTCAATAGTTTGATGTGAGAATAGAATTACAATTCTATTTTAAACCTTATTAGATTTTCCTTCTACATTGCAGTTTCACATATTGCAATAATGTCCATTTACACATTGCAATGCAAACCCTAATTAGAGACTTATTATAATAAAGTCCTTCCATTACAACTTATTTGCAATTAGGGTCCTCCCACATAATTTCCGGCATTGCATATATAAGCCACCTTGAATGGATAGGAAATCACTATTGATCCCTTGGTTATGAATTCATAATTTATCATCCCATTGGACCCACATAAAACATTTCAGAAACTATTCTGATAAAATAATATAATATTATAATAAAATTTGATAAACTCTTTTATCAAAACCAACATGCATTGATTTACTAGTCCAGTCTTGATAAAATTATGTGAATCCATTCCTCCTCCACGAACAATTTCCTTTATCGAAGGAGTAGTGGAGCCCTTAATTGAGAATTTGCTCCTCTCATCCATTGTCTGTATGGCATTGATGTTACCAAACGCCTAACTGCAGGGGCATTCAAAACGGCACCTGCCCCTCAAAGATTTTGCAAAAAAATTGAAAAAGTCAGAAAAAAAAAAAACAAATGGTTGTTGGCAAGGTGGGGCCAGAGTGTGGGCTATGAACCCAAGAATATGATTGCCTAAGTATCCACTTTTAGTTGAATCAAGTCACGCGTAGCTTCAGGGAATGATAAATTGATTAAATAAGAATTCGGTAGTTTTTGCTCGTATATGGGAACTGAACCCAATAATAGGGTTGCCTACATATCCACTTTTAGTGGAATCAAGCCCACGTAGTTCTAGGGAATCATGAGTAGATCGGATGATGATTCAATAGTTTTAGTTTCTAACAGGTGCTTTCAGATAGTTTTAGGCTTATGTCGAAAAGCATTTACACAATTTAACCTCGAAACTGAGAGGATTACGATAGTTTAAGCTCATTCCTAAGAGCGTGTTAATAGTCTATGCACATTGTCAAGACCGTTAAGGCAGTTTAAGTTTGAGCTTAGGAGGTAGAGGATAGGGGTTTGGCAAACAGTAAGTAGAGAGAGAGGTTAGAAGGATTCTCATCCTCTCTGCCTACGTAGGAACCTCTAGTGGCGTCGATTGAAGCCTAGAGAGTTCTAACCCAGATAAGGTCATAGGTAACCCAGATAAGGTCATAGGTAACCAAATAGGGGTTTGGCAAATAGTAAGTAGAGAGAGAGGTTAGAAGGATTCTCATCCTCTCTGCCTACGTAGGAACCTCTAGTGGCGTCGATTGCAGCCTAGAGAGTTCTAACCCAGATAAGGTCATAGGTAACCAACTCCAATACACTCCCTGGACCGCCCAAAAATGGCAAGCGATAGCGGACTTTCTGGCGGACTTTCCAATGGAAGACGTCTATCCCACCCCTGAGCATGAACCGTTAGATATGGAGTCGAGTCAAACCAGCCCTGGCCAAACTGGAAGATGTTTGTCGATGGATCCTCGAATTCCAATGGGTCTGGAGTGGGGTAATACTCATCAGCCCAGAAGGAATTAAGATCGAGAAATCAATCAGACTCGACTTCTCGGCCTCGAACACAAGGCTAAGTACGAGGCCTTGCTATCGAAACTTGAGAGTGCCATCGACCTCGAAATCAGGATCCTTCAAGTACACGATGACTCGCAAATGGTAGTAAAACAGCTCGGAGGAACTTACGAATGCCAGGACGATCGAATGAAAAGTGACGCCGAAAAGATCCGAATCAAGATGTTGGAGTTTGCTCGACTGGAGGTACACCAAGTTTCAAGGTCAAATAATAGGCACGCAGATGCACTAGCATATGTGGCGTTTATGCTACAAGCCAACCAACCGCGAGCCATAATGGTGGGGTACAAGGAAACTCCTTCGATCCACAAACCAGAACCAATCGCCCCAATCAACGACAAACCTCTCAGCTGGATCGACCCCATAATCGATTATCTCAGGAGTGGGATACTCCTCGATGATCCCAAAGAAGCCAGAAAGCTAAAAGCAAAGGCACCTTGCTACGTAATACACAGAGATGAACTGTTTCGAAAATCTTATGGAGGGCCCTTCATCTGTGCATCTTCAAGACACGGAAGGCATCCTGCCAAGCTCCATGAAGGAATCTGTAGAGTCCATTCTGGGGGACGTACTCTGACATTCTAAGCAATAAGACAGGGGTATTTATGGGCCTATATGCAAGCAGACAGACAGAAATACGCAAATAAATGCGACAAATACCAATTACATGCCCGAGCCATCCACCAGTAGGCAACCGAACTCAGAACGGTCTATAGTCCCTGGCCTTTCACACAGTGGGGATTAGACATCGTCGAAACCCTCCCTCAGGCTAAGGGAAACGTGACCTTCCTACTCGTCGGAACCGATTACTTTACCAAGTGGGTTAAGGCAGTCCCCTTGGTCCGGATCAGGGAACAAAACGTCAGGAAATTCATATTGGAGCATATAGTGTGTCAGTTTGGAATCCCACATATGATCATCTCGGACAACGGAAGACAATTCACTGTCAAGACAATAGCTTCACAATGCAAGGACCTCAAAATCAGTCAACTATTCTCTACCCATACTTTCCACAATGCAATAAGCAGGCGGAGGCCTCGAACAAAAGCATACTAGATGCCATGAAAAGGAGGCTCGACTCAACCAAGGGGCGTTGGACAGAAGAATTGCTAAGCGTCCCTGTGGGGATATAGGACGACCCTAAGAAAACCGACAAGAGAAACACCATTCTCACTGGCATATGGCATGAAAGTTATCATCCCCACCGAGGTCAGTCCTCCAACTCCTAGGTCAGAAATAGCAGTAGAACCCAAGAATCAGGAACAAATGGCACTGCACCTAGACCTGGTAGAAGAACGGCGAGATTGGAAGGCTCCTATGTAGTCAACAAGACTGGCACACCGGAGGTATACTACCTCAAGGACATACAAGGAACGCCCATGCCGAAGCCTTGGAATATATCAACCTCAAAAGGTATTTCCAGTAACAGTATATTCATAATTTGAGTTCATTATGATAGTCTACATTATACTTAAAATCGAACGATCTTTGAAAGTCACTTATAATCCTTCATCATGAATCTGAGCTGAATATCGTCTCCTCGGAGGAATGAAGGACTGAAGTGTACTATGGTCCCTCATAGTCCTTCGTCATGAATCTGAGGCACATGTCATCTCTTCGGAGGAATGCAGAAGTGAGGTTAAATACGGTCCCTCATACCCTACGTCGAAAATCCTTAACCTCAACCCAGACAATCGCAAGTGTGAGGTTAAATACAGTCCCTCGTAATCCGTCATGAATCTGAGATGCATGTCATCTCCTCGAAGGAATGTAAGAGAAGCTAAATACGGTCCCTCATATCCTACGTCGAGAATCCTTAGCTTCGGCTCGGATGATCGCAAGGGTGAAATTAAATACGGACCATCATAGTCCTTTGTCATGAATCCGAGGCGCATGTCATCTCCTCAGAGGAATGCAGGAGCGAAGTTAAATATGGTCCCTCATATCCTACATCTAGAATCTTAAGCTTCAGCCCAGATAATCCAAGGCGCATATTGTCCCCTTGGAGGGGTGCAGGAGTGAGGTTAAATACGGTCACTCATATCTTTCGACATGAATCCTTAGCTTCGGCCCAAATGATCACAGGAGTGAGACAAAATACAATTATGCCTTTAAGAACGTAGGGTGAACCCCAAGGCCCTGAGAAGGACAATTTTCGGCAGCAACAACCCTGATTTCATCAAGACTAGTGTTCTGATTGACCAATCTGATCCTAACCTCCACTTCAAATACGAGACTAGAAGTACATCAGAGTGCATATTCTAGACTCGACCCCAGCTCGGAGAGTCCATAAAAAAAGATACCACGAATCATTGGATTCCCCTACAGCAGTGCATATCAGTCAAATCGCGAAAGATCCTGAAATCGATCAAGGCAATCACCCCCAAAAAGAGGAAATCGGATATCACCCCGCTGGCAGGATATTGTGTGAATAGAAAGACAACTATTCCGGGAAAAAGCAAAGGCGGGAAGGTAATTGGCTAACCTTAAATTGGTTTCATATAAATACAAAGGTAAGGAAGAGAGGAAGGGATCCGCATTCTCTCGTTCTCAAGCATATTGAGCCTCCCTTCCTCAAAACCCTAAAACTATTATTTTTTTCTTCTTTTCCTATCCCCCACTTTAACGTACTGTTATTGACTTGATCGTCGGAGTGCATGCGCAGGTCACCCTGCCTATCTATTCCAGAGGATCAAAGCAGCTACAGTTGTTCAGAAAGCTACACGTGGTATCAAAGGTCCATACAACATGTATTTTCCCACAAAATAAGCCACTAGGAATGGATTGGTAATCACAATCGATCCCTAGTTTATGAATTCATCATCACATTGGACTTAGAGAAAACATTTCAAAAACACTTTTGATAATATAATATATTTTTAAAATATATTATATAAAAAAATTGATAAACTCTTTTAACAAAACCACCATGCATGGATTTATTAAGTCCAATCTTGATGATAAAATTATGTGAATCCATTCTTCCTTCACGAACAATTTCCTTTATCAAAAGAGTAGTAGAGCCCGTCATTGAGAATTTGCTCCTCTCATGCATTGTCTGTATGGCATTAGTGTTACCAAACGCCTAACTATGGGGGCATTCAAAACATCGCCTACCCCTCAAAGATTTAAAAAAAAACATTGAAAAAAGTCAGAAAAACAAATGGCTATCGGCAAGGTGGGACCAAAGTGTGGGCGATGAACCCAAGAATAGGATTGCCTACATATCCACCTTAAGTGGAATCAAGTCACCCGTAGTTTCGGGGAATGATAAATTGCTTGAATAAGAATTCGGTAGTTTCTACTCGTATATAGGAATTGAACCCAAGAATATGGCTGCCTACGTATCCACTTTTAGTGGAATAAAGCCACATGCAGTTCTAGGGAAACATAAGTAGATTGGATCCTAATTCAATAGTTTTAGCTCCTCACTAGTGCCTTCAGACAATTTTAGGCTTCTGTGGAAGAGCGTTTAGGCAATTTAACCTCGTTACTGAGAGGATTGCGATAGTTTAAGCTCATGTCTAAGAGCGTGTTAATAGTTAAGCTCGTTGTCAAGAGCATTAGGCCAGTTTAAGTTCGAGCTTACGAGCCAAGGATAGGGTTTGGCAATTAGTCTAAGTAGAGACAGAGATTAGAAGGACTCTCATCCTCTCTGCCTACGTAGGAACCTCTAGTGGTGTCGATTACAGCCTCGAGAGTTCTTACCTAGATAAGGTCATAGGTAACCAACTCTAATAGTAGAATTTAAAGAAATTAGTAAAGCAATTAAAGACTAAAATAGAAGACATAAACTCGAAAAATTACCTTCTTGGAAATAAGAAGGATTTCCAAAAAAATAATTTTCCCGTTAAAATATACGATTCTTAGGAATTCCAACACCTAAGAATTGTTTGTAAGGAAAGGCACCGATGGAAATTTATAGGTGGGAAATGGAGGAATTTTCTAATCCCTAGATGATGAGGGGTCATATAAACACCATAACTGGAAACATAGATTTCGAAACTTTTTCGCGTGAAGGGACAATTAATTTTTCTTTCCGTATCGTCACTTGAAAATTTAAATATTAAGGAAGGTGTAAGAACTACTAACCTTTATTCGCAAGCTACTCAAGTATGTAGCCTTTTATGTCGATTCATGTCGTTCCTCTATTTGAGATACATTCATCCACAGAGAACTAATGGACTTCTCCATTCCTCAATGTGTACATCCAACCCTAGGGATCACATCCCTTTTCCTTCTCTTCTAAGGAAGGAAGAAGACTACAAAATAATATAGAAAAAACCATTTCCTGTGTTTTCTTTTCGAGTGGCATTTTGAGCCACAAAACGATAGATTATGGAAAATATTCTAAACGAAACTTGTAGATCTCGAAATGATTTTTGAAATGATATACTATCGGAACAAGATCGGAGTTACAGTGACAGACTTATGATCCATACAACGAAATAGTGTTGATTCTCTTAATCAAACACAAGGCCAAAAATCCCGGAGAGAATTAGGGTTTGCTGGACAAGCTAATGACATTTATATCAGATATAAATTGTCGAACAAGTCATAAAGAGAAGAAGCTAATAGTATGGAATGTAAAGGGATCCCAATAGTTGAATGTGAGATTGGAATTACAATTCTAATTTAAACTATATTTGATTTTCCTTCTACAGAAAACTCCTTGCAATTTCACATATTCCTATAATGTCCATTAACACATTGCAATGTAAACCCCAACGAAAGAGACTTATTACAATAAAGTCCTTCCATTACAACTTGTTAGCAATTAAGGTACTTCCACTTGAATTTGGGCATTGCATATATAAGCCACTAAGAGTGGATAGGTATTCACTATCGATCCCTGTGTTATGCATTTATAATTTATCATCACATTGGACTCAGAGAAAAAAAATCAAAAGCTCTTTTGATAAAATAATATATTATATAAAAACAAATTGATAAACTCTTTTATCAAAACCACCATGCATGAATTTATTGGGTCCAAATTTGATGATAAAATTATGTGAATCTAGATTTATTGGGTCCAAACTTGATGATAAAATTATATGAATCTATTCTTCCTTCACGACCAATTTCCTATATCGAAGGAGTAGTGGAGCCCTTAATTGAGAATTTGTTCCTCTCATGCATTGTCTGTATGGCATTGATGTTACCAAATGCCTAACTGTGGGGCGTTCAAAACGGCGCCTGCCCCTCAGAGATTTTAAAAAAACATTAAAAAATCAAATAAAACAAATGGTTGTCGCCAAGGTGGGGCCAGAGTGTAGGCTATGAACCCAATAACAGGATTGCCAACGTATCCACTTTCAGTGGAATCAAGTCACGCGTAGTTTCGAGGAATCATAAATTGATTGAATACGAATTCGGTAGTTTCTGCTCGTATATGGGAACTGAACCCAAGAATAGGGTTGCCTACATATCCACTTTTAGTGGAATCAAGCCACACGTAGTTCTAGGGAATCATAAGTAGATTGGATGATGATTCAATAGTTTGAGCTACTAACTGGTGCCTTCAGACAGTTTTAGGCTTTTGTCGAAGAGCGTTTAGGCAGTTTAACCTCGTTTCTTAGAAGATTGTGATAGTTTAACCTCATGCCTAGAGCGTGTTAATAGTCTAAGCATGTTGTTTAGAGTGTTAGGCCAGTTTAAGTTCGAGGTTAGAAGCCAGAAGATAGGGGTTTGGCAAATAGTCTAAGTAGAGAGAGAGGTTAGAAGAATTCTCATCCTCTCTGCCTACGTAGGAACCTCATGTAGCGTCTATTGCAGCCTGGAGAGTTCTAACCGAGATAAGGTCATAGGTAACCAACTCTAATACTAGAATTTAAAGCAATTATTAAAGAAAGACATAAACTCGAAAAACTACATTCTTGAAAATAAGGATTTCCGAAAAAATACTTTCCCCGATAAAAGATAAGATTCTTAGGAATTCCAACACGAGAGAACTATTTGTTGGGAAAGGGGAGGATGGAAAATTATAGGTGGGAAATGGAGGAATTTTCTAATCCCTGGACGATGAGGGGTCATATAAAAACAATAATTGGAAACATAGATTTCGAAACTTATTCGTAGGAAGTACATCGGCCAGGAAGATAGAAGAGGTAGCCAGGTAGGAGTCTAACCCGTGGGTCGGAAGGTACGAATCTGTAGCCGAACCAAGAAGTCAACCCACTATTACAAAACTAATAGTATGGGATGTAAAGGGATCTCAACAGTTACGGTGACAGAATTATAATCCATAGACCGAAACACTGTTGATTCTCTTAATCAAATACACGGCCTAAAATCCCGGAGAGAATTAGGGTTTGTTGGACACGCTTATGATATTTATATCAGATATTAATTATTGAACAACTCATAAAGAGATACAAAACAATAGTATGGGATGTACAAGGATCTCAACAGTTGGATGTGAGAATCGAATTACAATTCTAATTTAAACCTTACTAGATTTTCCTTCTACAGTAAACTCCTTGCAGTTTCACATATTGTATTATTGTCCATTAACACATTGCAATGCAAAGCCTAACGATAGAGAATTATTATAATATAATCCTTATATTGCAACTTATTTGCAATTAGGGTCCTTCTGCTCATATTTTGGCATTGTATATATACGCCACTAGTAATGGATAGGTAATCACTATCGACCCCTGGGTTCTAAATTCATAATTTATCATCACATTGGACTCATAGAAAACATTTCAAAAACTCTTCTAATAGAATAATATAGTTGAATAATATATTATATACAATTTTTAGAAAAACTCTTTTATCGAAACCACCATGCATGGATTTATTGAGTCCAATCATGATAAAATTATATGAATCCATTCCTCCTACACGAACAATTTCCTTTATCGAAGGAGTAGTGAAGCCCTTAATTCAGAATTTGCTCCGCCCATGCATTGTCAGTATGGCATTGATGTTACCAAACGCTTAACCGTGGAGGCATTCAAAACGGCGCCTGCCCCTAAAAGATTTTTAAAAAACATTGAAAAAGTCAAAAAACAAATGGTTGTTGGCAAGTTGGGGTCAGAGTGTGGGCGATTAACTTGAGAATAAGATCGCCTACATATCCACTTTTAGTTGAATCAAGCCACGTGTAGCTTCAGGG
Organism: Tetracentron sinense; assembly: GCA_015143295.1. Lineage (NCBI taxonomy): Eukaryota > Viridiplantae > Streptophyta > Magnoliopsida > Trochodendrales > Trochodendraceae > Tetracentron > Tetracentron sinense. Next base: position 2,629,320 of record CM026574.1, on the reverse strand, counting down.
AATGATAAATTGATTGAATAAGAATTTGGTAGTTTTTGCTTGTATAGTGGAATTGAACCCAAGAATAGGGCTGCCTATGTATCCACTTTTAGTGGACTCAAGCCCACGTAGTTATTGGAATCATAAGTAGATTAGATGATGATTCAAGTTCTAAGCTTATGTCGAAGAGTACGAGGCCTTGCTATCGGGACTCGAGAGTGCCACCGACCTCGGAATCAGGAGCCTTATAGTACTCAGTGAATCGCAACTGGTAGTGAACCAACTCAGAGGTACATACGAGTGTCGGGATGATCGGATGAAAAGTTATGTCGAAATGATCCGAATCAAGATGTTGAAGTTCGATCGACTGGAGGTTTGCCAAGTTCCAAGGTAGGATAATAAGCACGCATGCACTCGCATATGTGGAAAACCAATTTAACGATTGGCCCTTACGGGCTATTAAGGGCAATTCAGAAAGAGTCATTCTTCAAATGGCCTAAGGACATCCCGCCGTTTGCGGAGTATTGCACCTTTCACTGGTGCAAAGGCCACATCACCAACCGGTGCAAAGCTCTATGAGCCTTCTTAGAAGACCTGGTAAGGAGGCAAGACACCTCGGGGAGTACATCGGCCAGGAAGATAGAAGAGGTAGCCAGGTAGGAGTCCGACCCAAGGGTCGGAAGGTACGAATCCGCGGCCGGACCAAGAAGTCGACCCACTATTACAAAACTAATAGTATGGAATGTAAAGGGATCTCAACAGTTACGGTGACAGACTTATTATAATCCGCAGACTGAAACACTGTTGATTCTCTTAATCAAAACAAGGCCAAAAATCCTGAAGAGAATTAGGGTTTGTTGGACATGCTTATTATATTTATATAAGATATGAATTATTGAACAACTCATAAAGAGATACAAAACAATAGTATTAAATGTAAAGGGATCTCAACAGTTGGATGTAAGAATCGAATTACAATTCTAATTTAAACCTTATTGGATTTTCCTTTTACAGTAAACTCCTTGCAATTTCACATATTGCAATATTTTCCATTAACACATTGCAATGCAAAGCCTAACGGTAGAGACTTATTATAATAAAGTGCTTCTATTACAACTTATTTGCAATTAGGGTCATTCCGCTTATATTTTGGCATTGCATATATACGCCACTAGTAATGGATAGGTAATCACTATCGACCCCTGGGTTATGAATTCATAATTTAAAACAGCGTCTGCCTCAAGAGATTTTAAAAAAACATTGAAAAAGTCAAAAAACAAATGGTTGTTGGCCAGGTGGGGTCAAAGTGTGGGCGATTAACCCAAGAATAGGATCGCCTAAGTATCCACTTATAGTTGAATCAAGCCACGCGTAGCTTCGGGGAATGATAAATTGATTGAATAAGAATTCAGTAGTTTTTGCTCGTATAGTGGAATTGAACCCAAGAATAGGGCCAAGGTTCTAAATGTCGATATCGCTCGACATGTCGAGCCGTGGAAAAAAGATATATCGGAGATATATCGGAAGATATATCGTTTATCGGTGATTTTTGAAAAAATTGTAAAAAAATGGGACAAAACATGAAATTTTGTAGTGAAACTTCAGGAAATATTAAAATAGATGTTAATACACTTTTTAGAATAAAAATATTTTAAAAAATAACAATGTACATAAGAGATGCAATGAGAATAAAGCAAAGATGTGCGTTGATAAGTGACAATAATGTATGATTGATTCATGTTTCATTCATTATTGAATAGCATGTGTTAGTGAATCTTAACCATAGTTAAAGGGAATTAAAAGGGTTAATTTTTTAATTTTTTTTTCTAAAAATCAAGATTAAATGCTTTAACCCTAAGGATTTAGTGAATCTTAATCACAATTAAAGGGAGTTAAAAGAGACTTTTAATTTTCTATTTTTTTATTTTCTAATAGATGCTTTAACCATAAAGGTTAGTGAATCTTAACCATGGTTAAAGGGAGTTGAAAGAGATGTTACTTTTTTTTTAAATCAAGGGTAGATGCTTTAACCTTAAGGGTTAGTGAATCTTAACCACAATTAAAAGAATTAAAAGGAGATAAATTAACCACATGGGCTAAAACTTGTTAACCATAGTTCAAGGACAGTTAAAGGGGCTTTATGAGTTTATGAAATATCTTAAGGGAGAATGGAGACCTAGGACATGCCGGCTAGGGCGATCGGCGACGGTGAGCGACGGTGACCTCCATGCTCCGGGTATGTTCTTCTTCCTTCATCCTCTCTTATTCTTCCTCCTTTTTCCTTTTCTTCCTTCTTTCTCCTCTCTTCTCTTTTTCCTCTCTTCTTCCTTCTTTCTCCTCTCATCTTTTTATTTTTTTCATTTTTTGTTTCAAACAAAGTGAACCCTAACAGGGTTTTACGAAAAAAATATTCCACAAAAAAAAAGAAAAAAAAAAAGGTTTTCTGTTTGGGCGATATCGGAAGATATCGCCGATATATCTCCGATATCGCCGATATATCTCCGATATTTCCGATATATCTCCGATATTTCCGATATATCGCCGATATATCGCCGATATCTTCCGATATGCTGTATTTTTTTTAAAACATCATATAGATGTGTCGGTGATGGGCGATATCGAAATATATCGGCGATATATCGCCGATATTATCGATATTTCGAACCTTGAATAGGGCTGCGTGCGTATCCACTTTTAGTGGAATCAAGCCCACGTAGTTCTTAGGAATCATAAGTAGATTGGATGATGATTCAATAGTTTTAGCAGTTTTATGCTTATGTCGAAGTGTACGAGGCCTTGCTATCGGGACTCGAGAGTGCCACCGACCTCGAAATCAGGAGCCTTATAGTCATGGTTCAAAATGTCGGTATCAGTCGCCGTATCGGTGAGTCCAAAATATGATACATATCGGCGTATCGGTTGGATACGGCGGAAAAATTCAAGATATGCTAAAAAAAGCTTGGATACGTAAGGAAAACTGCATAAAACCTCTTTTAATGCAAATATAAGCTTAAAACAGACTAAATGAAGGCCCCAACTACATTTATAATCATACATATGAGAGTTAACAAATTTATAAGTTAAAAAAGACGTGCGTGTTGGTAAATATATATGAAAATACAAACCATAATTACTTAACCAAGTGATAGAATCTCACTTGCATTCATAAATCAAAAAATATGAAAATACATAGACCCTTGTATTCACAAATCAAGTTACTTACATGATAGAAGCTCAATACCACATTGAGCTTCGCGTCGACTCATACTCGATCATTGTGGGATCAGTAATTGAGTAGAGTGATACATTATAAGTGGTCCAGCTATGATGACACCACTGTGTCCAAGTCATCATCGTGCGGTACATGTCCAGGTACATTTATACATATGTCTGCTACTAAGTTATGATTTGTCCATAATTGTTACTCGAAGACTGGGACTGAGCATCATAACCAGTGACTCCTCATAAGTAGGGTTGAGCTGGGGCATCATAACCAGTGGCTCCTGATAAATAGGGTTGGGCTGGGGCTAACCTTATTTACATATTAATATCTAAAGTAAATGAAAGTAAAATCAAGTTAAAATCATTTACTTAAATAATATATTATGTAAATAAGTTTTGTATCAGGTTTGTATTGTGGATCATAGTGAAAATGGAAGGAGAAAAAAAAACTGAAAAATCCCCGTATCAAGTGTATCGGGCCTGTATCGGCCTGATACAGTGGATTTTTTTTTTCCGACGTACCAATGTATCGGGAAGCTCCAAATAGGATACGTATCGATATTTTAAACCATGCTTATAGTACACAGTGACTCGGAACTGGTAGTGAACTACCTCAGAGGAACTTACGAGTTTCGGGATGATCGGATGAAAAGTTACGCCGAAATGATCCGAATCAAGATGTTGGAGTTCGATCGATGGGAGGTTCGCGAAGTTACAAGGTAGGATAATAAGCACGCAGATGCACTCGCATATGTGGCAAACCAATGTAACGATTGGCCCTTACGTGCAATTAAGGGCAATTGAGAGTACATCGGCCAGGAAGATAGAAGAGGTAGCCAGGCAGGAGTCCAACCCGAGGGTCGGAAGGTACGAATCTGTAGCCAAACCAAGAAGTCGACCCACTATTACAAAATTAAGAGTATGGGATGTACAAGGATCTCAACAGTTACGATGATGGACTTATAATCCGTAGACCGAAACACTGTTGATTCTTTTAATCAAACACAAAGCCAAAAATCCCAAAGACATGCAAAAATAATAGTATGGGATGTAAAGGCATGCAAAAATAAAGACATTATTTGTTGGGTACGCTTATGATATTTATAGCAGATATTAATTATTAAACAACTCATAAAGACATGCAAAAATAATAGTATAGGATGTAAAGGGATCTCAACAGTTGGATGTGAGAATCGAATTACAATTCTAATTTAAACCTTATTGGATTTTCCTTCTACAGTAAACTCCTTGCAGTTTCACATATTGCAATATTTTCCATTAACACATTGCAATGCAAAGCCTAACGGTAAAGACTTATTATAATGAAGTCCTTCTATTACAACATATTTGCAATTAGGGTCTTTCCGCTTATATTTTGGCATTGCATATATACGCCACTAGTAATGGATAGGTAATCACTATCGACCCCTGGGTTATGAATTCATAATTTATCATCACATTGGACTCTGAGAAAACATTTCAAAAACTCTTATGATAAAATAATATATTTGAATAGTATATTATATAAAAATATTTGATAAATTCTTTTATGAAAACCACCATGCATGGATTTATTGAGTCCAATCTTGATAAAATTATGTGAATCCATTCCTCCTGCACCAAAAATTTCCTTTGCCGAAGGAGTAGTGGAGCCCTTAATTGAGAATTTGCTCCTCCAATGCATTGTCTGTATGGCATTGATGTTACCAAACGCCTAACCGTGGGGGTATTCAAAACGGCGCCTGCCCCTAAAAGATTTTAAAAAAACATTGAAAAAGTCAAAAAACAAATGGTTGTTGGCAAGGTAAGGTTAGAATGTGAGCGATTAACTCGAGAAGAGGATCGCCTATGCATCCACTTTTAGTTGAATTAAGCCACGTGTAGCTTTCGGGGAATGACAAATTGATTGAATAAGAATTCGGTAGTTTTTGCTCGTATAGTGGAATTGAACCCAAGAATAGGATTGCCTACGCATCCACTTTTAGTGGAATCAAGCCCACGTAGTTATTGGGAATCATAAGTAGATTGGATGATGATTCAATAGCCTTAGCAGTTTTAAGCTTATGTCGAAGAGTACGAGGCCTTGCTATCGGGACTCGAGAGTGTCACCGACCTCGGAATCAGGAGCCGTATAGTACACAGTAGCTCACAACTGGTCGTGAACCAGCTCGAAGGAACTTACGAGTGTCGGGATGATCCGACGAAAAGTTACGCCGAATGATCCGAATCAAGATGTTGAAGTTCGATCGATGGGAGGTTCGCAAACTGACAAGGTAGGATAATAAGCACGTAGATGCACACGCATATGTGGCAAACCAATTTAACGACTGGCCCTTACGTGCAATTAAGGGCAATTGAGAAAGTGCCATTCTTCAAATGGCCTAAGGCCATCCCGCTTTTTCCGGAGTATTGCGCCTTTCACAGGTGCAAAGGCCACATCACCAACCAATGCAAAGCTCTATTAGCCGTCTAAGAAGGCCTGGTAAGGGGGCGGGACACCTCGGTGAGTACATCAGCCAAGAAGATAGAAGAGGTAGCCATGTAGGAGTCAGACCCGGAGGTCGGAAGGTACGAATCTACGGCCGAACCAAGAAGTCAACCCACTATTACAAAACTAATAGTACGGGATGTAAAGAGATCTCAACAGTTACGGTGACGGACTTATAATCCGTAGACCAAAACACTGTTGATTCTTTTAATCAAACACAAGGCAAAACTCCCAGAGAGAATTAGGGTTTGTTGGACACGCGTATGATATTTATATCAGATATTAATTATTGAACAACTCATAAAGAGATACAAAACTAATAGTACACGATGTAAAGGGATCTCAACAGTTGGATGTGAGAATCGAATTACAATTCTAATTTAAATCTTATTGGGTTTTCATTCTACTGGTAAACTCCTTGCAGTTTCACATTTTGCAATATTTTCCATTAACACATTGTAATGCAAAGCCTAACGGTAGAGACTTATTATAATAAAGTCCTAATACAACAACTTATTTGCAATTAGGGTCCTTCCGCTTATATTTTGGCACTACATATAAACGCCACTAGTAATGGATAGGTAATCACTATCGACCCCTAGGTTCCGAATTCATAATTTCTCATCAAAATGGACTCAGAGAAAACATTTCAAAAACTCTTCTGATAAAATAATATATTTGAATAATATATTATGTAAAAAAATATAAACTCTTTTATCGAAACCACCATGCATGGATTTATTGAGTCAAATCTTGATAAAATTATGTGAATTCATTCCTCTTGCACGAACAATTTCCTTTATCGAAGGAGTAGGCAAGCCCTTAATTAAGAATTTGCGTCTCCTATGCATTGTCTGTATGGCATTGATGTTACCGAACGCCTAACCGTGGAGGCATTCAAAAAGGCGTCTATTTAAAAGAACAAGGAAAAAGTGAAAAAACAAATGGTTGTTGGCAAGGCGGGGTCAGAGTGTGGGCGATTAACCCAAGAATAGGATCGTTTACGTATCAACTTTTAGTTGAATCAAGCCACGCGTAGCTTCAGGCAATGAGAAATTGATTGAATAAGAATTCGGTAGTTTCAGCTCGTATAGTGGAATTGAACCCAAGAATAGGGCTGCCTACGTATCCACTTTTAGTGGAATCAAGCCCACGTAGTTATTAGGAATCATAAGTAGATTGGATAATGATTCAATAGTTATAGTAGTTTTAAGCTTATGTCGTAGAGTACGAGGACTTGCTATCAGGACTCGAGAGTGCCACCGACCTCGGAATCAGGAGCCTTATAGTGCACAGTGACTCGCAACTGGTAGTGAACCAGCTCGGAGGAACTTACGAGTGTCGGGATGATCGAATGAAAAGTTACGCCGAAATGATCCGAATCAAGATGTTGCAGTTCGATCGACTGGAGGTTCGCCAAGTTCCAAGGTAGGATAATAAGCACGCAGATGCACTCGCATATGGGGAAAACCAATTTAACGATTGGCCGTTACGTACTATTAAGGGCAATTGAGAAAGAGCCATTCTTCAGATGGCCCAAGGACATCCCACCGTTTGCGGAGTATTGCACCTTTCACAGGTGTAAAGGCCACATCACCAACTGGTGCAAAGCTCTATGAGCCTTCTTAGAAGACCTGGTAAGGGGGCGGGACACCTCGGGGAGTACATCAGCCAGGAAGATAGAAGAGGTAGCCAGGTAAGAGTCCGACCGGGGGGTCGAAAGGTACGAATCTGCAGTTGAACCAAGAAGTCGACCCACTATTACAAAACTAATAGTATGAGATGTAAAGGGATCTCAATAGTTATGGTGACGGACTTATAATCCGTAAACCGAAACACTATTGATTCTTTTAATCAAACACAAGGCCAAATATCTCGGAGAGAATTAGGGTTTGTTGGACACGCTTATGATATTTATATCAGATATTAATATTGAATATACTTATAAAGAGATACAAAACTAATAGTATGGGATGTATAGGGATCTCAACAGTTGGATGTGAGAATCGAATTACATTTCTAATTTAAACCTTATTGGATTTTCCTTCTACAGTAAACTCCTTGCAGTTTCACATATTGCAATATTTTCCATTAACACATTGCAATGCAAAGCCTAACGGTAGAGACTTATTATAATAAAGTCCTTCTATTACAATTTATTTCCAATTAGGGTTCTTCCGCTTATATTTTGGCATTGCATATATACGCCACTAGTAATGGCTAGGTAATTACTATCGACCCCTGGGTTCTGAATTCATAATTTATCATCACATTGGACTCAAAGAGAACATTTCAAAAACTCTTCTGATAATATAATATATTATATAAAAAAATTTGATAAACTCTTTTATCGAAACCACCATGCAAGGATTTATTAAGTCCAATCTTGATAAAATTATGTGAATCCATTCCTCCTGCACGAACAATTTCATTTATCGAAGGAGTAGTGGAGCCCTTAATTCAGAATTTGCTCCTCCCATGCATTGTCTGTATGGCATTGATGTTACCAAACGCCTAACCGTGGGGGAATTAAAAAAAACAAATGGTTGTTGGCAAGGTGGGGTTAGAGTGTGGGCGATTAACTCTAGAATAGGATCGCCTACGTATCCACTTTAAGTTGAATCAAGCCACGCGTAGCTTCGGGGAATGATAAATTGATTGAATAAGAATTCGGTAGTTTTTGCTCGTATAGTGGAATTGAACCCAAGAATAGGGCTGCCTACGTTTCCACTTTTAGTGGAATCAAGCCACACGTAGTTCTAGGGAATCATAAGTAGATTGGATGATGATTCAATAGTTTTAGCTACTAACTGGTGCCTACAGACAGTTTTAGGCTTTTGTCGAAAAGTGTTTAGGCAGTTTAACCTCGTTTCTGAGAAGATTGCGATAGTTTAACCTCATACCTAAGAGCGTGTTAATAGTCTAAGCATGTTGTTTAGAGTGTTAGGTCAGTTTAAGTTCGAGGTTAGAAGCTAGAAGATAGTGGTTTTGCAAAGAGGCTAAGTAGAGAGAGAGTTTAGAATAATTCTCATCCTCTCTGCATACGTAGGAAGCTCATGTATCGTCTATTGCAGCCTTGAGAGTTCTTACCGAGATAAGCTCATAGGTAACCAACTCTAATACTAGAATTTAAAGCAATTATTAAAGAAAGACACAAACTCGAAAACCTACATTCCCGGAAATAAAGATTTCCGAAAAAATACTTTTCCCGATAAAAGATAAGATTTTCAGGAATTCCAAAACCTGAGAACTATTTGTTGGGAAAGGGGCGGATGGAAATTTATAGGTCGGAAATGGAGGAATTTTCTACTCCCTAGACGATTATAAAAACCATAATTCGAAACATATATTTCGAAACTTATTCGCGGGAAGTACATCGGCCAAGAAGATAGAAGAGGTAGCCAGGTAGGAGTCTGACCCGAGGGTCAGAAGGTACGAATTTTGTGGCCGAACCAAGAAGTCAACCCACTATTACAAAGCTAATAGTATGGGATGTAAAGGGATCCCAACAGTTACGTTGACGGACTTATAATCCGTAGACCGAAACACTGTTGATTCGCTTAATCAAACATAAGGCCTAAAATCCCGAAGAGAATTAGGGTTTCTTGGACACGCTTATGATATTTATATCAAATATTAATGAGTGAACAACTCATAAAGAGATACTAAACTAATAGTATGGGATGTAAAGGGAACTCAACAGTTGGCTGTGAGAATCGAATAACAATTCTAATTTAAACCTTAATGGATTTTCTTCGACAGTAAACTCCTTGTAGCTTCACATATTGCAATATTGTCCATTAACACATTGCAATGCAAAGCCTAACGGTAGAGACTTATTATAATATAGTCCATCTATTACAACTTATTTACAATTAGGGTCCTTCCGCATATATTTTGGCATTGCATATATACGCCACTAGTAATGGATAGCTAATCACTATTGACCCCTTGGTTGTAAATTCATAAGTTATCATCACATTGGACTCAGAGAAAACATTTCAAAAACTCTTCTGATAAAATAATAGAGTTGAATAATATATTATATAAAAAAATTTGATAAACTCTTTTATCGAAACCACCATGCATGGATTTATTGAGTCTAATCTTGATAAAATTATGTGAATCCATTCCTCCTGCACGAACAATTTCCTTTATCGAAGTAGTGGAGCCCTTAATTGAGAATTTTCTCCTCCCATGCATTGTTTGTATGACATTGTTGTTACCAAACGCTTAACCGTGGGGGCATTCAAAACGGCGCCTGCCCCTAAAAGATTTTAAAAAAACATTGAAAAAGTCAAAAAACAAATGGTTGTTGGCAAGGTGGGGTCAGAGTGTGGGCGATTAACTCGAGAATAGGATCGCCTATGTATCCACTTTTAGTTTAATCATGCCACGCGTAGCTTCGGGGAATGATAAATTGATAGAATAAGAATTCGGTAGTTTCTGCTTGTATAGTGGAATTGAACCCAAGAATAGGGGCTGCCTACGTATCCACTTTTAGTGGAATCAAGCCCACGTAGTTATTGGGAATCATAAGTAGATTGGATGATGATTCAATAGTTTTAGCAGTTTTAAGCTTATGTCGAAGAGTACGAGGCTTTGCTATCGGGACTCGAGAGTGCCACCGACCTCGGAAGCAGGAGCCTTATAGTACACAGTGACTCGCAACTGGTTGTGAACCTGTAGAGCCCCGAAAATTTTGTCCATGTATTGGAACTTGTGTCAAGGCATTAAGCCTTTATAATCCTTTTTTTTATGAAATGAGAATTTGGAAATCTTTTGTAGTATGAATAATGTATTAAGAGGATGTATTATGGTATTAAAAAGGTCTTAGGAATGTCCATGGGTTTCAAAACAAAGGATGGAAAGGGTTCTAAGTGTTAAAAGGAAAATGTCTTAACATTGCCCTCAACTTGAAGAAGCTTAGTTTGGTCATCGTTTATTCGAATCGAGTGATTATGGAGTTTTTGGAAAAGTATTGGAACCCTTTTCAAGGTTCATGTTTACCATTTTTCCATATTTTGAGTCGGGATTAAGTCAAACGTCCAAATTCCAAAATCGGATCTGCTGCAAATTTGGGCTACTGAAACCCATTTGCAGATCAGTCGGCTTTAGAGCCAATTTTGGTAAATAAAAACTCAAAATTAGGATTTATATAAAACATCAAAGTTGTTCCTCTTCAAAAGACGAATCCAACGCAAGTTGAATCGTCAAAATCCGATAAACGGGTCAAAAGTTATGGCCAAAATACCAAAGTAGGAAAATCTTGAAATTTTTTGCAAGAGTTACAAAGGATCATACAGACCCTACGAACGATCGTAGGTGACTTACGATCGACCGTAGAAAATTTACGATCGATTGTTGAATTCCAAATGGCCAAAACTCTCTGTAAACGCTACGATCAATCGAAGAAATTTATGACCGATCGTAGAAGGTTACGATCGATCGTAGATAACCTACGACCGATCGTAGATTGCGAACCCAGAAATTTTATTTCGGGATTTTTAGGGTTTCAACCCTTGGCCTATAAATAGGGGGCCTCTTGGGGGGTACATGGTTTACCCTAAACCTAGAGAAGACCTAAGAGAGAATAGAGAAGAAGAAGAGATGAGAGATTGGGGATTTGCCAAGAGGGCTTAAGATTGAAGAAGAAGGAGATCAAGATCAAGGGTGATCTTCCCCAAATCAAGCAAGGGTGTTTCTCCAAGCTCGGTAGTGACTCCATTCATGATTGTGAGGGTTTTTCCTCGTCTATTGAAGGTCGGTACCTTGTGCTACCTTCCATGTCATATTTTCTTTCCTTTATTGCTATGCTTCTCTATTTCCTTGTTTTCCCCTAAATGTTTCACATGATATAAGATGGAATTAGTGAATGAAATACCATGTGGATGTTGTGTTGTGATGAAAACAAATGTGAAGGGTATTTCACCAAATAATGAACACACAATGGATGATGGATAAATTGTATGAATCATTAATCAAGAAAAGCATGACTTAAGGCATATGGAAATTTCTAGGATTTATGATAGTGTGATTATTCGTTTTCTATAACGGCATGATTATTTTATGCGTTGAAATGAATGCTTTTCATGTATTATTGAATTTCAAATGTCACATTTAATTCCAAGCTAAAGCACCCGACATGCATGGCGTGGTTTATTGGGTTTTTCAAGAATAAGGGTTTTATTCTCAATTCACGAACACCATGACAAGGCAAAACGTAAGGGTTGGTAAAAAGAGGTAGGGTATATCTTAAGATATGTTTTGCCTCGCTTTTGACAAAAACAAGAACCCGCCAAGCAAGACTCCAAGCATGCATGTTTATTTTAAATGCATTTTCGCTAAAGAGGAGTTTCCCCTCCCTCACAAGTTGTATCTCATCTAAAATGAGGGGGTTCTAAACCACCCTCCCTCACAAGTTGCATCTCATCAGGAAGAGGGAGTTCTAAACCACTCTTCCTCACAAGTAGTATGAGCATATTTAAATTCCAAGCAAACAAGACATGACATGACAAGACAAGCAAGACATGACACGACAAGCATGACCCGACAAGTCAAGCAAGACAGAACATGACAATACAAGTTTTTCACGCACGAAAAGAGTATTTTTAAGTCAAGTCAAGCACACGATGGTTTCAAGAGTTTTTCCGACTTTGATGTCATGCAAGCATGAAATTTAAATTGTTTACTTTCCTACTATGATATGAACTGCTTCAGCTTTATTTCCATTATTATTTTGCCATTATTGTTGGTTAGTATATGGTACCCGCTGAGTATTCCATGCTCAGCCGTACTTTTGATGTTGGCAGGTGTTTGTGGAGCACCCGCTCCTTTTGACATATGTGCTCCCGGTCCATGGGAGAAAGAGGAGTACGTTGAGGAGGTCCCTACTGAGGAGCCTCATGTAGAGGGCTATTATTAGGTGGTAGATTCTAAGTGAGTGAGGGTGAGCACGAGAGATTTTATACTCATGTATTGTGGCGGGCATGTCTGCACCTTTCTTTTGTTTACACTTTTGTAAAAAACTTGGATCATGTATATACATAGAGGTTTTGGTTAGACTTCCGTTGTGCCATGTTAGTTTATACTTCCGCTATTTTGTCCTCTATTGTATATGCTCTGTGTGTTTTGCAGAATGGTTTGTCAAGCACGTCATGTAGGTCATGATAAGTCACCCAAGATTCACTCTAATTCCAAGGGTGGGTTCTAGGTCGCGACAGAACCAGCTCGGAGGAACTTACGACTGTTGAAATGATCGGATGAAAACTTACGCCGAAATGATCTGAATCAAGATGTTGGAGTTTGATCAACTGGAGGTTCGCATTGTTCCAAGGTAGGATAATAAGCACGCAGATGCCCTCGCATATGTGGCAAACCAATTTTACGATTGGCCCTTACGTGCTATCAAAGGCAATTGAGAAAGAGCCATTCTTCAGATGGCCTAAGGACATCCTGCTGTTTGCGGAGTATTGTACCGTTCACAGGTGCAAAGGCCACATCACCAATCGATGCAAAGCTCTATGAGCCTTCTTAGAAGGCCTGGCAAGAGGGCAGGACACCTCAAGGAGTACATCGGCCAGGAAGATAGAAGAAGTAGCCAGGTAGGAGTCCGACAAGGGGGTCGGAAGGTACGAATCTGCGACCGAACCAAGAAGTCGACCCACTATTACAAAATTAATAGTATGGGATGTAAAGGGCTCTCAACAGTTATTGAGACAGACTTATAATCCGTAGACCGAAACACTGTTGATTCTCTTAATCAAACACTAGGCCAAAAATCCTGTAGAGAATTAGGGTTTGTTGGACACGCTTATGATATTTATATCATATATATATTATTGAACAACTCATAAAGAGATACAAAACTAATAGTTTGGGATGTAAAGGTATCTCAACAATTGGATGAGAAAATCGAATTACAATTCCAATTTAAACCATATTGGATTTTCCTTCTACAATAAACTCCTTGCAATTTCACATATTGCAATATTTTCCATTAACACATTGCAATGCAAAGTGTTGCATTAGGGTTCTTATAATAAAGTCCTTCTTTTACAATTTATGTGCAATCTTATATTTTGGCATTGCATATATAAGCCACTAGTAATGGATAGGTAATCACTATCGACCACTGAGTTCTGAATTCATAATTTATCATCACATTGGACTCAGAGAAAACATTTCAAAAACTCTTCTGATAAAATAATATATCTGGATAATATATTATATAAAATTTTTTGATAAATTCTTCTATCGAAACCACCAAGCATGTAGTCCAATCTTGATAAACTTATGTGAATCCATTCCTCCTATACGAACAATTTCCTTTATCGAAGGAGTAGTGGAGCCCATAATTGAGAATTTGCTCCTCCTATGCATTGTCTGTATGGCACTAATGTTACCAAATGCCTAACCATGGGGGCATTCAAAACGGCGCTTGCTCCTAAAGGATTTTTAAACAACATTAAAAAAAGTCAAAAAACAAAGGGTTGTTGGCAAGGTGGGGTCAGAGTGTGGACGATTAACCCAAGAATAGGATCGCCTACATATCCACTTCTAGTTAAATCAAGCCACGCGTAGCTTCGGCGAAAGACAAATTGAATGAATAAAAATTCGGTAGTTTCTTGCACGTATAGTGGAATTGAACCCAAGAATAGGGCTGCATACGTATCCAATTTTACTGGAATCAAGCCCACGTAGTTATTGGGAATCATAAGTAGATTGGATTATGATTCAATAGTATTAGCAATTTTAAGCTTATGTCAAAGAGTACGAGGCCTTCTTATCGGGACTCGAGAGTGCCACCTACCTCGGAATCAGGAGCCTTATAGTACACAGTGACTCGTAACTGGTAGTGTACCAGCTCGGAGGAACTTACAAGTGTCGGAAAGATCGGATGAAAAGTTACGCCGAAATGAACCGAATCAAGATTTTGGAGTTCGATCGACTGGAGGTTCGCCAAGTTCCAAGGTCAGATAATAAGCACGCAGATGCACTCGCATATGTCGCAAACCAATTTGACGATTGGCCCTTATGTGCGATTAAAGGCAATTGAGAAAGAGCCCTTCTTCAGATGGCCAAAGGACATCCCGCCGTTTGCGGAGTATTGCGTCGTTCACAGGTGCATAGGCCACATCACCAACCGGTGCAAAGCTCTCTGAGCCTTCTTAGAAAAGCTGGTAAGGGGGCAGGACACCTTGGGGAGTACATTGCAAGGAAGATAGAAGAGGTAGCCAGGTAGGAGTCCGAACCGGGGGTCGGAAGGTACGAATCTGCAGCCGAACCAAGAAGTCAACCCACTATTACAAAACCAATAGTATGCGAAGCAAAAGGATCTCAAAAGTTACGGTGACAGACTGATAATCCGTATACCGAAACACTATGGATTCTCTTAATCAAACACAAGGCCAAAAATCCCAGAGAGAATTAGGGATTGTTGGACACGCTTATGATATTTATATCAGATATTAATTATTGAACAACTCAGAAAGAGATACAAAACTAATAGTATGGAATGTAAAGGGATCTCAACAGTTGGATGTGAGAATCGAATTACATTTCTAATTTAAACCTTATTGGATTTTCCTTCTACAGTAAACTCCTTACAGTTTCACATATTGCAATATTGTCCATTAACACATTACAATGCAAAGCCTAACAATAGAGACTTATTATAATAAAGTCCTTCTATTACAACTTATTTGCAATTAGGGTCCTTCCACTTATATTTTGGCATTGTATATATAGGCCACTAGTAATGCATAGGTAATCACTATCGATCCCTGGGTTTTGTATTGATAATTTATCATCACATTGGACTCAGAGAAAAAATTTTTAAAAACTCTGCTAATAAAATAATATATTTTAATTCCATATTATATAAAAAAATTTGTTAAACTCTTTAATCGAAACAACCATGCATGTATTTATTGAGTCCAATCTTGATAAAATTATGAGAATCCATTCCTCCAACACAAACAATTTCCTTTATCGAGGGAGTAGTGGAGCCATTAATTTAGAATTTGGTCCTCCCATGCATGGTCTGCATGGCATTGATGTTACCAAAGGACTAACTGTAGGGGCATTCAAAACGACGCTTGTCCCTAAGATTTTTTTAAAAAAATTTGAAAAACTCAAAAAAAAAAAGGTTGTTGGCAAGGTGGGGTCAGGGTGTGAGCGATTAAGCCAAGAATAGGATCGCCTACATATTCACTTTTAGTTGAATCAAGCCACGCGTAGCTTCGGGGAATGATAAATTGATTGAATAAGAGTTCGGTAGTTTCTGCTCGTACAGTGGAATTGAACCCAAGAATAGGGCTGCCTATGTATCCACTTTTAGTGGAATCAAGCCCACGTAGTTATTGGGAACCATAAGTAGATTGCATGATGATTGAATAGTTTTAACAGTTTTAAGCTTATGTCGAAGAGTACGAGGATTTGCTATCGGGACTCGAGAGTGCCACCGACTTCGGAATCAGGAGCCTTATAGAATAAGTGACTCGCAACTGGTAGTCAACCAGCTCGGAGGAACTTACGAGTGTCGGGATGGTGGGATGAAAAGTTACGCCGAAATGATCCGAATCAAGATGTTGGAGTTCGATCGACTGGAGGTTCGCCAAGTTCCAAGGTAGGATAATAAGCACGCAGATGCACTAGCATATGTAGCGAACCAATTTAACGATTGGCCTTTACGTGCTATTAAGGGCAATTCAGAAAGAGTCATTCTTCAAATGGCCTAAGGACATCCCGCCATTTGCAGATTATTGCGCCTTTCACAGGTGCAAAGGCCACATCACCAACCGGTGCAAAGCTCTATGAGCCTTCCTAGAAGACCAGGTAAGGGGGCAGGATACCTCAGGGAGTACATCGGAAAGGAAGATAGAAGAGGTAGCCAGATAGGAGGCCGACCCGGGGGTCAGAAGGCACGAATCTGCAGTCGAACCAGGAAGTCAACCCACTATTACAAAACTAATAGTATGGGATGTAAAGGGATCTCAACAGTTACGGTGACAGACTTATAATTCGTAGACCGAAACATTGTTGATTCTCTTAATTAAACACTAGGCCAAATATCCCGAAGAGAATTAGGGTTTGTTGGACACGCTTATGAAATTTATATCAGATATTAATTATTGAACAACTCATAAAGAGATACAAAACTAATAGTATTGGATGTAAAGGGATCTCAACAATTGGATGTGAGAATCGAATTTCAATTCTAATTTAAACCTTATTGGATTTTCCTTCTACCGTAAACTCCTTGCAGTTTCACATATTGCAATATTTTCCATTAACACATTGCAATGCAAAGCCTAACGGTAGAGACTTATTATAATAAAGCCCATCTATTACAACTTATTTGCAATTAGGGTCCTTCCGTTTATATTTTGGCATTGCATATATACGCCAATAGTAACGGATAGGTAATCACTATCAACCCTTGGGTTTTGAATTCCTAATTTATAATCACATTGGACTCAGAGAAAACAATTCAAAAACTCTTCGAATAAAATAATATAGTTGAATAATATATTATGTCAAAAAATTTTACAAACTCTTTATCGAAACCACCATGCATGGATTTATTGAGTCAAATCTTTATAAATTATGTGAATCCATTCCCCCTGCACGAACAATTTCCTTTATCGAAAGAGTAGTGGAGCCCTTAATTGAGAATTTGCTCCTCCAATGCATTCTCTGTATGGCACTGATGTTACCAAACGCCTAACCCTGAGAGCATTCAAAACGGCGCCGGCCCCTAAAAGTTTTTAAAAAATATGGAAAAAATCAAAAAACAAATGGTTATTGGCAAGGTGGGGTCAGAGTGTGGGCGATTAACCCAAGAATAGGATCGCATAAACTTTAAGTTGAATCAAGCCATGCGTAGCTTCAGGGAATGATAAATTGATTGAATAAGAATTCGGTAGTTTCTGCTCGTATGGTGGAATTGAACCCAAGAATAGGGCTGCCTACGTTTCCACTTTTTGTTGAATCAAGCCCACGTAGTTATTGGGAATCATAAGTAGATTGGTTGATGATTCAATAATTTTAGCAGTTTTGAGCTTATGTTGAAGAGTACGAGGCCTTGCTATCGGGACTCGAGAGTGCCATCGACCTCGGAATCAGGAGCCTTATAGTACACAGTGACTCGCAATTGGAAGTGAACCAGCTCGAAGGAACTTACAAGTGTCGGGATGATGGGATGAAATGTTACACCGAAATGATCCGAATTAAGATGTTGGAGTTCGATCAACTGCAGGTTCACCAAGTTCCAAGGTCTGATAATAAGCACGCAGACGCACTCGCATATGTGGCAAACCAATATAACGATTGGCCGTTACGTGCTATTAAGGGCAATTGACAAAGAGCCATTCTTCAGATTGCCTAAGGTTATCCCGCCGTTTGCGGAGTATTGTGCCTTTCACAGGTGCAAGGGCCACATCACCAACCGGTGCAAAGCTCTATGAGCGTTCTTAGAAGAGATGGTAAGGGGGCTGGACACCTCGAGGAGTACATTGGCCAGGAAGATAAAAGAGGTAGCCCAGTAGGAGTCCGACCCAGGGGATCGGAAGGTACGAATCTATTGCCAAACAAGGAAGTCGACCCACTATTAAAAAACTAATAGTATGGGATGTAAAGGGATCTCAACAGTTACGGTGAGACTTATAATCTGTAGAACGAAACACTTCTCTTAATCGAACACAAGGCCAAAAACCCGGAGAGAATTAAGGTTTGTGGGACACGCTTATGATATTTACATCAGATATTAATTATTGAACAACTCATAAAGAGATACAAAACTAATAGTATCGGATGTAAAGGGATCTCAACTGTTGGATTTGAGAATCGAATTACAATTCTAATTTAAACCTTAATGCATTTTCCTTCTACAGCAATCTCCTTGCCGTTTCACATATTGCAATATTGTTCATTAACACATTGCAATGCAAAGCCAAACGGTAGAGACTTATTATAATAAAGTCCTACTATTACATTTTATTTGCAATTAGGGTCCTTCCACTTATATTTTGGCATTGCTTATATACGTCACTAGTAATGGATAGTTGAACACTATCGACCCCTGGGTTCTGAATTCATAATTTATCATCACATTGGACTCAGAGAAAACATTTCAAAAACTCTTCTGATAAAATAAAATATTTGAATAATATATTATATAAAAAAATTTGATAAACTCATATATCGAAACCACCATGCATGGATTTATTGAGCCCAAACGTGATAAAATTATGTGAATCCATTCCTCCTGCACGAACAATTTCCTTTATCAAAGGAGTAGTAGAACCCCTAATTGAGAATTTGCTCCACCCATGCATTGTCTGTATAGCATTGATGTTACCAAACGCCTGACCGTGGGGGCAATCAAAACGGCCCCTGCCCCTAATTGATTTTTAAAAAATATTGAAAAAGTAAAAAAAAAAATGGTTGTTGAAAAGTTGGGGTCAAAGTGTGGGCAATTAACCTAAGAATAGGATTGCCTACGTATCCACTTTTAGTTGAATCAAGCCACGCGTAGCTTTGGGGAATGATAAATTGATTGAATAAGAATTCCGTAATTTCTGCTCGTATAGTGGAATTGAACCCAAGAATAGGGCTGCATACGTATCCACTTTTAGTGGAATCAAGCCCACTTAAGTTATTGGGAATCATAAGTAGAGTGGATGATGATTCAATAGTTTTAGTAGTTTTAAGCTTGTGTCGAAGAGTACGAGGCCTTGTTATCGGGACTCGAGAGAGCCACCGAATTTGGAATAAGGAGCCGTATAGTACACTGTGACTCGCAACTGATAGTGAACCAGCTCGGACGAACTTACGAGTGTCGAGATGATCGGATGAAAAGTTACACCGAAATGATCCGAATCAAGATGTTGGAGTTCGATCAACTCGAGGTTTGCCAAGTTCCAAGGTCGGATAATAAGCACGCAAATGCACTCGCACATGTGGCAAACAAATTTAAGGATTGGCCTTTAAGTGCTATTAAGGGCAATTGAGAAAAAGCCCTTCTTCAGATGGCCTAAGGACATCCCATCGTTTGTGGAGTATTGCGCCTTTCACAGGTGCAAAGGCCACATCACCAACCAGTGCAAAGCTCTATGAGCCTTCTTAAAAGAGCTGATACCTCGAGGAGTACATCGGCCAGGAAGATAGAAGAGGTAGCCAGGTAGGAGTCGGAAGGTACGAATTTGCGGCAGAACCAAGAATTCGACCCACTATTACAAAAATAATAGTATGGGATACAAATGGATCTCAACAGTTACCGTGAAAGCCATATAATTCGTAGACCGAAACACTGTTGATTCTCTTGACCAAACAAAAGGCTAAAAATCCCGGAGAGAATTAGGGTTTGTTGGACACGCTTATGATATTTATATCAGATATTAATTATTGAAAAACTCAAAGAGATACAAAACTAATAGTATGGGATGTAAATGGATCTCAACAGTTGGATGTGCGAATCGAATTTCAATTCTAATTTAAACGTTATGGGATTTTCCTTCTACAGTAAACTCCTTGTAGTTTCACATATTGCAATATTGTCCATTAACACAATACAATGCAAAGCTTGACGGTAGAGACTTATTATAATAAAGTCCGTTTATTACAACTTATTTGCACTTAGGGTCCTTCCACTTATATTTTGGCATTGCATATATAGGCCACTAGTAATGGATAGGTAATCACTATCAACCCCTGGGTTTTGAATTGATAATTTATCATCACATTGGACTCAGAAATTTAAAAAAAAAAACTCTTTTAATAAAATAATATATTTTAACACCATATTATATACAAAAATTTGTTAAACTCTTTTATCGAAACAACCATGCATGGATTTATTGAATCCAATCTTGATGAAATTAAGTGAATCCATTCCTCCAGCACAAACAATTTCCTTTATCGAAGGAGTAGTGGAGCCCTTAATTTAGAATTTGCTCCTCCCATGCATTGTCTGTATAGCATTGATGTTCCCAAATGCCTGAACGTGGGGGCAATCAAAACGGCCCCTGCCCCTAAAAGATTTTAAAAAAATATTGAAAAAGTCAAAAAAAAAAAACGGTTGTTGGAAAGGGGGGTCAAAGTGTGGGCGATTAACCCAAGAATAGGATCGCCTACATATCCACTTTTAGTTGAATCAAGCCACGCGTAGCTTTGGGGAATGATAAATTGATGTAATAAGAATTCGGTAGTTTCTGCTCGTATAGTGGAATTGAACCGAAGAAAAGGGCCGCATACGTATCCACTTTTAGAGGAATCAAGCCCACTTAAGTTATTGGGAATCATAAGTAGAGTGGATGATGACTCAATAGTTTTAGCAATTTTAAGCTTATGTCGAAGAGTACAAGGCCTTGTTATCGGGACTCGAGAGAGCCACCGACTTCGCAATCAGGAGCGTTATAGTACTCCGTGACTCGCAACTGATAGTGAACCAGCTCGGAGGAACTTACAAGTGTCGGGATGATCGGATGAAAATTTATGCCGAAATGATCCAAATCAAGATGTTGGAGTTCGATCGACGGGAGGTTCGCCAAATTCCAAGGTCAGATAATAAGCACACAGATGCACTTGCATATGTGGCAAAACCAATTTAACGATTAGCCATTACGAGCTATTAAGGGCAATTGAGAAAGAGCACTTCTTCAGATGGCCTAAGGACATCCTGCCATTTGCGGAGTATTGCGACTTTTAAAGGTGCAAAGGCCACATCACCAACCGGTGCAAAGCTCTATGAGCCTTCTCAGAAGAGCTGGTAAGGGGGCGGGACACCTCGGGGAGTACATCGGCCAAGAAGATAGAAGAGGTAGCTAGGTAGGAGTACGACTCGGGGGTCAGTAAGTACAAATCTGCGGCCGAACCAAGAACTCAACCTACTATTAAAAAACTAATAGTATACGATGTAAAGGGATCTCAACAGTTACGGTGAAAGACTTATAATCTGTAGACCGAAACACTGTTGATTCTCTTAATCAAACACAGGGCCAAAAATCCTGAAGAGAATTAGGGTTTGTTGGACATGCTTATGATATTTATATCAGATATTAATTATTGAACAACTCATAAAGAGATACACAACTAATAATATGGGATGTAAAGGGATCTCAACAGTTGGAGGCGAGAATCGAATTACAATTCTAATTTAAACCTTATTGGATTTTCATTCTACAGTAAACTCCTTGCAGTTTCACATATTGTAATATTGTCCATTAACACATTGCAATGCAAAGCCTAACGGTAGAGACTTATTACAATAAAGTCCTTCTATTATAATTTATTTGCAATTAGGGTCCTTCCACTTATATTTTGGCATTGCATATATACGCCACTAGTAATGGATAGGTAATCACAGTCGACTCCTGGGTTCTGAATTCATAATTTGTCATCACATTGGACTCAAAAAAAACATTTAAAACTCTTCTGAGAAAATAACATATTTGAATAATATATTATATAAAAAAATTTGATAAACTCTTTTATCAAAACCACCGTACATGGCTTGGCAATAAAAGATTTAAAAAAAACATTAAAAAAGTCAAAAAACAAATGGTTGTTGGCAAGGTGGGGTCAGGGAGTGGGCGATTAACCCAAGAATAGGATTGCCTACGTATCCACTTTTAGTTGAATCCAGCCACGCGGAGCTTCTGGGAATGATCAATTGATTGAATAAGAATTCAGTAGTTTCTGCTCGTATATTGGAATTGAACCCAATAATAGGGCTGCCTACGTATCCACTTTTAGTGGAATCAAGCACACGTAGTTATTAGAAATCATATGTAGATTGGATGATGATTCAATAGTTTTAGCAGTTTTGAGCTTATGTTGAAGAGTACGAGGCCTTGCTATCGGGACTCGAGAGTACCACCGACCTCGGAATCAAGAGCCTTATAGTACATAGTGACACCCAACTGGTAGCAAACCAACTCGGAGGAACTTATGAATGTCGGGATGATCAGGTGAAAAGTTACGCCGAAATTATCCGAATCTTGATGTTGGAGTTCAATCGACTGGAGGTTCGCCAAGTGCCAAGGTCGGATAATAAGCACCCAGATGCATTCGCATATATGGCAAACCAATTTAACAATTGGCCCTAATGTGCTATTGAGGTTAATTGAGAAAGAGCCCTTCTTCAGATGGCCTAAGAGCATCCCGCCGTTTGTGGAGTATTGTGCCTGTCACAGGTGCAAAGGCCACATCACCAACTGGTGCAAAGCTCTCTGAGCCTTCTTAGAAGAGCTGGTAAGGGGGCGGGACACCTCGGGGAGTACTTCGGTGAGGAAGATAGAAGAGGTAGCCAAGTAGGAGTCCGACCCGGCGGTCGGAAGGTACGAATCCGCAACCGAACCAAGAAGTCGACCCACTATTACAAAACTAATAGTATGGGATGTAAAGGGATTGCAACAGTTATGGTGACAAACTTATAATCCGTAGACCGAAACACCGTTGATCCTCTAAATCAAACACAAGGCCAAAAATATCGGAGAGAATTAGGGTTTGTTGGACAAGCTAATGATATTTATGTCTGATATTAATTAATGAACAACTCATAAAGAGATACAAAACAAATAGTATGGGATGTAAAGGGAACTCTACAGTTGGCTGTGAGAATAGAATTACAATTCTAATTTAAAGCTTATTGGATTTTCCTTCCAGAGTAAACTCCTTTCAATTGCACATATTGCAGTATTGTCCATTAACACATTGCAATGCAAAGCCTCACGGTAGAGAGTTATTATAATAAAGTCCTTCTATTACAAGTTATTTGCAATTAGGGTCCTTCTACTTATATTTTGGCATTGCATATATACGCCACTAGTAATTGATAGGTAATCATTATCGACTCATGGGTTCTGAATTCTTAATTTATCATCACATTGGACTCAGAGAAAATTTTTCAAAAACTCTTCTAATAGAATAATATATTTGAATAATATTTGTATAAAAAAATTTGATAAACTCTTTTATGGAAACCACCATGCATGGATTAGTTGAGTCTAATCTTGATAAAATTATGTGAATCCATTCCTCCTGCACGAAGAATTTCCTATATTGAAGGAGTAGTGGAGCCCATAATTGAGAATTTGCTCCTCCCATGCATTGTCTGTATGGCATTGATGTTACCAAACACCTAACCGTAGGGGCATTCAAAAAGGCGCCTCCCTTAAAGATTTTAAAAAAACATTGAAAAAGTCAAAAAACAAATGCATTTGGCAAGGTGGGGTTAGAGTGTAGGCGATTAACCCAAGAATAGGATCGCCTACGTATCCACTTTTAGTTGAATCAAGCCACGCGTACCTTCGGGGAATGATAAATTAATTCTATAAGAATTCGGTACTTTCTGCTCATAAAGTGGAATTGAACCCAAGAATAGGGCTGCATATGTAACCACTTTTACTGGAATCAAGCCCATGTAGTTATTGGGAATCATAAGTAGACTGGATTATGATTCAATACTTTTAGCAGTTTTAAGCTTATGTCGAAGAGTACGAGGCCTTGTTATCGGGACTCGAGAGTGCCACCAACCTCGGAATCAGGAGCCCAATAGTACAAAGTGACTCGCAACAGGTAGTGAACCAGCTCGGAGGAACTTACGAGTGTCGGGATGATCGGATGAAAAGTTATGCCGAAATGAATCAAGATGTTGGAGTTCGATCGACTGGAGGTTCGCCGAGTTCCAAGGTCGGATAATAAGCACGCAGATGCACCTGCATATGTAGCAAACCAATTTAACGATTAGCCCTTACGTGCTATTAAGGGCAACTGAGAAAGAGCCCTTCTTTAGATGGCCTAAGGACATCCCGCCGTTTGCGGAGTATTGCACCTTTCACAGGTGCAAAGACCACATCATCGACCGGTGCAAGGCTCTAAGAGTCTTCTTAGAAGAGGTGGTAAGGGGGCGGGATAACTCACGGAGTACATCGGCAAGGTAGATAGAGGAGGTAGCCAGGTACGAGTCCGACGCTAGGGTCGGAAGGTACGAATTAGCGGCCGAACCAAGAAGTCGACAAACTATTACAAAACTAATAGTATGGGATGTAAAGAGATCTCAACAATTACGGTGACAGACCTATAATCCTTAGACCGAAACACTGTTGATTCTCTTAATCAAACACAAGGCCAAAAATCCCGAAGAGAATTAGGGTTTGTTGGACACGCTTATGATATTATATCAGATATTAATTATTCAACAACTCATAAAGAGAAACAAAACTAATAGTACGGGATGTAAAGGGATCTCAACCGTTGGAAGTGAGAAACAAATTACAATTCTAATTTAAACCTTATTAGATTTTCCTTCTACAGTAAATTCCTTGCAGTTTCACATATTGCAATATTGTCGATTAACACATTGCAATGCAAAGCCCAACGGTAGAGACTTATTATAATAAAGTCCTTCTATTACAACTTATTTGCAATTAGGGTCCTTCCACTTATATTTTGGCATTGCATATATACACCACTAGTAATGGATAGGTAATCACTATCGGCCCCTGGGTTCTGAATTCTTAATTTATCATCACATTGGACTCAGAGAAAACATTTCAAAAACTCTGCTGATAAAATAATATATTTGAATAATATATTATATAAAAAAATTTGATACTCTTTTATCGAAACCACCATGCATGGATTTATTGAGCCAAATCTTGAAAAAATTATGTGAATCCATTCCTCCTGCACAAACAATTTCCTTTATTTAAGGAGTAGTGGAGACCATAATTGAGAATTTACTCCTCCAGTGCATTGTTTGTATGGCATTGATGTTGCCGAACGCCAAACCTTGGGGGCATTCAAAACGGCGACTGCCCCTAATAGATTTTAAAAAAACATTGAAAAAGTCAAAAAACAAAAGGTTGTTAGCAAGGTGGAGTCAGAGTGTGGGTGACTAAACCCAAGAATAGGATCACCTACATATCCACTTTTAGTTTAATCATGCCACGCGTAGCATCGGGGAATGATAAATTGATTAAATAAGAATTCGGTAGTTTCTGCTCGTATAGTGGAATTGAACCCAAGAATAGGGCCGAATACGTATCCACTTTTAGTAGAATCAAGCCCACGTAGTTTTGGGGAATCATAAGTAGAATGGATGATGATTCAGTAGTGTTAGTAGTTTTAAGCTTATGTCGAAGAGTACAAGGCCTTGCTATCGGGACTCGAGGGTGCCACCGACCGCGGAATCAGGAGCTTTATAGTACATAGTTACTCGCAACTGGTAGTGAACCAGCTCGGAGGAACTTACAACTGTCAGGATGATCGGATGAAAAGTTACGCCGAAATGATCAGAATGAAGATGTTGGAGTTCGATCGATCTGGAGGTTCGCCAAGTTCCAAGGTCGGATAATAAGCACGCAGATGCACCCGCATATGTGGCAAACCAATTTAATGATTGGCCCTTTCGTGCTATTATGGGCAATTTAATAAGAGCCCTACTTCAGATGGCCTATGGACATCCCGCCGTTTGCGGCGTATTGCACCTCTCACAGGTGCAAAGGCTACATCACCGACCGGTGCAAAGCTCTATGAGGCTTCTTAGAAGAGCTGGTATGGGTGCGGGACACTTTGGGGAGTACATCGGCAAGGAAGATAGAAGAGGTAGCCATGTAGGAGTCCGACCCTGTTACAAAACTAATAGTATGGGATGTATAGGGATCTCAACAGTTACGATGACAGACTTATAATCCGTAGACAGAAACACTGTTGATTCTCTTAATCAAACACAAGGCCAAAAATCCCGGAGAGAATTAGGGTTTGTTGGACACGCTTATGATATTTATATCAGATATTAATTATTCAACAACTTATAAAGAGATAGAAAACTAATAGTATGGGATGTAAAGGGATCTCAACAGTTGGAAGTGAGAAACAAATTACAATTCTAATTTAAACCTTATTGGATTTTCCTTCTGTAGTAAACTCCTTGCAGTTTCACATATTACAATATTGTCCATTAACACATTGTAATGCAAAGCCTAACGGTAAAGACTAACTATAATAAAGTCCTTCTATTACAACTTATTCGCAATTAGGGTCCTTCCACTTATATTTTGGCATGCATATATACGCCACTAGTAATAGATATGTAATCACTATCGACCCCTGGGTTCTGAATTCATAATTTATCATCACATTGGACTCAGAGAAAACATTTCAAGAACTCTTCTGATAAAATAATATATTTGAATAATATATTATATAAAAAAATTTGATAAACTCTTTTATCGAAACCACCAAGCATGGATTTATTGAGTCCAATCTTGATAAAATTATGTGAATCCATTCCTCCGGCACGAAAAATTTCCTCTATAGAAGGAGTAGTGGGGCCCCTAATTGATAATTTGCACCTCCCATTCATTGTCTATATGGCATTGATGTTACCAAACGCCTAACCGTGGGGGCATTCAAAACCACGCCTGCCCTTAAAAGATTTTAAAAAAACATTGACAAAGTCAAAAAATAAATGGTTGTTGGCAAGGTGGGGTCAGAGTGTGGTTGATTAACCCAAGAATAGGATCGCCTACGTATCCACTTTTAGTTTAATCAAGCCACGCATAGCTTCGGGGAATGATAAATTGATTGAATAAGAATTCGGTAGTTTCTGCTCATATAATGGAATTGAACCCAACAATAGGGCTGCCTACGTATCCACTTTTAGTGGACTCAAGCCCACGTAGTTATTGGGAATCATAAGTAGATCTGATGATGATTCAATTGTTTTAGCAGTTTTAAGTTTATGTCGAAGAGTACGAGGCCTTGCTATCCGGACTCGAGAGTGTCACCGACCTCAGAATCAGGAGCCTTATTGTACACAGTGACTCGCAACTAGTAGTGATCTAGCTCGGAGGAACTTACAAGTGTCGGGATGATCGGATGAAAAGTTACGCCGAAATGTTCCGAATCAAGATGTTGGAGTTCGAACGAATAGAGAGGTTCGCCAAGTTCCAAGGTCGGACAATAAGCACGCGGATGCACTCACATATGTGACAAACCAATTTAACGATTGACCCTTACGTGCTACTAAGGGCAATTGAGAAAGAGCCCTTCTTCAGATGGCCTAAGGACATCCCGCCGTTTGCGGAGTATTGCGACTTTCACAGGTGCAAAGGCCACATCACCAACCGGTGCAAAGCTCTATGAGCCTTCTTAGAAGAGCTAGTAAGGGGTGGTACACCTCGGGGAGTAAATCGGCCAGGAAGATAGAACAGGTGGCCAGGTAGGAGTCCGACCCGGGGGTCGGAAGGTACGAATCTGCGGCCGAACCAAGAAGTCGACCCACTAGTACAAAACTAATAAGTATGGGATGTAAAGGGATCTCAACAGTTACGGTGACAGACTAATAATCTATAGACTGAAACACTGTTGAGTCTCTTAATCAAACACATGGCCAATCTTATGATATATATATCAAATATTAATTATTTGAACAACTAATAAAGAGATACAAAACTAATAGTATAGGATGGAAAGGGATCTCAACAGTTGGATGTGAGAATCGAATTACAATTCTAATTTAAATCTTATTGGATTTTCCTTCTACAGTAAACTCCTTGCAGTTTCACATAATGCAATATTGTCGATTAACACATTGCAATGTAAAACCTAACGGTAGAGACTTATTATAATAAAGTCCGATAACTTATTTGCAATTAGGGTCCTCCCACTTATATTTTGGCATTGCATAAATACGCCACTGGTAATTGATAGGTGATCATTATCGACTCATGGGTTCTGAATTCTTAATTTATCATCACATTGGACTCAGAGAAAATTTTTCAAAAACTCTTCTAATAGAATAATATATTTGAATAATATTTGTATAAAAAAATTTGATTAACTCTTTTATCGAAACCACCATGCATGGATTTGTTGAGTCTAATCTTGATAAAATTATGTGAATCCATTCCTCCTGCATGAAGAATTTCCCATATTGAAAGAGTAGTGTAGCCCATAATTGAGAATTTGCTCATCTCATGCATTGTCTGTATGACATTGATGTTACCAAACGCCTAACCGTGGGGGCATTCAAAAAGGCGCCTCCCTTAAAGATTTTAAAAAAACATTGAAAATGTCCAAAAACAAATGGTTGTTTGGAAGGTGGGGTCAGAGTGGGGGCGATTAACCCAAGCCTAGGATCGCCTACATATCCACTTTTAGTTTAATCAAGCCACGCTTAGCTTCGGGGAATGATAAATTGATTGAATAAGAATTCGGTAGTTTTTGCTCGTATCGTGGAATTGAACCCAAGAATTGGGCTACCTAGGTATCCACTTTTTGTGGAATCAAGCCCACGTAGTTGTTGGGAATCATAAGTAGATTGGATGATGATTAAATAGTTTTAGCAGTTTTAAGCTTATATCGAAGAATACGAGGCCTTGCTATCGGGACTCGAGAGTGCCACCAACCTCGGAATCAGGAGCCTTATAGTACACAGTGACTCGCAACTGGTAGTGAACCAGCTTGGAGGAACTTACGAGTTTCGGGATAATCGGATGAAAAGTTACGTTGAAATTATCTGAATCAAGATGTTGGAGTTTGATCGACTGGAGGTTCACTCGCATATGAGGCAAACCAATTTAACAATTGGCCCTTATGTACTATTAAGGGCAATTGATAAAGAGCCCTTCTTCTAAGGGCTTATGGACATCTCGCTGTTTGCGGAGTATTGCGCCTTTCACAGGTGCAAATGCCACATCACCAACCGGTGCAAAGTTCTATGAGCCTTCTTAGAAGAGCTAGTAAGGGGGCAGGACACCTCGGGGGGTACATCAGCCAGGAAGTTTGAAAGAGGTAGCCAGGTAGGAGTCCGACCCCGAGGGTCGGAAGGTACGAATCTACGGCCAAACCAAGAAGTCGACCCACCTGCCCCACCTCTGGGGACCATAAACCTGATTGAACGCCCGCCTTCACAATAAGACGACCCAGACGAGGAAAGTCGAGCAAAGGCATAAAAGATCTCACACCAGAATGAGGTCTGAAGGGCAGAGCCAAGGCGGGAAGTCCAGGCAAAGCAAGAACTAGTGTTTACCGATCCGGATTTCAGGAATGTAGCCTGGCCGCATTATGACGCACTCGTCATCACGTTCGTTGCACATCGAAACCTACCAGGTCAAGCTAATACTGTTAGTCTCCGGGAGTGTTGTGGATATTCTGTTCGTTTTGGCATTCAATCAGATAGGGTTCAGAGCCGCATCCCTTATCCCATCCAAAGTGTTGTGGATATTCTATTCGTTGCACGAGGCTGTCAACGCTGAGGTCGATAAACTCATTTGGGCCAGATTCATCAAGGAGGTCCAATACCCTGAGTGGATATCAAACATCGTGGTTGTCCACAAGAAGAGCGGGAAAGTCCATGTATGTATCGACTTCATAAATCTTAACAAGGCCTACCAAAAGGCTCGTACCCCTTGCCCCTGATGAATAAGCTCAGAGACTCCACGGTTGGCCACAAAGTGATGTCCTTTATGGACGGATACTCTGGCTAGCAAGACTTTGTTGTATGTCGAGACAAAATACAATAAGCTCTTGTACACTCCAAAGCGGAACTCAGACCTTATTTCCAAGCCCACACCATCGAAGTTACCACGAAGTACCCTTAAAGACTGTCATGTCGAAGTCAGAGCTCACTGAGCGAATGGCCAAATGAGCCGTGGCACTAACGAATTTGAAATCTAATACACTCCCCGGATTGCCGAAAAATGGCAAGCGATAGCGGACTTTCTAGCAGACTTTCTGGTGTAAGACTTTCATCCCACCCCTGAGTATGAACCGCTTAGAGTCAGGTGATCGTGAAGTCGAGGGAAACCAGCCTTGGCTAGACTAGAAGATGTTTGTTGACGGATCCTTGAATTCCAATGGGTCTGGAGTAGGAGCAATACTCATCGGCCCAAAAGGAATTAAGATCCAGAAATCAATCAGACTGGGCTTCCCGGCCTCCAACAATGAGGCAAGGTACGAGGCCTTGCTTTCGGGACTCGAGAGTGCCACCAACCTCGGAATCAAGACCCTTCTCTAGTATATAGTGACTCGCAACTGGTAGTGAACCAGCTCGGAGCAACTTACGAGTGTCGGGACGATCGGATGAAAAGTTACGCCAAAATGATCCGTATCAAGATGCTAGAGTTCGATCCACTGGAGGTTCGCCAAGTTCGAAAGTCGGATAATAAGCACGCAGATGCACGCACATATGTGGCGTTTATACTACAAGTTGACCAACCGCGAGCTATAATGGTGGAGTACAGGAAAACTCCTTCGATCCATAAACCAGAACCAATCCCTTCAGTCAACAGCAAACCTCCCAGCTGGATCGACCCATAATCGATTATCTCAGGAGTGGAATCCTCCCCGATGACCCCAAAGAAGCCCGAAAGCTAAGCAAAGGCACCTCGCTACGTAATCCACGGAGATGAACTGTTTCGAAAATCTTATGGAGGGCCCCACTTAAAATGTGTGCAACCTCAAGACACAGAAGGGATCCTGGTCGAGCTCCATTAAGGAATCTGTAGAGTCAATTCTAGGGACATACCCTGGCTTTCCGAGCCATAAGACAAGGGTATTTTTGAGCCTATATGCAGGAAGACGGACAAAAAGACACCAAGAAATACGACAAATGCCAATTACAAGCCCGAGCCATACACCAGCCGACAACCAAACTCAGAACGGTCTCCAGTAATGGCCTATCACGCAGTGGGGATTGACATTGTCGGACCCCTCCCTCGGGCTAAAGGAAACATGACCTTCCTACTCGTCGGAACCGATTACTTTACCAAGTGGGTTGAGGCAACCCCTTTGGTCCAGATTAGGGAACAAAACATCAGGAAATTAATTTGGGATAATATAGTGTGCCGGTTCGGAATCCCGCATACCATCATCTCAGATAACGGAAAACAATTCACAGTTAAGACAATAACTTCACTATGCAAAGACCTCAAAATCAAATAGCTGTTCTCTACCCCATGCTATCCGCAAGGCAATCAATAGGCAGAGGCCTCAAACAAAAGCATACTAGACGCCGTGAAAAGGAGGCTCAACTCAGGACAAGGGGCGCTGGACGGAAAAATTGCCAAGCGTCCTGTGAGGATACAAGACGACCCTGAGAAAATTGACAAGAGAAACACCATTCTCACTCGCATACGGCACGAAAATTGTCATCCCCACCGAGGTCAGTTTCCAACCCCTAGGTCAAAAATAGCCGAACTCGAGAATCAAGAACAAATGGTACTGCCCTTAGACCTAGTAAAAGAACGACGAGATCGGGCGTCAATCAGGATATTGGAATATTAACGACAGTTGCAACAATCTTACAACCAAAAGGTCAAAGTTATAGCATTCCAAGTCGGAGACCTCGTCTTAAGGAAAGTCTTCATGAATACCCGAGAACTAAACAACAGCAAGCTGGGGGGAAATTAGGAACTATGTAGTCACTAAAATCGGCACACCGGGGCTATACTACCTCAAGGACATGCAAGGAACGCCAATGTCGAAGCCTTGGAATATTTCCAACCTCAAAATGTATTTCCAATAACAGTATATTCATAATTTGAGTTCATTTTGATTATCTACATTATATTTAAATTTGAACAATCTCTGAAAGTCCCTAATAATCTTTCATCATAAATCTGAGGTGTATATCGTCTCCTCAGAGAAATGAAGGACTGAGGTGTGCTACGGTCCCTCATAGTCCTTTGTCACGAATCCGATGCACATGTCGTCTCCTCGGAGGAATGCAGAAGTGAGGTTAAATACGGTCCCTCATATCCGATGTCGAAAATCCATAGCTTCTACCCCGATGATCGCAAGGGTGAGGTTAAATGGTCCCCCATATCCTACGTAGAGAATCCTTAGATTCAGCTCGAATAATCGTAAGGGTGAGATTAAATACGGTCCCTCAGAGTACTTCATCATGAATCTGAGGAGCATGTCTTCTCTTCAAAGGAATGCAGGAGTGAGGATAAATACGGTCCCTCATATGCTACGTCGAAAATCCTTAGCTTCGACGCAAATAATCGTAAGGGTAAGGTTAAATACGGTCCCTCATAGTCCTTCGTTATGAATCCAAGGCGCATGTCGTCCCCTCGGAGTACAGGAGTGAGGTTAAATATTGTTCCTCATATCTTTCGTCGTGAATCCTTAGCTTCAGCCCAGATGATCGCAGGAGTGAGACCAAATACGGTCTAATATGTCATCACGACCCAGAGGCATATGTTGTCACCTCGGAGCAATGCAAAACTTTGGTCCGAAGAGGTTCCCCCAAGGTTTAAAAAAAGGGTTTCGGACACCGTAACGAATACAGCTGAAACCTTTACGTAACGCCGTTACATAACGGTTTTGGCCTTTACTATTTTTTTTTCTTTTTTGCTTAAAAAATTCCAATAAATAGGATTAAAAAATTTAAAAACATATAATAAATGAGTAACAAAATACTTTTAAAGCCAATATGAAGCTCAAAATTTAGAAATAAGGAAATTAGATGGGTCGAGGGTTGAAACATGCCCGAAATAAAGAATATGCCTTGGATTCCTTCAAATATATGAATTAAACTCCATTTCAAGTTGTTAATTAACAAAAAATAAAAGGATTTTAGGAAAAAAAGGTACTAAGAATAGGTACTAAGGTATTAAGGATCGTCCGAAACAGCGTAACGCCCGTTACGTAATGGTTTCGGGTGTTACGGTATTGTTTCGGGATAAACGAGTAAAGGTACGGTATCAAGTATCGGAGGTCACCGAAACCTTTACGTAACAGTTTCGGTGTTTTTTAAAACCATAGGTTCCCCACACTACAGCAGTCCCTTCCCGAAACTAGGCCCACTAAAGCTCATAAGAGAGCAAGCATTAAGAGCAAACACGCAAGTTTGGCAAAAAGGGTCGCTTTCATTTATATATAGACTCTAAGGGGAGGAAACCCATTTACATTATGAGCATCAAAGCCAAATAAGATATAAAAGACACGAGACGAAAACAAGAGCGCCAGAGCATCAAAGCTAAAAAAGATATACAACGAAGAGCCAGGTAAGAAGGATAAAAAAAGGTTCCTACTCCTCGGACTCTACAGATCTGCCTTGCATAAGTACAACCTGTGTTATACCTACGCAAGGTGTACAAGATCAGTATCTATAGTTCCTCCTGCGAACTAGAGGCAGAGGAGGAAGAGTCTTTAACAGCATCAACCCGAGACATAGTCGGACCCTCGTTCCTGAGCACTTACATGACCAGACGTCGTGTTTCCACCTGATCAAGCCCAACCAGGTCGTTCAACATCCCTGGTAATAAAAGGCCAGGAACGAGTGCAGCCTCTTGATAACCTCCTCGGGATGCCCCTCCTACTTGCGCAAAGCCTCGACCTCACACCTCAACTCGGCCACCGTCCGTCTTTCCGCCTCAAGTTCGGCCTGTCTTTCCGCCTCAAGTTCGGCCTGGAGTTCCTGGCTCTCTCGAAGAGCACTAGCAATCTCCTCTTGCGAAGTCCCGATGGTTGCTTGATGGTCCTCATGGTCCCTCAATAATCGATCTTAAAGCTCGAAAAAGCAAGGGCGAGGGTGAAAAGAGAACCCTCAACCCTAGGGATTGATCTCCCCAACTCTTCGCCGCCTGAACATCTTCAGGCAGGCGAACCCCATCCATCAGGACGTGAGGTACGAGCGAATCCCGGAGGCCAGAGACTCTCACTGAGAGGATCATGTTCCCAAGCCGAAACTCAAGCTTCCAAGGCTGGGACTAGACGCCTTCAGAGTCTGAATACGAACTCGTAAACTGGGCAATGATAGCCTCTACCTGGACAAGCGCCGAGGAGCACTAAGGAACCTTGGAGCCTTTGGGGTCTTGGCCCTGGATCCTGAAGTATGGTCCTTGGACCGACTAGGCAGTGACAACGTTATTCGGCGACAATCCATCTACGTTTAACAGATTGGAGAACAATTGAAAAGAAGACAGGCAAAAGACGAAGAACCAAAGATGCTGATGAGGTTTGAAAATTCTCAGGGAAACCCCTGCCTTTTTTAATCATTCGAACAACAGCCAAAATAATAGAAGACCCTTCGATCAGAACCGTACACGGCATGATCGTGGGTACAAGATAATCAGAAGGGGTTAGTCGAAATGTCAGCTGCCAATCCCATCGGCGAGGATATTGAGAGCCAGGTCCATGACATTAAATGCACACAGAACTCGAAGTGTCCTAAGCATAGATGCTAACGCGCACGCATCTGTGCATTTGCCTCAGACAACGATTATGCTTCTCAGAACCTAGGGCAAACCCCAAGGCCCTGAGAAGGGGGGCATTTATAAAGGTAAAAAAATGGTAAATACAAGCGTATGGATAGTCGTCGACATCAACGGCCCTACTTACATCATGACACATGTTCTGATTGACCAATCTGACCCTAACCTCCACTTCAGATCCGAGGCTGGAAGCACATAGGAGTGCATATTCTCAACTCGACACCAGCTCGAAGAGTCCGTAAAAAAAGATACCAAGAATCATTGGATTACCTATACAACAGTGTAGATCAGTCAGATCGCGAAAGTTTCTGAAATCGATTAAGGCAATCTCCCCCAAAAAGAGGAAATCAGATCTATCACCCCATTGGCAGGATATTGTGTGAATAGAAATAGGTAACTTGCTAAACACTAAATCGGTTTCCTATAAATAAAGAGGTAATGAAGAGCGGAAGGGATTTGCATTCTCTCGCACTTAAGCATATTGAGCCTCCCTACTTCAAAACACGAAAACTAATGTTTCTTTGTTCTCCATCTATCCCCTTTTACGTCCTGCTATTGACCTGATCGTCGGAGTGCATGCACAGGTCACCTTGCCTATCTATTCCAGAGGATCAGAGTTGCTGCAATTGTTCAAAAGGCTACAACGTGGTATCAGGGTCCATACAGCAGATATTTTCCCCCCACATAAGTCACTAGGAATGGATTGGTAATCATTATCGATCTCAGGGTCCTACATTCATAATTTATCATCACATTGGACTCAGAGAAAACATTTCAAAAACTCTTTTGATAAAATAATATATTTTGATAGTATATTATATAAAAAAATTGATAAACTCTTTATCAAAACCACCATGCATGGATTTATTGAGTACAATCTTGATGATAAAATTATGTGAATCCATTCCCCCTTCACAAATAATTTCCTTTATAGAAGGAGTAGTGGAGCCCTTAATTGATAATTTGCTCCACTCATGCATTATCTGTATGGCATTGATGTTACCAAACACCTAACTGTAGAGACGTTCAAAACGGTGTCTGCCCCTCATAGATTTTAAGAAAACATTGAAAAAATTCAAATAAACAAATGGTTGTTGGCAAAGTGAGGCTAGAGTGTGGGCGATGAACCCAAGAATAGGATTGCCTACGTATCCACTTTCAGTGGAATCAAGTCACCCATAGTTTCGGGGAATGATAAATTGATTGAATAAGAATTCGGTAGTTTCTGCTCGTATATGGGATCTGAACGCAATAATAAGGTTGCCTACTTATCCACTTTTAGTGGAATCAAGCCACACATAGTTCTGGGGAATCATAAGAAGATTGGATGATGATTCAATAGTTTTGGCTCCTAACTGGTGCCTTGAGATAGTTTTAGGCTTCTGTCGAACAGCGTTTAGGCAGTTTAACCTCGTTATTAAGCGGATTGGGATAGTTTAAGCTCATGCCTAAGAGCATGTTAATAGTCTAAGCTCATTGTCAAGAGAGTTAGGTAAGTTTAAGTTTGAGCTTAGGAACCAAAACAAAGGGGTTTGTAAATAGTCTAAGTAGAGAGAGAGATCAGAAGGATTCTCATCCTCTCTGCCTACATAGGAATCTCTAGTGGCGTCAATTACAACCTAGAGAGTTCTTACCCAGATAGGGTTATAGGTAACCAACCCTAATACTAGAATTTAAAGTAATTTGTAAAGTAATTAAAGACTAAAATAGAAGACATAAACTCAAAAAATTACCTTCCGGGAAATACGAAGGATTTTTGAAAAAAGACTTTTCCCGCTAAAAGATAAAATTCTTAGGAATTCCAACACCAGAGAATTGTTTGTTGGGAAAGGGACAGATGGAAATTTATAGGTGATAAAATGGAGGAATTTTCTACTCCCTAGACGATGAGGGGGATATAAAGACAATAATTGGAAACATGGAATTCAAAACTTTTTTGTAGGAAGGGAAAATGATTTTTTCCTTCCGTATCGTCACTTGAAAATTTAAATCTTAAGAAAGGTATAAGAACTACTAACCCTTTATTCACAAGTTACTCAAATGTGGAGCCTCTTATGAGAATTCATGTCGTTCTTCTCTTTGATTATCTATATTCATCCACGGAGAACTAATGGACTTCTCGATTCCTCAATGTGTGCAACCATCTCTAGGGATCACATCCCTTTTCCTTTTCTTCTTAGGAAGGAAGAAGACTACAAAATAATATAGAAAAAAACATTTCCTGTCTTTTCTTTCCGAGTAGCATGTTGAGCCACATGGAAAATCTTTCTAAACGAAAGTTGTAGATCTCGAAATGATATTTGAAATTATATCCTATCGGACCAAAATCGAAGTTACGATGACAGACTTATGATCCATAAAACGAAACAGTGTTGATTCTCTTAATCAAACATAAGGCCAAAATTCTCGAGAGAATTTGCTCCACTCATGCATTGTCTATATGGCATTGATGTTACCAAACGCCTAACTGCATGGGCATTCAAAACGGCACCTGCCCCTCAAAGATTTTAAAAAAACGTTGAAAAAGTGAAAAAAAAAAAACAAATGGTTGTTGCAAGGTGGGGCCAAAGTGTGGGCGATGAACCCAAGAACAGGATTGCCTACGTATCCACTTTTAGTTGAATCAAGCCACGCGTAGCTTCAGGGAATGATAAATTGATTGAATAGAATTCGGTAATTTTTGCTCATATATGGGAACTGAACCCAAGAATAGGGCTGCCTACGTATCCACTTTTAGTGGAATCAAGCCCACGTAGTTCTAGGGAATCATAAGTAGATTGGATGATGATTCAATAGTTTTAGTTTCTAACAGCTGCCTTCGGACAGTTTTAGGCTTCTGTCGAAAAGCGTTTTAGACAGTTTAACCTTGAAACTGAGAGGATTGCGATAGTTTAAGCTCATTCCTAAGAGCGTGGTAATAGTCTAAGCTCGTTGTCAAGACCGTTAAGATAGTTTAAGTTTGAGCTTAGGAGCCAGAGGATATGGGTTTGGCAAATAGTCTAAGTAGAGAGAGAGGATAGAAGGATTCTTATCCTCTCTGCCTATGTAGGAACCTCCAGTGGCGTCGATTGCAGCATAGAGAGTTCTTACCCAGATAAGATCATAGGTAACCAACTCCAATACTCCCTGGACCGCCGAAAAATGGCAAGCGATAGCGGACTTTCTAGCAGACTTCTAGTGGAAGACGTCTATCCCACCCCTGAGCATGAACCGCTAGATATAGAGTCAGACGATCGTGAAGGTAAGTCAAACCAGCCCTGGACAGACTGGAAGATGTTTGTCGATGGATCCTCGAATTCCAATGGGTCTAGAGTGGGGTAATACTCATCAACTTATAAGGAATTAAGAACGAGAAAACACGAGGCAGAGTACAAGGCCTTGCTATCGAAACTTGAGAGTGCCACCGACCTCGAAATCAAGATCCTTCTAGTACACGATGACTCGCAAATGGTAGTAAACCAGCTCGGAGGAACTTACGAATGCTGGGACGATCGGATGAAAATTTACTCCAAAAAGATCCGAATCAAGATTGCCTATGTAGGAACCTCTAGTGGTGTCAATTGCAGCCTAGAGAGTTATTACCCAGATAAGGTTATAGGTCTCCTACTCTATGACTAGAATTTAAAGTAATTAGTAAAGCAATTAAAGATTAGCATAAAAGACATAAACTCGAAATATTACCTTCCTGGAAATAAGAAGGATTTCCGAAAAATAATTTTCCCGAGAAAAGATAAGATTCTTAGGAATTCCAAGACCTGCAAATTGTTTGCTGAAAAAGGGATGGTTGAGAATTTATAGGTTGAAAAGGGAGGAATTTTCTCTTCCACAGACGATGAGAGGCCAAAAAAATACTAAAAGACAGTGGCATTCAAAACGCGTCTGCCCCATAGATATTTTTAAAAAAAAACGTTTAAAAAAGTAAAAAAAAAAAAATGGTTGTCGGCAAGGTGGGCCTAGAGTGTGGTCGTTGAACCCAAGAATAGAATAGCCTACATATCCTATTTTAGTGGAATCAAGCCACATAGTTTCGAGGAATGATAAGTTGATTGAATAAGGATTCGATAGTTTTAACTCGTATATGGGAGTTGAACCCAATAATAGGGATGCCTACATATCCACTTTTAGTGGAATTAACCCACACGTAGTTCTGAGGAATGATAAGTTAAATGGATGAGGATTCCATAGTTTTAGCTCATATTTGGTGCCTTTGGACAGTTTTTGTGTCGATGAGCGTTTGAAGGTAACGGACATTGAGAGGGGTGTTGATGATGGTGATGGACCAGATGGTGTAGCCTTTATGTTGTTGGATTTTCCTAGCTAGTGCTAAGAAAGGGATGATATGGCCTTACGCCATGAAAGGCATCATCACTATATACTCGCTAGTGTTCATTGTTTTGTCTCTAGACACGACAAAATTTAAGACTTTTAATGGCGTTTCCAAATCGCCGTTAAAAACCCTCAAAACGCCGTTGTAGGCAATAACGGCGTTTCAAACCAAACGCCGTTACTGCTCACATCAGGGAAGGTAAAGACGGCATTTCTAAAACGCCGTTATATGTGACTCTATTACGGCGTTTTGAAAACGCCGTTACAGAACAACCTGTCACAGCGTTTTAGAAATGTCATAATAGACTGAACCTTTCACGGCGTTTTAAAAATGTCGTAATAGACTCAACCTTTGAAGGCGTTTCAAAAATGTCGTAATAGACTCAACCTTTGACGGCGTTTTAGAAATGTCGTAATAGACTAATCCTCTTACCGCGTTTTAAAAATGCCGTTATAGGTATAGTCTATGACAGCATTTCTTAAACGCCGTCATAGTGATGGATATCAATTACGGCGTTTACCAAACGCCGCGGTAGTCATGACATAAAAAAATAAAATTATTTTTTAACAAATAAATTTTTTTTTACCTGTTTGTACCTATCAACAATATAAAAAATTCTTGTCAGCAATAAAATATTTGTTTACCTATTTTGTACCTGTCAACAATATAAAATATTCCTGTCAACAATAAAATATTTTTTTTTACCTATTTTGTTCCTATCAACAATATAAAATAAACAAAACCTGATATATTTATCATTCAAATAATTGAGAAAGGCACCTTGAAGGAACTATCAAAAATGGAAAGAACCAGGAAAGGTAATTACCTCATCAGAAGGATCTGATAGTGCTTTAAGAAAGGTATCAAATATGTCATTTAGAAAAGATAAGACCTGTTTCAAGTAACAAAATTTGAACACCTTCCACATGAAAACAAGGCCCAAAAGATCTTTTTCAATTAGTATGGCCGTCATCATTACAAAAAGCCTCACAAATTATTGAGTTGATCTAAATACTGCTATCCGTCGAGATATGTTTGGATATGTTTGGTTATGTAGGTGTGATACACCAAATCCCTCATTAAGGGTATTCTTGTAATTGCCCCTCTTTAGGGTTATTATAATATAATATGAAGGGATTAGAGAGCAGAACTCTCTAATCACAATTTCTCTTCCAAAGTTTCTTCTTCCTCTCTCCTTCTTTCTTCACCTTTCTTTTATATTTTGAACTTCAAGTTGGTATCAGAGCAAGACACGATCTAGGGCACTCAAGGAACAACTTCTCATTTTTTTTTCCCTGTTTTGGATTCTGCAACCTGCTGCGTCAGCATGCTTCCTTGCTGACGTCAGCATCAGTACGACCAGAATTGGATGCTAATTGTGCCACATGATAGAGATGACTGAATTGGGATTTGTGGTGAGTTTTGTTTAATTTTTTGACCACCATTGATATGTTTTACAGAATTTCTAAGCATTATTTCAGAAATTCGCTGATTTCGCAAAACTAAAGAGTGCGAAGTTCTTGGATGTTTTAGAACCTCAAATCTGACTATGGGTGGACCGAAAATTCTATAGGGATCTTTTGGGAGTGTTCTCATTGGTTTTGGAGCAGATTTGAATCTCCAGCAAACCAAACAAGGTTCACGGTTTACCGTGGTGACCCTGTCTTAAGCCATAAATTTTTTTTTCTTATCTTTTAGTTCTCATATGGCTAGTTGTCATCATGAATGCTGGTTTGGGTATTTCTTATTGTGATTCAAGTTTCCTCCTTGGAATCCGAAGAGTTCGGGACATTCCGTAGTTGTTCCTTGTGACTTCATACTAGTGGTGGGGCCTGGTTTGCGCAGAATTTATTTTTTATCCTGATTTGCATATTTGTTACATAAGAGTAGAGAATGGCCACTGATGGTGTGTCTAAAGGCTTATCCGAAGCTACTTCGAAGGTTCCTAATAGCAAGATAACTCCGCCCGTTCCTACTTATGGTGATAATCCCGATGTGCTCATCACAACAGTGAAGTTGGATGGCACAAACTTCCTAGAGTGGTCTCAGTCTGCTAAGATGTATATCGGCGGGAGAGGGAAGTTAGGGTACTTGACAGGCCATGTGAAGGAACCGGCTGAGGAGGCTGACACATATGACAGATTGGAGCAGGAGAACCTTATGGTTATGTCATGGCTGCTAAATTCCATGCAACCATCGCTTAGTAGAGATTTCCTGTTCCTTCGGACTGCGAAAGAGATTTGGGATAAGGCGACTCGAACCTATTCCCAACGACAGAACATTGCCAGGGTGTTTACTAGTTGAGACAAGAAATAGCTACTCTTCGTCAGGGGAAGAAGAGCCTATCTACTTATTACTCCACTCTTCAAAGCCTGTGGGAAGAGTTGGACCATTTTCAGGTCATCACATGGGACACTGATAAAGACCGGGATAAGTACAATAAACAGGTAGAACGGAACAGAATTTTTGACTTTTTGGCGGGATTGAATCCAGAATTTGAGGTGACCAGGGTACAAATTTTGGGCAGAGATAATTTTCCTCCTTAGACCAAGTTTATTCCCTAGCCCAAGGCGAGGAAAGTCGGAAAAAGGCCATGGTACCTACTCCGACCAATGATCATCTCGCCTTTGCTACAGCCTCTACTGCTCCTCGAGCTGGGAAATATCATCCTCTGAAGACTAGGCCCCCTGATGACAAGGATAAGCTGAAGTACCCGCCAAGTTTTCTCGTCCCGGACAGCAGATGGGCAATCATCGAGGCAACACTGTAACCTTCTTGCCTCCTTCCTTGGGTAACTCGACGACATCGAATACTCTCACTGGACCGTCTTCCTCCACCTCCGAGAGCTTCTCTAATGCAGAAATTGATAGTCTTAGTCGTTTTTTGAGTCAAAATAGAAGGTTCTTCTGCCTCTACTTCATTTGCACAGTCAGGTACTGCATCTGCTAATTTCGTTTCTCATTCACAGTCCAACCCAACCTAGATCATTGATTCAGGTGCGTCAGATCATATGACTAGTTTATCCACTGTTTTTTCTTCCTATAGTCTCTTGTCTGGAAGGGATAAAGTAAAGGTTGCCGACAGTGCTCTTTCCTCTATCTCTGGCAAGGGTGTTGTCAAACTTACAGATGCCCTTTCTTCGTTGTTTGTTCTTCATGTTCCCAATTTATCTACAAATTTGTTATCAATTAGCAGCTTGACCAAGAGTCTTAACTGTTGTGTGACATTTTTTCCTAATCATTGTGTGTTTCAGGATTTGGTGTCGAGGAAAACGATTGGGAATGGTCTTGAAGCAGATGGTCTCTATCTCCTAGATGTGGATGGTTCTCCTTCAGCACTACAGAGTAGTAGTATTCCTAGTAGTAATAATAATGATGCCAAAATTAGATTGTGGTACAGTCGTCTAGGTCATTTATCGTTTAAGTCTTTGCAGTTGGTCTTTCCGGACCTGTTTAAGTTTGTTCCTGGTCATAGTCTGCAATGTAAAGTGTGTGAACTCTCCAAACATTTTAGAACTACTTTTTCTTCGAGTATAAATAAAAGTGTCTGTTTCAGCTGATTCATAGAGACCTACTAGAAGAAGTATATATGTCCCTTCCTCCTGGGTTCAAGCTACCTAACAGTAAAGGAAAGGTCTGCAAACTGAAGAAATCTATTTATGGACTGAAACAGTCCCCACGAGCTTGGTTTGAGAGGTTCAGTCAAGCTGTGAAGAGGATGAGTTATCTACAGAGTCATACTTATCACACTCTCTTTGTCAAGAAAAAAGAGGAGTTAATTTTAGCATTGATTGTCTATGTAGACGACATTGTGGTGAGTAGCAATGACCCACTAGAGATTCAAAACCTAAAGAAATTCCTAGCAACGGAGTTTGAGATCAAGGATTTTGGTAGTTTGAAATATTTTCTGGGTATCGAGGTTGCTCGATCAAAAAGGGGCATCTTCATATCACAGCGGAAGTATACATTAAACTTACTTAAGGATACTGGAAAACTGGGTTCACGACCAGCAGACACTCCTATTGAGCAGAATCATAAGCTGAACTCGAGTGATGGCCAGTTACTAGAGTATAAAGAGATGTACCAAAGACTAGTTGGTCGTCTCATCTATCTCTCTCTCACTAGACCTGATATCGCATATGCAGTTAGTGTTGTCAGTCAGTTCATGCATCAACATCGGATTGCTCATTATGAGGCAGTGGAGAGAATCTTGAGGTACTTGAAGGCTACTCCATGGAAGGGTCTTCTATTTGCTAACCATGGTCACTCTCGACTGGAAGCTTATACTGATGCTGACTGGGCTAGAAGTGTAGATGATAGGAGATCTACTACAGGGTATTGTACGTTCCTTGGTGGTAACCTTATCACTTGGAGAAGCAAGAAGCAAAGTGTAGTGGCTAGGTCAAGTGCTGAAGCAGAGTATAGGGCAATGGCTTATGGGGTAGCAGAATTATTGTGGCTGAAAATTTTACTACAAGATCCGGAGATGAAGGTGGATGTTCATATGAAGTTGTTTTGTGACAACAAGGCGGCCATCAATATTGCCCAGAATCCTATTCAACATGACCGAACTAAACACATTAAAATTGATAGGCACTTTATCAGAGAGCAAGTTGCTTCGGGGTATCTTTGCTTACTATTTGTTACAACGGGAAACCAACTGGCTGATTTACTCAAAAAAGGAGTTACCAGGGGAAGTTCAAGAGGTACTCTTAACAAGCTGGGCATGTTGAATATCTATGCCCATCATGAGGGGGAGTGTTGAGATATGTTTGGATATGTTTGGTTATGTAGGTGTGAAACACCAAATCCCTCATTAAGGGTATTATTGTAATTGCCCCTCTTTAGGGTTATTATAATATAATATGAAGGGCTTAGAGAGCAGAACTCTCTAATCACGATTTCTCTTCCAAAGTTTCTTCTTCCTCTCTCCTTTCTTCACCTTTCTTCTATATTTTGATCTTCAAGTCTATCCAAAACACTCTTCGGCAATAATCGAATTAGAATGTCTAATTTTTCGAATCATAAT
Source organism: Tetracentron sinense (assembly GCA_015143295.1). Classification (NCBI taxonomy): domain Eukaryota; kingdom Viridiplantae; phylum Streptophyta; class Magnoliopsida; order Trochodendrales; family Trochodendraceae; genus Tetracentron; species Tetracentron sinense. Next base: position 2,585,042 of record CM026574.1, on the reverse strand, counting down.
GGTATATGCTTAACAGAATGGGCCTATGTATGAAATACTATACAACACTCAGAGCTAACAAAAAGGGATGCAACATAGCATAACATCAAGATGTGTGATATAATCAATATGTATCCTTTATCTAGGTTACCGAAACGAAAATCATACACTGTCATTGTTCATCTGTCTCAGTAAATTATTGAATGTATCATACGTGCTGGTACCGATACGTGACGATACATTACCAAAATTCATCAACCAAAGGCTTAAAAGTTAAAAACCATGGTTCAAAAACCAGAAAACTCGACTCGATTCGAAAGTAAGCCAAGTCAAGTAACTCGGAAAACTCAAAAAAAAAATCGACTCGGTCTAACTCGGAATATATATGTAATAAATTGAAAAACATAAATTAAAAAAAACTCAAAGTATGCTGGTTTTATAGACTTAAACCTAAAAACTAGGTTTAACATAACCTATAGTGGGTTGTCATTATAGACCTGAAACAATATGATGCAAAAATAGTGTCACGTTCGAGTTTAGGTTTAGAAAAATGATAAAAATACTCTTATATGACTTGACCTAGTCTGGCAAGTCGAAAAACTTGGCTTCACTCGACTGAGTAAGGTACGGCTACCCATAGTAATATAATGAGAATGAAGTACGGCTACCCATAGTAATATAATGAGAATGAAGTGCATATAACTCATTCCTCACTTCTCGTTTCCTATGGAAATTGTTAGCCTCGTTCCATGCTTCTCGTTAAGGTAAGTATGGTTTAGATTATAAATAGTTATATACCAGCGACCAAATTAGTATAAAAAATTAAGGTCCATATCTCGTAGGCGATAGGACCACAAGTTGATGTTTCAATTTACTTTCTACCATAAAGATTCAACATGCAGAATGGGGAATCAGAGGAACTTACAGGGAGACCAATTTTGAAGCTGACCAAGCTCTTGAGGAGTCAGGCCTGAGAGGCCATTGTTTGAAATGTTTCTACAGTGCAAAAGCATGATTGACAAAGTTGCAGAATGATCAACGGAGAGGTCCAGGAGTTGCGAAAGTTAGACTTCTTACATCTCCATAACACTCCTCAAATGTCCAAACTCTGCCGGAATGTATCCAGACAATCGGTTCTTTCTCAGATTCCTATAATACAATGCATACCATATCAGGAAGAAGCGGAAATCTGAGTTCCACAAGTCACCAAATGGTAGAGAGTACTCACAGTTTTAGAAGATGTTCCAAGTCACCAAGAGAAGAAGGAATGGAGCCAGTAATCCTGTTATTAGAAATGTCCCTGAACGAAAAACAACTGTCATTAACTCAAAATGAGGAGCAGCATTCAAGAGCAACAAAATTTTCTAGAGCAGATGGTACTTACAGTGTATCCAAATTACAAATCTGGGACAGCTCAATAGGAATAGGCAGTGTTCAAAAACTCGAAAACTCGACTCGACTCGGAAGTCAGTCGGGTCGAGTAACTCGGAAGACTCGAAAAAAACTCGACTCGGCCAACTCGGAAATATATATAATTTTATATATATATATATATATGTACGTGTATATTATAAAATTCTAAATAAAAAAATTTTAAAATTCAACAAGAGTATCATCAAAATTCAAATAACTAGCATTCATGATAAATATTAAAGAACCCCAAAGTACTAAACATCATATTCTCAAAAAAAGACTTCCAAGATCCAAGTCCAAAAAAAAAAACATTCTTCCAAGTTTCAACATCAAGAATTCAAGATATCATCAAATACAAAAATATCATAAAATGATCAAATATCATCTTCATTGTCTTGATCCATGTCTTCCTCCACTTCATTAGACTCCTGTCTAATTGTTGTAAGGCTTGCATCCACATCACCATCCAACCAACTCAAGTCATCTCCATCAAAGTCCTCATCATGCTCACGAATCCACTCGTCAATTTCATTATTAATTAAGACATTGTCAATATTTGTAGGATCATAAGTTGAGGCATGTCTTCTCAGTTGTCTTTCCCTCAATCTCAGGTTATAGTGAATGTACACCAAGTTATTCAACTTTTCTTGCTTCAAGCGGTTCCTTTTCTTTGTATAGATCTGGTCAAAGGTACTCCAGTTTCTTTCGCAACCTGAAGAAGAGCAACCTTGACTCAAGATACGGATGGCAAAGCGCTGGAGTTCTGGAGTGTCATAACCAAAGGATTGCCACCAAGAAACTGCAAAATATAATATAATTATAATTGTATAATATCAAAGATCAATATAGAAACCATAATGTATAAATTAACTAAATATTAAATTAAATTATAACTCACTAGGAGACAACTTAGTTCTACTACGAATCGCTTGCTCACTTCCAAATGCCTTTTGTGCAGAAGCAAATATAGCAACCTAAAAATAATTAAAATATGATATAAGTTATAGTGACCTTGGAATAGACACATAGTAATTTTAATTTTGATCATTAAAAACTATAATCTTGTAAATAATATACCTCATCCATCGCTATGATCTGAATATCTATATCATTTTCAAGTCGTGCTATTGCTTCATGCAATCCACGGCGAACCTAGGGATGTGTTGAGAAATTCGGACGATATCGAATTGCTGGATTCAGAAAGTAACCCGCAGCATGAAGAGGAGAGTGGAGAGTCGAATCCCATCTTGCATCAATGATGTCCCAATACTTTTTATAAGATTTCTCATCATTTTTATGAGCTTCTGCAATCTCAATCTTTGCTTGATCCATTCTATCATATATATCCCCCATCACTGGCTTGTCACCATCCACTAACCTCAAGACCCGAATAATGGGAACAACCGTCTTATTGATTTTCTCCATCTTTCGCCAAAAAGAAGAGTCTGTTATTATCTTCTCAATACACTTCCCCTCTTCAAGATTAGCAAATTTTGATTTCGCCCAATCCTCTGAAAGAAACATCTTTTTCAAGGAGCCCCTCTAAAATAAATTTGGAATAACAACAAAACAAAGAAGTAAATATTAAAATTTGAAAAGAAAATACTTCCAAATTAAAAGAGTTTAAAACTTTAAAAATTACCTGCTCAATAAGACTTTCAATAAGAATGAAATTTGTGGCAAAGCGAGTAGCTCCCGGTCTCAGAATCTCTCTATCATCAGTAAAGGATCTCATCATGTGTAAAACTTGACTTTTATTATAAATAAACTTGGTTATACTTCTGCACTTCTCAACTATTGTTTCAATTGGAGGCAACTTTCCAATTTTTTCAAGAATTAGGTCAATACAATGTGCTGCACAAGAGCTCCAAAACAAATTCTTCCTTTTCGCCATCAGAAGCTTCCCAGCAGCTACATAATTTGCTGCATTATCTATTATCAATTGCACCACATTCTTTTCCCCCACTATCTCAACAATTTCATCAAGTAAGTTGAACAAATTATTGGCATCTTTTACAATGTGTGACGCATCAACTGACTTGATGAACGTAATGCCTCGTGGGCAAGACACTAGAAAGTTAATAAGTGTCCTACCCTTTTGATCCCTTCAACCATCAGACATTATGGAACATCCAGTTTCATTCCAAGACTCCTTGAACTCCCAAAGATAAAGATTTATGGACTCCACCTCTGCTTTTAAAAAGGGTCCCGCCAACTCATAAGGTGTTGGAGGCTTCAACCCTTTACCAAACATGCCAATTGCTTCGCATGCCGTTGGAAAGAATATCGAGTCCGCAGCATTAAATGGGATACCAGCATGATAAAACCACCTAGCTATGATCTCACACGCCCTCTTTCTTGAGTTCTTATTGAAACTTGTGTCTACCCTAAGTTGTGCCGTGCCAACTTTTGGAAATTCCTTAGCTTTTTTAGTTAGGCACGTGACCTCATCTTCATCTTCATTTTCTTCTTCAGCAGTTGAACTTGAACCAAAAACCCCCACATTTCTTTTGTGATCTTTCATCTTCTTGCTTTCTTGAGTCTTGTCTTCCAAATACTGTTTTATCTCTTTAGAAATTTTTTCAGGTACCTTCTCACACTTCTTTATATCACCAGGCAGTCTAGCTAGATGATGTTTCAATCGATGAATCCCCCCATGCATCTCCTTCCCGCAATAATTGCACCTCACTTTCTTTTTATCAATAGTGATTGGGGTGCCATGATGCCAACCTATGTCAGTTAAGCGGGAAGTGTCTACTTCCACAGCTGGAGGAATTGCCGGTGAAGTTGCTGATGCCATGCTGCTGGAAGTGGCCATTTCTATTTTGAATTAAAGCAAACAAAACTTTAATAATAGATTAGAGATTAGAAAGTAAAAACCGTAGACTAATTTCTAATTTTCTACTTTCTAGTTCTACAATTCTACTGCAAACATACAAAATTACAGATTTTTTGTAGGCTACAAAACCATTACTAACTACTATTGTATTTTACTGTTGCAGATTTTTTTAACAAAGGAAAAAAGGATTGAAGGAGAACAAAAGCTGGGCAAGTTGAATGAGGCTGCATTCAACATTCAAAAATAAAATAAAAATAGCATGATCAGGAAAAAAAAAACAGTATATGGAAGATTGAAAAAAAATAGCATGCATATGGAATTAAGGATTGAAAGAAAAAACAGAATGTATATGGTAGATCATAGATGTATGGAATCCTACTGGTCATTATCTTAAAAATTTTCTATTCTATTGTTTGTGTTCCTCATAGTTGCAGAATAGTTAGCCTAGAAAGAGAAAGTGGAAGAAGAAATTTTGATCGATGGCTGCGGGCTCGAATTCATAGGTTTTTTTAACAAAGAAATATGGGCTACATTTCAGATTTACTATGGAATGTATTTCGATTGAAGATTCTTCAAAAAAAAAAAAAAACAGAGCACGAATGAAATGAGTTGGGGCTACAACTTACGAGTACAGGCTATTTCTCCTTCTCCTTCTCGTCTTCCTTCCTTTGTTGAAACTTTGCAGATCTTTCCTCTCAAATTTCGAAACCCTAAAGCCCTAAAAAAAAAAAGAGGGGTTATGGAGAAGAAGCTTGCAGAGGAGGCTTAAATTTTTAAAGATTTTCAAGAGAAAAAAAAAAAAGGTTAAAGAAGAGGCTTTACAAAGGAGAACTTACAGATTTTCAAAAAAAAAAGGGGTTCGAGAAGAAGATGCCGCAGAGAAGATGCCGCAGAGAAGATCATCACAGGTGCTTCTTCTTCTTCTGCTGCTCGAGCTCTCGTTTGAGAAAAAAAAAACCCTACAAAGCAAACCATCGAGTTATAAGAGGTTTTTTTTAAAAAAAAAATACCGGTTATATCCCGTTAAGAGTCGGGCGAGTCGGGTCGGGTCTTGAAATCAGTAAAACTCGGTTTTACTCGTCCGAGTTTTTCGGTTTTTTCACTACCGAGTATTACCGGCGAGTTGGATCGAAACCCAACCGAGTCGAGTTGACTCGGCCGAGTTCCGAGTCAACTCGCCGAGTTTTTGTACTATGGGAATAGGACCCTTAAGATTATTCGAGGAGAGATTTCTAGAGCAGATGTATGATTAGATACAAGTCAGGTTCGCAAAACTAATATTTAAAGTTTACATCAGCAAGCCAAGAAAGTCAACATTGCATAACAGAAAACATTGGGCCACTTATGCTTAATTATATTAGCAGTGAAGTAGTAATGTGAGCAACAATGGACAGGAACTGTAGCAATGGCTGAATGGAAGAAGGGAGCACCAGCTGGAGAATAACCAATAACGCAATATGGAAATTGATACCTTTCTTCCCCATTGGCCATCCACATGGCATCCTAATAAAGCATGCAGTTGGGCCTTCTTATAGGTTTGCTCACCAAGGAAGATCTTATAGCCAAAAATTAGCCCAACTGGATGATCCTAACTGGCCAAGAAGTAATAGCATGTTAAAACCAATAACAGATAAAAAATGGAACTCACAAGTATGTCATACTCTCAAGCCTTTCAAATGCATATGGGATGGATCCATTCAATTTATTGCCTTCCACATTGCTGCCACCAAATCAGTCGATTAGTATTATTTTCAAATGGCTGAAAACAAGTGGCAAAGAAGCTGGACAAAGATTAATAAATGCTTACAGGCTATTGAGATTTGTACATGAACTAAGATTATCAGGAATAGGCCCTTCAAGATTGTTATTAGCAACATGTCTGCAAAAACATTGTATCGGTAACACTTTTTGAGAATATACAAAAAATTAAAATGTAGTCATGCCTAGGTAGAACAATTAGGACATCAAGACCTACAGGTCAAACAAGTCAGTGAGCTTCCCAAGCTCGGGTGGAATATGCCCACAGAGAAGATTCTCATTCAGTTCCCTGCACATGCAAAATTCACAGGCTTTAGAACAGAAATCTATAATTCAGACTCATGGTAATAATACATAGTAATTAACAATGCAGCACAGCTGATATTTCTTTTACCCCTATCCACCTTCCACAAGGCAAATATGCAAAAGGGACAAAACCATCGTATGTATGACCCACCTATGTTATCTCATGTGCTTGTTAGGAAATAAACCCTAAACAGGATCTGTGAGATACGAAAAAATAGACAGAATAAAGATCAAGCACACACAAGAAAACCAGATTTACATGGTTCCCTCAAGTTGAGGTACGTCCACGGAATCGCCGAGATATGCACTATGAACTAGAGAAAAAGAGTTACATAGCTGCAATCTAAAAACAACAGTAACCGCCCCCCATGCTTCATAGTGTTAGGGCTACAAATCAAAGTGTGAATGTACCAGAGTACCTCTATACGAAAAAATTCGGCTCCACAACACCTGTCAGTACTATGGATGATTCTAAATACCTGACAAATGAAATACCTTAAGAGACTAAACATCTTCAAAGCTGGCTCATTTTTTAGCTTGAAGATTGAGCAGATGGTCCAATCCCCATTGCATATCCACTCCACAATAAGGTGGGTTATGGTGGAAGTATGAGGTGATGAAATGCATTTACTGATTGAGACTAGGAAAATAATGAAGAAATATCCTTACAGGTAGTGGAGTTTCGTCATATTTCCGAGCTCTAGGGGAATGGAGCCTGTCAGCTTGTCACCGTGCAAATACTTGCAACAACCGAGACATTCCAACCAAAAATTTATGCACAAAGTACTTAGATGGTTTGAGAAGTAAGAGATGGAGCCATTCTGCAACAAATAGGTACAATCTGTCAGGTGGTTCTTAACATCATATATATACATAAGAAAATGGAGGGTTCCTGTCCATCAATGCGTTAACATTGAGGCTGGTTTGTTGAAATGAGGTTGATACTTTAGAGCAGCAAAATGTAATCTACAAATTCTGGGAGATTTATAGTCCTTGAGAAACTAAATCCAGGGGAGATGGGAAATAAATGATAAGCACTTTAGACCAAAGTTCAAACTAAGAAAATTCAGATGAAAGATATGAAAGCGTAATAAACTTTCAATTTCTCCGTGTAAGTTAAATTTCTGCATTGAAATGCAAATTGTAAACCAATTAAATAGTGGTGGCAAGAGAACATCCATTGGGAGATCAGTTTAAATTTAGGGAATTTCATTATGTCCCTTGTAAGTAAAGTCCATTATCAACATACTATATTATTATTAGCTCCAACAACAGTAAATTAATTAAGCTTACAGCACAGCAAGTGCCTGCATCAGACCAATAACTGATGGTATTTTCCCAGAAAGCTGGTTTCCTTGCAGAGATCTATCATACACAAACAAATGAGAAGAATATAATTAGGCAAAGAAGTTCCAAACAATCAATCTTCCTCACTTGCTAAAGAATAAAGAAAGTTACAGGCGACTTACAATGTTGCCACTTGCAGGAAGCCAATATTGAAAGGAATCTCTCCTGTGAGCAGGTTGTAGGACAAGTCCCTACCAATCATAGGAATAAAGGACTCTAAATTAACCCGGCCATGCATTTTCAAAAAATCCAGCCCTATTATCAGAGGATATGCGTACAAGACCTAGAAGCCAGTACAGTTGCCAATGTTCTGAGGAATGCTCCCAGTCGGACTGTTGTTGCTTACATCACTGCAATAGGTGGAAGATGTGAATTGGTAAATGCTATTATACATCGGAAAATTAAGGGAGTGTTGGGACCTTAGGCAGAATGGGTGAAATAACTTACAAATACCACAACCCAGCAATTGACACATATCGGGAGAGAGAGCCCTACCAAATTGTTCCCTCGCAATCCCCTGAGTTACAAAACTCACTCAGAATCAGAAACAATTACACTATCATCTCACTGAATGGATAAAGAATGTGAGTAAAAGTAATTAATCATTTAAAGAATAAGTAATGAACTGTTGAGAGTAGATATTGGTATACTCACAGATACTGCAGAACTTCGTTCCAGTAAATGAGCCTAGGTATCTCCCCAATTAGTTTATTCTGGGCCAGGTCCCTGGAATCAGTGTGTTGGAACCTATGCTAACCACAAATAGTTGAAAAATAAAAGGAAAAGAGACATGTGGAAACAGAAACTTACAAGATTTTCAAGTTTGGAATCTGAGACAAGGTTGAAGAAATGGGTCCAATCAACTGGTTATTTTTCAAAATCCTGAAAATCCAATCGAATTTAATTATTACATTAAGGAAAACAAGTAACCACTTAAAACTCAAGACAATCTGCATGTATGAACTTAAAGCGATTCTAACTGTTTCAACTTTGAAATTGAAAATGGTATGTCCCCATAAATCTCATTAAAAGACTAGTCCCTGAAAACGCCAATAATCAACATGCAACTAAACTGTTCAGATGCAGCACAAAGAAGTAGTCCTCCAACCAATCATCTATTTGTGCGATAAATTCAAACGTGTACCAGAGCCCCAGCCATATGAAAAATATATAAGTGTGCAAGAGCTCCAGCCCAGTGGCATGGATCCAGCCAGTGTTACGCTATAAAACAAGACTTACAGGCTTTTCAAAGATGAACAGTCACCAATCTCATCAGCTATCTGTCCTGAAAGTCGATTTCCTTTCAAATCACTGCCCAAAGAAGATACCATTAAAAAAAATTTACAACTGGAACAACTGCTAAAATTCAAAAACATTTATAAAACAACTAGCTGAACTTAAAAGCCAAAGATCAATGAGATGCAGAACATTACATGGAGAGTAGATCTTTGAGATCACCAATTGCAGGTTAGATTTCCCCATCAAGATTTAAACCCGACAGATTACTGCATTGATTGAATAACAAGTCAAACTTCAAATACCAAAAACAAGAAATCTTCAAAATTAATTTTAAAAAATGTAGCAAAACATCATTTAAACTAACACACTATTAAAGACAGTGGAAAAACTGTTGAAAGGAAGAAGAAAAAAAACTCACAGAGCAATGACATTGAAGGTGACATTGTCACATGTTAACCCCCTCCACACACAATAATCCGAAGATGAGGAATCCATCCAGTCATAAAGAACATTATCCACATCCCGAAAAGATTTCTTGAATTCCAAAAGCATTGTTTCTTCATAAAGAAAACAAAGAACCAACAAGGTTAGAGAGTCTAAAGATCTTATTTTTGTGCATGAGCAACCTCGGTTGATCTTGTATTAGCTACAAACCCTAGACTAATTACTACTAATTAAAAGTGGACCTTGGGTGGTCCACGTGGCAGAATGGGAGGGTTTTTAGGAACCCATTGGTTTCTTTGTTTTAAAGTTTGAAGAGTCCTTTTGCACTCATACCTCTTTGTTTCTAAGCTTTTGCACGTAGGCAACTCTTCGAATGGGACACAACTCTTCACATGCCGGTTTGATAAGGGACGCAATTCTTTACTGATTGGGAGACCAACCGAACAGTATGGTTGGATGATGAAACGTTCCATCCCAAACGCCACAACTAAACCACCACATTTCCCCTCTCTCTCTATCTATATATATATAGATATCCAACTTTAAAATTTATAAAACATCTATCGCCAAACCCAAACCCAACGGGGTGACCAACAACATGCGGTGGTGTTGCTCCAATGAGATGCAGTTTTCAATCTGGATCAGCGGTGCTTTTCGATCTATTTAAAGTCAATGTCAGGAGAGAGGGAATATTTCTGCAATTTCGCCGGAGTTCTCTATAAATGGACAAAATCAACAATAGACAGAAGCAACAGTAATCGGTAGGCGTTTTTTTTTTCCTCCCTTCTTTTTCTTCTTCTTCTTCTTCTACTTCATTTCTTTTCTTTTGTTGGTTTGCAGGAGAATCAAACGACCCACCTACTCCTTCTGTATTTCATTCCTCCCTACTCTATTTTTTTTAGGTAAGTGTTGAATTAATTGGTTTCCTTCTAAGGCACGATAGATCTTTTGATGTTTCCTTCTCAATATTTTTTCTCATCTCATATCTGGGTCTTACACAATCAAATAACCATTAACCATCGCCTTTTAGAGTTTTTTTATTTATTTAAATAAAACTCTATAATTATGGTCCTCTTTTCCATAAACAATCAACAATATTACCTCCCTCGACCCTCATATTTATCTTTTCTCATGTGTTTCTCCCCATCAAATTTCTTATTTGTTGTTTCCCAATATATGAGGCAAAATAGGAATGCAGGTGATGTAGAAACGTTAGCGAATTAAAGAGGTTAGAGAGTTCAGCCTGTGTGAGAACACTTCAATTTTAGGGACGTGGTGGAAAGGCCATGGGCACGGAATTAGTAGATACGCATGGGTGTATCATGAGATGGAGATAGAATGGAGGGGAAGATGGAGATACGTTGGGAGATAGAATGGATGGAAATTGGTAGTGAAAAATTGGAAATTCATGATTTGGTGTGAGTGATTGAGTTGTATAAAGTATGTACATTCTAAATAGATAGAAAGTGATACATCTAGATAGAAAGAGAGAGAAAGAGAGACGTGGTGGTGAATGTTGCAACCGGCTTTTTTTTTTCTTTTTCTTTTTTAATTGGGTACTTCCTATTTACTTAGAATAAATGGTCTAATGAATTCATCTTTCTGTTGATAGCCAAGCATACCACATTTTCCAAGATTTTTTTTTCCTCTCTTCGATAACCATATCAACACCACCTATTGAAATTCCATGCATCATACTTAACATTAGTGTTTTCATAAGTAGACTGGTCGTCGAAAGTTTGGGTAGCAGGTTCCCTATTTGACCGGTTCAACCAGATCAACAGGTCCAATTCGACTGTATCAAAAAAAAAATTTAACCGGTTCTGGCCAGCTCTCAACTAGTTCTACCACCCATTCTGGCCGGTTTTTAAAGAGTTTCGGTTTTGGAGATTTTGAGAATTGGTGAAGGGGCCAGTTCCCGATTTTTTCGGTTCAACCGGTCATTCCAGTCCGGTCTGGTCCGGTCCGGTTTTAATAACAGTGCTTAAGTATCGCAAGGTATTTTTGTTACGTTATTTTTAATTTTTAGTGTTGGTGAAAGGTTCGGTGATGTTTTGGGTTAGTCTTACGTGATCAGACAATTGGTCTCGAGATCAAATGCACATCAATCCCTGTTGTAGCCCACTGTGGGAATCAGGCATGCTATGTGTCACTCTTACTAAAAATCTCTTCAATTTATACATTGTACTATATGGTACATCATTTCATGTTCATAAGTCATACTCTACTTTTAATATCATGTATTTGTTTATTTATTCCTTTATTCCAATTCCAATGATATTGTCTCTCAGTATGTAATACAAATAAAATTTTAAATAAGTTCCATAGTAATATCAAAACATAGATCCTTGGGTGACTCAACTTCTCCAACTTTTGCCATATAAAAGGTACGCTATTTTCACCGTAAATAATTTGTGATTTGCATTAGTTATAATTTAAAATTTTATTCATTCTAATTCCGATATATAGATCGAAAGGGAAATCAAAGATTATAGAAGACAGGGTGGTCCATCACCAATTAAAAAGTATGTATCAATATCTCTTATCACTACTTACTATTTCTTTCACAAATTAAATTAAAATATTAGCGTAGCATTATGAAATCTCATTACACAGTACCTATCATACAGCCTTACTCACAAACCAGGGCAAATAAAAAATATGATGATCCTTCAAATATATATAGCCATGGCAAGTGCAACCCAGGTCGAGAAGTAAGTATTCGTTGAAGTTATTACCTAACTTATAAATTTGTCTTGATAATCCTATTGCTCATTAATTGTCCTTCACACAGGCTACTTATCATCTTGCCATTGCTGACCATTCCTCATATATACAGATCATGTATGCCGGCATGAATTTCTTACATATGATGCTAGCTATGAGCAAAATATGGGCTCGTTGTGGCCTTTAATTAGGTTGTGATCAATTCATTTACTTTTTAAAACTCCTTTCTGTGTAGGATTTGCAATGATATCTAATTTTTGTAAATTCATCTCTTCTCAATTGACAATGAAATTCTCATTTTCTATGTATTGCAATTGCAATGTCTTACTGGATTGCTAATATTATACCTACCATTCATCAGATATCGAGAGTTTGTACCGTTGGATTGAAAATCCAATGGCACCATCTGAAACTTATTACAAATTCATTTCAATTCTACCCAAAATGTAAATGCATAAATAACGATACCAATTAGTAGTGATTGAATTCCTTCTATGGTTCCACATGAGAAACCAGTACGAATAAAACGTACATGTCCAATCGAACTATCACCTAGAGGTAGACAAAACGTCTATCGAAAAGGCCATGAAGCTTGGAGTGGGAATCCAAGAAGAGGAGCCTAACTCCGCGAGTGACTCGGAAGATAAGAAACTAAAGACAATGAAATAAAATCAGACTTCTCAGGCATATACAAATCAAGAATCAAGCAAAGGACAGAAAGAGCCATAACATATTTCAAACAAAGTCAGTTTATTAGTACACCCAAATAAATATACTCTCTAATCGTAATCGTCTATAATTAACCACGAAGGACTAGGATTTAGCTTGACTTATACTGTATTTTCTAATGCCACATCAACTCTAATCCTAACTGTTTAATAATTAAGTTAAATGGTTAAGATTGGGGGGTATATTTTGGAGGTTAAGATTGGAGGGTATATTTGGGAGTACCCGTATACTAATTATTTCAAATATACGTTATTGTTGATGGAAAAAAAATATTTATACCATACCGAATTATCATGGTGGATGTTTATGCATTGGACTGATGCTGTGATGTCCTACCTTGTGGAGATTGATGTTAAATATCGTCATCTTTTTCATGTACTTTAAGAAATGTAAGGGCATTTGACCAATTTTATTTCAAGTTAATTAATTTAAAATTACAATATCAATTACAAAATAATATTATTATATTATTTTTTACATTTCCGTGCATCGCACGGGTTTCTTTCTAGTTTACATTTAAGATAGAGAGAAGAGAGAGGGAAAAGTGAAAGGAAGTATGAATAATAAACAAGAAAACAGGAATGTATTTAACATAATGGTGATAACTCCTCAAATCTTTAAAAAAATGAAGAATATGAACAGAACAAATTTAGAATACAGATCCCAAAACCCAGAATCTAAAAAAGAAATCTTAATAAAGCTTAATGTAGAGATATTCAACAGAACCTAGTCATTCATTTAACGAAAACAATTCAAGAACTCAAAATAAACAATAGAGATGAAGACCTGAGCATGAATCAAGGACTTAAAAATGGAGAAAAGATAACGAAAGCAGATTTTCGAATATTAAATAAATTAAAATCCTAAACTATAAAAAAATTAGTCAAATATAACATGAAGAGAAGCCAAAAACAAAAACCACAGATTTATACCTTTATTCAAAATAATCAAAAAAACAAAGAAAATCCATATAAAAGATCCCTCACCGTTATCCGAATCTGCAGAACCAAAGTTCAACCGCTATGAAAAATCAGAAGAACCAGCACCTTTCGAATTTGTTTCGAACCCTCAAAGAATCATAGAGACGTGTAACAAAAAAAGATGCATACCGATCAAAAAAAAAAACTAAAAACACAAACTAAATGCCCTAATTCTACATCAAAAAGAAATTCAGATCCTAAAATCCTCAACGGATATCAATCTGCACGAATTCAGACAATTAAACGAAGTTTCACAAAATCCAATTTGATCACAATCATATCCTCGAATTTCAACAGTCCAACTTCGAAATTTTCGAATATAAGAAAATTTCCCAAACTTGAACTGGAAAAATCAATAAAAATTCGTAATAGAGTGAAAAAAAATCACAAACAACACTCCTCATAGATGACTGAAAAAATCAATAAAAAATATAGAGTGTTACCTGACCAAAATCCGCCAAATTGAGAACACCATCGCTTGAAATCAACAAATTCGCCGGCTTGAGATCTCGATGAAGGGTCGATCGAATTCTTGTGGCATGCATCTACGCCATGCAACCATTTGAAGATCTCGATTTCACTCTGGTAATCGTGAATCCATTTCAGAGAAACGATGAGATCGTCACCTCTGTAAACGTCGGAGTTAGAACCAGAACCGATACGATCGAGAATTTCATATTGCGGCTATAGATGCTCCAGCTTCGAGTGGGATAGGCTTTCGTATTTCGAAGAGATATGCAGATAATCTAGGGTTTCTGGTTGCAGAGTTCAGAATCAGTCAGTTGAGGAAATTGAAGGAGAAGAAATCCATTTCAAATCTTGTTCACGAAGATCCACATACATCATCAACGTGATCTTCTTTCCTCCGTTGCTCGTAGCCCTCTGCAAATTTGAAAGGAGGAGAGGGATGATCGATGAAGAGCCGAAGTGGTCTGTAGTGGTCTGTGGCTTGTGCAATTGAAATTGGCGATTGAAGTTGAAGAATGAAGAGACGAAACTACTTTTGTGGCCGTTGTACCTCAACGGCCACATTTTTGAATTTTTGATTTCACTGGGAATCTTTCTCCGGTTACAACCAGCGATTTTCTTACCCAAAAAAAACCAGCGATTTCCACATATAGGACTCCTCGCTCCACCGGAGGGATGTGGACTCGCAGAAGTTCCACCACCTTTTTTTTTTTTTTTTTAATTATATTTTATAACATACGTAATAACACCACAGGCCAAGGTTTTAAATTTTGTACACCGAAACGAGATTTTTTGACGGAATTTCGGGCGACATCCGGCCGAAATCTTATTTATTGTAGTTCGAAATATTATTCGAAATTTCCGTCCGAATTTTCGGAATTTTGGCCGAAATTTGAATTTTTTTTAAAATATTTTCTAAATTTTTTTTTATATAGTCTGAAATATATTTTTATATATTTAATATTTTAAAAACGTAAAATATTAGTATATTACTATTTTTTTTATAATTAGACTTTATACTTTACAAACTATATATTTTATAAAGTATAGGATATTATTATACTTTATAAAGATTAAAGAGTATATAAACTATAGTTTATAACTATATTATATCTCCATATATTATGATGTATTATAAAGAAAGTATACTATATAATTTATAAAATATACTTTATAATATATATTTTTAAGTTTTAACTTTTAAGTAATTAAAGATTTATATATTCCATATTTTTATATTCATTATATAGTATATAATAGATTATTCATTATCTACAAAATGATGAATATAAAGAATCTCCAACACTTTTATTGATAAAATAAAACAAAGATTACATGATAAAATTTCAACAATCATAAACTCCAAAGTCCAGATTTCAGAGTGTCACTTTTATGATATTTATTCTTTCATTTTTCACCTATAATATATACAAAAAATAAATGTCAGTAAAAATTAAATACATGAAATGAAATATATAAATGATAAATTAAGTATTGCGCTTAGCTTTTTATGGGTAAGTTGCGTCAAATAAATAACGACTTCTTTCTCTATAAAGCCCTGCAAAGTGCAATTAATAATCTATCTGTTGACAACTAACATAAATTTTATATAATATTAAACATTCACCGAATTAAAGATAATTAGCTTCACTACTAATAATAAAGAAATATCATCATCTATCATCAGTTTACCATATAAAATATAAAGTATTCTTCCTAACCATTGGGAATACCACACCACATCATCGTCATTATCAAATTAAACATAAAGTATTCTCCCTAACCATAGGGATAACCACATCATCATCACCGTCAAATTAAAATTAAAGTATTTTTCCTAACCATAGCGAGAAGTACCACCTTGATAATACAGAGTCTCATTGTCATCGATAGACCACTAATTAAAATTAAAATTATAGTGATCTTCAGATAGTATCTATTCTTCACTAGGTACAACATCTCCCCATGCACACGGATTTGTTTCACCGAATTGAACCTCTTCTGACGCATTAAGCAGATTATCGATCACTTCTTCTGCCCATTCCTCAGTCCTATAAAGGGATAATTTAATTAATAGCTAATAAAATAAAATAAAAAAGTAATATTATGAACATAACAAAATATAGAAATGATTATACCTGAATATCTCAAATACGTCTTCTTCATTCAATTCTCCATCTTCCTCGTCACATAGCCACTCATCAAAAGGATCTGATAACAGGTAGTTATCAACACAAAGAAGATCTGTAGTCTTCAACATCCTATTGATCTTTTCATTTTAGCGTTGCAAACGCATGTTATAGTGCCCATAAACCAAATCATTCAACCTTTTTGTCTATAAGCAATTTCTTCGCTTTTTATGAATTTAGTCAAATGTGCTCTAATTGCGTTCGCATCCTGATGAAGTTGTTGTTTGACTCATAATGCAAAGTGCAAGCTTCTGCAATGCCGGAAGTTGACCACCAAAGGATGTTCATTACTTATCTGTAAATTAGAGATAACATAACTTAGTATTATCAAAGTTTATAAAAAAAAAAACTATCTAAAATTAAATAATATTGGGGTCAGTTAATAGTTAATACCAGGTGACCCTTTTTGAGCAGCTATTATCGAAAAATCACTCTCGAGAATTCCTTCTAAATTTTCGAATGACGCATACTGTTTCATAGAAAATTAATTGTCATAAAAAAAATTAATTAATTTAAATTAAATTTACCTGCATCATTGCTGCTGAAACCTCTTCTGAAGTGAGCGACATTTTTTGGATAACTCGTAAGAGACTCATGTGAATTTCAGCTGAGGAATCAATTCCAAATTCATAGATAAACCCGAAGCTCTGGTTCACAACGTATTCCGGATTCAGTCTAACAGCAGCCCGATGTAGATCAGTAACTAGTTAGGTACTCCATCATCGGTCGATAATTTTCCAAACTGCTTCATATTTTCTAATCTTGTCACGATGCGTAACTGCTAAAATTTGTTCAACCTTTGCAACAGCTTCACAAAGGTGACCCATTGTAGGTAAGTCACAATCTACAAAGCGAATCAATTTAAGCAAAGGTTCACCCAACATTAGTGAACTCTTCATCCTCTTTGGAAACGTCAGATCACTGACGATACCAATAATGGCTTGCCCCTGCCTTGTTTTGGAAGAAGCATGAGCTTTGGATTCACTATCAATAATTAGTTGCTGACCGCAAAGAAACTGTCATAGATGCTCTGGATTGCAAGAAAACTCGTAGCAAAACGAGTTGCAGCTGGCCTTATCAAGTCTTTTCCGTTAGAGATACAACGGAATCGGGCAAGTACCCACGCACTGCCATATATAAATTTAGAGATTTTTCTCACCCCTTGTATTGTTTGACTCACAAAGTCAAACTTTTCAATATCATGACAAACGAGATCAAAAAGGTATGCAGCGCAGGCACTCCAATACAAGTGAGGATATTTAATCATTAATAATGCTCCAGCTGCTTTGAAGTCTACTTCTTGATCCGTGATCACTTGAACCACGTTATAGGGCCTGATTTCATCAATCACTTTAAAGAGTACATGACATAGATACTCTCTAGTCATTCTCTCATCTCCAACACAAATAGACTTAATGAAAACAATCTTACCAAGGCAAGATACCAGAAAATTGATCAACTTGTTACCTCTACTATCCTTCCAACCATCAGCCATAATGTGCATCCATTTTTCTCCCACAATCTTTTATACTTACCCACAATTCCTTTTTCTAACTTCTCTACCTCATTTTTTAAGACTTTACCGAAAATTTTAAATGCAATAGGAGGCTTATACGTCCGGCCATAATTAACAACAGCGTTAATCGCCTCCCCATATGCAGGCGAGTTGGCAACGTTAAATGCCAAACCATTTTCAAAAAAGAATCTCCCTACACACCTATCTACAAACCCCTTATCTTGTGGAACAAGGGTCTGTTCCACTGTGCGTTGTGTGGCTCTATGCATCGATGACATAGGGGGAGGGCCACCTGTTGCTTTTCTACCAAAGATACGACCGCCACTGGTCAATCCTCTTCCACTGGAAGAGATATGTTGAGGTTCCGTGTATTCCTCATCAGGAATTTCATAGTCATCCTCGCTGAATGTCTATAGTTAATGTTTTGAGTAGAGCTAGTTCTAGCTCTTTTCTCAGCAGTCCTTTGCTCAATTTCCGATTTAATTATAGCTCTTACCTCAGGCGGAACATCTGGACATGGCCGACTATCACCTCTAATCCCGCCTAGATGTTGGCGCATTCGGGTGATCCCTCCATTTTTCACTTTGTTACAGTAGTTGCATCGGAGTTGTTGTTTTGATTTCCCCGTCCTATCAACATTGGTGCAATGCTGCCATGTTGGATCTGTGGTTGTTGCGGTCCACTGAGAATGAGCTTCGCTCTCTACCTCTACCTCTTACTCCTTGTCCTCCTCCATTTTATTTTTAACTACAACAAACTGACAAAGTTAAAAAAATATTTAATTCAAAAGATCATATATAAAAAAAAATAATATACATGAAATAAATATAATCAACATGAAAATAAAAATAAACAAATAATATATCTCTTTAGAAAAAACTCAAAAGACTGAGAAAAATAAAATATAAACTAAGAACTACTGAAGATTAAATACTAACTTATAAGTTGTAACTATAAAATAATATACATGAAATAAATATAATCAACATGAAAATAAAAATAAACACAATAATATACCTTTGATTGACTCTTTCTTTTCAGCCCCGATCCACTATTAGTGCTACGCCACCCTTAAAGAAGAGTCAAAAGATTGAGAAAAATAAAATCTAAACTAAGAACTACTGAAGATCAAATACTAATTAACTTGTAAGTTGTAACTACAAATTACAAAATAATATACATGAAATAAATATAATCAACATGAAAATAAAAATAAACAAAATAATATACCTTTTTATTGACTCTTTCTCTTTAGCCCCGGTCCACTGTTAGCGTTTCACCACCTTTAGCAAAGAGTCAAAAGACTGAGAAAAATAAAATCTAAATTCTAAATTAAGAGTCTAAGAACTACTGAAGATTAAAAACTTGTAACTAGAAAAAACAAACTACTAAGTAAGAAAAGAAGAAGAAGAAAATTGTTGAGAAATATGATAGAGGGGGGGTATTTATAGGTAAATAATGGAGGGTATTTTTGAATTTTTTTTTTTAAAAAAAATAATTATTTAATCATTAATAAGCTCAGAATATTCCAAGAATATTCTGAATGTATCCCAAAAAATTCGGACGAAATTTCGTTAATTTCGGAAAATATCAAAAATTTCATTGATTTTGGTCAATCTCGGCCGAAATCAAACGGTGGTAGGTAAAGATTTCGACCGAAATCCCGAAATTTCATTATTTTGAAATATCGTCTCCCATCTCGCGAAATCTCAACGAAATCCGACGGTGGTAGGTGAATATTTCGGATGAAATCACGAGATATCGGAAAAACGAAATTTCGCCCGAAATTGTCGAAATTTTGCCCGAAATCTGCTCACCCAAAATTCTACATGTTTCGATGTCGAGTGCCCTTGTCGAGACCGAAATTTCGTGAAATTTCAACGAAATTTTATACCTTGCCACAGGCCACGGATTCTCTCTAGCCACATGTCCTCTTTAATATCCATTGACCGTGGTTAAGATTCACTCATCCCTAAGGTTAAATAATTTAACCTGAGTTTTTGAAAAAAAATTATTTACAAAAAAATTAACCTTGCCTACTTATGTGGTTAATTTCTTTCTAAAAATTAAGGTTAAAATATTTAACTTTAGGGATTAGTGAATCTTAACCGTGGTTAATGGATGTCTTCAAAGAAGACATGTGGTGATCTTGAGAAGGGTGTGCATGTACCGCCTAACGGAATGTGTAATGCATGCTGTCACTCCCCCCCTACTTAAAGACAATCCCGCCTCATGCAAAGAGTGGTGCCCAAGAGCTAATCTTGGCCATCGCCAGGGAGAATCCGTTCCCTAACACATACTGTCACAACTCACACACCCTAGGTGACACATAGTCACAGGGGGTTTTTCCTTGATTGCCCCTGTAGTATGGGGTTCTTCCCTAATACCAAGGATTTAAAAACTCTTCTCTAAATGCCCTTATGAATGATTTTTTGTTATTTTGGATATATGTAAAGTCTAAAATATCCATTCATTGCCTTCAAGCATTAAACAATCCATCATGATTGCATTAATTTCCAAAAAAGGTGGTGATCGGTGTTACGTATGTGCATGGAAAACCTTCTACATGCATTATCCTGGAAAATTTTCTAACGAACTCCTTCGTTTTTCAGTGAATCTTCTTTCGGGGAACTCCAAACTCATTGGTTTTGTGTGATAATCATTTACTTTGTGATAACTAAAACCTAGAAAGGTATGTTTTAATTTCTTAATCTCTATACCTTGTGATTAACTTCTTATTAATGGTATATGACGCTTTGAGTAATCTAAGGAGCCGTTACATTGAGATTTTTTCGGAAATGTGGTCGTTAAATAAGTTTTAGGAACGCAGGGGACGAAGCCGGACGAAGTTGGTGGAAATCGGTTCAGGGTCGATACATGTTGTACACATGTATCGACCTGGTCGATACAATTTGCTTGAGAAGTTGATGTATGGATCTTGGTCCATGGCGATGCTGTCGAAATACTTGACACAATTTTGTATCGACCTTTAGTGTATTTGCATCGACCCTTAGGATTTTGCATCGACCATCTACACTGTGTTGACCCAGTCCCTTCCATACATCGACCCTTAGGGTATTTGCATCAACACTTTGCTAATTTGCATCGACCCTTAGGTTTTTTCATTGACCATCTACACTGTGTCGACCCAGTCCCTTTCATGCATCGATCCTTAGGGTATTTGCATCAACCCTTTGGCATCGACCCTTAGGTTTTTTCATCGACCATCTACATTGTGTCGACCCAGTCCCTTCCATGCATCGACCCTTAGGGTATTTGCATCAACCCTTTGATAAATTGCATCGACCCTTAGGTTTTTTCATTTACCATCTACACTGTGTCGACCCAGTCCCTTCCAAGCATCGAACCTTAGGGTATTTGCATCAACCCTTTGCTAATTTCCATCAACCCTTTGGTCATGTATACTGTGTCGACCCTGTCCCTTCCATGCATCGACCTTTTGCATATTTGCATCGACCCTTTACATATCTACATCAACCCTTTGCATATTTACATCAACACATTGTTTATTTTCACAACTCATTCATTTGTCCCTTATCTAACTAATCAATAATATATTTCTTATAAATGATGGTGCCAAAAGTATCACTAATTTGTTGCTACGATGGAAAATAGGAAGTGGAAAATAGTGGATTATTGAAAAATGGAGCATAAGGTATCTATTATCGAGGTAGAACGGCTCACTGTCTATTAGTGGATAATAGTATTACATACAAGGAGCTCTTGTCTAAAGTTTATCGACTTACCAATTCCAAACCGTGCGAGTGTGATATTACTTTAAGGTCATTTTTTCCTTCCTCAAACCCAATTCCACCAATCGAAATTGCCAACGATGAATCTTTGTCAACCTTCCTTTATATGATTATAAAACGAAAGGATATTTACCTTCCCTTGTACATATCGAATGAGGAGAGAAGGAAGCATATTTTAAATGAATAGTATGTTCCCACCGAAGTTTGTAGAGAACATGTGTGCAACCAAGAGTATGTTCACATCGAAGTTGTCAAAGAACATGTGTGCAACTGAGAGTATGTTCCCATCGAAGTTTCAAAAGAACATTTATTCAAACAAAAGGATGTCTCCTTTGAAGTTGTTGGAGGATTAGATTTTGATTATGAGTGCAATACGGATAGGCTGACTAATATAAAAGAAGACAATTTTCATATGAAGGATCTTGTTGGCAGTCATGATGGTGTAGAAGACATCAATGACAATTTGCATATAAAGGATCTTGATGACATCAATGACAATTTGCATATGAAGGATCTTGATGACATTGATTTCATAGATGATGTTATGAATGATGTCATTCCAGAATATGCAGATCTTGGTGCAGAGGTCATCGTAAACAACTTCCCTAACTTCAGGTAGATTCATGTCTTTATAACTCCACTAAGAAAACCTTTTTCAAATTATAGATTGTAACACTAAACTTTCTCTACTTCCACATTGTTTTGTAACCATGATAGTCCTCCCCTCACCCCAGAGATACATAATAAGGACACAACAAACAATCCTATTGAGAAGGCACAATATGAGGATATTTTGGTGCACAATGAAAGTTCGGATGGTGAATGTATATTGCAAGATGGGACGGAAGTCCAACTTGGTCAATGTTTTAAAGACAATGAGGTATTGCAGATATGTATTCATAAGTATGCGATGCGCAAGAACTTTCAATTAAAGGTAATACGTTCGAATAAAGAATGATACATATTGAAATGTCATGGTCTGAATTACACATGACGACCACATGCATCAAGGGTTAATGGTTCTGGCCAATTCAAGATAAAGACTTATGCTGGGATACACTCTTGTCTGTTACCGACTGAGGAAGATAATCTGCAAGCAAGAAGCTGGGTGTTGAGCGAGTACGTTTTATCAGACATGAGGTGTATAGGACAAGGCAGATTTTCAATGAAATATAGCACGAGTTCGGGGTCAAACCTAGTTACAAGAAAGCGTGGAAATCTCAAGAAATTGCAATAAAGAAACTTAGAGGATCATTCGACACATCATATGTGGATCTCCCAGCTTATTTCCACGAACTTGAGAAGTGCAACCCGGATACAGTAATTGCAGTGCATTTAGATCCAGTAGATGGGCTGTTTAGTTTTGCTTTTTGGGTGATCGGTGTGGTACTTAACACTTTATGAACTTGTTGTCGAAAAGTGTTAACTCTTGATGCGACATATGTGAAAGGAAAACATAAGGGGATACTATTTGTCGCAGTGGCTCTTGACAGGAACAATAACTTCATACCTGTCGCATTTTGATTGGATGAAAAAGAAAACTATTGTTCTTGGGAATGATTTTTAACTCATCTGAAACAAGCATTGGGGCCACTGAAGGATTTAATGATTATCTCAGATAGAAATCCTTCATTGTTAAGCAAAGTTCCTCAAGTACTCCCAAATGCATTTCATGCCTAATGTGCGTATCACATTTCAATGAACATGCACAAGCTGTGTAAGGACGAGAGTATGAAGCCTTTCTTTTGGCTAGCAGTAAAGGCTTGCAGACGATCGAAGTTTCGTGAGTTCATGACGATTATTTCTCAGATGAATCAACAAGCACATGAATTTTTAAACGAGATTCTGAGGAAAAAATGGGCAAATGCTTACTCTCCGGTTAAGAGATATGAGATTGTCACGTCTAATATAGTGGAGAGTGTTAATAACTTATTGAAAGAGGCAAGAGAATACCCGATTACACAATTAGTAGAGACAACACGTGAAATAACTCAAAAGTTTTATTTCACTCGACACAAGGAATGGTTAGAGTGGCCCTCAAGGTTGACTAAAAATGTCGAAGACAAAATGGAAAAGAATTTTTCAGAAATGACGAAGTAGACGTGTTGACGGTATTAATGACAATGAATTAAGAGTGCATAGAGAAGAACATAGGGAGTTTGTCAATCTATTTCAAAGGTCGTGTACTTGTGGTAAATTCAATGTGACAGGATGGTCTTGCGAGCATGCTCTTGCTGCATGTACGAAATATTACATTGACAAATATGAATATGTTCATCGATATTACACAACGGAATGTGCATGGATGGTTTATGAGGAGTCGATTTACCCAGTGCCAGACAAATACGATTGGGAGACACCGGATGCACAACTCGTACCATGTGAGAAGATGAAGCCACCAAGATATGGTCGGACTGGCGGAAGACCGAAGAAGAAGAGACTTCTGTCACAAGGAGAAAAGCGTCGATCTGTGAAATGTGGTAGATGTAAGCAAACATGGTACAATAGACAATCTTGTACTAGAGTAATTGGGCAAGAAGAGTAGAAAAGTTATAATTTTGTAAAAAAAATTGTCATTTTGGACAAAGATATGTACTTATGGAAGAAAAGTTGTAATTTTGGAAGAAAAATTGTAATTTTGGACAAAGAAATAGAATTTTTTGAAAAATATATTTGCTTAGACCTTGTAGTTTTTTGTGTATCGACCCTTCATAAAATGCATCGACCTGCATCGACCTCGTAAGTAAGCTACTGCCCAGTTGCAATTATAACGACCCTGTCGCCTTTAGTGTATCGATCATTCATAAAATGCATCGACCTACATCGACCTCATACATTAGCTACTGCCCAGTTGAAATTGCATCGACCCTGTCCCCTTTGGTGTATCGAACCTTTCATAAAATGTATCGACCTCGTAAGTAAGTTACTACCTAGTTGAACTTCCATCGACCCTGTTCATTTGGGTGTATCGACCCTTTATGATATGGTATCGACCCTGTGTTATGTTGTATCGACCCTTATGTTCTTTCAATGTTGTGCAACATAGGATTTCTCCCTAAGTTTCTGTCAATCTGTTTCTAAACCTGTTTTGAACATGTTTCTGATTAAACTGTTTACATTATATTAAACACCTCAACACATCACAATAATTATAATACATGGATAGCCAACTTTTTACATTTTAATACATGGAACCTCGACTGTTTACATTACATTCAATTGACAACATACATGGACCCTCAACTGCTTACATTATATTGAACATGTGCACTCCCTCACAATAAAAATTCACCCAGACAACATACATAGCAGCTCCCTCCCTCCCTCTCCTACATAGAAGTCTTGTCCTTCATGAGATCGTAAGCAATACGATATCGGCACTTTGGAATATCCCTCCGAAGCATCAAAAAGACGTATATTATCAAACAGAACAACTTATAAAACAAAAAAATGAAAATAAATTAGATTCTATTCATTACCTGCTGGAATGTAGGATGTAAATCAGTACATAGGAAGTCGGTGTATTTAATTACAAATATCCCACAATCATGAGCATTTTCTTGTGTGGGAATAGTGTCAGGATCCATCGCTTGAAACTCCCATTCGTTTCCTTCTAATGCCTGCTCATCCCCCACAGCGCTGAAAAGTAGTGGGAGCCCCTCCTTCAAAGATGCTACTTCATAAGCATACCTGTCCAGTAGATCATCGTTGTAGTAGGAGTCCCATATACACACTTGTCTTTCTGGGGGCTCAAGTACGAACAATATCCAGTGGGTTCATTTTGGCCACTCTCCTTCCATTTGCCTTTTTATTAGATAGGGAATGTAGACACGTTCAGAATACCACATCTTTGCAGTCGGTTCCTTGAGTACAGTGGGAATCAATGAGGCGTTTTGTCATATCTTCTGATTAGAATATTGCCTAGTTTTTCAGGGGCCTCTGTACTCATATTGTTGAAAAGTGAATCCTACCATAGGAAAAACAAAGTCAGCATATTATATAGATTAGGCGTCAAATTCCAGAATATTCAACTTTGATTGTTAACTTACTGTAAACAACTCATTTGTAAAAACACATTTCTGGGTGAATATGTCGGGATAGCGCTCGTGCCTCTCAGATAATAATTGCATGTAGGCATCCATTTCCTAAAAATATTTAAATATGTTAGTGCAGTGCATAGTTTAATATGGTAATTTTAAAAAGAAATATTCGTATGAAATCCCTTAATTACCCAATTCCAGAACCAACAGGTAGGGGATGACACTTCATGCACAACAGTCGGAGTGATTAATAGGGTATCAATTGTGTTGCATTAGGACTATTCACTCTCATTCTTCCTACGCTATTTGGCAAACTCCATCATCTCTCGACGTTCGGCTTTAGATATATGTTGGAGCAAATTCAAAACTGGCTCCTCTGTGGACACCTTTTTCTTAGTGGCTTTCTCCTTTTGGGCATCATACCAAGGTAGCCATATCCACTGAGAGTCAAAGCGGACCCTCTTCACCTTCTGTGGCAGTGCCTCATGGACCGTCAGCTCCATGGTCATGGGCGAGTCTACAGGGTCAAGTACAGTAAAACTCACCGGTGTACCATCAAAAACCTTCTGGAAGCAAAATTGTGGAAGTCAAATCAGTAACAAACAAAACAAATTTAGTGTAAAAAGATTGTGCAAATTACATACCTCATACTGTACAACAAAAGTGGAGATAGTAGTCTCCTCAGGGTGAAGTGGAGAGTGTTCGACCGACTTTGTCTTTCTGTGATAGATATAGCTGGTGCGTCTCCTCGAGGGATCGTCATCCTGCATTGCAAATACAATTATCATTTTATTAAAGGTGAAATTACATTTTTTTTTTTATAAATTTCAAAGTAAAATAGAGTTCTTATCCTGCAAACTTCCTCCTTCAATTGTCTAACCTCCTCACTCAACTTGTTTACAATCACCTCGATGCGGCCTTCACTCGCATGAATTTCGGCTTTATGGTTTTCATCGCTCCTCTTAATAGCCTCATCAATGTAGAGTTTGAGTTGGTCCAAGAGCTTACTATCAGAACTACTATCTCTTCGTGCCCTCTTCCTCTTCTTGGTAAGAGGGGAAGCTGTCACGTCCACCTCCTCATTTTCCTTGTCCTCCTCCTCATCCTCATCCCCGTCCTCCTCATCCTCCTCGTCTTTGTCTTTTTTCTCCTCCCCCTTCTCTTTAGGATGAAGGTCTCGCTCTTTATGGACTGCCGAGTCTAACCCTCAAAGCCAGGTGAGTACATCAATCACTGCCAGCTCTTCCAGCTCCCTCTCAGTGGGCACGAAGGGTGGTAGAACCTCAACCTACAAGTAAAAAAATTAGTTACATCAGTAATGTAAGAAATACTTATATTTAATATAGTAATTAATAAAATAAACACTTACATCTGGATTCATTAACACCCGCTGGGTATCCTCATATTTAATGTAGGTCGTGATCTTCCAATGTAGGAACCAAGGAAATGTATCGGGCACCATCAGGATGGGATCCGAAGAGGACTTGATACCCTGCCCCCAGCTCGCGAATGCGGGAATACGTTCTAGTAGCCAAATCTGTTACAGTAAAGTAATTAAGTCATAAAGTATGAAAAAACAATTAAGTATAATGATCAGTGCTAAATGTTATACATAAAAGCACCTCAAACTTAACTTGTTAATCTTTTAGAGTAATTATTTGTATTATTTTATGCTACTTGGTAGTTTTATTTTTGTTTCAGATTCATGCGAGAAAAAGAGTGCAAAATGCGAGAGTTTAAAAGCATTAAAAGCTCAGAGGGATCTCAGGAAGCAAATGTGAAGAAAATGGAGCAAAACCCATAGTAAACAAGGATTTCTACCCTGGGAGATTGATAGCCCAAGGAGGGGCGATCGATCGCCCCTCAGTATTTTGGATCTTATCAAGTGCGAGAAAAACCTCCTTTTGGACCCAATTTGACTATTCTTTAAGACCCAAATTCGTAGGAAAAAGAGAAGATAAGAGTTGTACTTAAATTAGAAGTCTTTATTTTATAAGGACTCTATCTTTCTCTTTTTCCCTATAAAATGAAAGATTCTTTGTAGAGATTCCATTAGAGAATTTTGGTAGAGATTTTGGATCTGAAGAAGAGAAGCTCTGGAGATCAAGGAAGCCATGATAAGAAGTGTTGCAGCTTTGTCTATGAAGATGTTGCACTCCTCTCTCGCAATTAACTAATTTCCATTCTAGGGTTTCGATGAAACCCTAGCCAAGTAACTGTGTCGTTCTATTTTATTTTTATTTTTGATTCTTAGTTGTAAAACATTGATTGCATAAATGAGAGAGTTGTTTCAACAACTGGATTTATTGATTTATATTCGATTTCAATGGAATTTTCAACCTTGTCTTAAGTTTTATGAAATTAGGATTGAACTCACTTGTGTTAATTTTCGTTAGAATTTCAACATAGGTTTTATGCAATGGTTTTAACATATCGAGAGACCAAGTCCTAAGATATCTTATGCTAAGGGAAGACGAGTGATTACACAAACGTAGATTAGTGTGTATTATTCGTGCTAACCGAAGATATGATATGCCTAGGGCTTGATCCCTTGAGCTTTTCTAGATCAGTTGAGAGGGGACGTGTTGTCACTTTAACTGTAATGTTTGCAAA
This sequence comes from Tetracentron sinense, assembly GCA_015143295.1. NCBI lineage: Eukaryota > Viridiplantae > Streptophyta > Magnoliopsida > Trochodendrales > Trochodendraceae > Tetracentron > Tetracentron sinense. The sequence continues at coordinate 2,556,682 of CM026574.1, read as the reverse complement.
TTAAGAGGTTAGAATAAATTCAAAATAGAGAATGGTTATTAGATTAGTGATTGATTTGAAAACCCTAGATTTTCTCTCCAAAAGGATTTACAAACCTAATTGTTTTTAGTTTAATTTAGAAATCTCCTTTAATTAGTTTAATTAATTGTTTTATTTTAATCAAACAAAATTCAATTACCCTTCTTATTAGTTTAAAATTAGTTTGAATAAAAGGTAACGAAACCAGTACAGTCCTCAGAGGAACGATACCCTTACTAGTACTATTCTACGGAATTATTACTAAGAAAGAATAATTTAAGATTGACTGACTATCAATTTTTGGCGCCGTTACCAGGGATTGCTGGAACGATCTAGTTGTTAATTGAAATATTAAATTTAAATTAATCATAATTAAAAATCTAAAAATATTTTTCTTTTTATTTAATTGGAAATATTTGTGTTTTCAGGTACCAAATCGCTCAAACTGCAAGGATTGAAGAAACTTATTAACCATCGTGGAAAACAGGAGAGTTCTGTGAGTATTTACTTTTTAAGTAAATATTTTATTTTAATTTGGTGTCTGTCAAACATATAGTTTTTCCTTTAGGGTGTATACACGGTAGGAGGTCTTGTAATCCAGATTTATTCCTCCTTGATTCTGAGTTAGAGCATACCGCTAGGTTTCTCAAGGCTTCTGCCTTATTCGAATCAAATTCTGAAGCGAAAGCTTCTATCATTCAAAGAGCAAACCTAAAAGCTATTCATTTCCTTATCATGGCGGAAGAACATGACCCAATGAAATCATTGAAAGAGTATTTTATTCATTCCACATATTCATCACCTTCATGCATCCGGTGCCGGACACTACGGCCGCCCATTATGAAATTAAGTCAAGCATTATTCAGATGATACCATCCTTCATGGACTTAATAATAAGGATCCCTACAAACTTCTTGAAGAATTTCATGAGATTTGTACAACATTCAAGTTGCAGAGATTTTCTGATGATGCCCTTAGATTGCGCCTCTTCCCATTTTCTTTGAAAGATAAAGCCAAATATTGGCTTAACTCTTTAGAGGCCAATTCTATTACCACTTGGGCTAAAATGCAGCAAGAATTTCTTATGAAATTCTTTCTCATAGGAAAAACAAACTTAATGAGACGAACCATCACAAGCTTTGCTCTAGTTGATGGTCAGCTATTTCATGAAACCTGGGAGAGATTCAAAGATCTTCTCCGTAAGTGTCCCCAACACCAAATTCCAAAGTGGCAGTTAGTCCAATCTTCCTATGATGGATTGCCTGCACTCAACTATCAGTAGGTTGATGTTTCTTGTGGAGGAACATTTATGATGAAAAATGAGAATCAGGCATGGGAGCTTTTACAAAATCAGAGTGAAAACTCTCTCCACCATGCTTCGAATAGTCGTTCTGAGAGACTTTCATCTTCCTCAAATCCTAAGAGAGGCATCTATGAAGTTGGCACTTCAATAGATGTTTCATCTAAAGTAGATGAATTGTCTCGAAAATTAGATAAACTAATGACTTTAGAGCCACCTTCCTACACACCTCCTCAACCAATTCCTTATCAGACGGAGGTGTGTCCTATTTGTTCTAGCCCTGAACATTATGTTCAAGAGTGTCCATCAGCTGCCTAATTCTCGGATCTTGTCCAAGAGTTTGTTAATGCTGCCTATATCCGTCCGGGTAATGATCCTTACTCAAACACCTATAACCCGGGTTGGAGGAATCATCTTAATTTTTCATGGCAGCCACAAACTCAAGGGAATAATTTTTCCCCACCTCAAAGGCCATTCAGCCAGCCTTTTCAAGGTCAATCCAACTACCAACCCCAACTACTTCAACAACTAACTCCTCCTAATCTTAACCAAAGAAATCCATCTTTTGAGGAGAAGGTGAAAGGTTGAAAAACAATACACAATTGCTTTACTCACTCTCTCAATCTATTCAAAAGCTTGAGTTCCAAATTGGACAACTTGCTAATGCTTAAATAGGAGAGTTTATGGAACACTTCCAAGTCAACCTTTGAGTAATCCTAAAGGTGTCAATCGAGTCAATGAAATAAATCATGAACAAGTTCAGGCTGTGACAACCTTAAGGAGTGGGAAGGTAGTTGAAGATAATGTTAGAGAAAATTAGGGTAAGAAAAATCAGCCCATTGTAAGACCTTCTGAAATTGAGGGCGAGGGAAAAGATACCAATGAAAAGGATCAAGGTCCTTCTTCCACTCTAGATTCCATTCTCGAGGCATCCTACATGCCTAAAGCCCCTTATCCTACTTGTTTGAATGATTCTTCATCATTTGGTAAAAATGGAGCAAAAATGGAAGACATGATTGAGATTTTCAAACAAGTCAAGATAAATCTTCCTTTGCTTGATGCAATCAATCAAATTCCGGCATATTTTAAATTTTTGAAGGATTTATGCACTCAAAAGCGTAAATCAAGGACTCATGTGTCCAAGAAAATCCTTTTAACGAGCAAATGAGCTCTTTGCTTCAACATTCCACTCCTCCTAAATTCAAAGACCCGGGTGCTCCTACAAAAGGAAAAAAATAAGCATGATAAAAGCAAAACTTTTGACAAGTGGTTGATATAGTTGATGCACAAATTGCAAACGAGTCGATGAATTAAGCTTACAAGGTCGATACATGTATCAAACTGTATAGGGTCGATACTCATTCAAATAGGACAGTAGCTTACTTATGAGGTCGAAGCAGGTCGATACATTCATTGCACAGGTTGATGCATGTGCATCGACTAAAGTGGATGGTTGATGCATGGATCAACCTAGTGCATCAAGTTGATGCTTTTATTGTACTAGGTTGATGCATGTGCATCGACTAGAGTAAAGGGTTGATACATGTATCAACCTAGTGCATCCAGTCGAAGCTTTCATTGCACTAGGTTGATGCATGTGCATCGACCGTTGTCTTCAACCTCTGAAAAAGTATGTTTCGGCCTATATGCATCGACCCCTTCAAATATAGGCATCGATCCCTTCACAAATTGACGGTAATTACTTTACCGCAATTTCAATTTTAGGCTTATTGTAAATGTCCCCAATTAAATTACCGTCATTTATTAGACATTTTGAGGATTCAGTTACGAGACCATGGGCAAGGCTCTATAGGATCTCCGAGCACCATATTTGCGATTTAGTCCTAAATGTCGGTAAACATATTGGAGACATTAAAAATTTAGCCTATCTTAAAATTGAGATAAAGTTATTACCTCCATTTTGATATTTCTGTAATTCCAGCACAGTTTCTTCTAGAGAATTATTGTGTTTTCGACAACTTATGCCCTTGACAACTTGGAAAATTCCTGAAGAATGGTCTACTTTTAATTAAAAAAATGCCCTTAAATGACTAAAATATCCCTAGAATGTTTAGTCCCACATTGGAATTGAGGGAGTATTTTTACCTCAACCTCTCCCTTATAAATACCTCACCCTTCAACCCAATTTCTCACCAACTTTTATTAGCCAAAACTCTGCCTCAAGACTAAGGAAAGCCATGCACTTTGCAAGAAATTCTAAGTCTCAAAAAACCTTTCATCCTTTCCCTTTTGCCCAAAAATTCAAGAAACTCCCTAAGTCCCTAGAGGTGAAGCTTTGGAGAGAAAAATTGAAGAAGAATTTGATAGAGTATTGGAGAAGAAGAAGGAAAAACTTGAAGAAAATCATCAAGAGGGTCTCCAACCCACATAGGTAGGCCAAACTTTCCTATCTTTTACATTTGTGTTAATTTTCTTCTTAACCTTCTATTTCTTTTCTTTTAATAATGTGTGTGAGCCTTTAGATAGATTTTGAGACCGATCCCTCTTTCTTCGGGTAGTGTAGACTATCTTATGACGCGTTTCGCCGATTAGGGGGCTTCAAATGAAATTAAGAGGAGTAGGAACCTATAAGATATTTTAGAACCCATTTTTATTTATTTTCTTTAACAAATATGAGCCAAGTTGTCACGCCCCAAAATTCATATTTTTCCAAAATCTTGAGGTGCGACGTCATAGCAGATTGAATATGGTCAAAATATCATTCATTCCTTTCTCTTTATTACACAAACCATATTATCTTACAGAGCCAAAACTAAAACATTCACTTCCAACTAAACATATTTACAGTCAAAGTTCTTAAACACTGTACATCCTATCATCCAAAATATTGAGACTGGTATACCTCCCAAAATCCAGCTCTTATCTCCTTGCTCCTTATGAAGTCAACAAAAAAAAAAACAAACTATCTCCACTACTATAGTTCACTCTGCAAAATAATAGAGATGGAAGGAATGAGCTCAATAGCTCAGCAAGTAAAAATCATATTCAATAGGGTTCATAACTAACCAAAACATGTGATGAAATAACCAATTCAGATAAAAATCAGCAAAATGTTCAAATTAATAAACATAACTGAACACTCATATAGATGCTCAGACTATAATATAACTAAACGGCACTGAATACCGAGTACCACCCCTCATGACTGTTGTCAATAGAGGCCACTCATTCTCATTGATCAAATGAGTTCCACTTATACCACTTGGCCAAGGGTTCACTTGTTTGCCTGAAGGCATGATATTCTTTTCACTTAAGTCCTTAAATCAGCATGCACATATACACATATATTCACTTGAAATTGCTTTCACTCTTGGTATCACTATTCAAATTGTAATATAGATTTCAGACTTCTATAAATCAAATCTCATTTACATTTACATCTACATTTATATCTTACTTAAGAACTTAATTAAACCACTGAAATATAAATCAAAGATATCAAGTATCATATTTAATTCCAGATATGTTTTGAAGGATTCTGTCAATGAGAAACCAAATAGGGTTTCCTTAATTAAGTAAGGATTTATATAGATTTCCAATTAGCAACCCTAATGTAGACATGATTTGGTTATAAAGAAGTATCCTATCAAATAGAAACCAAATAGGGTTTCTTTAATCAACTAAATAATTGCATAACCCTTATTTAGACATGATTTAATAAAAAATACAGATTGAAAACCTTATTTAAAACTCCTGTAATAACATTCAATCCAAACATCTTAAATCCCAAATCAATTTTACAAGAGACTAAAACCCTAAATAATATGATTACTTACTTACTTTCTGTTTGCAAAATTTGTTTCAGCAAAGCAACCAACTTATTTCCTCCTTTTTTTTCTTTTCCTTCCTTTCCTTTTCTTTCCTTCTTCCTCTACGTACTGTTCTGTTCTGTTCTCTTTGTTTGTTTTTTCTTGTTGCTGAGAACAAAACAAGAGAGTTTTCAAACTCTCAACAGCTGTATGGTTGGGTGGTTTCACTTCCACCCAACACATGTCTTTAACTTTTCCCTATTTCTAATTTAACCCTTGTTCTCTTCTTTTATTCTTCATAAGCCTTAACCTCAAATAGATAATAATTAGCCTCCTTAATCACCAATTAACTAATTACTTACTTACTAATTATAATTAATAATAAAAATTAACCTTTATTATACTTAAGCCCTTAATCTCAAAATAGATTATAATTAACACTTTAATTACTGATTAATCAGCTAATTCATCACTAATTATAATTTGTAATAAAAAATTAATATATATTTTTTTTCTCTCCAAAACCTTCTCTACATTAGACCGGTCATTTCTGTTACTGTCGAAATTTAGAAATTATGCTCCGATTAATCGATATTATGATATGAAGTCTAAAAGTCTTAGGGTTACTTAGGGTCTCTTAGGGCCACACCTTCTACTATAAGTATGTATACCTAAATATATTTTCTTAACTCAGATATTTAAATATGATAACTATATTTATACCTAATAACACATTATTGGTTAATCAGAAGTCGGGTCATTACACAAGTTGTTGAAAACCCCCCTCTCTTTGCTTTAAAACTCACTAAGGATCCCCTATGACGCGCTTCGTCGAATTTGAGCTCATTGTGAGATATAGAGATGCTCCCTAGTTTAGAATCCTTGTGTCCATCTCTTAATTTTTCAAAGCATTCTTAGCCTTTGGTATATTATTATTCTTAAAAAATTCACTAAAAATCCCTTACGACGCGTTTCGCTTAATTGAGGCTCTTTGTGAACAATAGGGGAAGGAGGATATTCCTTTCACAGTTAGATACGCGATTGCTTTTATCGATATCATCTTTTATGCATTTATAACAATGTCTAATCTTCCTAGATTAGAGTCAAATGCTCATTTTTAGAGTTTTTTTTCTCCTCATCTCATGCATTTATAACGGTGTCTAATTTTCTTAGATTAGAGTCATTATAATTTTTAGCATGTTTCTCTTATTATTTTATGCATTTATAACGATGCCTAATCTTTCAAGATTAGAGTCATTATAATTTTTTGCATGTTTCTCTTATCATTTTATGCATTTATAACGATGCCTAATCTTCCTAAACTATAATGCCCATATTTAGAGAAGTTTAGTAATTTTTCATTATCATTTCATGCATTTATAACGATGTTTAATCTTCCTAGATTATAGTCTTTATAATGCCCATTTTTAGCATGTTTCTATTTTCATTTTATGCATTTATAACGATGTCTAATATTCCTAGATTAGAGTCGTTATAATGCTAATTTTTAGAGAAGTTTAATCATTTTTCTTCATCATTTCAAGCATTTATAACGATGTCTAATCTTCTTAGATTAGAGTCGTTATAAGGCCACTTTTTAGAGAAGTTTAATCGTTTTTCATCATCATTTTATGCATTTATAACGATGTCTAATCTTCTTAAATTAGAGTCGTTATAATGCCAATTTTTAACATGTTTTCCTTATCATTGCATGCATTATGACGATGTCTAATCTCCTTTGATTAGAGTCATTATAATACCCATTTTTTTTAGATCTAGGTTTCCCCATTTATTTTTTTCTAAAAATTTCAAATCTAGAGTCTTTTTGTGCAAACTAAATTAGAGTTCTTTTTGTTTCTTTTAAGCCGATCATGTTAAATAATTTTTTTGGGAATTTCGAAAGCATAGATTACTGTCCTTAGATGGGTGATTTGAGGTGCCTAACACCTTCCCCGAATCACGATAGAACCTCCCTTTCTAGAATCTCATCATGGTTTCGCATTGGCCCTATTTTTCAAACAAAAAAATGAATTTCGGTGACCAATCACACCACAACTTGATGATTGGTGGTGACTCGGTATTTGCCTCCAACCATTTGAACTTTGTGTCTGCTCCTCCTCTCCTTCATGTTAAAAAGAATGAACATACTAGGAAACTACAATAGTTAGCTTTTATAAGCATGCTTAAAGGGTAGGATAAATATTTTAACTTTTCAGCAATTAAATAAAGAGGAATGCTAGCCCTACTCTTAGTCAAATTCTACTCTCAGTCTCCACCAACCATTTGTCCATTATTGATGAGAGATAGTGCTTTAACCACAATAACTGATTTGATAATGGATAGGTGATTGGTGGAGGCTGATAATAGAGTTTGACCAAGAGTAGGGCTAGCACGCATCTTAAATAAATTTACCAATTTGCATCTACTTGCCCTACTTGGTAAATATGTTAAAAGCATGTCATTTTGAGTAATACAAATAAAAAGCGTGCCTTATTCGGTGAAGGAGCCCTAAGATAAATCGTTCCTTAACAAATGAGTTGCAATATGCGTTGACATAGTTATTTAAAAATGAATTACAAAACACCGTTTTTATTCCCGGAATAAGAAAAATGAGTTACCAAACACCGTTTTTGTTCCCAGAATAAGACAAATCATTCCTACCCAACGGCCCCTACTCATACTAGAAGGGTTTCTGGCATTCGGGTTATGGGATCACTTTAGATCAAAATCGGATAGTGATTCTACCCAGGATTACACACTTGGTTGCGTTTGGTTAAACTTCTGGACTGACTTCTTATAAGGTTTCCTGCTCCCATTGCTCCCCGCTGCTCCTCCACTCCATCCTCTTGTCGTTGTTGCTACTGTCGCCGGTAAGTATTATTTTTGTTTTATTCTTCATTCTCTCTACCCTTTTTGCCTCTCTCAGCATTTAGTGGATTTTTTTGCACATATCATTTTTGGAGAAATGCTAACCTTAAATACATCTCATTTGTTGAGAAAACCTTACCCCAATCTTAAACACATCTCATTTATTTAGAAACTCTTACCCTAACCTTAAACGCATCTCTTTCTTGTGGAAATCTCTGTAAATCCATCTTTAAGACTTTCTTTATTTTATAGATCAAAGACAAATTAAGCACTAATTTGTTATATATATATATATATATATCACTTTGGTGCCCTTTTATGGAATTTACAGCAGACATGTATTTTGGGAGTTGAATTGTTTTGCCTACGATAGATATAAATAATGAAGGGCGCTATAGCCATCTTCTAAGGGTTGAAGAAAATGACTATCTTTCATAGTTTTGTTTTAAATTTTCTATAAATGTGTTTGGTTTGATTTCTCTACGGGTGTGCTATTTTCTGGGTCGAGTTGGATTTACTTTGCCAAGGAAGATGACAAGTGCATGGGTTGGTTTCTGGAGCCGTTGAGCTCTCAGCAAAATGCCAACTTTTGTATCCTGAGAGATGTTGCTAAATCCCAATCTCCCTCCTAGAGGCAAGTTGAAGGTGGTGTGTAGGAGGAGATATGTGTTGATTTTTTTCGAGTCATGCGCGAGGTGAGGTCCAGATTCCGCAGATGGTTCCAGTCCTTTCAAATAGTCACCAACTTTTAGGGTCAAGTCTCTAAGTTGGTGGTTTCTATGCTGTATTGTGTGCCTCATACAAAAAATGCAGTGTATTTTTAAAAGTAATAGCTTTGCATATCTTATTGTAAGACATTTGAAGCTTCTTGATTCAAGACAAGAAAAGGGTATACTAGGTAGTTATCCTTACCCATTTGAGGTTCATTTTATGAGAACGTAATGTGGTTTTCCATCTATTCTAGCCTAATCAAATGGGGTTTGCATGCAAGGCCTGTTAGTGTGGGCCTACTCATGGTCAGGTTCTCCACAATGGGGCAATGGTAGAAAGAGATCTGGTGTTTGAAATGAAGTCTATCCTAGATGAGATAATAATATGAAAGATATCAAATTTCCTCTAGGAGGAAAAATGGGATTTAATGACATCTCTAAGGAAGTAACACATTATTTATTTCGATTTGAGTCATTCCTTTGCAATTGTGGCAATTATACATATAAGCAGGTAAATTGTGTGTGAGACCTTATTTCTTGAGCGTCATTTGCTGAGGCCTATGCTAAGTTCTTTCATATTTTTACGACCCTTAGCTATGATATATAATTATTATTTTTTTCATGTTTTGTAAATGGAATACTTTTTTAGTATAATTTAAATAAATAAGTATAAACTCAAAACTCAAAACTCAAAAGGATGTCAACACTCAACTAGTGCATGTATATAGGTGATAGGGTTACACCTCATAAGAAAAATTGTTGCATCAGTTGAGTTGTGCGGAGCCTCAAAGTCATCTCTATCCTGATTAGGGGTGGAGCCACATGGGCCCAGGGGGCTTTAGCCCCCTACAAGAGAATCCTAGCTCCGCCCCTGATCCTGATCATGATGCTAATAGTAATGGTTTTGTGCATAGTCATAATATTGGGCCCTACTTATTAGATGATGGTACATGATTGCAAGGTTCAAAATTTTGATTTTGCATGTCATTTCGAGCCATGAAAAAAAGATATATCGAAGATATTTCGCAAAATATATCGATATCGAGAGAATAATATCGCACTTGGAGGAAAAAATTGAAAAAATAGTGAAAAACAAGGAATTTTTCAATGAAACTTAAGGGAATATTAAAATAGATGTTAATATACATCTGAGAATAAAAAAATTTTAAAAAAAATAATGTATATAAGAGATGCAATTAGAAGGGAGCCAAAGACGTGCACTGATGCTGACGACAATGTATGATTCACTAATATTGATGTAGCTTACATAAAAAGCTACATTCATTTCTCAATCAAGCATAACAATTAACTCAAATACAATCAAAATCAATACTAAGAATAGTTAAATCAATACTAAGAATAGTTAAAATTAAAAATATTGTATTAAGATTTTATTGAATTTTTTTATTGTGTGTATAATAAAAATCAATACTAAGAATAGTTAAATAATATTTAATTTATAAAATATAATTGGATTAATACTTACAAACACAGGGGTAATAAGGTCATTTTTTCCTTCCTCAAACCCAAATCCACCAATCGAAATTACCAACGATGAATCTTTGTCAACCTTCCTTTATATGATTATAGAACGAAAGGATATTTACCTTCCCTTATACATATCGAATGAGGAGAGAAGAAAGCATATTTCAAATGAATAGTATTTTCCACCGAAGTTTGTAGAGAACATGTGTGCAACCAAGAGTATGTTTACATCGAAGTTGTCAAAGAACATGTGTGCAACTGAGAGTATGTTCCCATCGAAGTTTCTAGAGAACATTTATTCAAACAAAAGGATGTCTCCTTTGAAGTTGTTGGAGGATTAGATTTTGATTCTGAGTGCAATACGGATAGACTGACTAATATAAAAGAAGACAATTTTCATATGAAGGATCTTGTCGGCAGTCACGATGGTGTAGAAGACATCAATGACAATTTGCATATGAAGGATCTTGATGACATCAATGACAATTTGCATATGAAGGATCTTGATGACATTGATTTCATAGATGATGTTAACTGAAATATACGAAATTTCGATCGAAATTTGTGAAAATTTGTAAGAACCGTGTGAGAAAATGTAATAATAATAATAAAAAAACCAGTAGAAATATTTCGACTGAAATATACGAAATTTCGATTCAAGTTTGCGAAATTTCGATCGAAATTTGCAAAATTTTGTAAAAACCAAAATACATGGTTCAGATGTGTCGGAACTAGTCGAAATAGAGAAATTTCGTCGAAATATACGAAATTTCAAACCTTGCATGATTGTATAGTGCCAAATATGGAGTTGGTATTCATCCACCGAAACTTGCAGAGGACTACTATTGGTGGATAAAGGTAATGGTTAGTGGTCACATGCACCTTCACACAAGGCTGCACATATCTTGAATTAATTATTCTTAGCAGAGCTCCGACGTCGGTTCTCATCTCATTTGGTTGATTTTCATTTGCGCTACTTAAATCTTGTTGAAAATTGTAAAAAAAACAAAATCTAAGAGAAACTCGATTTTTTGCTTCTGACATAATGTTGAAATTTGACACTTTTATACTCAATACTACCTCAATTTCTAGTAAATTTTTTGAATAATGCGATATTTTGCAAATTACTACTAAAGAAAGCGAAGCAGGTAGGGGGGTATATGGCGGTTGTAGAAAAATTTAGTTGATTGGGAGAAGAGGTGAGAAAGAGTTTGTGTCTACTCAAGCATTGCACTTTGCAACCATTTGTCTTCCCTCAATCCATCGTTGCTTTTCAAAGGCTTGCAACCTTTGGTGACAAAGGCGTTGCCTTTATTATTGACGGCGATGTTGTTTGCGATTTAGTGGTTAGAGGTGAGGTCATCGGTGAGAAGGGTGCGGAAAAGGAGTTTGCGAGAACGGGCTCATAGGCATCCAAGGTATTGGAGGGAGGAGGGATTCATGTCATGGATAATGGGTCGGAAACAACGATTGACTGAGTCGATGTGACACCGAAGATGGTATCATTGAGAGGAAGGTCGGGGGTCAGAGATTAGGATTTCAATGACACCAACATGAATGGAGCGATGACGGAAGGAGCTGGCGATGAAGTGCTGGGTGGATGGGTCCCATGCGAGGCCTTCTAGGGAGAGGTTTGGTGATTGAAAATTGATGACGTTGCATTTTCTGGCAATGGTAGTGCCCACTGTGATGAGGAATATAAAGGACGCTTTTGGTGAGACGATAGACATGTTTCTCTCCCACTCTCTTTGAGGCTACGATTTTCTTAAAGAGGAGTTTTGGCGAAGGAATATATAGAGATGACTGTAGATCTGATAGACTTGGTGGAGAGGATGTAGGAGCTGAAGCCAGTGGAGATGAAACTTCTATCGGTGGTGACGTAGTAAGAGTGATGACGGGAGCTGGTGATTTAGGTTTTGATGGCACAAGTGTAGTAGCAGGTGGAGAAGCTGGTGCAACAAGAGTAGTCAAAGTTACTGGAGTTGAAATCAATGTTGTTGCCAGAGCCTGATCGCCAACGCTAGCCACAACAATGAAGACGAAAGCGAGAGTGTAATGACCCGGGATTTTAATAGAATAAAATTATGCATTTATGGGTCCTTAACTGAGGTTAATTAGTTAAGTGTTTCATAAATTTGTGGAAAGTAGGTTTGAAGGTGAGGAGCTTCACGTTGGGGTTGATCGTTCTCTTGAGTGCGTTGGCGGTGTTTGTTTTGGCCTTGGATGCCTTGAAGTACGTGAAAGAGGTAAAAACCCCTCTATCTCTTCTCTTTTCCCTTTTATTTTGCTATATTGTGTATGTGGAATGGATGTGTGTACGATGTAGATGAAAAAGGGTCAGAGACCCCGTGGATGTCGTATGGAAAGGTGGTGGAGTATGAAAAAGTGAATAGAGGGATGTAGCCTCGGTCTAGGGTGTTAAAACCCCTGGTTTGGGTCACTGTGCTCCGGGCGATCGATCCCCCACATGTAGAAGCCTGGGCGATCGATTGCCCAGAACTGGCGATCGATCGCCAGTGCCCAGGTTTGCCTGTTTGGGCTGTGATGAAGTGTAGACTTCATGTGGACCTTCGGGAAGCCCTGATCGGGTCCCGGGTATGATGTAACATCACTCTTGGGTGATGAAAAGTTGATTTGAGTGTCGTGTAGGGCGATGGATGGACCCATCGGGTTGGATATGTTCCCTATCGGAACAACCTTGAATGATGTGATGATGTTTGAATGTTTGTAGGGCGATGGATGGACCCATCGACCTAGATATGTTCCCTACCAGAACAATTGGTCTGATGTGATGATCTTTGAACATTTGTAAGGCAATGGTAGGTCCATTGGCCTTGTATAGTCCCACCTTGGGACAATCCTTGTGTGATATGATGTTGTTGTGACAAGTTAAGGCGATGGAATGGTCCATCGATTGGATAATGTTCCATACCTGAATAGTATACCCTTGGACTTGATGCACAGGCGTGAGGCCCAACGGACTCAATTAATCAAGCGAGACTTGGATTAATTGGAAATTTTCTACGGTTAGAAAACCTAACCTGGGTTAATGCTATTTGCGGTTTCCTCTTTGACTAGGCCGAATAGGCAATGCGTGTAAAGAGCTGGGGTTCCTCCGTGAGTGATAGTTAGGAGTGTTAGACTAGAATTGGGCCTAGGGGCCCAGGTATGATTGGGGTCTACAGACCAGTGATGTATTGAGTTTACGAACTCAATGATGTTACTTTGAGGGGGTATTGACCTGGGTCGACAGTTATACACCTAACAGAGGCTGTGATGACAAAAATATGTTAGTTTTGGTTTCTCCGTGACTGATAGTCGGGAGTGGGTGGATTAATATCCATAGATCCTCTTTGACTAGGTTAGGAGTAGTAATGTTGTATAGTTCCTCTGTGACTGATAGTCGGGAGTAGGTGAATTATTATCCATAGATCCTCTTTGGCTAGGTCTAGAGTGGTCATATTGTATAGTCCTCTGTGACTGATAGTCGGGAGTGGGTGAAATGTTATCCATAGATCCTCTTTGACTAGGTCAGGGGAGAACAGATGGTTGTGTTGTCTGATATCTAATAGATATGTTATGAGGATAGAATTCTCCATCATGATTGAGTCAGATGGTAGTGTTGTCTGATATTTGATAGATATGCTGTGAGGAAAAAATTCTCCACTGTGGCTGAGTTAGATGGTTGTGTTATCTGATAGATATACCGTAACAAGGCTGAGTCAGTAGGTTGTAATGCCTTTGATAGATATGTCGTCCGTATCGTAGCTGAGTCAGATGGTTGTGTTACCTGATAGATATGGTGTACCGAGGCCGAGTCAGTAGGTTGTGATGCCTCTGATAGATATGCTGTTCTTACTGTGGCTGAGTCAGATGGTTGTGTTATCTGATAGATATGTCGTACCGAGGCTGAGTCAATAGGTTGTGATGCCTTTGATAGATGTGCCATCTGTACCGTGGTTGAGTCAGATGGTTGTGTTATCTGATAGATATGCCGTACTGAGACTAAGTCAATAGGTTGTGATGCCTCTGATAGATATGTCGTCCGTACCGTGGCTGAGTAAGATTGTTGTGTTATTTGATAGATATGCCGTACCGAGATTGAGTCAGTAGGTTGTGATGCCTCTGCTAGATATGCCGTCCGTATCGTGGTTGAGTCAGATGGTTGTGTTATCTGATAGATATGTCGTACCGACGCTGAGTCAGTAGGTTGTGATGCCTCTAAAAGATATGCCGTTCATACCGTGGTTGAGTCAGATGGTTGTGTTCTCTGATAAATATGCCGTGACGATAGAATTCCCCACTGTGGCTGAGTTAGATGGTTGTGTCATCTGATAGATATATTGTGAGAATAGAATTCCTTACCGTAGCTGAGTCAGATGGTTGTGTTATCTGATAGATATGCCGTACCGAGGCTGAGTCAGTAGGTTGTGATGCCTCTGATAGATATGTCGTCTGTACCGTGGCTGAGTCAGATGGTTGTGTTGCCTGATAGATATGTCTTACCGAGGTTGAGTCAGTAGGTTGTGATGCCTCTAATAGATATGTCGGTTGTACCGTGGCTTAGTCAGATGATGGTGTTATCTGATAGATATGCCGTGAGGATAGAATTCTCCACCGTAGCTGAGTTAGATGGTTGTGTTGTCTGATATTTGATAGATATGTCGTGATGATAGAATTCCCCACCGTGGTTGAATCAGATGGTTGTGTTGTCTAATATCTGCTAGATATGCCGTGAGAATGGACTTCCCCACCATGGATGAGTCAAATGGTTGTGTTATCTGATAGATATGTTGTACCGAGGCTAAGTCAGTAGGTTGTGATGCCTCTGATAGATATGACGTTCGTACTGTGGCTGAGTTAGATGGTTGTGTTATTTGATAGATATGCCTTACCGAGGCTGAGTCAGTAGGTTTTGATGCCTCTGATAGATGTGTCGTCCGTACCGTGGCTGAGTCAGATGGTTGTGTTATCTGATATATATGTTGTACCGAGGCTGAGTCAGATGGTTGTGTTATCTGATATATATGCTGTACCGAGGCTGAGTCAGTAGGTTGTGATGCCTCTGATAAATATGTTGTATCGTACCGTGACTGAGTCAGATGGTTGTGTTATCTGATAGATATGCCATACCGAGGCTAAGTCAGTAAGTTGTGATGCCTCTGATAGATATTCCGTCCGTACTGTGGTTGGGGTCAGATGGTTGTGTTATCTGATAGATATGCCGTGAGGATAGAATTCCCCATCGTGACTGAGTCAGATGGTTGTGATGTCTGATATTTGATAGATATGTTGTGAGGATAAAATTCTCCACTGTGGCTGAGTCAGATGGTTGTGTTGTATGATATCTGATAGATATGCTGTGAGGATAGAATTCTCCACCGTGGCTGAGTCAGATGGTTGTGTTGTATGATATCTGATAGATATGCTCTGAGGATAGAATTCCTCACGGTGGCTGAGTCAAATGGTTGTGTTGTCTGATAGAGATGCCGTGAGGCTAGAGTTTCTCACCGTGGTTGAGATCAGATGATTGTGTTGGTTTTAGCGGGTGAAGGCCCGAATTATGTATTTAGTCTATGGACTCAAGATTGTACGAAATCTAAGGACCCAATGTTTGATTTCATTGGGTGTAAGCCGATTGATCTCGATAGTTATCATGGGGGTATGAGATGTCATGGTAACAGAGTTAATGTTAACGGATTCGAAAATGGATAACGAGTCTACGAACTCTAAATTGGATATTGAGTCTACGGACTCAAGGATAAAGGTTGAACACGGGTGAAGGCTAGTTGATTGAGTCTGTGGACTCAAGGATAGAGTGTGAGCGGTTATCTGGAACGGTAACCTAGTGGTGTAGACGATGATTGGATGAACTTGAAAATTAGAGGTTAGGAACCTCGAAATAGGGTGAAATAGCCCTGCATGACCTCGGGTCACGGATTACGATATTATATATTATTATAATATGAAAATTGTATTGCAATACTATATCGTTATTGATGATTATTATTAGTTGGAAAATAACTTAGATGGATTGTAGATTTTGCTAGGCTCTATAGCTCACTTCTCTCATTTTATGTCTTCAGATTCTGAAGCGGTTGCCGATTGATAAGGAGTTATATTTGATAGATTTTGGAAGTGTACCGGTGCAGTTGTGGCACTAAAAGTAAAGGCTATTGTAACCAGTGTGGTAATGCATTTGCTTATGATGAGTTATTGTGATGACCAGTTGTTATTGCTTATGTAAGCTCATAAGAAAAGTTGAAAAATTCTTGCATTTTCGCGGGTAAAGTTTTCTGCATGCGTGGTTATGACGAACGAGCACGCGTCTTGGAACTTGATTCTCGAGGCACGGTTCGGGGCGTCACAGAGAGTGAATATGGTTTTCCTATCCATCATCTGCATTGCTTGTCTTGCACAGTCTCTGATCTAAACATGCGTCCAATGAGAGAGAATGAAGGTAATTGAGGTGAGGAGATTCAAGAAAAGTAGAGAGTGAGGGAGAGAATTAATAGGTGTTAGATGAATGGGCAATAAACGTTCGACCTTGGGTCAACTTGTCACTAAACAAATTAGCATAGCTATGTGGCACCTTAACACAATCTGTCAGGGATCCTTGATGCATGTGAAACCAAGTTAATTACATGTTGGTTTAAATAAGTTAATTACATGTCACGTCATCAAAATAGTCACCCATGGGTTCATTATTGGTTAGACTTTCCTACAATGGTATTGTAGGTAATCCTAAAATAGCATGCCTGTTAATAGGGATTGATGCTAATCCAAAATAAGATTTTCTTCAAATGATATAATTACAAGAATTTTTTTTATTTGTACAATTGTAAGTTGACCTACAATAATTTTATATATGTCTTCTCATATGTGAAGAGTCTTTTTAAGACTATTCCTAGAGTGTATCATTAATTTATGAAATAAAAAATTTATTTTAGCTTGAGTTTTATTCTCATAATGTATATAATAGATAATAACGACGCAGTGTCATGTGTTTAAGGTTTAAAATATCGGGACGTTTCAGCCGATACAGGCCGGGTTTGGTACTAATCGGCACATTGGCACGCTAGAATTAAAAGAATGCTCCATATCGACCCTGTATCTGGTCAATACATGCCTGATACGCCTGATACAGAGAATTTTTCGGTTACTTTTGTTTTTCTCTCCTTCCATTTACACTAGTATCCATAGCACAGGCCCGATATGCACAACTTATTTACATAAAATATTATTCAAGTAAATGAAATTAACTTAAGATATTTATGCAAATAAGGTTATACCTTCCATTTGAATTCAATAAAAATTATCATAGATCCAAATTCCTGAAGAATAAAAGTCAACTTTTAAGTCCAAGAACAAAATCTTCTTTTAAGCGGTTTTTAGGGATTATGTCCAAATTTCAACTTTCTAATTGGAAGGTATTTCTCAATATTAAAATTATAAATTCTACTATATCAAAACATTACCAAAACCTAAAAGTCCAGTTAAAAAGGTCTATAATATTTTAGTTTTAAAAAATATATTCAGATACAGGGTCAAAAAGTCAACTAACAGTGTAACGGTTCAACATCAAAAGATTTACATACAAGCTTATAATTTATGGTTGTAATTCAATACATTCTTATTTAACTCATTGAATGTATGATTTTAATATCTAGATTGTATTCCCTATACTTGGCTAAGTGATATTGATTTGTATTTCAATACCCGTTTATCAGCAATCACACATTTTTTACCTTAATTTTTTTTAACTCTCATATGTATGGTTATAAATGTAGTTGTCATTTAGTTTGTGTTTAGCTTATATCTTCATTACAAGAGATTTTATGAAAGGTATCTAAGTTTTTCCTTGCTAAGTTTTTCCTTGTGTATCCAAGTTTTTTTTA
The DNA here is from genome assembly GCA_015143295.1 of Tetracentron sinense. Lineage (NCBI taxonomy): Eukaryota > Viridiplantae > Streptophyta > Magnoliopsida > Trochodendrales > Trochodendraceae > Tetracentron > Tetracentron sinense. The sequence goes on along the minus strand of CM026574.1, from coordinate 2,538,633 downwards.
GCGTTTTTCCACCTAATCCATCTGATACGCCGATATGTATCCTGTATTGGGACTTACTGATATGGCACCCAATACCGATATTTTGAACCATACATGGTTGTTTGTCCATCTCACCATCTCTACCTTCACATCTTGTCCTTCATCTCGGATTAAGTGAGGTGCTACTTTCCACCTTCACATCTTCACCGCCCTATATATTTTATGTTTTTTAGATATTGCCCAAGTATTTCCTTTTTGTTTCCCCCTTTTATTCTCCTTATCTATTATATTCTGAGTTAAGGAGACCGACACTTATCTATTGTACTTTTTTTTTTTGGTCACTATATTGTACTTTTGACCACTACTAGTGGATGCTCATTGCTTGATAGCCCCCTCTCTGCAGGATAGATTGACCCATTTACTTGCAATTGACAAAGGCCTAAATTTTATTGTATGTTGTTGCAGGCATGATTTGCGTGTTCTCTACATAGAGGATGAGTTTGGAGGCCTTTCTTCACTCTGATGATGGCTTATTTGCAAGCAACCTTGCTGTTGGGAACTGGATAGCAATGAATGAGAATCAGGTCAAGGTTCATAGTTCTACACACTGAGATATTTGATACCAACTGCGCCCTCGTTATTTCATAAAATAAAAAATGTCCCTCTTCAGTAGATTCTTTTACAGAAGACCTCCTGATGGTTTGCTAGAATTTATTGACAGAGTATATGGTAAGAAGCATCATCCTCTATTTGAGTTATTAACTTCTTAAGTGGAATTGTAGTTCTACCTCAAGCATATTTACCTACTAACTGATGGCCGCATGCATATTTTCCTAACTCTTATGTTCATGTGTGCTTATATGCAGTTTTTGATTCCTGCTTTTCGACCGAGGTTTTAGCGGATGGAATGTACCATATTTACTTGCATGAAATTATAACTGAGTTACATGAAGAATACTCAGATTCATCTTTTCTTGCATTCAACTTCCAAGAGGGGGAGAAGAGAAGCCAGTTTACCGAAATTCTAAGCAAGTACGATGTGACCATCATGGATTATCCGCGACAGTATGAGAGCTGTCCTCTCCTTCCATTGCCCTTGATTCAGCATTTCCTACGTGCTTGTGAGAGTTGGCTTTCCCTAGGGAATCATCAAAATATTATTCTGCTCCACTGTGAGTGAGGAGGTTGGCCACTCTTAGCATTTCTTCTATCTAGCTTACTGATTTTTAGAAAATTGCACAGTGGTGAGCAGAGGACTCTTGAAATTGTCCATCGAGAGGCACCTAAAGGTTTCTTACAGCTTCTATCCCCTTTAAACCCGTTCCCGTCTCAGCTTCGTTATCTCCAATATGTAGCCAGGAGAAATATATCTCCAGAATGGCCACCTCTGGAGAGAGCTCTTTCTTTGGATTGTCTCATTCTTTGAGCCATTCCAAGCTTCGATCCCCATAATGGATGTAGGCCAATAATCCGTATTTTTGGTTGAAATCTCCTCAGCAAGGGTGGGCTTTCAACCCAGATACTTTTCTCCATGCCCAAGAAAAAGAAATCCCTCAGACATTACCGACAGGTAAAAGGTTTTTTGCATGAGTATGTGAAATTAGTTTCTATTTATCATACCATCTTGTACCCATACAGTGTTTGGTTCAAGGAGATGTTGTATTGGAGTGTCTGCATTTAGAATTGGATCCAGAAAGAGAAGTTATGATGTTCCGTATAATGTTGAACACCGCTTTTATTCGATCCAACATATTGATGTTGAACTGTGAGAACCTGGACATTTTTTGGGATTCAAAGGAGAGTTATCCAAAAGGCTTTCGAGCAGAGGTGAATGAGGTCTTCACCCAGGTCATGGGGCCGGACACGCATGGGCGGGTTCGTACATATGGACTGGGTGTTAAACCCTCCCAGTTACACTCTGCAGATTCTGACCAGTGGAGGAGGAGGGCCGAAGAATTGGCTAGCCAGAACGAGAGTTTGGTGGCTAAGCGAGATGAGATGCGGGCTGAGTTGACTACCCTTCACTCCAGGATGAAGGTGTTTGAGGACTGGATGTCCCATATGGGCGGCGCATCACATATCCCCTCTGGATTGACACCTGTCCCATATATGGATCCTGATGCTACACAGACTCCAGATGATATAGACTCTCTATGACACTCTCTCTCTCTGACTTCTCTACTATCGACACTGTTTGGTTAATATTAGTCCCCGTACACTTTCTTATTAAAGACCATTGTTTTTTATGCTCTAGATGTCCCATATTTTACTTCATATGCATATGGATGTCCCATATGCTTATTTTACTTTATATCAGTTGTTGGACTGAATGGATGTACAGGTTTTTTTATTACAGATGTTGAATGTGAAAACAGGTTGAAAATTTGATTGTTTTGTAGGTTTTAAGTTGAAAATGTGAATAGATGGGTAATGTGAATGCATGGATCGATGTTTAGGTTGAAAATTAGATTGTGATGTACAGGTTTTATATAGGTATTGATTGCAGGTGTTCGGATTTGTATACAGGTTGCAGGTGTTTGGATGGGTCATTTGTTGAAAATGTGAATGGATGAATATATTGATTGCAGGTTTTGTACAGGTACAACTGTAACAGACTTAAAAAATATATATATACATATTAGTGACGGAAATATTTCCGTCACTAATACCTCAAGCTAATTAGTGGCGGACATATTTCCATCACTATTTGAGTTAATAGTGACGGAAATATTTCCGTGTCTATTAATGTATTAGTGACGGAAATATGTCCGTCTCTAATGTTCTTATTAGTGACAGACATATTTCCGTCACTATTACATTAATAGACACGGAAACATTTCCGTCACTATTACATATACTAGCAACGGACATATTTCCGTCACTAATAAGTTAATAGTGACGGAAATATGTCCGCCACTAATAGTGACAGAAATATGTCCGTCACAAATTCGTTGCCGTCACTAAATTCTGACTTAGTCATTAGTGACGGACAGTTTCCGTCACTAATTAGCGACGGACATATTTTTCCGTCTCTACATACCTTTAGCCACGACAACAATTGAAACGGATGAGTGACGGATGATTTTCCGTCACTGCCCGGTAAATTTCTTGTAGTGAATGGTTAGTATCCTACTGTGTACACAGTAGGATTCTTCAATACAGAAACTGAAGAATAGACTATTCATCTTTCATTTTGTAATGACTTCATTGAGTGACCTCTTTCCCTAGAAAGAAACCACTTAATTATCATCTTTTGCTGTTGCATTTGAGCAGATCCTGACATGCTTGAAGTAGGAAATGGAGGAATGAATAAAGATGAATACATAGTCCACTTTAGCATATGGGCCATTTCCAAGGTAGTAGAGATTTTTTCGCTGTATATATTTTTCCCCTTATATATATATATATATTTAAAATAAATAAATAAAAATATTTGTAACGATTATTGCACAGGCTCCCCTTCTGATTGGATGTGATGTGCGGAATGCAACAAAAGAAACGATGGAGATCATTTCCAATAAGGAGGTTATCGCCGTTAACCAAGGTAAATACATGTGTCATTCTAGAGATATTTTTATTTCTAATAAATTATAGCTTTTATAAGTAGAGTAGTTCTCCAATGTCTAAACCCAACCAATGTTGAATAGATCCCCTCGGTGTTCAAGCGAAAAAGGTTAGGATGGAAGGTGATCTTGAGGTACGTACGTCAACAATGTCTAGCTACTATAGAAAATCCACTGCTACTGAATGAGTACAAGATTCAGCTGACGCATCTCTCTCTACTACAGGTTTGGGCTGGACCCCTTTCGGGCTATAGGACAGTTGTTCTCCTACTCAACCGAGGTTCATGGCGTTCTGCTATAACTGCCAACTGGGACGACATCGGAATCCCCCCCAACAGTGTCGTTAAGGCAAGAGATGTTTGGGAGGTATTTTCAAATGACCAAGCCTTACTATATCTCTATGCTTTTTTATGTGTTCATCTCTTTCATGCATTAACCACCTTTATTGGGTTTTGCTCATGCAGCATACAACACTGAAGACACAATTCATTGGTAACATCACAGCTACCATGGATTCTCATTCATGCAAGGTGTATGTCTTGACGCCTATTTCTTGAGTTTCCGATTTCCGCCTTACCATTGCAGGCGAATGTTTATGTTTTGATTTGTCTTTCCTTCAGTCCAGTGCCATTGTTGCTTGATGAAACAGACATAGTTGAATAGTTACCAAGTCCCTAATTGACTGGTTACAGAGGATATTTTGATTAGAAATATAGAGGAGGATGGAATTATCCTTTTTATCATATATTTATTTCTACTTTACTGTTTTATTTATCCTCTACTAATTAATGCAATATGCTGTTGCAACCATATAGTAGCAGCAGGTATTTTTGAGATCAATGAAAAAGGATATGAGACGAAGTACTCAATATCTGCACACCCTTTTACTCTGTTTTAGGCAAGGAACCTTCAAAATTTGGAAAGCCCTTTTAAGTCATAACCTGCTGTACTAAGGGCCTGTTTTGATAAACTTCTTTAAGGAAAGAAGAACTTCTCCAGGAGAATTTCCAAGAAAAGTAACTTTGAAAAAAGTCTACAAAGTCAATTTGAAGAAAAAAAAAGTGATGTTTGGTTTGCACTAGAAGTAACTTCTTAACATTAAAAGTCAAATGTTGACTTCCCACACAAGTTTTGCTTGGCTAGCTTCCTAGAAACAGTTGTGTTTTTCCCGATTTCTAAGGGCTTTTGACTTTTTGGAGCTAAAGGTCACATCAATTTAGAGCAAGGGCCCGTTTGGCATCACTCCCAAAGAACAATTCTTTATTCCCTGGCAATAAAATCTTAAGAGTTTCTATTCCCAGGAATAGAAAATTGTTCTTGGGAGTGATGCCAAAAGGGCCCCTTTACTTCCATACAAACGTGAGAAGAGAAGCACGACAATGGAAGATGCAATCTTTTTTTTGGTAGGAAACTAATAATTTATTCAAATAAAGGAACGATGTACATGGGCCTGGAGGTTATAACCTCTACCATAAAAGATCAGATTTTCCTTGGTACGTATTCCAGTTTGAAAAAACTTTGATGCCTCCACATTTGCTATTTTTGCAAGATTATGAGCTTCTGAATTTTGAGATCTACGCATCCACGAAATAGAGGAATTTGAGAAATTTCTCCATTAAATTTTGATGTCTTCAAAGATTGACTTGATATCCCAATGAGGGGGCCCTGCATCCTCACAAATAGCATGCATAATAGATTGAGAGTCACCTTCGAGGATGAACTTATTCCAATTATTTTGGAGGCAGAGCATCAACCCCAGAAAAACCGCTTTTGCCTCAGCTTGTCTCACATTGCTAGGGCAGATGGGAAAACAAAACGAAACAACACACCTGCCAGTATGAGTCCGAGCCAGCCCACCCACGCTTGATATGGAGCCATCCGCAGAAGAAGACCCATCCACATTAATCTTCAACCAACCACTCGGAGGGGCGATCCATTGAAAATTATTTGAATCAGCTTCTGGAGGTCTAGACATTAAAGAAGTGAAGATATTTGAAGCCGGGTTAGCATTTTGAGCGGAAGAGACTAACCCCAGAGCATACACATTTGCTCTCTCAACTGTATCGCGAGGATCAGGTTTGGATTTCTCAAAAATAAACTCATTTCTAGTTTTCCAGATCATCCACAGCACACAAATAATTCTTATAGTTGCCTCAAAATTATTAGCCTTAAACATATTTCCTTTCGACCACCGGTCCCACCACTTCTCCATAGATACGACATTGCCCTTTTCACTATGATAGCTAATTGATGATCCAAACCATACACATCTTGCAAACTCACATTCGAGGAAAAGATGAACTCCAGACTCGAGTTCATTTCCACACATTTTGCAAATCGGGTCAACATCAATATTCCTCCTTTTAAGATTTTCCCCTACTGCCAGAATATCTGAAATACACCTCCAGATGAATAAAAGCAATTTAGGAGGAAGCGGGATCTTCCATAATGAACTCCATCTTGAGTCCTGGATATTATCTGTGGATGAGGATGCATTTTTTAGTCTCCAAGGGTCATTCATGGTAGCCAAATGATAAGCAGATTTTACACTAAAAACTCCCTTGGGTTCAAAGTGCCATACCCATGAGTCTCTTACACCAAGGACACTAGGTTGAATCTCCCATATATTCTTTCTCTCTATGCTGGAAAATAAATTGCAGATAAGTTCAGTTTTCCATTGTTTTGAAATAGGGTCAAGAAAATGAGAGACTCTATTGAAAAGGCACCCCTCTGGTTTTGGGGATACGGCTAGAAAATGAGGCATATTTGGTAGCCAAGGATCTTTCCAAGGATTAATTGAGAAGCCCGAACCGACCTGTCGCCGGATACCAAGCTTGAGAAGGTCCCGCCCATAAAGGATGCTTTTCCAGCCCCAGGATTCTTTGTAACAACTTCTAGCATGCATAAAATCATTGTTAGGAAAATAGAGAGACTTTAAAATTCTGCTCCACAAGAGGTTTGGCATGAGAGTCAATCTCCAAGCTTGTTTTGCTAGCAGAGCCTGGTTGAAGAAAGCCATATTTCTGAAACCAAGACCCCCAGTAGATTTGGAATAGCACATTTTTCTCTAGCTTTGCCAATGGATTCGACTTTCCTCCTCTTTTTGACCCCACCAATACTGAGATATCGCTGAATTAATAAAGTCGAACCATTTAGATGTTATTTTGAAACAGCTCATAGCATAACAAGGAATAGATTGAGCCACTGCTTTGATCAATATAGCTCTCCCAGCTTGTGATAAAAGAGAACCTTTCCATCCTTTGATTTTAGAGAGTATCCTTTCCTTTAGATACCCAAATAATTTTGTTTTTGATCTTCCGAACATTGTTGGTAGACCCAAATATTTGTCTGGAGGGGCTAGAGATGGAATATTCAGATGGGCTGACAGAGATAATCTTTTTTAGAATCTTAAGAATGAGGGAAAGAGAGATGTGAGAAAGTACAAAAGGAGAGAACGTAGAGTGGAGAGAGAAAATTATAAGACGACAAAATTACCCATAATTTGGTATAAAACCTCAAGGACATTCTAACTATAAACTTTAGTGAAATTTCGGCTATAATAAAATTTAACAGCATTTTGGGTATAAAACTTGAGGGATATTTTTTACAAATAAAAGAAATAAAATATAGGTACTTTTTAAATAAGATAAATTTCAATCATTTCTAAATTCTCATTCTTTTTATATTAGTTAAGGATAGTTTTTTAATTAAGAAAATTTTCAAATCAATGTTTTTAAGTCTCCAACTCCCTTTAAATATTAGTAAAGGGAAAATTTGAAATTAAAAATGAATTTCAATCAACTTTTTAAGTCTCTTGTATTAATAGAGGACAATTTTGAAATAAAGTCAAAATTCAATCAACCTTTCAAAATATTATTCTTTCTTTAAATAGGATGCCCGAATAGGGCATAGCATCTTCACGTGCAAAGGTGTTTCACTAAGGAGGTGATAGCATGCATCACCACATTTCGTTGGGCGGTAAGCGTCCACCTTTCCAATTTGCCATGTGTCACTCGAAGACCCATTAATTGTGGTTGAGATTCACTCACCCTTAGGGTTTATGGATCGACCATTGATTGAAGTTAACTGCAAATTAAGTTCCACTCCTTTATAGATATCATTAGTCCTTACTATCAGAAATTTGATGATAAAAAATGCATTCAAAGAAAATATTGAAGTTAAAGATGTCAAATGATCACTGGCTAGTTGACAACTCAATGTCTGGGGGATCATGTTTAGGGCTTTTCTCATTATATATGAACATGAATATGTGACTTAGACATGTCTGTTAGTATAAATAAGCTAAAGATACAGCAAATCTGATATACAAATACATATGTGAATTATTTTCATGTATTACGAAACATACTTTTAGAAATAATATCGTTGTCATGCATAGAGAACTGTAGAAATAATATATTTAGATAAGCTCCATCATGTAATTGTTAATAATTAAGTAGAAAATCTAAGAGCATCTCCAACCCTACACCATTCACATTCTCTTCGCCAGTTTGGGGAATGTAAAGGGCTTCTGCGACGCTCCAACAGGCTCATTAAACACAATTGCCATTTTATGGAAACAGTTTTTGCTCACCAAATGTGGCAAGCATTTCTTTTAAAATAAAGTCCATTGAAAGCGTTTTCAGGAGCTTCCAATTTGAGTGAGAAGAAATATGGAAGAAATCAGGAGTGCTGTTGAAGTTCCACCTTCAAAAAGTGGAGAAAATTTTTAGGGAGCTTCCCATTTTAAAGAAAAAATAAAGAAACTTTTTTGGTGTTGGACATACTAACACAAGAGTACAACACGGGCATCCAAACTTTCAGAATATAGCAAGGCCTTTGTTACATAGTATAAAATACAATAATAAGGGAGAATACAATTAGAATAATGAAACACGACAACATGATAAGATAAGTTGCAGAAAGAGTAAGCATTTACTTAAAACTTATAGGTACCATCTCTTGATCATCTTGTTGGTCTAGGGTCTAGAAGTGCATATGCTACATTATTTGTTAAGGTATTCATAATTAATATTTACGATGTTCCACTCTAGAAGCCAGTGAAGGGGAAAATTAGAATGTTCCTCCACTTCTGGTGTAGCCATGGAAGCAATATCCTTGCTCTCAAGTAGGATCCACCCAAATTATCAAAATCTCCAATTTTTAAAGTTTGTTCCAAAGGTTATTTTTGATCATTTCGCAGCCAATTCAAAATTGTCAATATAATTCTGATTTCGAATAATATTCAAAAGATTGATTTAAAATCTAAGGGAAACAATCAAATCTAGGTTAATTAAAGTTTAGTGGCAGAACTTTAAATATCAGAAAATCTGTAATTTACAGATTTCTAAGGCCCATGCGATGATGCTGCCGGCCCGCCGGAACTACTAATTTCCCGACACACTAAATCAATTGGATAATAAGAGGATCAGTCGCTTTTCTACCATGTTGAGTTGGAGAAAACTAATAAACTAATTCCTTTAATTAAGAATAACCCAAACCGGACAACTAATTCAAATTAAATATTAAGCAAAGTTAACTTTTTAATCACCATAAAAATGGTCGATTCAAAACTAAGTTAATCTGTCCAGGATCACAAAAGATGTGATTATTCACCTTAATACCTCATGGGCTTTATCTATGATATTCCAGTTTATTTGCGTTTTTTTACAATGACGACTTTCACCCAACTTGTTTTGACAAGGTCATAACAAAACAAACGATATTTTAACATTGATAGCTCATTTTCAAATTTTTTTTGTAACGATCCCAAATCGTTGCGTGATTAAAACAAGAAATTAAATAGAAAAGAGAGGAGATAAATCAAAGGGAAATCCAGACCTTTGTTTTACATTAGAGAGAGAACATCTCTTAACATCCATGTTGAAACTAGTGAAAATTCTCATTGCTCAACATGAGTGTTTACACCGTATATAGTTTACTGGGTTTTGCTCATGCAGCATACAACACTGAAGACACAATTCATTGGTAGCATCACAGCCACCATGGATTCTCATTCATGCAAGATGTATGTCTTGATGCCTATTTCTTGAGTTTCCGATTTCCGCCTTACCATTGCAGGCGAATGTTTATGTTTTGATTAGTCTTTCCGTTAGTCCAGTGCTGTTGTTGCCTGATGAAACAGACATAGTTGAATAGTTACCAATTCCCTAATTGCTGGTTACAGAGGATATTTTGATTAGAAATATAGAGGAGGATGAAATTATCCTTTTTATCATATATTTATTTCTACTTTACTGTTTTATTCATCCTGCTAATAAATGCAATATACTGTTGCAACCGTAAAGTAGCAGCAGGTATTTTTGAGATCAATGAAAAAGGATATGAGACGAAGTACTCAATATCTGCACAGCCTTTTGCTCTGTTTTAGGCAAGAAACCTTCAAAAATTTGGAAAGCCCTTTTAAGTCATAACCCGCTGTACTAAGGGCCTGTTTCGATAAACTTCTTTAAGGAGAGAAGAACTTCTCCAGGAGAATTTCCAAGAAAAGTAACTTTGAAAAAAGTTACAAAGTCAATTTGAGGGAAAAAAAGTGATGTTTGGTTTGCACTAGAAGTAACTTCTTAACATTAAAAGTCAAAGTGTTGACATCCCACACAAGTTTTGCTTGGCTAGCTTCCTAGAAACAGTTGAGTTTTTCCCGACTTCTATGGGCTTTTGACTTTTTGGAGCTAAAAGTCACATCAATTTAGAGCAATCTAGAATCCACGGATTTGGTGCTTTGGTCAGGAGGTGGCGTCCAAGATGGAGATAAAGGCTATGCCCAATTTCTTGTTAATGAGGGCAGGAGTCCCAAGAAGATAAGCTAGTGGAAGCTAATCTTGAGGAGATAAGGAAAAGGATTGATGGATTTGCTCATTCCATTCGTCCATATATTCTCAGTTGATGTGTGGATGTTCTTAGCTTTAATTTTGATACCTGATGGGTTTTTTTTTAATATTTTTTTTGTGTGGAGGTTGAGATGATGGTGTCTGAGATTTTGTGTCTCTTCTCAATCTCAAATCATGTAATTTGGAGCTACTGCTTTAGTGCTGTAAATGTTGTTTGAAATGAAAGAGATATTGTACATATGACCAACAATACCAAAATTACCTTCTTATTGGATTTTATCTCATTTCAGATCATGAGCTCTGATTTCCAAGACAGCAAACACACTAACACCCTTCAATTCAAGCGTTTAGAATTATTTGTATAAACATGATTCTTGTTTAGGTAATTTACGCCATCTTGACCATAAACCTCATTAGTTTATAGAGGTCGTGTTTGACATGCACAAGCTACTGCTACAAATATATTTGCATCGCGTCTCGGCGGTTAGAAAGTTGTGCTGAACCCACATGAGAAATCTGGTTTCTATGAGAAAAGTAAAACCTTAGAATCCCACAAACCAGAAAACCTCAAAAGAGATGCTTTAAAGTTCAGAGATCAATAGATAGAATTTGGGATGAAACCCACATGAGCAGGGAGTGTTGGTTTGAGTGAAATGTTGGTTTCACTCATAAACAATATAATTTGTAGGGTTTCTTTTGGAAGGAAGTACAGTGCGATTGGTCACTGGGAGTAATTTATGTTATTTGTGACACCCAATTAAGGCTTTGTTTCGAAGCCCCCAATTAAATAGCATGTGTAGCTAGCTCACTTATGAATAACAAGCTGTCAAGTTTCTTCAGCTCTCCGGATTCATCATTATTTGAACCACCTTCCGGAGTGTTGTTTTCAAATCCAAAGGATTGGTCACTGGGGACATTTTCTAACCAAAGGAGTCGTCCACTATGTGTGAGTCCATTTCTGGGAGTAACTTGATCAAGAAAGTTGAGGCGTACAACAATGTATATAACGCCTGTTTAAAGCCAAATAATAACATGCCTCATATTCAAAAGCCTTTAAGCAACGGGATCTGTGCACCTTATAATGGTTCAAGAATGACTCTCCTAGGAAGGTCATCAGGTGGGCCATTGGTTGATATTTCAAACATTGGCACAGCTTACAGCAGTCAGAAACATATTACTTCAAGGGAAGGTATACAAAACAGTGGAACTGGGAACCCATGCTAATAACTAGAACATGGAAACAATAATAAACAAATAGAAAATCCCTGGGAGACTTGAATGCATCTGTCGCTGCTGTTGCATTCACAGATTCATGTTCAGCAATGAGGCTATCAACCCTCTCTTCACACTTTGGTGCAAGCTCCTCCTGAGCAAAGTCCAGAGCTTCAAAAATTCTGATCCAAAAACAACATAAATTTCAGACATTTCACAGCAATTACACATTGAGAATCAAGCTCCAAAAAACACTGATTGATTTTCCCATGACAAATTTTTCCCCTTAAATAATAAAGGAAAGAGACTTGATTTTGAAGTGGGCCTAAAATAAGACACTCTTTACTTGCTATGTAAATCAGACAAAAGAACCTATATGCTTCTTAGACAGATGTAACGTCGGAACGCACAATGCAACTATGTCTGATGGAAGTAACAAGCTGTAGAATCTGCAAATTAAATTGAATATCTGAAGAAATGAAAAGGTAACTAACAAGCTGGAGTTGAATTACAACTACAACTTGTCGAGCGGCTTGAGCCATGGGCTTGATTAAAACATATTTTGGAGATCACAAGGTCAAGAAGCACTCATGTTTTATGATAATTAGAAATAAAACTGAGGGGGAGCAATAACAAAAATGAAACAAGAATATTTTGTCAAAAATTTCACCCAAGGCGACTTGCATGAATGAATAAACAACAGTGGAACCCACACAACAGATGCCTCTTTGCATCAAATCCTTGCTCATGATCTCTGACTTTGGTGTCTTAATGGGAACTTGATGTGCATAACGGAATACATTTCTGGTTGGTTTGTTATGAAACTCCAGCAATAGTTGCTGAAGGAACCGAACTCCGGTTGAATCTGCCAAAGAAGAGCAAATCATATGGAAATATTAATTATAGGAGAGCATACTTGGATCTATATACAACAGATTAAAAGAGGTCATTTAGGCCAACATTAAGGCATTTAACTATTCTCCACAACTGCATCAAAGTTCACAAAAAGTTTCCTGCCAAAGGGATCCAACAAACAAAATTGAACACCGATAAAGCTGAACTTTTCATTAGAGCTAAAAGTGATAAGAGGAACTAGAGAGTGATGTACCTAAATAAGTCTCTCTTGTTAAGAATAGTTGGCCAGCTGAGTTCTGCCAATGCCTCTGATAAAACAAGCAGCTCAAATAGCTTTCTGTCATCATGAATCGGAACTCCCCATTCATCATCGTGGAAAGAAGTATAGAGTGGGTCTGTAAATAACATACCAGGATAAATGGAGAATTATAAAGAGTAAGATATATAAATAACAAATTAAGAACATGCTGCCATAACTTGAAGAATATTGAGAAATACATCTATTTTTCGCCCCTACCCCAAGTGTAGAAGGTGATACTTGGGTAAAACGTGAAACTAAGGATGAAATTGTCCAAAGCATAAAGACAAATAATAGGATCTGCGTAAGCAGCAATAACCCAGGATCAAAATTAGAAGGATGCACAAATCCTTGATGATGATAAATCTAAATCCTTCAAGTGCTTCTATAGTCATTTCCCAAATCATTGACTGCTGGGATTCATAATTCTCAAAGTTTTGGAAGATGACCTTAGACTGCATCAAGGGAAATAAAATAAGAGATGTAACAGACTAATAAACAAAATTAAAATTTAAAATCACTGAAATCCAGAGAATGTGGACACATTTTCATCATAACATATCATAGAATGCAACCCAAAATAAGAAACAACACATTCCATTAAGTTTCTAAAGGAAAATACCATTTGTTGGTAGTGTGAACTACATAATTGTGCAACACTGTTTCTCATAAGCCATCTAGAAGTGAACAAAATGGTTCTTAAGGAAAATCAACCAAAGTGAATTGATGTTTAGCACTGACAATGTAGGCAGACTTGGGTTGAAACAAGAAGCCAATAAAAAACAACAAAAAGTAAAACAAAAAAAAATGTACCTTTGTTGGATCAAACCAAATCCACTCGTTTGCATCATCCGCTGCGTATCATCTGTGGCTGCATCAGCAATTACATATCAGTTTCCGTGATATCCAAAGAGATGGAAATTCCAAGGTTGAGAAATCTCTATCCATGCATTTATGATCAAATCTTCATATTTGCTCAGCAAGTAAGCAGATCTAAAGAACAAAGTATTATGTATAAAACCAATATTACCATTTTCTTCTCCAAGAATGAGGCTGAATAGACCCCTTAATCCGAAGAGATTGAGAAAATACCTGACAAAAGTCACAAAACAATCGTCAGAAATGATTGTCCATGTATGAACTCCAGACTTAACGTGAAATTCAGAGGAAAGAGTGATTAAGTAGGAGAAATAAAATGTCTTCTTGATCATAAAATTGGAAAAGTACGATGAGCGACTGCTGACATAGCTAACATCAACACTGCTCAAGTCAATTCCATTTTGTAACATTGATCTAAACCTCTGAGTAAGAGGAAAGGGTATCTTGGCTGAGAAAGGAAAATCACGTTAATCAGATCGTTAGAAGATCCAAATAAATATCTTTAAAGAAAGGTAGAGACCAAGAAAAAAGAGCATTAATGGCAAGATGATAAAGCCGTGACTTTAAATAAAAGATAATACACCTTCTAAGGGAAGAAACTAAATAACCCACAATTCTAGTATTTAATAGCGAGATAGAGAAACAAACCTGCCACAAAACTAGAGAAGAAAAAGTTGACCCATGCAAAAGTAAGAGTCTGACCAATAAAGATAATTAGTGATCCCATTTTGAAAAATAAAGTAAAATAGTGATAACACAAATTGCAATACCTGAGGTATGATCATTGAAAGATTTTTCTTCATCATATCCACAGCCATATTCGGATCAGAGAACATTTGTGCCTTCGGATTTTGAGCCTGCCCTTTAGGAACATGCAGCAACCCATTTTCCTGCCATGGCACATAAAAAAAATATATCATAGGATGATGGATTCATCATGATCAAATGGATTTCATCTAGAAAATTCCTACAACATCAATAAATCTGCCTTATCCTAGCTTCTTTTAATTGGGACACAGAAAACATGGCATCCAAAGTATGTAACGAGAAAGCTTCATCTAAGGGGAACAAAAATAGCATCACCTCACATATGTGTGTATTATCTCACGTATGCATTTAGGGCACCTGTTTACTTGACTGTAAGTAACAAAATACCTTACTTCATCTTCCACCCCATCTTTAGATTTTAAAGAAATGCTAGCCCCAGACGCAAGCTTCCAAACTCTCACTGTAGAAGCAACATGTGTCACTACCTTTCCCTCTTACCTTTAGAACCGGTTGAAATCATAACTTCCTCCTTTCTAAAACAAATTGTTCTCGTAACCTGTTGAAGGGCTAGCAAAGATAGGTGTTGCACTTCCACCCATAGTGAAAGTTTGGTAAAAATTTGAAATATCCATCTGGGGTTAGCACACCTCTTGATTTTATTTAGCATGTGTCCTATCTATCTATACTTACTATAATATAAAGAAATAAGACTTCTCTCTCTGCTCTCCAAACCCCAATCTCACTCTGTATGGGGCCACCACCTATCGAGTATCCTCTGATACTCTTGAAGCTCCTTCGGAGTAGGTCTCTCTTCAACATATTCTTCCTCGACCCAAGGCTCCTGAGGATGCTCGCCACAAATGTCGAGAGGACCTGCTGACATAATATATACGGCTGAGTATTGAATACTCCGCGTATACAAACCACTAGATAGTAATGTCATAAACATGAATACAGCATATATATCGCAGTTTAAATCATTTCACATGCATTATTTTAATCAGAGTGCGGAAAACATAATTTAAAAACAATCATGTGCATATATCTCGGAGAAACATCTTCTTTTGCTTTACCATCTTTACTTTATTATGTTCCTTTACATCTTTGCATTACGGGCATTGTAAAATACCTTAGTTTCATTACTTTCCATCTACAGGTATTTAAAATATCCTAGATCCACCTAAGGAGTCAGGCAACTAGTATCCATGTACCCACATAAACTGGGCGGGCCTACTGTTATCCTCACCTTCGGCGACCTTCAGAGTAGACGACCAGTATCCATGATCCTTCCAAGTGGCCTGCTATTTGTCAGAGTCCGACGACCAGTATCCCTTTCCCTTCCAGGTGGCCTGTTATTGTACCTCCTCGATCGGTATTACTCGATTGATTAGTACCCATGTACCCACAGGAGATGGGCGGGCCTTCTATCAACCTAAGATAGATGACTAGAATCAGAGTCTAGGGAAGCTATACGGTTAAGTCCCAGTGAAGGTGTTAGGCACCCCGGGGCACCCATTTACGATGGTTACCTACTTCCTAGGTTTAACCCAAACAAGAAAAAATTAGAGAAATTCCTAAGTAATTTGAGTTATGCTAATTAAGAAGGGAGGAGAAGCAACATCTATCCTAGTTGTTGAACACTCGATTGGGTTGCCTTCAAAACCGGCTAAGCGGAATCAGACCGGTGTAGTTCTTCCGCAGGGCTTACAGTAGTTAAGACTCGTTGCGGATTAAGGTAGTTTAGACTTGTTTCAGAGTGTCGGTAGTATATACTCATTTCGGAGTTAAGGGATAATTTATGTGTTCGTCTCGGAAATTACGGTAGTCTAAGCTCATTCTGGAGCGGACAACATAGTCTTAGGCTCATTTAGGAGCGTCGGGATTGTTTAAATGTTGGTGTCGTCACTTTGTAATGTTTTTGGTCTTTTTGATATTTTCTAATTTTTTGGATAGTAGTTTAGGCTCAATGCAGAGCTGGGGGAGCAGGCAAGCTCGCTAAAGTTATAATTTTGGGTTTTCGGGATATTTAAATGTTTTTCGATTTTTAGGTTTCATTGGGGTACTTTAGGATCGTTTCAGAGCAGTACTTTAGGATCGTTTCGAAGCGGTGGCAGTTTAGGCTCTTACCAAGTCATACCCTAACCAGTTTAGGCTCGTGCAAGTATTGAGCTTACATCTTAGTCTAATCTAGGGTTAATCAAATTTTGTAAGGGTTGTCCTAGAATTATCTTAACATTTGTTTAAGGATTACCCTAAAAAGAGAGTTTCATTAACTATGGCTAACTAACTCAAAAAAGAATTAGGTTTAAGCAAATTAACGTATGTCACCTAATGATTAAGCCTATGGAAACTAACCTAAGGGTTACTTCAAAATCTGATTTTAGGTTAGTTAATACTAACCAAGAAACCAACTAAAGAAAGAATCTTGAAATCCAAATTACATTTAACGTAAACTAAAAATCAGATTTAAAGCATTGAGACAAATCTAACTTAAAACAAACTTAACTAGATTACAGGCTAACCTATTATTAGAAAAGGATATAACCAAAGCTAATATAAAGCTAAACTAAAGGCTAATCTAATACTAAAAGCAGCAGAATTTTTTAAAAATCAAAACTCAAATTGGAATTAATTGAGAGCATATCTAAACTAAACATAACCAATTTAAAACAAAAACAAAGGAATGGGGGGGTGGGTGGAAGGGATATCAACTGCTACTGCTGTGATTGATGGAAAAAGGGATGCAAGTCCAAACCGGAGAAGAGAGTTGGGGGCGCTGTTCCCTACTTGCCGAACCAAAGAAGACCGTTGGGAGGTTCTACTGGTTGCAATTGCTCCTAATCTAGGAATGAATGAGGGGGTTGAAGGGGATGTAGGATGTCGTTGGGCTAAGGCTATGAGGGAGGAGATGGGGGCCCAATGGTTTCTGGTTGGAGGGTAGAGATGGACTGCTCGTGAGGGAAAGTGGGCTAAAGAGCGGACAGTTGTGGGCGTGAACAGGGGCTGTTACTGGGACTGTTACTTGAGGTGAAATGTGGTTGTTTTGCGGACTATTATGGATGTGAACATGTGCTGTGAGCTGATGGATAAGGTGAGCTGGTTGGTGCGGGGCTTTGGGTGTGTACAAAGGGTGAGCCGAGAGGGATTTTCCTCCTCTCTTTTCCTTCTTCTCTTTTCCTTCCTCTCTTTCTCCTTCAACGTGAGAGGGGCTGCAAGCTGCCTAAGAGATTGCGAGAGGAAGAGAGTGGTGTGGTTGAGAGCATTTGGTGGTGGCTTGGGGTTCAACACAAGTATCTTACCTCCTCTTCTCCTCTCTTATGTGAAATGGGGGTGAGAAGGTGAGTGGGTGACGAAACTGGTGGGCTTGTGAGGTGAAGGCTTGGCTTGGGCGTTATCATTATAACATAATATAGCTTCGTAGATCTATAGCTATTGCAGAGTACCAAATCCTTTAATCTATAGTCAACTAAATCAGTTTTCAACTTTACATACATAATCAGAACATCTTACTTTGTAGGCAAAATCTGCACATGCATGAGCTACTCTACGCTATAGCATAAAATTGACTAAAAATTTTCAAACCATAATTTTGCTATCCTATTTAGCAAATAGTAGCCAAAAGCTTAGAAACACTAATTCTTCTGATTAATAGGAATTAAGCAAAATGATTCAATTATTAAAATCTAAAATAAGGGTGAGGAACAACATATCTCTATTTCGGCTGATGCATGGTAGAAAGCACTGCCCTTAAATCCGACGCTGCCCCTCAAGCAAGACTCTAGTGCCCATGGGAGGAAATGTTGTCTTGATTGAATGTGCCTAACAAATAACGCCTGAAAAGTAACAATGTGAGAACTAGCTGATTTGAACAACGAAGAACAAAACGTATTGGGAATTCAGTTAGTGTATGTACACAGATTCTTGTGTATATAACATATATTAGTCCAAACACAAATGTGGAAAAGTATGTCTCTCTAAGCAAGTGTGCATACATTATAAATATCTTAAGAATGCTCATTCGAGTATGTAACAACATGCGTGTTTGAATTCGAAATTTATGGCTTATTAGTTTGATGGTATTGCACTTAAGTGCGTAAAATTTCCCCCTTTCCTTTTGAGGGAATCATCTAGAGAACATTTAAAAATCGAGGTGAGATGAAGGTGCTTTATATCACTCATCACGCATCTATCTGGAACTGTTTCTTATATAACTACCGTACTCTAAACACCACTAACATAAAGATAAATCACAAAAATTTGAACTGCTAAACTAAAAATCAGATTTCTTTGACAAAAAATAATACCCAAAAATTGTGAAGCTTCTCCGGGGAACTCAAGCTCGAAAGTATGACTCTTTTTGATTTTATTACACAAGTCTTAGAAGGGCATACATCGTTTCCAAGATCTAACTAGTTCTACCTGATTTTATTAAGGATAGAATCATGATTACAAAGCTTCACAATGTAAAGTCTCCTGTTGATTCACCAGAACCTTCTTTGTTGCTCAAAAATTTTCTCCAATGGAAGTTGATGGCTCTTCCTGATCACACCTCGGAGTAGGATCACAATCTAACCGTAAGAGAGAAAGAGAGATGTTCGTATGGTTTAAAGGGAGAGAGAGGGCATCTTTAGGATCATGGGGGTATCCAAGTAGAGAGGAGATAAGAGAGGGGCGTTCTAACTATATGGTGGCTTGTTTGGGTTTCTCTAATGAGAGGTCCCATATATATATAGAGGAGAGAGTACTTCTCCTTGTTGAAACACATTTTCTAGTATAAACAAATACTATCTAATTTAAAAAAGAACTATCTTAACTAAACTTAGAAACTATCCTAATCAAATTAGGATTCTCCTTTCCTATTATCTAAATCCTGATTAGATACGGAATAATCCTATTCCAATTTGAAACTAACAACTAGCAACCAAAAAGAAAGGAGGATAGAGAGAGAGAGACATTCTACCCTAAGCGGGTACTTTTCTTACAAACCCTAGTATTAATCTAATTCGTAATTAAATTAATAAATAGAGAGTGCGGGACGTCCCACACTAGGCCGGGTCCACTCTCTTACACTCTATCCTCTTTAATATTTATATCACATATTAACAATAATGCTACTATACAATATAGTAGAAAACATGGATGAAACTAATAACTTAAATTAAGGATTTGGGCAGCTCTTAGTGCGTGGGAACTAAAGGGATCCCCTATTTCCGGTTGTGGAACCAAATGCTTCTACTCCAAGATGTAGCCTTGTTACTAGGAAACACTTTAATTCATATTCCATTATGTACTTCAATTTCACTTACGTCTCTGGACTTCCACTAACCACAATAACGTCCATTAAAACATTGCGATCAAACCTTCGGGAAAGAGAGAATTACATATCAATAACTTCTATTACTAAAGTTTGCAGTTTAGTCCTTCCACCAACAAATATTGCATATAACTTATGAGATAATATCTTATAATGTCTTAATCCTTTGCTAATATTGAGAACTCTTTCTGTTGATACTTTTCCTCAAATTGAACTTTCAAAAACGATTTGAAATTCATTAGATGAATAATTATACTTATTTTCTATATTTAGAAAATAATCATTTCGATAAAACCATTTCATCGATAAATACCAGCTAGATTTCCAAGTCCAGTTTGACAAGTATCAACATAACATTTATCCCATTAAGGAGCGGTGGAATCCTTAATGAGTGTCCACACACTTCTTCAAGCATTAGGTACATAAATCAACTTGCCGAATTATTCCCAAACCCAGACTTTATCACTTTGCTTCGAAGCCAGCCCTACGGTGGAACGACGCTAAATAACTTCACAAGATTTGTACCGCCTCCTATTTTGTTTGAAGGGAAGTAGACCCAGGGTAAATATGTGGATAAGTGCCAACGGTCTAGGTCAGAGTGTAGGCAAGCTATACTGTTAAGTCCCGGTGAAGGTGTTAAGCACCCCGCTGCCCCCGTTTACGACGGTTACCTACTTCCTAGGTTTAACCCAAACAAGTAAAAATTAGAAAAATTCCTAAGTAATTTGAGTTATGCTTCTTCTCCAAATGCCAAGTATGTCTAATTAAGCAAGTGTGTATACATTATAATTGTCTTAAGAATGCTCATTTGAGTATGTAACAACATGAGTGTTTGAATTCCAAATTTATGCCTTATTAGTTTGATGGTATTGCACGTAAGCGCTTAAATTTTCCACCTTTCCTTTTGAGGGAATCATCTAGAGCGCATTTAAAAATTGAGGTGAGATGAAGGTGCTTCATATCACTCATCACGCATCTATCTGGGACTGTTTCTTATAGAACTACCGTACTCTAAACTCCACCAACATAAAGATAAATCACACAAAAAAATTTGAACTTCTAAACTAAAAATAATGTTTCTTTGACAAAAAATAATACCCAAAAATTTTGAAGCTTCTCCAGGGAAGTTAAGCTCGAAAGTATGTCTCTTTAATTTTATTACACAAGCTTAGATGGGCATACATCGTTTCCAAGATCTAACTAGTTCTACCTGATTTTATTAATGATAGAATCATGATTACAAAGCCTCACGATGTAAAGCCTCTTGTTGATTCACACGAACCTTCTTTGTTGCCCAAAAATTTTCACCAATGGAAGTTGATGGCCCTTCCTGATCACACCTCGAAGTAGGATCACATCTAACCTTAAGAGAGAAAGAGAGATGTTCGTACGGTTTAAAGGGAGATGGAAGGCGTTTGTAAGATCAAGGGGGCATCCAAGTAGAGAGGAGATAAGAGAGGGGCGTTCCAACTATATGGTGGCTTGTTTGGGTTTCTCTAATGAGAGATCCCATATATATATAGAGGAGAGAGCCCTCCTTTTTGAAACTCATTTTCTTGTATAAACAAATACTATCTAAATTAAAAAGAACTATCTAAAGTAAACGTAGAAACTATCCGAATCAAATTAGGATTCTCCATTCCTATTATCTAAATCCTGATTAGATAAGGAATAATCCTATTCCAATTTGAAACTAACAACTAGCAACCAAAAAGAAAGGAGGACAGAGAGAGAGGGCCATTCCACCCTAAGCGGGTGCCTTTCTTACAAACCCTAGTATTAATCTAATTCTCAATTAAATTCATAAATAGAGAGAGTGTGGGACGTCCCACACTAGGCCTGGTCCACTCTCTTACACTCTATCATCTTTAATATTTATATCACATATTAACAGTAACGCTACTATACAATATAGTTGAAAACATGGATGAAACTAATTAATTAAATTAAAGCATTGAGACAAATCTAACTTAAAAGAAACTTAACTAGATTACAGGTTAACCTATTAACAGAAAAGGATATAACCAAAGCTAATATAAAGCTAAATTAAAGGCTAATCTGAAACTAAAAGCAGCAGAATTTTTTTCAAACCAAAACTAACATAGGAATTAATTGAGAGCATATCTAAACTAAACATAACCAATTTAAAACAAAGGAATGGGGGGTGGGGGGGGGGGGGGGGGGGGGGGGGGAAGGGATATCAACTGCTATTGCCGTGGCGGATGGAAAAAGGGATGCAGGCCCAAACTGAAGAAGAGAGTTGGGGGCGTTGCTGAGCGGGTTCCCTACTTGCCGAACCAAAGAAGACCGTTAGGAGGTTCTACTTGTCGCATTTCTCTCTGATCTGGGCATGAATGAGGGTGTTGCAGGGGATGGAGGATGCCATTCGGCTGATGCTACGAGGTAGGAGATGGGGGACCAATGGTT
Source organism: Tetracentron sinense (assembly GCA_015143295.1). NCBI lineage: Eukaryota > Viridiplantae > Streptophyta > Magnoliopsida > Trochodendrales > Trochodendraceae > Tetracentron > Tetracentron sinense. The sequence continues at coordinate 2,516,487 of CM026574.1, read as the reverse complement.
GCTGGTCTGAGGGCAGAGATGGACTGCTCGTGAGGGAAGATGGGCTTAAGAGGGAACTGTTGTGGGCGTGAACAGTGGCTGTTACTGGGACTGTTAGGGGAGGTGAAATGTGGTTGTTTTGAGGACTATTACGAGTGTGAACATGTGCTGTGAGTTGTTGGAGAAGGTGAGCTGGCTAGAGGGGGGCTTTGGTGTGTGTACAAAGAGTGAGCCGAGAGGGATTTTCATCCTCTCTTCTCCTTCTTTTCTTTTCCTTCCTCTCCTTCTCCTTCAACGTGAGAGGCGCAATGAGCTGCCTAAGAGATTGCGAGAGGAAAAGAGTGGTGTGGTTGAGAGGATTTGGTGGTGCCTTGGGGTTCAACACAAGGATCTTACCTCCTCTTCTCCTCTCTTATATGAAATGAGAGAGAGATGGTAAGTGGGTGGCGAAACTGGTGGGCTTGTGAGGTGAGGGCTTGGCCATGGCGTTATCATTATAACAGAATATAGCTTTATGGTTCTATAGCTCTTGCACAGTACCAAATCCTATAATCTATAGTAACCTAAATCAGTTTTCAACTTTACATACTTAATCAGAACATCTCACTTTGCAGGCAAAATTTGAACATGAATGAACTACTCTATGCTATAGCATAAAATTGACTAAGAATTTTCAAACCAGAATTTTGCTATCCTATTTAGCAAATAGTGGCAAAAAGCTCAGAAACTCTAATTCTTCTTATTGGTAGGAATTAAGCATAATGATTCAATTATTTAAATCTAAAATAAAGGTGGGGAACAACATATCTCTATTTCGGCTGATGCATGGTGGAAACCACTGTCCTTAAATCCGACGTTGCCCCTCAAGCAAGACTTTAGTGCACAAGGGATGAAATGTTGTCATCTTGGTTCAAAGTGCCCAACTAATAAAGCCTAAAAAGTAACAATGTGAGAAGAAGTTGATTTGAGCAACGAACAACAAAACACATTGGGAATTCAGTTAGTGTATGTACACAGATTCTTGTGTATATAAGATATTTTAGTCCAGACAAAATTCCGGATAAGTATGTCTCTCTAAGCAAGTGTGTATACATTATAAATATCCTACGTGTATGTAACAACATGCGTATTTGAATTCCAAATTTATGCCTTATTCATTTAATGGTATTGCACATAAGCGCTTAAATTTTCCACCTTTCCTTTTGAGGGAATCATCTAGAGAGCATTTAAAATTGAGGTGAGAGGAAGGTGCTTCATATCACTCATCACTCATCTATCTCGGATAGGCATACATCATTTCCAAGATCAACTAATTCTACCTGATTTCATTAATGATAGAATAATGATTAGAAAGTTTCATGATGTAAATTCTCCTGTTCATTCAAATGAACCTTCTTTGTTGCTCAAAAATTTTCTCCGACGGAAGTTGATGGCTCTTCCTTTTCACACCTCGAAGTAGGATCACAATCTAACCGCAAGAGAGAGAGAGATGTTCGTCCGGTTTAAAGGGAGAGAGAGGGCGTCTGTGAGATCAAGGGAGCATCCAAGTAGAGAGGAGATAAGAGAGGGGCGTTCCAACTATATGGTGGCTTGTTTGGGTTTCTCTAATGAGAGGTCCCATATATATATAGAGGAGAGAGTCCTTCTCCTCTTTGAAACACATTTTCTAGTATAAACAAATACTGTCTAATTTAAAAAAGAACTGTCTAAACTAAACTTAGAGACTATCCTAATCAAATTTGGATTCTCCTTTCCTATTATCTAAATCCTGATTAGATAAGGAATAATCCTATTCCAAATTGAAACTAACAACTGGCAACCAAAAAGGAAGGAGGACAGAGAAAGAGGGAAATTCCACGCTAAGCGGGTGCCTTTCTTACAAACCCTAGTATTCATCTAATTCTCGATTAAATTAATAAACAGAGAGTGTGGGAAGTCCAACACAAGGCCGGGGTCTACTCGCTTACACTCTATCCTTTTTAATATTTATATGACATATTAACAATAATGCTACTATACAATATAGTAGAAAGGATGGTTGAAACTAATTAATTAAATTAAAGATTTGGGTAGCTCTTAGTGTGTGGGAACTAAAGGGATCCCCTATTTCCGGTTGTGGAACCAAATGCTTCTTCTCCAAGATGTAGCCTTGTTACTAGGAAACACTTTCCAATTCATATTCCATTATGTAGTTCAAATTTCATTTACGTCTCTGGACTTACATTAACCACAATAACGTCCATTAACACATTGTGATCAAACCTCCGGGAAAGAGAGAATTACATGTCAATAATTTATATTACTAAAGTTTACAGTCTAGTTCTTCCACCAAAAAATGATGCATATAACTTACAGGATAATATCTTATAATGTCAAAATGCTTTGCTTATATTGAGAACTCGTTCAGTTGATACTTTTCGTCAAATTGAACTATCAAAAATGATTTGAAATTCATTAGACGAATAATTATACTTATTTTCTGTATTTAGAAAAAATTCATTTCGATAAAACCATTTCAACGATAAATACCAGCTGGATTTCCAAGTCCAGTTTGACAAGTATCAACAGAACATTTACCCCATTAAGGAGTGGCGAAATCCTTACTGAGTGTCCACACACTTCTTCAAGCATTAGGTACATAAATAAACTTGTGAATTATTCCAAAACCATGAATTTGTACCAAATGTTCCAAGTCAGGCCCCACGGAGAGGAAGGCCGCTAAAAACTTCAGAGCAAGTCAACTGCTTATTTTGATTTCTTTAATCAAATTGTTTGCAATACTTTTACGAGTTCGAACAAAGTACACTGCTTATTTTGTATATTATTTAATCACATTGTTGAATAGGTTTTTATAATACATATTTGTTTCATTTTCCTCAAATTTTCTTGGAATTTTTTTGATTTTTTTTTTCGAATTACCCTTACTGAATTATTCTCGAACCTCGAACTTTGTCACTTTGATTTTATATACTTGTCATGGTCTTTTACCATATAATATTTTACACTTGTATATCCAACAAAAAAAAGTTTGCAAATAGAAGAAGAAAGTAGAGATGAACCGTATCAAGTATGTTTCCTTCATGTTAACCTTTCTTCTCTCTCGCTCAATGAGTGGATCAATTGCTCCCTCTCTCTCTCTCTCTCTCTCTCAGTTTGTGGGTAGCCACATGGTCCTCATATTTTGTTTGCATTGTCTTTAAAGGGATCACCTATACAACTAGGCTTAGGCGGCCTAATAACAAAAAAGGATTTAAATGTCCCAAATTCCTTCTAGCGCCACAAAAAATCTCATAAACTCATATTTAAAGGGGTCTTATATAATTTAAATAAGTGGAGGCCCATAATTATATGTTTTAATTACTTTTCTCGAGTATAATTGAGAAAAGAAGAAATAAGAGTAAGAGGTATGACCTCTCCCTCTCTTCCCCCTGTTCTACGTCACTATCAGACTATTTAATTATTATTTTTATTTAGTATTACACTCTCCCTCCTCTTCTCTTCTCCTCTCTTTCCCTCTCCTGTCTCTCCTGTTCGGCTTTCATTGTAGATTGTTGTTTCTTTAAATTTTTTTATCCCTCACAATCCCTCTTCCTCTCTTTTGACAATTATGTAGACTTTGTTTTTTTATGTTATGTCCTTTTTTTTTCAACACTTGAAATTCCCTTTATTATTCCTAGAATTGTCTTCAATGATGAATCTATCAAAGTGCATATTGACAATGGAGATTTTGCACTTTATATGAATTGGAGGGCCCTTTATTCAAGGAAATGCATTATACATAGATCTCATATTGGGGGAATTTCTACAACAAAAAGTTCATCAGGCGATGCCTTGGGCATCTCAAGCGATCGCTTCAGCGTCTATGTGGTTTATGGCCTCAAGTCGCCTTGACAACCATATTTTCTCTATTTCCAAATCATACAAGATATAGCGCTAGGTAGAATCGACCAAATCACCTCTCGAGCATCATTCACACTTACCAAGGACCAACAAGATAAGAAGTTGTGAAAGGAACAAGGAAAGACCTAGTTCACCCCCAATCAGGAGAGGAAATATCCCCATATACCAAACATAATAGGACAATGCAATAACAGATGATTAAGAGACTTTTCCGCTTGGAGACACATAAAACAACAATTAACTATCCTCCACCCTCTATTATGTAAGTGATCACATGATAGCATTTTATTCAGAGCTGCATTCCACACAAAGAAGGATACCTTAGAGGGAATGCCAGGATTCCACACAATCCTATTTGGAAACGGCCCAGTGAGTACTAGACACAATTATTGTAGTAATGATCTTACTGAGAACTGACTATGGTGACTTCTAGACCAGTTCCTGCAATTCCTAATCTCAGAACAAAGGAAAGAAGAGCTGAGGCACTCTAAGAGTTGAGCCATGTCACTAATCTCCCAATAATTCAAATCGAGCCATGTCACTAATCTCCCAATAATTCAAATCCTGTCTCATCTTTGGACACCACACCACACCACCCCATATCCTCTCCTCTTGTAAGAATCCCCAACTAATGCATCTCTATCAGAGGCTAACACAAAGAGATTGCCAAAATCATCCTTAAGTTTAGTGGCACCGCACTCCACATCCTTCCAAAACCTAATCTCTGACCCTCTCCCTGCTCTAAACCTGAAATGTGGCACGACCAACTTGGTAGTTATTATGATACCCTTCCAAAACCCCAAACCATGAGGGCCCTTAACCTCCTTCGGAACCCAACACGATGATTCACCGTATTTGGTCACTATCACGGCTCGCCACAGACTGCCCCTCTTCTCCCAGAATCTCTAAATTCATTTTCCTAACAAAGCCTTGTTCACTTGGACTAATGCCCTTAGATTCAAACCCCATCCTCCTTTTGACGACAAATTTGATTTCAGTCTACTAAGTGACATTTGAATTTATCGCATTTCTCGTTCCAAAGAAACTCTCTCTGAATTCTCTAAAGCGATGTGGCCACTGAATATGGAATGGTGAGGGTGGACATAAAGAAGGTGGGGAGACTACTCAAGGTGCTCTGAATGAGAGTTAATCTCTCCCTTTTGATAAAAAGGATGACTTCCACCTCGACAATCATTTAACAAATCTCTAGCACCGGGGCCCACACCGCTTTTGATTTAAAACTACACCCAAAGGCATGCCTAGGTATATTGATGGAAGAGACTCGAGACATCCTCAATAGCCTGCTAGCTGATCTATGTTTGAGACCTCACTTACACTTATAATCTCTGATTTTGCTAGATTCACTCGTAAACATGAAATTGCTTTAAAACATCTAGGAAGTTAGGTGGAGAAGATTCCTATTCAATGCTCTGCAGAAAATGAGTGTATCATCTGCAAATTGGAGATGAGAGATTCACAATTAGTCAGTGCCTATGGGAAGTTTACAAACACAAGTCCCTCTACTCACCTACTATAGTAAACATGAAACTGCTTTAAAACATCCAGGAAGGCATCTTAGGTAGAGAAGATTCCTACTCAATGCTCTGCAGAAAATGAGTGTATCATCCGCAAATTGGAGATGAGAGATTCACAATTGGTCAGTGCCTATGGGGAAGTTTACAAACACAAGTCCCTCTACTCTAGTCAATGTTTAGCTTAGTGCCTCCGAAGCGTTCACAAAAAGGAATGGAGAAAGCGGATCCCCCTGTCGCAAACTTGTGGAACTAAGAAAATAATCCACCGGGCTACCATTAGGGAGAATGGAATATGATACAGAGGACATACACATCCACATCCACTGCCCCCAATTTGACCCGAAACCCATCCTGCCTAGAACATAATTGAAGAACTCCTAGTTGACATGATCGTAGGCTTTCTCCATATCAACCTTATATAGGATTCTAGGGACCTTGGATTTGACGTGCTCATCAATACATTCATTGGCAATTAGTATCCATCTAAAATTTGTCTGCCCCCAACAAACGCGCCCTGTTGAGGGGAAATGATTGAGGCTATCCCCATCTTGAGTCCAGTAGCCAAAACTGTGACGCCCCGAACCCGCGCCTAGGGAATCAAGTTCCGAGACGCGTGTCCGTTCGTCAAATCATGCAAGCGGAAGACTTTACCCGCAAAAATGCGGGAAATTTAAACATTTATCAAATGCTCCCCAAAAGCAAATAATACCTGTCATCACAATAGCCATCATACAAACCATATACCTGTATTATTTACATCAAGTTTGTTTTACAAAAGTAGGCGTCTCTATCACGCCAGGTACAACTTATACAAGCTTCCAAAACATCCAGATAGATTTTGCACTTACGGATCAGCAGCTCCAAGATCTGCTGACACAAAAAGTCAGTGAGCTATGAAGCCCAATAAAACCACTATCCTTCTAAACTATTTTCCACATAATAACACGCATCAATAATGATATAATAAGCAGTTCAATTTGCATGTTACAGTAAAATAGAACAATATATAATAAATTGTGACCCAAGGTCACTTAGGGTTACGTCACCCTAACAGAGGTTCCCGACCTCACATTACTTTCCAATTATGAGGTTCAGTTATGAATGTATTATATTACCAAATTATCGTTTCAATCATCAATCATGTTTCATTTCGAGTCCTAAGACTCTATTAATTGGCCACAGCCCACAAATGTTTAGCTTAAAGTCTCTAAATCATAACCATAATACATTGAGTCATTTAGACTCACACACGCTGTTCCGGCTTTCACCCGAACATGACAAAACCTTGGGTATACCAACCCAACTCACCTGGAATCCGATGATTCCATACCGAACTATGAGTCCACCAACTCAAACAAATACACCAACTCTGAGTATACCAACTCAGACCACTTCGTATCCGAAGCTTACACACACAACATGGGCATTCACCCAATAAGGACATATTTTTCCATTCAATTGACTGGCCACATCTACTGTGTATTCGCCGCCATCGCCCTGGGTATCAGTTATGAAGGAACCCCAACCAACCTGCCTACCGTCACCTTCTGGCTAGTCTACGGAGGAACCCCGACATCTATACCAATGCTGAAATCTCCTGACGTTCCACCAAGAAGGGACCACGATAGACACGGTGCCGACATCTTCTAACCCACCCAGAGAGGAACCCCGGACTATACACTATCTGATGTTTAGCCACTTTAAACTCCCTAGGACTCCGACATCTTCTGACTACCAGTCACGGAGGAACCACGAGCCATGCAGGACACCGCCACTCCTGACTTAGTCCAAGAGGCATCACGGACGACCTAGACAAACAGACCGACATCTCTCGACTATCAGTCACGGAGGAACCCCGGGCCTTACTGGGCACCGTCTCTCCTGACCTAGTCAAAGAGGAACCACAGACTATACTTAACCCTGGTTAGATTTTCTAACCACAGGTTAACCCCAGTTAACCCAAGCCTCGCTTGATTAACTGAAATACTTGGGCCTCGAGCCCGTGAACCAACTCCGGTAACACACCATCCCGTTAGGGAACGTTTTCAAGCTAATGGATGTCTCCATAGCCTTACAAGACATGCAAAACAACTTTTCGTCACCCTAGGGTGGCGATACAATTTACCCGGGACCCGATCAGGGCTCCCTGAGGGACCACATAAAATCACAACATCACATAGGGGTCTTTGACCCTTTTCATTCACGTCAAAAGACATGCATATACATCACATGAAATAATATAGCAAAATAAGCGGAAAAATGAGAAGAAAAGATAGGGGTTTTACCGTTTTACGCGTTTCGAGGCCTCGTAGGCAAAAACGGATGTCACCAACGCGTTCCCAACGACGATCAACCCCGGGGTAGAGCGCATGCAACTTTCTCTCTCCACTTTCTCTCTCTACCTTTTTTTCTCTCTCTCTCTACACGCAAAACGAGACGCCGGAGAGAAAATCGGACGCCGCCAACGCGTCGGGGACGCCAAAAAACCTCTAGGACCCACTTCTCTCTTCTTTCTCTCTCCTCTTTCTCTCTCTTCCTTTCTCTCTCCTCACTTTCTCTCTCTAAAATCTGTTGTGGCAGATTTTTTGCTTTTTTTTCTTTTCTACTGTTGCAAAACGTGAGATTGAAAGGGGCTGTCCCCTATTTATAATACAAGGGTCATGTGCCATGCACATGACCTCCATTAATGGTCCCCGTTGACCAAGTCAACGGGTTGACCATTTGACTATTATTTCGTATTTTTTCGCATTTACGGCCTACGTAATCCTACTTAATGACATCCGATTTTGACGAAACTTTAGGTGACCGAACTTGGGGCAGTCCGACACCTACTGTAAAAATTTCGGGGAAAAATACTGAGTTTTGACAGCTGCACTTTAGTCCGGAAGAAAATTGCAAAACCCACTAATTTTCTGATTTCGGACACAAAACACGCTGTCGCTTTTTCGTTTGAGATAACTAACTGCCGTGACGACAGACATTAGTCCCCACGGCCGACCGACACGCATTAGTGCTAACCGCACGGATTTCTATTAGGATCTCCAACAGATATTGGGTCCCACTTAATTTCTGGAAATATGGAAATTTCCCGTTTCTCTCAATTTTATCACACATAATGGCCCCGCGGTCCCGCGAAATGATACTTGACGGAACCGATACAGTAGGGGTGTGTCCCGGCAGTCGACCGGCACACTGTGTGCGAATTTTTGCCAAATGATACTGAGATTTCCTCGGTGCACTTCAACCCTGAGCAAAATCCCCTTATTAATTTAACAATTAATTAACTAATTAACCTTCATTAAGGACCCATAAACACATAATTTTATTATATTAAAATTCTGGGTCGTTACAAAAACCTTTGAAATAATTTTATAAGCGCTACTCACAAGACTGATTGGGCGAAAATCCTTTAGATCTACAATACCCTCATATTTTGGAATCATCACAAAAAATGTGCTATTGATATCTTTGTCAAAATGCCCCCTATCAAATCACTCCTTCATCACGTCCAAGAAATCACTCCCCACTACCTCCCAACATGACCTATAGAACTCTATGGTGAAACCAGTGTTTTAAAACGCGAAGGTGTGAAGTGAGGCGTTGGGACCTCAAGATGTGTGACGCGTAAGCCTCAAGGCGTGAGACTTAAGCCTCACAAGAAAGCCTCATCCTTTCTCATTTTAATAGATAAATAAAATATAAGAGAAATTACAAAAATATTTAAAATTTAATAAAAGATTATAGTATATATATAGAGAGATATGTATGCATATATATATATATATTTATATTTGCGTACATGTGTATGTGTCTGTGGGTGCGCGCGTACTCATAGACAATACTATATAAATTATTTGACTATCAGCAAAATAAAAATAAGAAGGGCAAGCAAATACTGAAATTTAAATTTACTTTTTTGTTCATATATATATATATTGAAGATGATGTCCAATCATCAATTGATGTGGTGAATTTATAATTTTAGTAAAAATTTGCAAAGAAGATATGAACTACATTATAGGTCAGTGACTCCAAGTTTTTGCAATGTCTTATAGGAAAATTAGTGTGAATTAGACTCAAAAGGGTTTTGAAAGCCTAAATACGTTAAACATAATAAATTAAGAGTTAGTTGAAACCAATATCATCATTTTCAATGCCTTATATGAAATAAATAAAGTGTTATTTGTTATTAATTGAAACAAATAAGAATTTTTTTTCTTAAAAGTCTAAGTCTCAATTATGTGGTTAGAACCTTAATTTTTTTTAATGTATGAGGCGTACGCTATAGACATAAAGTGAGCCTCAAGGCGTGAAGCGTGTTCTTCATGTGAGCTTCACACTTTGAGGCATAGCCTTATGAGATTTAAGCCTCATGGTTAAGCCTCAAGACATTTTCCTTACGCCTCGCCTCGAGGCGAGCCTCAAGGCGTAAGCTTCAAATGCCTTTTAAAACACTGGGACCATCAGGCCCAGGAACATTGTTTAAATTTTAAAGTAGGGAAAAAAAGGAACGCACGTTAACGGAAATACGGTTTGGATAGAATGGAATGGTGGAACAGAATTTCATTTTGGGACTTTAAATATTTGAGACAGGGCTATGATGATGAAACTTAAGAATATAATTATCTGATTTTTGGTCTTGCAAAATCTAGATGCTAAAAGAAGAGGGACCATTTTCTTGGTTGCATTCTATAAAAATATTATTCTTCAAAAGGTAGGGACATTTGATAAAAATTTAGAAGGGAATCCCCTTGAATTTAATGGTTAGCATTTTTTCATAGTTTCCCAAAATGCGGAGGTTACCTTGGATGATAGCCAGGGGTGGTTAACGAACCAAGGTGCTCGCGAACAGCTTGAGCTCGGCTCGGCTCGGCTCGTTAAAAGCTCGAGCTTGTTCGATTATTAAGTAAACAAGCCAAGCTTGAACCTTGTTTTCGAGGTTGTTTAGTTAACGAGTTGAGCTTGAACACACCCCTACTTGGCTTGACAAAATCTCGACTCGTATGATTATGCGTATAAGATGGCATATGAAAAATAAATGTGGGATGGAAGTGTTAATAGAAAGGTAAAATCAGTCAATGGCATGAAAGGTAAATATTTCAAACTAAGTGAGTAGAATGGATAGAAGAAAAAAGTTAGAAGATATTTCCTTTATGTCTTTGACCAAACTAAAGACCGTAGCTTTCTTCCATCCCATTCCTTCTTCAGCTTCTTCCAACGCCTATGAGTTTTGTTCCACCTCCGTCGAGCTTGCTCCTTCCTCGACGAATATCCTTTAAGCTTTAAATGCCGGCAAAGAAAATCAGAAGACTTGGAAAAGAAGACCTTTGAACCATATCTCTGCTAGATTTTTCATACATCATCGTTTCAAATCCGTTTGTTTTTTTCAAGTATGTATTTTTCGCGTTCTTTGAAAACTTATATTCTTTAGTTGATCAATTTTTGTAGAAAATGGATTTGGATTAATTTTCCTAGATCATATGATCTGATTTTAGAAAGATATGTTTGTGGGAATTTTTTGTTTCGATTCTATGGTTTAAAGTAGGAAATACCCTTCAAAATTTAGGGTTCCTTTGTATAGCCGAGCCGAGCTTAAAATGTATTCCATGGGCCGAGTTTAAACGTAATCTGTGAAGATCGAGTTGAGCTCGAGCAGAGCTTGAACATATATGTATTGCAACGAGCGAGCCTGAACACCCCACCACTCGGCTCGGCTCAACTCGGGATCACCCTTAATGATAGCCTTCTTAAACACCTAACTAAGGTTTAAACTTTGGTCACATAGGAAGCGTAAACATTTCGTGAAAATTTATGGAAGTCTATGGAAAACATTACAAAATTAATGAAACTATGAAAACATGCGTGGATATTTTATGGAATGATGAAATTTGTCAATACGCACTCAAAACTCATTGTGTAACAAAAACCAACCACTTGGAATGGGAGAATTTAGATAACAGGTGACACAAGTTACCATGCATTAAGCTTTAAGAGTCGACATTACACATGATATATGGTCTAGTCATGGACACAAAGTAATAGATTCCCAAAAATATAGTATGGGCACATCATATGAATCATTTAACTCATATCCACATGGAGTTACTGTGTCTTGAAATATTACTTTTCAATTTAGAAATATTCTGGAGTTATTATGTGTCTCAAAATATCAATTATCAATTTAGAAATATTTTTGGAGTACATAATTTTAATTAAGATGCATAAAAAATATATAAATGGTTTGAGCTTAAGGATCCTTGGTTTGTTTTCTTTTTTTTTTTCCTTCCAAATTTTAATCAAAATATTAGTTTTAATAAATGTATCTAACTAATAATATTAAAATTTTGACACTTTAATAACAAACATAGTTTAATAACTGTAACTAATCCATCAAAGTCCATAGTTGGCAATTGTATGTAATGGGTTCCTTTATAAGAAACATAGGCTTCCATTATCAGGTCGATGATTCCTAATCATTTTTGGATCTTAGTGGCTGCTTGGCAAAGCTGTCCGGCAACCGGCCGTGCTTTAGTACATTGTTCATCCTAGGAAAAACCAAAAGCTGTAGTAGACGAATCTAGTGTGGCTCAAAGGGAAGAGCTACTCAAAATTCAAATCTTGTTTTGTGGGAAGATTTATGGATGAAGACCATAAGATGAATTGTATTGCAAAACAGGTGTCCAAGCCCTGGTATAGGTCCTACCGAGTTAAAGTTAAGAGGCTGGAAGGTGGCTTGATCTTGTTTGTCCTTCCATCATGGGAGGAATCTAGTTATATTCTAAAAGGAGGTAAGAGAAGATTCAATAGGATCAAATTAATGTTAGATCCATGGAGTTCTGCCAGCCAACTGAAATGGCGTTCAAAATAGGTCCAATGGAGAGTTTGCGTCCACGACATTCTCCTTCATGCCTGGTGCAAAGGAATGTTGAAAGCGGTTGGGGACACCTTTTTGTTAGGACGACCACCACTTGTTAATATAGAACAAGCTGGACGTGGAAAGTTCTAAATCTTGGTGTTGGTGGATATATTGCAGCTTGTAAAGGATATCTATTGTAAGATATTATCGAAATGCCAGTTTTTCACCATTCGAGGGAAGGTTGGGAAAAATTAAGAAATAGTGGCTTTTGGTGTTTCATTTTGGAGGAAGGAGAATTGTGGAGAAAGGTGGTAGGGGTCAAATTTAGGTCATCTAGAAGTAATTGAGGAGTAGCTAACATATCATGTTCTTATTGTGTTAGGGGGTGGAAAGGTATTATGAAGGTGTGAGAGGTTCCTGGGGCAGGTCAGGTTTGTGGTTGGCAATGGCAATAGTTCGGTTTTCTGTGGCTGTGTCCACCTTTATAGTCTTGCGCCCATTAATGGGGCAATGTCTGCGAGCTCTTTGAGAGGAGGAAAGGGGAGATAGTCTGGAGTCCTTTCTGCAGGAACCTTACTCACGGGGAGATTGATGAATATGCCTGCGTCTTATAGACCGGTTGAATAGGGCAAACACTAATCCCAACACTCATGACTATTGGATCCGCAAGGGTGGCTATAAGGGTAGGCCAAGCACAATTTTCCACTAAAAATTGAAGGCTTTGAAGATGAAGCTGAAATAATGAAATAAAGACATCTTTTGGGATGTGTGGGAAAAGAGAAAGTGCTGCTTAAGGAAAAGTAGATTTAGATTGTAAAGAATAGAAAGATGGCCTGTCTGCGATAGATTTAAAAAGAAGACGGGAAGTGAAGACGTATTGGGATCCAATATTGTTTAAAAGGAGGGTGAACAAAATACAAAGGTTCATAAGATGGTTTCGGCGAGAAGGAGCATCCATCATATATCTAGGCTGCTGGTGGGGCAGGACTTGGTGGAAAATGAGAAGGATAGCAGGGAGACAGTGGTGAACTTTTACAAAAGACTCTACAAGGAACCAAACTGGTATGGTCCAAGTTTCGATGGGGTCTAGTTTAATTGCATATCAGAGGAGAAGCCAGATTGGGTGGCAGAGAGGAGATAATAAGTGCGGTTCATAACACGGGAGTAGACAAGACTAATGGGCTGGACAGTTTCTCTTTTTGTTGCTTTAAGATATCTTGGGAGATCATCAAAGAAGACCTCATGAAGGTGGTGGAAGAATTTTTTCTGACAGGCAACTTTCATGAAGTCCTAAATTGCACTATTATAGCTTGTTTCCTAAGAAAGGAGCTGAGGTTCTGAGGGATTTTAGACCAATCAGTCTTGTGGGTAATATCTACAAGATTCTTGCTAAGCTTTGGGCCTTTGGTTACCAGACTTGAGGTTATGAATCACCTCAAGAGGCTCTTGTAAGAGGCAGACAAATCATGGATGGAGTCCTCATTGCAAGAATGCATAGATCATCGCTTGAGATAAGGCAAACCAGGGGTGGTTTGTAAACTGTACGTGGAGAAGACATATGACCACCTCAATAAGTACATCTTGGATTATATGCTTACATGTCTGGTTTTGGAGTTGAATGGAGAAGCTGGATGAGAAAGTGTTAGTCTACGGCTTCTTTCTTGGTTCTTGTTAATGGGGTCCTAAAGGGTTTCTTCAGCGGGAGCAGGGGTTTGAGATATGGAGAACCCCTCTTGTCGTTTCTTTTCATATTGGCGACTATGGCGAAGCTTTGAGTAGAATGATCAATAAAACGCAAGGCTATGCCATCGAGGGTTTCCAGTCAGGTCCTCAATGGTACGTTGTCAAATTTTCAGTTTGCCAAGGACACTCTTATTATGATTTATGCATTTGCATCACAATTGATGTAGCTAAGATTCATTCTTTGATGCTTTTGAGTGGTTTCCAGCTTGAAGATCAAGTGATCAACCATAACAAGAGTAAGATGTTTGGCATCGGTGATGTTCCACAACTGGATGAGCTAGCAAGATGTTTTGGTTGCAAGAAAGCTTTCTTTCCAACTTATTATTTGGGCCTTCTCCAGGGAGCATCCTATAAATAGTTGTATGCTTGGGATCCAGTCATAGTGTCACGCCCCAAAATCCCACCTAGCAGAATGTGAGATCTTTGGCACGTGACTGACTTATCATACCATCCTGTTAGAAGCAATAAAGGCATACTAAATGAACCTGGAATTAAAATCCATTATCAAACTGAATCCACATAAATTAAACCATCTATTTCTAAACTGTCAAATCAAACTAAACATAAATCTAGAATAATCTTCAATTACAATTCCTTTATAATTCAAACTATCACTAATAAACCAAAACTCAATAATATGGCCATTGATCAAGATCCCGTTCTTCTTCAGGACGATCACCTTCTGGTTTTGCAATGTACTCTTTCTCTTCTCACGGTCTAGGTACACAAATATCAAAACCAGAACCTGCTGACAACAAAGTTATTGGCTGAGTAACAAGTTACTCCGCGTATACAACAAACATACGTTTGATAGTTCAACTTCAATTCACATACATAAATCAAAGTGCGGAAAAACATATGCATACATTATGTCGTTCACTTTCTTACTTTCTTCTCTTACTTTTCTTGCTTTTAATACTTTTTTATTGTTTTATGAAAAACACATCAACATGCATCGGTTAATAAATTAAAATACCGTTTTACCTTATATGGAAAAGGGTTACTATGCTTTACTTACCGAGGTACCACCCTTCATACATTATCCGATACGGACGGCTTACTTAATACATTATCCAGTACGACGGCTTACTTTGACATAATTATCGCCTTTTTGATGGTAGTTGGTGGTGCAAAACTTAATCATACATTATCCCTTTCGTGTATTTTTCTTTCTTACTTTGCTTTTATCTTACTTGTGTCTTTATTAGTGCCCTTAATTTCCTCTTTATACATGTGCATGTTTTACAATAGTGAGTGCGCAGTGATACACGCTTGGTTAAATTATACCTATGACTGTTAGTCAAGGGCTATAGGAAATCTCATCATAGCGTCCCATTCCACTATGTTAATAGACCTAGGCAAGCAAGACCCTCGTTAAAGGTTCCTTTACCCAATAATAAATCATGTATAATAATATAAAATAACACAACATGACATTCATAGATCCGGCAATTTAACATGCTTTAATCACAGTTTACTTTCAATATGCATAATTTACAATTTAATTTAGATATCAACAACACCTTTTTAATCAAGATTAATATCATGAATATGCCACATAATTTATCAATCATAATTCTCATAGAGCATATCCACAAACCACACTAACATGTAATCCTAATATCACGAAGAGTATCATTCAATTATTTCATTCATTTTATTCAACTCCAGAAATTCATCCCTTCCTCATATATCCATAATAAATTCCCAATCCCCTTGTTGAAGTATAAACAAAATATAAACATGGTTATTCACATCCTAATCATGTTATTCACATCTTATTTTAACCATTCATGAAATGATACATCAGAGATAATAGAAATTCTTAGATCTTACTTATTTTCACGTTCTTACTTAGATCTATTCCTTCTAATTCTTCCTTTAGATTAATATTCAAGAGATTGAGGACTAGGGATCGTTATTTACCTTGATTACTTTCTTACGATTTATCGCTTGCGAATAGGACTTGATCTTGATCTTGATCTTCAAGTCTCTTTTCTTCTTTTTTGATTAAATCCTTGAACTCCTTGGTTTTCTCCCCTTTTGATCTCTTAGAAATTCTCTCTTTTCTATCTTTTAGGTTTAGAATGTTTTGGAAACCCTAACTCTCGAGTTAGAGTGATATTTATAGAGTTCTAGGGAGCTTAAAAAAAGTCGGAAAACGCCGTTCTTGAGAAAAATCATCGCCCGACGATCGATCGGCCCTGTGCAGCGATCGATCGGCCAGTCTGCCCATTTTTTTCTTCTATCTAAAAGTCTTTTGCTACGTTTTTATTATCTTCAATTTCATGCAATTTATTCATTGGAACGAGCTAAAATGAATGAAATAAATGAGTTTTCTAATTCGAGATATCAAATATTAATTTTCATAGGAATAATGTGTAACGACCCGGAATTTTAATATAATAAAATTATGTGTTTATGGGTCCTTAATTGAAGTTAATTAGTAAGTGTTTGTTTTTTTTGATCGATAAGCAAGCAAATATATTCAACAAAAGAAGAGGGCTACAGAAACTAAAATAAGCAAAGGTTCACAAGAGCGTGAACCCAACGAAAGCATAAACAAAAGAAGCAGTACACCCACGGGAACCCCTAGTCGCTTGGACGGCCTCCATCAAGCTAGGAGACGGCCCCCAATCACCCCCTCCGGGCTAGACGAAACCCACTCCAATACCAAAGAAACGGCTCTAGCACAAATTCTAGGAACAGGAGAGTGCAAATTCTCAAAAACTCTCTTGTTCCTCTCTTTCCATATTGACCACGCTATAGCACCCGGCAAAACCTGCCAGATGGCCAACCTTGAACCATCCCTGCTAACCAAAGCCCAACAGGATAAGAAATTTAGAAAGGAAGAGGGAAAGACCCACTCCACACCTATTCTGGAGAGAAAGAAACTCCAAATCTCACAAGCTACAGGACAATGCAAGAGGAGGTGATCTACCGACTCTTCCGCTTGAAGGTACAAAAAGCATCTATTAGCCATCCTCCACCCTCGATTTTTCAAGTGATCACAAGTGAGGATTTTATTCCAACCCGCTGTCCAAAGGAAGAAAGATATTTTAGAAGGAATGTTTGCGTTCCACACAATCCTATGAGGGAAGGGGATGGATGAACAAGACCCAAGAACCTGAGCTAGAGATCTCACTGAGAACCGACCGTTGTTGCCTCTGGACCAATATCTACAATCCCTACCATGGGCGACCGGAGGAAGAGACCCCAACCGCTCTAGTAGTGTACCGAACTCGACAATCTCCCAATCATTCAACCTTCTTCTCAGTTTGGGACACCAGCTTGCCCCCTCACTGACCCTATCGATACAGTCTCTCACTGACGCATTACGATCACAAGCTAGACGGAAAATAAGCTCAAAATCTGCTTGCAGGCTGGTTGCTCCACACCACACATCCTTCCCAAACCTTACTTCAGATCCCTCGCCGACCTTATATTGGAAAAATGGAATCACTGAGCTGGCAACTGACATGATCCCTTTCCACATCCCCACTCCATGAGGCCGCCTAACTTCCTTAGGGAACCAACGCGACATTTCCCCGTATTTTGCAACAATGACTGACCGCCATAAACTCTCACTTTCCTCCCCAAACCGCCATACCCATTTACCCAGAAGAGCCTTGTTAACTAAGGATAGGGGCTTCAACCCGAGACCACCCTCACTTTTCGGGCGGCAAATACTAGCCCAATCAACTAGGTGATAATTAAATTGACCCCCTTTCTTATGTCAAAGGAATTCCCTCTGCATTCGTTCGAGAGAACGAGCTACTGAGCGGGGGATGATGAGGGTAGACATGAAGTAGGTTGGCATACTACTGAGCGTGCTTTGAATCAATGTGAGCTTTCCACCTTTTGAAAGGTAAGATGACTGCCAACCCGACAGGCGATTTGCAACCCTATCCAACACCGGATCCCAAACTGACTTGGACTTGAAATTAGCCCCAAGAGGCATCCCTAGATATACCGATGGGAGAGACCCTACCTCACACCCAACGCAAGACGCAAGCTCGGCCACTTCTGAAACCACCCCAACCCCTATGATTTCAGATTTAGACATATTGACCCGCAATCCTGAAACTGCTTCGAAACACAGAAGAAGACTCCTAATTGCAGTCAGATCTTGTCTCGACGGTCTACAAAAAACTAGGGTATCGTCTGCAAATTGGAGGTGAGAGACCCTCAATCCAGCTGTACCTAGGGAGAAACCTTCAAAGATCAACCCATCAGCTCGGGATAACATCTTACTCGAAGCTTCCGATACAATGATGAACAGAAAAGGGGAAAGAGGATCCCCCTACCGCAACCCCCTGGAGCTCTGAAAGTAACCGACCGGGCTACCGTTAAGGAGGATGGAGAAAGAGGCCGTAGAGATACACTGTTGCATCCAATGGCGCCACCGAGGACCAAAGCCCATACGATTCAAAATGTACCCCAAAAATTCCCAGTTGACATGATCATATGCTTTCTCCATATCCACCTTACACAATATACCCGGGTCCTTGGATCTAATCCTATCATCAATGCATTCGTTTGCTATTAAAATGCCATCAAGGATCTGCCTGCCGCCCACGAAAGCCCCTTGTTGAGGGGCAATGATATGACCCATCACGCCCCTAAGTCTAGATGCTAACACTTTGGACAAGATCTTGTAAAGGCTGCTCACTAGACTGATAGGTCGAAAATCGATAATGTCCTCTGCCCCTTTCTTCTTAGGAATGAGAGTAACGAAGGTATTGTTAATCACCCTATCAAAGCGCCCACACTTATACAACTCACTCATCACAGCCAGGAAATCCTTTCCTACAATATCCCAACATGCCCGATAAAATTCTATTGTGAAACCATCTGGGCCAGGGGCCTTGTCCCTTGCCATATCATGAATGGCTCTGAGAACCTCCTTCTCCTCAAAAGGGACCTCCAAAGATTCCATTTGATCCATCGGTAAAGACTCAAAAAGGAGGCCATCCAATTGAAGACGCCACTGTTCCTTTTCCGAATAAAGTTTCTGGTAAAATGAGACAATACTTTCCGCCACCTCCACGGGCCCCTCCCTCCACTCGCCATCCACCTTCAATTTGGAAATGAAATTACTTTTCCGGTGGAAATTAGCCATACTGTGGAAAAATCTAGTGTTGCGATCACCTTCCTTAAGCCACCTGATTCTAGACTTTTGCTTCCAACTAATCTCTTCTAACTTGGCTGTGTGCAAGTATTCTGATTTCATGGCTTCCTTGGAGATAGCCTCATTTGCAGATGAAAAATGAGGAGTTCACGCACTTGGTGTTATTCATTGGTGAACACTACCATACATATTGACTTAAACATTGTATTTGTATAATTAAACAAATAAGACCAAGGTACGAATGACAAGAAATGTATTGAAAGTTAAGAAATGTGTCGGGAAATATTGTGATATTTATATTGCATGTAATTTT
Source organism: Tetracentron sinense (assembly GCA_015143295.1). Taxonomy (NCBI): domain Eukaryota; kingdom Viridiplantae; phylum Streptophyta; class Magnoliopsida; order Trochodendrales; family Trochodendraceae; genus Tetracentron; species Tetracentron sinense. The sequence goes on along the minus strand of CM026574.1, from coordinate 2,497,030 downwards.
CATTTCATTAGCTATGGAAACAGACACATTTTGTAATAAAAATTAGGAAGTTGATTTGAAAACCATGCACTGGTGATTGACGCACTAATAATTTTATAAGCATAAATTTATTAGAGATTCACAAAGTGATTTTAACAGACCACATATATTTATGAAACCAATCTTGCTGAATAGATCATTCATTACTCAATGATAACAATGAGAAGTTCATAACTGAATACATAGTATCAATGAAGTGACAGTATAGTTAATTAGATATTTGAGTATATGTAATGTTTGAAAATAATTAAATATTCAAAATTATATCAGGAGAAGAATATAAAAGGAACTTTGACTTTGTGAATATAATTGAAGTTTAATGTAGCAAAACTGTAGGCGAGCCCTTTAATTGCTCTATGTATGAGTTTTCCAAGAAGATGCTTATGTTTAATCAATAGATTCAAGAATTGTGATGATAGGGCTAAGAGCCTGTCAAACTAGTTTAGCCAAACTATTGCCTAGGGCCTAGGCGACCTATCACAACCTTAGTTTTTACCCTGGCCTTGACCGTGTGACACTCGTTCTAGAGTCCATCCTAGACGAGTCAGCCTTCCCAGGTAGCTTGGTCCTAAGTTACAAGAACACACAAGAGAAGAGAGAACACTAGACGGAGGAAAGAAACCAATGCATTACATTGGAACAATGCTTCTACACAGAGGTAGAGAGCTCAAGTTCTTGAAGATTTGTGGATGTCTACAAATGAGGGCCTCATCCCCTTTTATAGGCTCTAAGGGAGAGTTCTAGATTCTAGAATTTTCTTCATCTCGAGATCTATCCATCACCTCCTTCCTAGGAGATCTATAGAATGCTTTCTCTAGAATCTCCAGATTGTCCTCCTACCATCTCTCCAGGAAGCTTCTAGAGTGTTTCTCCATACTCTTTTCCCTAAGAAGCTTGTAGAGACATTCTTGAGAATCTGTACAAATATATATACAATGCCTATCAAGTGTTTAATAAAATGCTTAGGTAGGCAGCCCGTAACACTCTCCCCCACCTAGCTTCGCGATGCCCTCGTCGCTTCTTCCTTCCCTTTTGCTTTTGTAATATCTTGTCCTGCATGGTGATTCCTTTGTGTTTGTCATTTGGGCCTTCCTAGGAAGGTTTGAGATAACTTGGATATGTGGTCGAATTATGCCGCCATTGCCATCTCCTTTTGGCGCGTGTCCACTTGCATTCTGGTCACTTGCATCCTTCCTTAATAGTGTACAAGGAGTTCGCCTTTTCCATCCATCTGCTCCTCGAGCTACACCCTAAATGGGGTGGCCCTCAATGTTGACAGCTTTAAGCCTTTCCTCCCTAGTTGTCACCAAATCCAAACTCTTTACCTCCTCCCCGTGTCTCCCATCACATGAGTAGGCTCCCCATTAGTGCACGCCTCTACAAACATTAATCCCTCATTTGGAGGCAGCTCCACGTGATCCTCCTCATCAGACTCATCCTCTTCATCTGCTTCCTCCTTATCTAATTGGGCAATATGGGCCTTTAAAATAGGACAATCACTAGCTTGGTGATTCCCATAATAGATGAACTGATGAAGCAGATGGAATTCCCCCGCCTCCACCTATTTACCATGGCCTGGACAGTGTCCCACTTTTGCCGTTGGGTGTCATGGTGCCCTACATCTCCTCTTTAGGTTATTCGAATCCCCTGTCGAGTCCCGTCATGCACGAGCCCATCTCTCCAATGCGATTTCTCTCGTTCGCCACGACATGCACTCCCCTAGCAAGTCTTGTCCCTATAACCGCCTGAGCATCCATGGACTTGCCCCTCCTTGGCTCGTTCGCTCCCATGAATTCCCTCACGATTCCCGGCATAGTGATCTTACATCACGACCCCTATCATAACATGACTCTGATACCCCTTGTCACAGCCTTAGTTCTTTCCCCGACCTTGACCGTATGTCATTTGTGCTAGAGTCTGTCCTAGATGAGTCAGCCTTCCCAGGTAGCTTGTTACTAATCTACTAGAGCACATAAGAGAAGAGAGAACACTAGATGGAGGAAGGAAGCCAGTACATTATGTAATGGAGAAAATTGGTCAACTAAGGATGAACCCGTGGTCAATTGAGGACAAACTCATGCCCTATTGAGGACGAACCCGTCTCCAATTAAGGATGAACTCGTGCTCAAATGAAGGTGTAGCCGACCTAGTAGGCGGACGGAACCTTGGGATTCGATCCTCTGGCAAGTCATTAATGATGCACTCATGAATTAGGTGAATATCCCTGACCCCACATTAAATGCGGATCACCTCAAACCGCTTTCAGCCCTAAAACCAACCTGGTAAGGAAGAGATGTGCATTTATGGTAAGATATTTACCTGACAGGTTTGGAATGATTGCGTGAGATGTATGGCCATCAACGAGCATGGATGATCATGAGAATCTCAGCCTATAAATACCTCAAGGACCTTTGTGATCAAGGATCGGCTATTCTTACACACCCATACCATATTTCCCCTTAAGCTCACAGCAAAGGCCCTATCCCAAGACCTCCTGACCTTTATTTACATTTGATCTTCTGTACTTCATCTTCAACCTCTATTGACTTAAGCATCAGAGGGTCTTGGCAGGGCGGAAGGCTCCTCCTCAAAAAACGAAGGACTTGTCTGCGACCTTCATCCTTCTACTAGTCAAGCAGACCAAAGGATCATTGACGCGTGGAGCTTCCTAGAAATTCCCATTACACATTACATTAGAATAATGCATTTGCACTTAGAATAAAAGTAAATAGCTCTAGTTTTTGAGGATGCTTATAAATGAAGGGTTTCCCCACTTTTATAGGCCTAGGGAGAATGTTCTAGAATTCTAGAACATTCTTTCACCTCCTTTCCTAAAAGATCTCTAGAACACCTCTTTAGGAAGCTTCTAGACACATTTTCTAGAATCTCTACCATTACTATTCTACTCTATTCTAGAAAATTCTTTACAAACATATAAGCAATGCCTACTATGTGTTTGACAAAATGCCTAGGTGGGCAGCTTGTAACACTCTCCCCCACCTAGCTTCACAATGCCCTCGTTGCGTCTTCTTCCTTACCTTTCGCTTTTGTAATATCTTGTCATGCATGGTGATTCCTTTGTATTGGTCATTTGGGCCTTCCTAGTAAGGCTTGAGATGACTTGCATATGTGGTCGAATTATCCCATTGTCGCCATATCTTTTTGGTGCACGTCCTCTTGCATTCTGGTCCATTGCATCCTTCTTTCATGATTTACAAGGGAAAAGCCTTTCCCATTCATCCACTGTTGTGTAGCTCTAGGTTTTTTGATAGCTAGGGAGAAGGAAAGGTTCAAAGCTATCTACATCTACACTAAGGCCAAGTCCATTTACAATGTGGCTCAGGAAGCAAAGTTACACAACGGTGGACGGATGGGAAATGCGAACTCCTTGTGTAGTATGAAAGAAGGATGCAAGGGTCTGGAACGCAAAAGGATGTGCGTCAAAAGAAGATGGCGACGATGGGATAATTTGACCATATATGCAAGCCGTCTTGAGCCTTACTAGGACGACCCAAATGACTGACGAAAAAGAATCACCATGCAATGCAAGATACTACAAAAGTGTAGAGGAAGGAAGAAGATGTGACGAGGGCGTTGCGAAGCTAGGTGGAGGAGAGTGTCACGGACGGTCCACCTAGATATTTTTTCAAATGGGTGATAGGCATTGTACCTAAATAATGTGTCTAGAAGCTTCCTAGAGTTTTTTGGAGATCTCTTAGGAAAGGAGTTGGGTGAATGTTCTAAAATTATAGAACATTCCCTCTAGGCCTATAAAAGAGGAAAACCCCCTCATTTATAAGCATTCTCAAGAATTTGAGCTCTCTACCTTTATATCTATATAAGCATTGTTCTAGTGTGATGTATTGGTTTCCTCCATCTAGTGTTCTCTCTTCTCTTGGGTGCTCTAGTAGCTTAGTAGCAAGCTACTTGGGAAGGTTGACTCGTCTGATTCTAGCACGAGTGCCGCATGGTCAAGGTCGGGGAAATAACTAAGGCCGTGATAGACTGCTTCGCCTAGCTAATCAGAGTTCGAGGACACTTGTTAAGATGAGGTTGCCTAGTGGTGCCTAGGCTCGTTTTATGGGCACTAAAGCACTAGCGGAAGGGTGCCTGAGACCCACATTACGTTAGATTCAGATGCATAAATCATAGCAAAATTAGTCTTGTGAAGACAATATCTTTAAGTAACATAAAATGTAAAATATTATAGAAATAAAACATATGTTACTTAAAGATATTATCTTCACAAGACTAATTTTGTTATGGTTTATGCATCTGGTCTTTCTTCCCCTCTCCCCAAACTATGCTCTTTTTTTGTGGAGAGACTTTGCTTTATTTTAAACTCTTAGATCATTATTTTGAATAATATATAAATATCTTAATTCTTGATTTTACTAAATAAAATAAAATTTAATCACCTAGCAATGCCTTGCTTAGGGAAACCCAATCGCCTAGGTGTCGCTACGATGCTTAGACTACATTATGTCGAACAACTTGAAGGCATATTAAAGGAGTGATTCTCGAGTCACAAGTTGTGACTCCTTGGTTAGCATGACTTTTACTATTCTGTTTGTTTTCTTATGAGTTTGAGTTTAGGAGAAATCAATTTAATGTCTGAATCTCCAGGATCCGTGGTGATATCCTTTCCATTCCCCAGTAAACTACTTGAATGATGCCCTGTAACCACTAAGTTTTGGGGTGTACGGCAGTGAAAAAACTTTGGAATTGTTTCTTCAATAAGTGGTATAATCGGGTATTAGAAGTGGGAAGCTACTTTATACCCTGAAGCAAGACTGAAATAGTGAGATTCTCAGGCAGAAATATCATTAGTGAACATTGAGGCAGTTAGTGCCTTCATTGGAGCAGATTTAGGATATCCAAGCAACTTATGATAGCTAAAGGTACTGAAATGGGGTGTGGTTAATATGCATGATTGTCCACAAACCAGATGATCATGGGCTCTATTACACTTGTCAAACTTGAGATTCACAAAAAGTCAACGCGATAGCTCCCAAGTGAATGATGGAAATCCCTTCAAGCAAACTTGAAGTTCAAAATGAGTCAACTTGACTGCTTAATCTCATACAAGTATATTACTCTCTCAAGTCTCAAATAACATCGAGAATCTAGACACTAAGTCTCTGGTTATGCACCAATGCTCTATTTTTACGCATTCTCATAACATTGCAGAGAAAGGAAAAAATACAAAATGTCTTCAATTAATTGTTGACTTGAGTAAGCTCCAGGTTCTCCAAATATGCTATATGAGGAATAAGTTATCTGCCAACTGAGATTAATAAGATTCAACAATGCGTTGTGACTTTCCTATTAAATGGGGCAGTGATCTAAAAAGTAACAATAAGTTCCATTTTACGTGTAATCATATGCTCCCATGTGAAAAGATTTGTGCACTGCAAAAATGGTTGAAATTAAATTATCGAGATCATTATTCTACTAATACACGCAAATCACTCTGAAATGGTTTTATATGAAAGGAGGGGCTAATTTGTCTTGATTACTGGTGTGTACTCTTTTCAGTAACCAAGAAAAATATAAATCTCATTTATAATTATATCATCAAATTTGGTTGATTTGTTATGTTGTTCTCTTAGTGTGCCATTTTTATCTTTTCTGTTATGCTTAATCATTCTTCTTACATGCAATTAAGCAATGATTTCTTGGCTTCGCGATAATTTACTTAACGGTGGCTGTTCACATTATTAGGTCTGGGTGCGGCTTGGAAGATTGCTGATATATCTGAAGGATCAAATGTAGTTATTTTTGGTCTCGGAACTGTAGGCCTTTCTGTAAGTAACTAAGTATGGAAACTCAGTAAGTTTGTTTTATAGCTGTATCTTCCATAAAATGTAAGCAGTTCAATCCTCAACACAGTTTTGATCAATCACGATTTTTTGGATGAATAGGTCGCACAAGGTGCGAAACTAAGAGGGGCATCTCGAATAATTGGTGTGGATGTGAATCCTGAAAAATATGAAAAAGGTACTCCTGAATTTAGCTCCTAGCTGCTTGTATAGTATGGTTTAAATCATATGGAGATCTTAAGTGCTTGGAGGTGCTCTTATTGGTACAGGAAAAGCTTTTGGAATAACTGAATTTATCAACCCAAATGATTGCAATGAACCTGTCCACCAGGTATTTCATGTTCCTTCAACTCCCAACAACAATGAAACATTTTATTTGTATCAAAGAAAATCTTGCTGCTAGAAAGAATGATATAAGGGACAAAAGAAATACAGACAACAAGATCTGGTACGCACCAGGATAATGGGAGCTCTCACACTTTCCAACCACACAATTGACATCCTCACACCACCCCAAAAGGATAATGCATTTGGTACTGAGTTCAATACCATGCATGAGAAAATAACCAGGCAACAGAATGGGAATAGAAAAATCTAAGGAAATTTTATTTGTTACGCTGAAGGATTTTCCTCCTAGTCCATTATACGATAATTTCCATCAAATGACCTTCCTTATCAAGAGCCTCATGAAAGAATCCCCAAAAATCTGCAACCCTGCAAGAGAGTATTGGGTTTGGCTTCATTTGAGTGTTGTCCAACTGGAAGAATATCCTGATCCCCACCTTTTTTACCCCTAAAAAGTCCTACTGATACCATCTGATCGAGGATTTCCAGAGCAGCTTCCCTTTGAAATTGAGTTTGAGGCAGAATGGACATTTTTAGATGTTATTGATACCCTTACTTTACAAGGACACCAAGCAGAGAGAAGAAAATTGTGGCAGGGATGAATGTACTCCCAAATATGTATAACCAATTGTGTTATTTGTCATTAGGTTTGTACGTGTTAATGGCCATGGCTTCCAAAAAGTAAGCTGAGTCATCTGCTCCTCAGGAACAAAACCCCATGTTACAATGGATGCAAACTAACACTCAAAGACAATATGGCTGATCCTGCAAATGCACTATGTATATCAGATGCTGAAGTTGTTTATGTAGTGAGCTGTGCATGCAACTGGAAAGCCAACTTTTTCATTTCTCTTCTTAAGGTCAACAAAATAGCACTTAAAAGTTCTCCAGGGAGAGGGGAAATATGTAACATCAGTAACTCACGAACCACTCTATTAGAGTTGTCAGCAACGCAGTGAGTAAAGATCTTTAGAGAAGGGAAACACCAGCAACTCATTAACTACTTTAATAGAGTCTTGGTGTGAGTTTTTTACACCTGGATCTAACTGTCCATGATGTTGGAACTTTGAGGATGCGTCAAGAAAAACTGATTTCTTGTGTCAACATGATTCGACTACTGCGAATTTTTGGATCCATGTTTTTGGAGACTGTTAGAAGGATCCATGTTGTTGGTGACTGTCAGAAGAAGCTCATGAGAAACTATAAGCCAGACTGTTATTGTGCCAATTAATTGGAACATGAAATAGAGATATGGAATAGTGAGTGGATCGACATCTTAAAAAAAAATTCTGATGGCTCTTTGGTTTCTTTTAACCCTGGTAGTGCCTTAAAACGGAACATGCCATTTCCAATCTCATGGTCATCTAAAGATTAAAATTATACGATTTACGTTCCATTTGTTTCAGCATAAACTTACAGCATTTTCCTGCTCCTACTAAGAGTTCACTTTTAATTAATTCTTGAGTTTGTATGATTTAGTGTTTAAGTTGTACTGTTGATACTATCAGCCGTACATATTGTTTTACAAGGAAAGATTTGAGTTTGATTGGTAGAGGTGAATTAAACCTTAATGTTAAAATTTTTCAGGTTATCAAACGTATTACTGATGGAGGTGCAGATTATTCTTTTGAATGCATTGGTGACACTGGAATGGTCACTACTGCATTGCAGTCGTGTTGTGATGTAATTCTTGTTTTCTCAATGATTTATGTTTAATTAAGCTTTATCCACTAGATTTGACATGGTTTTTTTCTCTCTTTATCCTGGTTTCTTCAGGGTTGGGGTTTGACTATTACTCTTGGTGTACCAAAAGTGAAGCCAGAGATAACAGCTCACTTTGGATTGCTTCTTTCAGGAAGAACCTTGAGAGGATCTCTATTTGGAGGGTGGAAACCCAAATCTGATCTTCCTTTGTTAGTGGATATGTATTTAAGAAAGGTAAGATTCGATTTACTTTTTTTCTGTAGATTTATTTATTATTTCCTATAAGTTATTCTCTGGGTATTGAAGTGAAAATGACAACTTTCCTAGCTTGACTAGCATCCGTTGGGAACCAAAGTCTATCATGATTTTTCTTCAAAATTCTGATCTAGTAAAAACTGATTTTGTTCGATAGTGACTTTCTAAAATAAGTCTAGACTTGGTGCTTTAAGCTTCTGTTCTTGTTATCAATGTTGGAAGCAGTGATATAGATTACATTTTTTTTTCTGGATAAACAAAATAGCAAAGATAATTCTGATGCTAATTACAAGCAAATCGATGTCAGTGTTTAGGGCACAATAAGCCAAGCTAATGTTTATTTGCTTGAATTGATGTAAGTTTTAGAGACCAAGATCGTTGAGAATTGCTTGCTGGTTGGCACATCTTATGCTTCTTGTTCCAGAGGAACCCAAAAATGCAGGACATAAAGATACTGATATTGGTTGAACATAAAGGTTTTAGACATATGTGATATATCTCCAGATATATCACAAACACAGGCTAGGGATAATCTATCCTGTAGAATTTATCTTTTTACAATCTATCAGCTATAACTCATGCAAGTATCACTATTATCACATTATTTTTCGATTTATCATCAATATCTCAAGATATCAACTATAAATTGAATATATTTAGTATGAAGCTACAATATGCTGGTCGCAATATTCAAATGTCGACTGACATTTGAGAAATTTGGGGATTTCTTACTCTTTCTTGACTTTTTTCACTAAATTCGCATGGATCTAGGCATGGTTGTCAAGGTGACCAGGCGAACTGAGGCAGTAGACCCCTTGAGCATCTGAGGCGTCGCCTGATGAATTTCAGACAGGAGACAACCCCCTGAACTCTACTATCCTTTGATGCATTTTAATTGCAATTAGGCTTTTCAAAACTTAAATTAAATAATTATGAATGTACATGAATTGAGGAATCAGATTCAATTAAGTAGACCCCCCACATGAACGCATAGTATAAATTAAGCAATCGGATTCACTTGCATGCAATTGAAAAAAATAATAATCAAATGCATGCAATTGGATTCAAATAAATGAATGCAAGCTTGACAACACTGCTTCAAATTGTTCTTCTCTTCTTGAGAGAGTTTACCTAAAAAAAAAAAGAGAGAGAGAGAGAGTGGCGACCCGAACCCGCGCCGTAGGGAATTTAATTCCGAGACACGCGCCCGCTCACCAATAATGCGCTGCGGAAGACTTTGCCTGTCAAAATTGCGCGAAAATTTAAAAATTTTCACATGAGCTTCTTTAAAACAATTTACATGGTCATCACAATAACCCATCATAAACAAATACATTACCTTCTATAGTTACATTAGTCTTTACAAAAGTGACGCCTTACTGCGCCGATACATTTTCTGAAATTACAAAATGCAGTTCCTTTTGTTCCTCTGTCGAACTTACTCATCGAGCAATAGCTTCAGGATCTGAATACATAAAACGTCAGTGAGCTATGAAGCCTAGTAATTTTCCATAATCTTCTAAACCATTTTCTATCCTTGTTCATCAGAGATATCACCTCATATAGACTACAATATAAGATACTGAAATCATAAGCATCTTGCATCACAATATCATAAGTTAAGCATTTTTGTTGATCAGAACGCAATAACAATAATTTTTTGTTCTTTTCATAGCGTTCTTATTAGTGGTCACCTGACCATCTTCAAATCAACCTTTGTTTCACAATCGTACTTCCGTTATCACTAACACACTTTAGTGTTCAGGGTTTCGATTCCTTTAACTTATTTTGTTAACTTTTCTTAGTTCAGGCCTTATTGCCATTACCAAAACACATTTTCCAATACAGGTCATTCTACCTTTGGTTCGCATCAACTTCACAGGATTAACCCCTCGGCGGAGTGTACTTGGTCTACATAGACTACCACCCATCCAAAACATCATTCCTTATCCTGGTTTGAGTCTTATGACATAGACCTCACAACATCTTTATTAACTACCAACACTTTTGATCTTAGCCACTGAGAGGAACCTGTCCTCACGACCTCACTATCAAGGACCAACACAAACACATCTGATCTCATCTACTGTGGGGAACCTATAATCACGGCCTCACTATCAAGGACCAACACAAACACATCTGATCTCAGCCACTATGGGGAACCTGTCCTCTCGGCCTCACTATCAGGGATGAACAAAAACATATCTGATCTCAACCACTGTGGGGAACTTGACCTCACGAGCCACGACATCTCCATCAGAGACCAACACAAACCCATCTGGTTTCAGCCATTGTGGGGAACCTGTCCTCACGACATCTCCATCAGGACCAACACAAACACAGCTCCTCAGGGAACATCATTCGTCATCACAGCCTTTGTTGGGTGCGTGCCTGCCAATACAGTTCAATGCCCCCTCAAGTTAACAACATTGGTTATCACTTGTCACATCCAGGCATGTACTTGCTAACTCAGGCCAACGAGCCTTAAGTTCCGTTTGGGTACGTACCTGCCAACACAGGCCAATGACCCTTAACTTCCATTTAATAGAAGGATCAATAAATCATATGAATTTCTTCAGTTCATTTCCGGTGCATTTCATTTTCAGCTCTACGGTTTTCCCAAATATTCAAATATAATTTCCTCAACTTAAAAATTTGTCTCTACCTCTTTTCTTATTTCCAGTGACACACCTCTCATTACTTGAGGTTCTTAGGGTTCTGATCTTAACCCCGTGCTCTTATATTCATTTCCCTTTGTTTATCTAGGAATATTTGAGTGTACCTCAATTTACGTTATTTATGATTTCAATTTCTAATTCGTCCTCAAGGAATCCACCAAGGGTTTAACCCATCTATTTTTTCAAAGGAACCCTCTAATCCAAACTTAGAATTCTCTAGCAAATGATTAAAGTCATTTCATTTTACAACACTATGGTCCATTACTTTTTAACAATAAGAAATCTCCAGTTAATCCAAGCCATTCTTGGATAAATTTAAACATTAGGGTCCGGGTTTGCATTAACCCTTTTTTTAGTTTATCCTAGGCCAACGGGTCGTCCTGAGGTCATTAATACGCCAAAGGGGGCCCAAATAAGTTTTTTAATGATACTTTTCTCGAGTTGGTATTCATCTCATTTCTATACCTTTTTTTGGGTTCACTCCTATTTCATATCAACTATTTAATATCAATACCCTATTCGGGTTCGTTTCTATTTCGTAATAACCACTTACTATTAATACCCTATTTGGGTTTGCTTTCATTTTATATAAATCATTTCATGTCGCCTCTTCAATTCGATTTCATTTCATAAGATCTAGAGTGTTTGGGGTCCTAACCTTGGGTTCTAGTCATAACCCACGGGTTTAAGGGCTTTTCCATACATACACTCAACTTTACGACTTGTTTTGACCCCTAAGGATTCAGAATTGGGAAATTTACATTAGCCATGAAATTGTTCCCCTTTGAATTACGATTCCAACGCATCCAGAATCGCCTTAATTTGATAATCAGGTCAAAAGTTATGGGCCAAACATTGTAGCAGGGTCAAATGGGTTTGGGTCGCCACAGTTGGTATCAGAGTTAAAGCAATTACCATCATAGCAAATCGTATTTGATAAAAACTCTAATTGGATATTAGACGTAATCGGAGTATCGTACATCACCGGTTTCAAATCATTTAAGTATTTGAAATTGTGTGCATATGTTAGGAATGAACGTTGGAGATGTAGATAATCTCCAGGAGGGTGTAGGGGATAAATTTATCATGCCAAAGGAGGATCAAACATGTTAGGTTGATTAAGATAAAATAATAAAAAAGTCAAGAAATATTTTGATTTGGAGAATAACGTATCATAATTGGTCTTCTTAGTAAACGATTTGTAATTCGTCTCTATAATAGGGGACTAGCAAGGCTGTTGAGTGGATATAAAGCCTTGTGTATTATAGATATGTGAAATATTTTGGATGAATCAGAGTTACAATGTCATTTCAAAGATAGTGAAACACTATTGTTTTCATAAATAGGAATACGATGCCACCTAGAAGAGCACCTGAGAACACTTTGGCCGGACCATTTGAGGCCATTACCGATCTAGCCGATCTGATACAACAACAACGGAATCCATAATCGTATTCCCATTGTCCCAGTACCAGATCAAAGAAACAAAAGTAGGCTCGAGAATTTTAGAAGACTTCGGTCAACATCATTCTCCGATGCCACCAACCCATTAGTGGCTGAAAATTGGATCGAGGGATTGAGAAGATTTTCCGGGCAATGGCATGCTCTGAGGAGATTAAGCCAGAACTAGCCATCTTTATGCTAGAATGAGAGGCTGAACACTGGTGGATGGTGGACCACAGTGGAGTGGACAGTTTCAGACAACCAGAAGCCTATCTCCTGGGAGAAGTTTACGGAATTATTCTACAAGAAGTATTTCTCGGCCTCCATGAGAAAGACAAAGGAGATGGAATTCCTTCAGTTGACTCAAGACAACATGTCTGTCAGTGAGTATGAATAGAAGTTCAATTAGCTCTCCCGTTTTACTGGAAGGCTTGTCGAGGACGAACAATTGAGAGTCAACAAGTTCGAGGATGAATTGAAGCCAACAATTAAAGGAAAACTGGTGGTGCAAAGGTTCACATCTTTCCCAGAAATTTTATACCAAGCATTAAAAGTGGAAAAGGTGCATGAAGAAATGTAGAAATCGCTTGGGGATAAGGGAAAAAAACCAGCCGAAGGGCCATGGGAAAAGAAAGGAACGGGTAATAACGACAAAAAGAGGAAGTTTGGAGACTCCGATAAAAGTAATACTTCAAAAGTAGTGAAACCGTAGGCGTTGTGGCTGGGTACCATCGGACTGAAGACTGTAAGGCTGTGGGGCTTGCTATCAGTGTAGCAAGCTGGGCCACATCAAGAAGCATTACCTAACTTTGAAGCAACAGTCAGGCGATGGAGGAAAGGAATGTGTCTTCGCTATTACGCAAGAAGAAGTCCGACATGATGATGACATCGTCGAAGAGAAATTATGGACGCCTACACTCTACCTCAGTAGGCATTAGCACTGCTTACTCTTTTGTATCCATGTGTTTTGATAAGAATGTAAAGACGAAAACCATCTAATACTATCAGTACATTTTTTTCATGTGCATGGGTTGATACATATTATAAGCTATCCGTGGAATTTGAATGAGAACTTATCGATATATGATAATTTTTTTTTCCAGAGAAACAGTGAGAACAACTTTGAATTTTCAAGATTAGGAACATATATTATTTTAAGCTCTCGTACCCCTTAAGACGAGGGTTATTGGTATGAGAGAGTTAAGTGACATGTGAGTACCTTCCACCGTTGAGGATATAGGTTGATCAAATTTCGAGGACGAAATTTTATTCAAGGAGGGGAGAATGTCACGACCTAGAATTTTAAATATAAAATTAGCGGGTCATGAGTGCAATTAATTAAGAAAAATAACATTTAAAATATTATTTTGCCTCATTTAAATATTTAGGGTTTAATTAAGCACATTTATTATGATTACGCTTAATTAGCCTGGAACCCGATAAATATCAACAATATTCAGGCAATTACCTGCGGGGACAGTACCTACCCCGGCCCAGCGAAATTAGCGTCGCGCGTGCGACTCGCAGTCGGTAATGGTTGAGGTATCACATCAGTCAAATCACGTTGTTGGTTGCGTCGATAAGTCCGAATGACATAATGTGAAAAAGTGGTGGTTACCCACCCACCCATCCACCCACCCACTTTAAGTACAATCCCATACCCATGTACCCACCCACATGCCCATACCCACCCATGTGCACACCATACCTCCCCTTCCCTATATAAGCAAACCCCACCCCCTCTCTTGCACGATTTCAGCCCGCTCATACCTCCCTCTCCCATAGCTCTCTCAAGCCCCCTCTTTTCTCTTTCTTTGATATAAGCCCCCAAACCCCATTTTGCCTTGACCGTTTGGAACTGGATGAAGAGAGTGAAGGTGAGACAAAGGAAGAAGAAGGTGACTTGAAGGGTGCTCTTGGAATCTTGCTCAAGGAAATCAACCCAAAAGAAAGGTAATTTTCTCTACTCTTCTACTCTATTTCTCATATTCTTGTTGATTCATTGGTGTTTTGTAAATGGAAATTTGATGGGTAACTCTCTTGGGTTGTTAAAGCATGAAGAATATTAGCTTAGAAGATGATCAATGCCAAAAATTTAATATGATTGAGTTTTATTGTGGGTTTTTAAAAGAAATTGAAAGAGGGTTTAATAAATGTTGAAAAAGAGGTGATCTTGGTATATTTTAGAATGATTAGAGAATAGACTTTTAATATGTTAAAGTTTAAGAGAATGGTTGATGTTCCTTGAGAAAGCCTCTAAGAGCACCCTTCAAGTCACCTTCTTCTTCCTCTGTCTCACCTTCACTCTCTTCTTCTAGTTCCAAACGGTCAAGGCAAAATGGGGTTTATATCAATGAACGAGAAAAGAGAGGGCTTGAGAGAGCTAAGGGAGAGGGAGGTGTGAGTGGGTTGAAACTGTGCAAGAGAGAGGGTGGGGTTTGCTTATATTAGAAAAAGGGGGGGGGGGGGGGGGGGGGGTATGGTGTGCACATGGGTGGGTATGGGCACATGGGTACATGGGTATGGCCTTGTACTTAAAGTGGGTGGGTGGCTAACCATTGCTTACTCTTTCGCTTTATGTCATTCGGACTTGTCGACGCGACCGACAACGTGATTTGACTGATGTGATACCTTAACCACTACCGACTGCGAGTCGTGCGTGCAACACTAATTTCTCTAGGCCAGGGTAGATACTGGCCCCGCAGGTAATTGCTCGAATATTGTCGATATTTATCGGGTTATAGGCTAATTAAGTGTAATCATAATAAATGTGCTTAATTAAACCCCAAATATTTAAATGAGGCAAAATAATGTTTTAATGTTATTTTTCTTAATCAATTTAATTAATTGCACTCATGTCCCGCTAATTTTATATTTAAAATTCCGGGTCATGAGAGAGAGAGAGAGAGAGATTGATATTGAACCATGAGAGTTTAGAGGAAAAAAATAAAAAAAGGCAGGAGAGATTGAGAGGAGAAGACAGGACGAAGAGAGAGAGAGAGATAAAATGGAGATTAGGGACATACCTACTGCTGGGAGTGGCTTCTCCTCCTCATCTGCCTTTGCCTTATAGAGACAACAATCATTTTTGGGTCAACAGTGTATCTTGGGCCCATATTATATGGTCATTGGGCTATCTCCTTCCTTTGGGCTTAATGCAGTACGGGGCCTATGAGCCTTAGAATTTAATTTGAGGATTGGAACGCATGGGCGCTTAGGCAACCGCCCTTAACAACCATGGATCTAGGTTGTTCAACCCTAAATCAATTAAAATTTGGTGAGAATTGTCGGGTAGACTCCATGTAACAATTTTCTTCATCAGAAAAAGCAAGATAAAGGTACTTTCAAACTATTTTAGATTATAACTATATTATTTGGCCAATTAGCTTCAAATTTAAGTACATTATGTATTTTTGGCCAAGCTTCAATTAGCCAGTTTATTATATTTTTAATATTTTAATAAAGTTATTTTAAAATTGATATGGAAATTTTTATATTAATTCTTTTAAGCTTATTACTAGCTAAAGGTGGTTCAAAATAATATATTATGTATGGATATGCTTTTGGGTATGAGTTGTATTGATATGGCTATGAAGGTGAATAACCTCACGTGACGATGGCAATTGTGAGAACTCATTACCCAAAATATCCACCAATATGAGTTCTGGTGTGCTTGGAAAGGATGAGTACCACAGTTACATTTGTGAGTAAATAACATCATATCATCATCTCGGGAGTTGGGCACAATATTTTAATCTGATGAATGGGATTATCACCCTCCAGGTTGGGGTAAAGATGACTTTGAGCCACTCAACAGTTCTGTATGACCCTAATTGTATCCCTTGGTGTATAGTGAAGTCTCTATGTAGTTGCTTACTAATATTTAAGATTATATTTTTGCTAATACCATAGTATCATACATTGCCGTCAACTCTTATCGTTGCCACTTCCAATTGCATCTCTTATGTTATTGTTATATTTTTTTCATTTTTGATCTTAACTATGAATTATTGTCCATTTTAACATTTCCTGAAGTTCCACTGAAATATTTCATGCTTTTCCTAATTGTACTTAGGTTTTTCTTTGAACATGGAAAAAACCGTATTGATATTTGAGTTTATACTGAGAGATGGTTGACTACTGCTAATTCTTTTTTGTGCCATGCAATTGATGTTGATTGATAGTTGTCCATCCAATGAAATTGGTAGCATATTGTCGTTGATGATGAACTTGATCGTGAAGTTGTAAGAGAAGAGAAATGATGACTTGAATAGGGATGAGGAGCAAAAGAAAGATTTATTCAAAGTTTGCAAAGAGGGGAGGAAGATGTGCATGAATGGAGAGTTGCATATGATAGTGAGAAACATAAGGAAAAAATATGAAAAAAGTTAGTTTAGACCGAAGCCTTTGTGAGGATGAGGTAACATTCGTATTTATGGTGCAAAATATGAAGAGACCTCCTAATATAAAGAGAGATAGAGATAAGGAGAAAATAAAATAATAGAAAAAATAGGGCTGATGTGTAAGTTATCCTCAACTCTAGTCCAATGGAGAACATGGAAGTGGACCTCTATGAGCCAAAGAATGCCTTTGATGGGTTGAAAAGAACAAGGAGGGTCTCAAAAGGACCTAAAAATGACCTCTATAGCCCAATAGAGTGATTCCTGGGGATGGAGGCAACGTTGGACCAGAGGAGGGTCAAAGGCTTCTTAGCTCATTCACCATAGAGGTTGGCTTCGACCATTCTACACAGGACCCAAATCATGGTACCCGACCTCCACGCCCACAAGCGAGCCAACTGAGACGGTATATGTCCTACTGCAAGAAGCGATATGTGGCCCACGAATAGAGCATTGTTGAGATGTATGGATTGACAAATACTTGGGTTGAGGCTAAGAAACATTCTGGGTCTAGTTCTAGAGGGTCTCCCAGTACTCGATCCTCCAACAAAGACCGAGACACGCAATCTTAGTCATTGGGATCTCGGAACATAGCTATGCATAGTTAGTGGGCCAATATCCATATGGATATGTTTCTGGGCATGAGTTGTATGGATATTATTATGGAGGTGTACAACCTTATGTGGCAGTGTTGGTGACAATTGCGCCTTAGCACCTGTAGACACCCTATTTTGCATGATCTATGATTTCATGGGCCCAAAAGACCCATTGGTTCCGAGTATTGAAAGAGATCAAAGAAGAGATCCGGACTCTTGTATATCTAAGGTCGAAGCTAAAAGCGAAGCCCAGTCCAACCCAAGCCTAAACCAGCCAAAACCCAAGGTAAAGGGCCTGTTTTAGTTTAGAAAAAGCTCAGCGCCCTTTAAAAGGGCGTGCCTTCTTTTTTTGTCAAAATTTGATTCTGTGGCTTTTAAAAAGGCGCGATTGCGAAAACCCTAATTTTGAACCTCGGTTTGCATGCCAATTTCGTTTTTTTGGGTTATAAGTGTTTTAGTCCCACATCGGCCAGAAATGGTGAAAACCCTAATCCTCACCTTATAAAAGGAGTCTCACCCTCATTCTTTACCCATCTTGGAAAACTTGGAAAAACTTTGAAAAGGCCAAACTTAGAGAATACCTAACCTTTGGGAAATTCTGAAATTCTGAAAGAGTGAGCCCTCAAAACCCAGAAAATCCAGCCATCAAGCCCTAGAAGTCCTTGCTTCCCACTTTGGGGGAACTTAGAAGGTGGAAGTCTTTCCTCGAGTCTTCGAAGGTTCTTCATCAACCTCGGTAGATATCACGTAGAGAGTCCGGATCTTGGAGGTTTTCTTTTCAACACTTGGAGTAAATAATCAAGGGAAAAGGTATGCAACATTTCACATTTCATTCTACTTCTACCCATCCAAGACTATTCTTCCTTCACTTTCTCTTAGTAACTTGGTGATTTCCCTCTAAACGGTTGTGAGGAAGAGGAATTCCGGGTGAAAGAAAGAGTTGGAAGACAAGGTCTTCGATCTCTTTCATTTCAGTCTTTTCTTTTAATATTTAAAATAAGTTACTTTTCTTCTCTTTTCTACCAAACGTAGGCGGGGTCCCTCTCGATTCGGTTGAGGAGAGAGCGTGGCTGTTCGCCGATTTAGGGAAAAAGGATTTACCGTTCAAGTAGAGAGAAAATCACCCTAACTTGGTCGAGGAGGGGTGAGTTTTCAATCTTGAAATTTAAAAGACAAGTAGAGAGAAAATCACCACCCTAACTCGGTCGAGGAGGGATGAGTTTCCAATCTCGAAATTTAAAAGGCAAGTAGAGAGAAAATCACTCTAACTCGGTGGTGGAGGGGTGAGTTTCTAATCTCGAAATTTAAAAGGCAAGTAGAGAGAAAATCACCCTAACTCGGTCGAGGAGGGGTGAATTTCCAATCTCGAAATAAAAAAAGGGAAAATAAATAAAAATAAAGAAATTAATTGTTTAAATTAATTTAATGGAGAAATATTAAAAGGTAACCGTTGTTCGACAGATGAGGAGAGGTGCCTAACACCTTCCTCAACTCATAAGAGAATCCCCGGACCCAATCTCGGTTCTTGAATCGAGGGTTTTTATCGTGGGTGATCAATCACACCTATAATCTTGATTGGTGGCGACTCTAAAGATCTCTCATTAGTACGAAAAATACCAATGTGGGGAGGTGATCGACCCGAGCCGGCTATCGCATAGTATCCACCAAAGCTAGTGTTGCTACATCTTGGACCAGTGACTACCGACGTTGTACATGAGTATACAACATTGTATCATAATGTGATGAGTTGGGCACAATATTGTACTTATGTCGAGAAATATGACTTCGAGTCTCTGTGTAACTCTACGTGGCTCTAATTGAAGTTCTTGGGGTGGGTTGGATCATGCCATCATGGATGTTTTATGTATGAAACTCTTATTGTATATTTTTATTGTTATGAATGAAACATTTTATGCAAGTTATATCAATATTAATCAATCATATGTTATTGTCATTCGTTACCGCACATCTTTGACCACTTCCTATTGCATCTCTTATGCATTGTTTAAAATACTAGAACGTATCGGCTGATACGTACCGGGTTTGATATTAATCGCACTGGCACACAAGCACGCTTGAATTAAAAAAATGTTATGTATCGACCTATATTGGGCGTATCGGGTTGATATGGGCCCGATGCACTCGATACGGGGGATTTTTCAGTTAATTTTATTTTTCTCTCATTCCATTTACTCTAAAGATCCACAACACATACCCGATACACACAACAATAAACAATTTTATTTTTAATTTTCTTTAATTTATTTAAGATATTTATATATGGAAATAAGGTTATACCTCTATTTGAATCCAATAAAAATTATCCTAGATCCAAATTTCAGAAGAATAAAATGTCAACTTTTCAGTTCATGAATTTAAGGATTAGGTTAAAATTTCAACTTTCAAATGATAAGGTATTTCTTAAATATTAAAATTTTATAAATTCTACTACATCAAACTATTACCAATACCCAAAAGTCCGGCAAAAAAAAATCTCATATTTTAGTCTTAAAAATATTTTATTCTACAGGTCAAAAAGTCAACTAACTGTGTAACATTCTTATTTAACACATTGAATGTAAGGTTTTAATGTCTAAATTGTATTTCCTATACTTGGCCAAGTGACTATGGTTCGTATTTTCATACATTTTTATTAGCACACATGCTTCTTACAACTTATAAAATTCTTATCTCTCATATGTATGGTATTAAATGTAATTGGAGGTCTTCATTTAGTTTGTTTTTAAATTATATTTATATTAAAAAAGATTTTATGCAAGATATCCAATTTTTTCCTTACGTATCTAAGCTTTTTTTAGTGTATCTTAATTTTTTCCATCGTATCCATCTGATATGATCTGATATGCTGAGACGTATCATGTTTTGGACTTATCAATACGACACCCGACATCGATATTTTGAACCATGCTCATATGTACATTATTTTTTTTGTTAAATATTTATTCTTAAATGTGTATTAACATCTATTTTAACATTTCCTAAACTTTCATTGCAAAATTCAATATTTTTTCTAATTTTTTCCTTGACGGGTGCGATATATCCGCGAAACGATCCCAAATTTATCTTTTTTATGTTGGTTGCGTGTCAGTAATTAGTTTGATTATAAACAAGGTTTTGAATGTCGATATCATTGGATATACCGCACATTGGGAAAAAGATATATCGTTTTGTGGGGGCATATATCGCATATCAAGGAAAAAGTATGAAATTTTTCGGTGAATCTGTTGAAAATGTTAAAATAGATGTTAATATACATTTAAGAATAATAAATAAAAAAAGTAAAAAGTGTACATAAGAGATGCAAAAGGGACAAAGATGTACTCTGATGATAATGTTTGATTGACTAATATTGATTGACTTACATAAAATATTCAATTATCCCTCAGTCAATCATAACAATAAAAATATGCAGTCAGAGTTTCAGACATAATACATCTATGATCCAACCATAGTCACAAAGTCGGGGTTCGGGAATAATTCGGCAAGGGTCAAGTATGGAAAATTTTGAAATTTTGAAAAATTCGGGAAAATACGGCAAAACTTAGGAAAAAAAACGAAGAAAAAATTTATAATTACAAAAATTAGAAACGATGCTAATTAATATATCTAACAATTTTGGTGAGATAATATACAAAAAGAGTAACTATAAGCAACAATAATAAATTCATAACATTATTTTAACATCAAATTCATTCCATCAAGACATTAAATTTCATTAAAACATCAATTATCAAGATTAAAAACAAGACTAAAATACGTATATTAATAAAACTACTCATTTATATTCATCAATTGCTCAAAAGCGCATCAAAGTCATCAATATCTACATAATCTTCATTCCCAAAATATTTTAAGATTATCATTTTTTTTTCTTCGTATTATTTGTTTTAAATGTGTGTTTTTTTTTTTTTCGTATTATTCGTTTTAAATGGGTTTAAAACTATAATTCGTGTTTTATTCAAAAATGGGTTTTAAACACTATTTTCTACTGCATGGTATTAATGCGAGTTTTAAACGGGGTTTTTTCAAAAAAACGTAGTTTCTTGTGACTATGGATCCAACTACCCTATAAGAACTACAATTACAGCCACAATGGATTTAAGCTAAAAGATTAAAAATTTTGAGTTTCTCCCAATTTTTCCTTTCTAAAGTAATAAATTTGAATTTTGAATTGAGAAATTGTGGAAATGCATCAAATTGATGCATTTGCATTAATTTAGGACTAATGACACACTAATTATACACAACCCCATTCTAATTTGATGAAAATTCTTACATTTTAGGAAATTTTTGCCAAAGATAGTGCATATAAGTGCACTTTGACTCTGAATGACCAATGTAGGTACCAAAGTGAGTGATTTCTTAAGAAAATAGAAAAATGCATCAAATCTCGCAAACTCTTTCAAAATCTCCCAAATCCCTCCTCTTGGGTCGATATCCCACTTTTTATAGATTAAGGGGTAAAATATCCTTAACTTATAGAAGATATATTGAAAATATTGTGTGATATATAAAAAATATCGGTGAAATTTAAGGAGTTTTTGTAAAAAAAAACATATGTAAGAGATATTTCACATCACTGGAATATGGAAAGAATTTGCGATATATCGGAAATATCAGGGATATTTCAAACCATGATTATAAATACTGTGTTAGCTTTATTGATGATTATTGCAGAGTAGCTTGGATTTATCTTTATAAGGACAAGTGAAAGTGTCACCTATTTTTAAAGCTTTCATAATAAAATAAAGTTCAGCATGAAAAAAAATATTGTTGTGGTTTGTTCCGACAATGCTTTTGAGTATGTTCAATGTGAAATTAATGATTTTCGCTCAAATAATGGGATTCATCAAACATCATATGTTGATACCCATCAGTAGAATGAAGTTGTTGAAAGGAAGATCACCATCTTCTTGAAGCAGTAGAACAATTATATTCAACATGCATGTGCCAAAGAACTTTCGGAGTGTTGCAGTGCTGAGAGTGTGTTGCCTAATCAATAAGATGCCTTCTCTGTCCTCAATGGTAAAATTGCATATTCTTTTTTGTGTATGTCTTTACCTTTGTTTCGTCTTTCTCCACGTATATTTGACTATGTCTGCTTCGTACGTATTACTGGTCCACGGGTTGATAATTTCTCAACCCATTGTGTCAAACATGTTCTCAGATATTCTCAAACTTAAAAAGTTTATAAGTTTTTTCACCCTCCTTCACAGAAGTACTTTATTTCAGTTGATGTCATTTTATGAGGAAACTTCATATTTTTCTGATGAAGGTCAATCTTTTGATGTTGATCTGTTGTCTCGTTCTCTTGTGAGTCCTATTCCTGTTCCTATTCTTGTAGTTGTTGATGCTCATGAGTTGTCTCGTTTGCTACCAAAGAAGCCTCTTCAGGTATATATAAGGAGGAAGAACACATCTAATGCAGTTCTACTAGCTGAGCAAACTTCCACTTAATTGTCATCTTCCAAAGGAGATTCTACTTCCATATCTCAATCTGATCCTTTTTCCAGTGCACCCGAACTTCCTATTGCTCCTTGTAAAGGAAAACACTCATGCATTCAACATCCAATTGCTAATTTTGTTTTTCTTTAATCATTTATCTGCTTCGTATCATTCTTTTGCATTGTCTCCATCTGCTATTTCTATTCCTAAAACTTATCAGGAGGTTCTTCTCATCTTAGGTGGTGGAGAGCATGGAAGAAGCACTAAGTGCATTGCAATCCAGAGGTACCTAGGAGTTGATTACTTTTCCACTGGAAAAAGAGGTTGTTGGTTGTAGGTGGGTGTGTATAGACTATAGACAAGCATCATACATATGTAGGGGTGGGCTGGGCTAGCCCGAAGCCCCATATTTCGGCCTGAAGTTTGGATTGGCTGAACCTTCCTTACTTTGGGCAGGGCTGAGTTTGGACTAGAATATAGGCACTAAGTAAATTTTGGGTTGAGCTTGGGCTACCCTTAGCTCAGCCCGAATTCAGCCCGGCCCGAACTAAATATTATATATATATATAGAGAGAGAGAGAGAATGCTACCCATGACCTAACCTCATATTCTCAATCAAGTTTCAACGCCTTTTCTTATCTTTCCCTCTTCTCTCCTCCTTCCCATTTCTCTTTCCATTTTCTTCTCTTTCCATCTTTATTCTTCATTAATGTTGCTGCCATGAGGCAGTGAGGATGAGGTCCATGTTAGACATGATGCCCAGAAAAGTCATTAAAATTGTAAGATTCTTATTAATTTGATTAATAGAGACTTCTTCTTTATCTATTGTGTATTCATTATGGGTAATTGACAATGATCATGAGATCATCTATACGATATGAGATATCGACGAAGGTCCTTAGGATATATTGTAGGAAAGCTATGTGATGAGACTATCACAGGCAGATATAGCTTTCCAGTTCCTTATACTTTATATAGTCACAGCTATGGGTGAAGCTGGACACTTCACTTATATGGCTGCCACAATGTTAAGATATTCTCAATGGTTGAGATGTAGTTTTATCTCAAACTATTGTAGTGGAGATTACACATCAGCATATGGGTGCTTAAATGTACACTGACTGATAGCATGCAATGAGAGACCTCTTGCATAAACATACTATCAGATAGTTGGTCTCTTATTCACATTGAACAGTTTCAATAATCTTTAGATCTGATGAGTTCATTTATAACTGAGCAGTAATTTGACTGTTTTGACTCCACTAAAGTATTCTCTACCTTAGGGAATACGATACCATGACAGTTGGATAGTCAGAAAGCTGTTCGAATCATGATGAATTTCAAATAAGAAATTCACTCATTAATTTGAGAGACTATCCAAGTTCTGGGTAAGACAGTCGATTAAGCTTAAATCCTGCGCAGGTGAATTTGAACAAAATAAGTTTGAAATATATTTAATTAAAATATATTATATTTATAAAAAGGTTTTTCTCAAAATATTTTATATGAAAAATTGTTTCTCATGGCTTAATCAAATGTCTTGGAAACCCGGATGATGTGCAATGAGCTATGGGTTAGATAGTATAAATAATCTCGAAAGCCCATTAGGGATAATGTAATTGGAAAGATAAATTGAATTAAAAAGTTCATATGGCGGGATCCGTATTGGTTAATGTTCTTACACTGGGATCTCATGTCACTTGCAATTCCGATGAAATTCCTACTTATGGTCAATGGGATAACATTGGGTAAGCCAGAGTTTGAATGTCCCAGAGCAATCTGTGGAGATGCTCACATAAGAAATACAAGCTCATAAATTGATTAAATGTTAATCAATTATTTAAATGATTAAATGTTAATCTATGGTTTAAATTAATTGTTAATTTAAATTAGAGGATTATATTAGTAATTATTTAATTAACCGAATGAAAGGGGAAATGGGTTTAACCCATATCCATAAACCCATAAAACATGGACCTTAATAGTGGGCCAAAGCCCATGGATTAAAACCCTAGGCTGGGGCGCCCACTTTGGCTTTCCTAATTGGATTAGGATATTGGTTAGTTGAATTATTATTTAATAATAACTCCGTTAATTATGGAATTAAATTCCAATACTTGGATTGCAAGATTAATTGAGATGAGTTGTAATTGGATTACAACTAGGAGTCTAAGACTCCTCTATAGCTCACGGCCCCCTATGGTTCACGCCCCCCCCCCCCCCCCCCTTCCCTTTGGATGCTTTCCTAATTGTTTTAGGATTCCAATTTTGTTTGTTGGTTAATCCTTTTAATTAAGGAATCCCTTTTTGAAAAGGACTCCTAAATTAGTAGGATTAATATAACTAAAGTAGTTATAGATAAACTAGGTTTTTATTTAATTAATAATAAGAGTTATTATTAATAAATAATTACCAAGGGATAACTTCTAATTGGATTAGGATTTGGATTTGATCCAATCCTATAAATAACTCCATACCCCAAAACGTGTGGGGGATTATTGCTCTCATTCCAATTGAATTCTCTCTCAATTCTCTCTCCAAACCGTGAGCCCCAAGAGGAATACCCTTGGATTTTCATGAGATTTATAGGGTTCAACAAGTTGGGTTTTTCAACTTTAGGGTTTTTGAACTCTAAGGTTATTGGTGATAGAAAGTCTACATCAACATCCATCTTCTTCTCTTTGCTTCTTCAATACCAAGGTAGAGATTCCAAAGCTTCGTGGGGATAGCGAAGAACAAGGATCGAGCTTTGAGTATTTCTTCGAGAAATCTCTACAAAGAGTTCTGACGGTTCGAGTTGGTTTTTGCTTCACCGGTGAACATCATTCACCGAGGTAATATGACTAAAACTTGTAGATAGTATTAGTTGCTTTCAATGGTGTAAAGATCCTCGGGATCCAGTTTTCCGCACAAATTTTTGTTTGGATTCCCTTCAGTCCGCTAGATCTAGCACTATGTTTCTTCCAATTTCTACTTTTACTTTTTATATGTGTGGTAATGATATACGATGCTTCGCCCGATTTATTGCCGAGTTTGATAATTTACGAGAGAAACAAAGGTATTGTTATCAGTTGTTTCTCATGTTACCATTTTCTCTGTTAATGTGGTTTTTACTGAACTATTGCTTACTGTAACCTTGTATAAAACTTTGAGATTTTATATGCAGTTACCTATCTTTTATCAGTGCCCTAGAGGCTTAGTTGTCAATTTAAGCTCTTGCACTCCTCACACCTTGCTAAGTTGGTAAAGCCACTGGATGTTGAAACGACGGCTTGGTTCAGAACCTTTCCTCCCCATTTACCTGGGAAATCACTAATCACCATGCTTGCTTACCAAAATAAAATGTTCTTGCACTCCTTGCATACTTGGTGAACTTCTAGTAGTTGATTTCCAAATTCGGATGCATTTTTTTTTGAACCTGAAGTTCATTTCTGGGTAAATAATTCACTGTTGTGCCAAGATTATAAATGCATGATAGCTGCTGATGACTTGATGTTTGAGCTATAAACGGAGCAAATTCGAAGTAGTATATCTACTATCCGATAATCCTAATTGAATCTCCAAACTCGGCCCACACTCTACTTCGTTTGGGCCAGCCTGCACTCGGCCCACACTCTACTTTATTTGGGCCAGCCCGAACTCGGCCCAAAGCCCGATATTATTTGTGAGCCGAGCTTGGGCTGGGGTGCTTCAGCTGGTTTGAGCTTGGGCTGAGGTTTTGAACTTTGGGATGAGCTTGGGCTAACCCCAGCCCGACCTGATTGCCACCCCTATACATATGAGAGATTGAAGGCTCGGCTGTTTGCAAAAGGTTATACCCAAATCTACTAGTTAGACTACTTTGAATAGATCCACCCAACTCTTTCAGAATTCTCATTCTATTGTTGTGAACCTAAATTGGCCATTGTTTCAACTGGATGTCAAGAATGCTTTCCTCTATGGTGAACTTGAAGAAGAAGTGTACATGGAGCAACAACTTGGGTTTGTTGCTTTAGGGGACTCCACGAAGGTTTGTAAGTTGAGGAAATCGATATATGGTCTTCAACAATCTCTAGGAACCTGGTTTGACAAATTCAGCCTAGTGGTATTGCCTTTGGTTTTGCATCGTGGTCATGATGATCACTATGTGTTCATCAATAAACAAGACCCAGGAGGTGTTATCATTCTGATTGTATATGTGGGTGACATGTAATATCTGACAGTGACTTGAAGGAATGAAGGATATTGAAGATGTAATATTGCATTTGAACAATCATTTTCAAACTAAGGACTTGGGAAACATGAGATACTTTCTTGGCATTGATGTGGCTAGATCTAAAAATGGTGTTAGTTTATCCCATTGCAAGTATATAACTGATGTGCTCACAGAAACAGGAATGTTAGGGTTCAAATTGGTAGACACTCCAATGGATTCTAATGTGAAGTTAGATACAGAAAAGGTTTAGTCTTCAGTGATCCTAAGAGATACAGAAGGTTAGTGGGCAAGCTCATTTATCTTACAGTTACTCGTCCATATATTACTTTTGTTGTTGGCGTGGTGAATCAGTATATGCAAGACCCAAACAGGTTCACTTGGATATAGTGCATCGAATTTCAATGTACATTAAAGGTGCTCCAGGGAAAGGTCTTATTTATAGGCTGAATAGGAGCTTGGAGATAGTTTTTTTCATGTAGACTGGGCATTTTCAACCTCTGACAATTATTGCAACTTTGTTGGTGTAGTAACTTGGAGAAGGAAGAAGCAAAGTCTAGTGCAGAAGCTGAATATGGAGTCATGTCTCACACAGCTTGTGAACTTATGTGGGTGAAGATTTTGGTGGTGTTTGGGTTTGCTGTGAATTATCCTATTCCAATGTATTGTGATAATCATGCTGCTATCTGTATTGCTACTAATCCAGTGTTCCATGAACGCACCGAACTTATAAAAGTGGATTGTCATTTTATCAGAGACGCAGTGAGCGGTTCCTGAGATATTTATACAAAGGCTCTTATAACTGAGTCCGATGAGCGGATTGTGATAATCATGATGTCTTAAAGATTTCTACTACATATGTTAAGTCAGATGAGTGGTTCCAGAGATATTTATACAAAGGCTCTTGCAGTGAAACAATTTCATACTGTGTTCCAAGTTGAGCATGGGCGATATCTATGCTCCAGATTGAGGGGGAGTGTTGAATGTACACACATATATGTCATAAGGGCATTAGTGTCTTTTAACTCTTTTTATAATAAATATATATAGGGCTGTCACTCATTGTTGTACTACCTACTTTCTCCAGGCTTATCTTCTCTTCTATCTTTCTTTGATTAGTCAACACTTCTATTTTACACATTACATTTTTCGTGAAATATTTGGGTTATATTTATATGTTTATACATGAATTAATTATAGGTTACTAAACTTGACCTGGTCTTAATAGATTCCTTGTAGAATAGGGATGGTGTCTTTGAGCCACCTCAGAATTGTATGTTGTTTGGAGTCATGAGTGGATTGTTTAGGGAATTTATATTGTAATATTTTTCTTTTTATGGCATATAGTACTTTATAAAACTCATTTGTGTGCACAATTTCACATTATAGTTTCCAACATGTGAGATACTTGACATGATTCTCACATTTAATATCTATATGCTCGTATATTGTATATAATGAGTTGTGGTTTTTTTTTTTTTATTCTTAATCAATTGTTTCCTAAAGTCATATCTTAGATTTCCAACATTTTCTCACATTTACTACTCTATAGGCTTGTATCTTGTATATAATGAGTTTTTTTTTTATAAAAAAAACAAATTCTTAATCAATCATTTCCTGAAGTTTTATCTTAGATTTTCAAGTTTCCCTAATGTTTTCTTTGTTTCCATAATTTTTAGAAATCCATGGACTTTCATAAACTTCCATGTAATGTTTTCGTGTCTCTGGTGTTCGAAATTTACTCTGGCATTTTAGTTTTAAACCTTAACATCAATTAGAGGGTACATAGGTTCTTAGGGTTTCCATACACACACAGGCTTGTACTTATAACATCTGCTAATAAAGAGTCAAAACTCAAAACTATAGACGACCTTGTATTGATCAGCATCCCCTTGATTAGCAGATGTTTCAAGTACAAGCCTGACTAAGTGGTAAGGCCTAAGGGGAGTGGATCCTATCACCAATCAACGAGATCAGAGACCTACAGGTCGAGTATATCTTTTGGACAAATTCTATGAATAGTAGACATATCAATCTTTGATTGCAACAAAGCTATTAATGAATCACTTGAAGTGGTGACTGATAAATTGAGGTATAGAGGATGAACAGGAGAGGCACCATGATCAGGAGTCAAGACTATAAAGAACATGTGGAGGAAGCATCATGGATCCATTTAAAGAATGTCTTCATTCAGACTCAAGGATGGGCTTTTCTTAAACCAGGGGATAATGATGCAATCCAAGGTAGTAGGCCTTGTCTATTGAGAATCAATTAATTGAAGCAGGTAGAGAGAGAGAGAGAGAGAGTAGTGAATTTGGATACCTTCACTAGACATTTTTAGCCCGGTATTAATTATGAAACTCATTAAAATTAAGGGTAGTTTAGTCTTTTCACATGGATCAATCATTAAATGCAAGAGACAAGAAGTACAATTTGACTTTTCTTGTTCTTGATTTAATGAGTTGTCCTAGTGAGAAATACCAAACTACCCTTATATTTAATAAAGTGATATTCAATACAAAGGGGAGAAAAAGTTTGGTGAAGGTTAACTCACACACGTTCGAAACACCTATTTCTTTGTTTTGCAAAATTTTATCAGTTTGGGTCTCGAATTGACATTTAAGATGTAGATTTGATAGACAATTAGCATTAATCTGTGGTCATGTGTGTGTTGATTTTTGAAGTTGGGAATTGAAATCTCTACTGATATTATGATTATCAATATGCTTGGTGCAGTGCTATTTATAAGCCAAGTGATACTTTTTATTTGACAAGTGTGATACTAGTTAGCCCCAATGTTTTAAAACGTGAAGGCGTGAGGCGAGGCGTTCGGACCTCAAGATGCTTGTAAGCCTCACAAGAAAGCTCATGCTCTGTCATTTTAACAAATAAATAAAATATAAGAAAAATTGTGAAAAGATTCAAAAAGTAAATGAAAAATTATAGTATATATATATATATTAGTAGACATTGTGTGTGTTCATGTGGGTGCACACGTACACATAAGAAATACTATATAAATTAGTTGAAACAAATAACAAATTAAAAAAAAGGACATTTAAGTCTCAGTTGTGGCTAAAAACCTAATTTTTGTTAATGTATGAGACGTAAGCCATAGATATATAGTGAGCTCTAAGGCATGAGGCGTGTGCCTCATGAGGTTTAAGTCTCATGGTTGAGCCTCAAGGCGTTTTTCGTACGCCTCGCCTTGACGTAAGTCTCACACGCTTTTTAAAACACTGGTTAGCCCTAATGTGTTAAGCTTTTCTACTTGTTATAGTTTCCCTTTATTAGAGCTGTTTGGAGTCAAAAACTGGTTTTCTGCTGTTACTAGATTTATTTGAATCCACAAAAGTGTACTTGATACAAAAGGAAGACTAGCAAGAAAATCATAAATGATCCATATTTTATATGACTATGAATCTTGTAATTAGTCCCAGACTCTCGGGTGTTCAATTCATTTGGAACTTAAGTCTGAGTTTGGAACTCTAATAAGAGTAACCCAAGTGCCGTCTACAATATCTCATAGTTGGGAGATCCTCATTCAACATTGGATCCAGAGAGTTCGTTGAGGTTCAGAAGGAGAAAAGAGAACAAAAAAGGCTTTGGCCTCCCACGAAAACATAGGCTTGGATTGGTTTTTCTTAGTGAAGACCGAATACAGTTATAGTGTTCTCAAACAATTAACTAGCTCAATAATGGATCATCTCTATATGATTTCTTATCAAAAAGTGAATTGTCAGTAGAGAAAATTTGGTTGCTAATTTCACAATATAATACATGCAGGAAATCAAAATTGATGAGTTCATCACACACAATCTTCCATTTGAGGATATCAACAAAGCCTTCGACCTGATGAGAGAAGGGAAGTGTTTGCGGTGTGTGATCCACATGCCAAAATAATATTCTTGGAGGTATGAACTTTATAAGCAAGTATTGTTGTATGTGTGCATATGAGAACATATCTCTAATGTGTTTGCTTTATTTATTTCCAAACCAGCATATGAAAATTTTTATAATAACAATACTGAAAGTTTCCGTGATTTTTCTAATAAAATAAGAAATATCTTCTTTTTCTTGGTGTTGTCTTTTCTCTGTTTACTTCAGTGGGTAAGTGGCATAGAGTTACTATTGGATGGCTTGAAGCAGCCATTGGGCATCTTTTGGCACAGAGTTATCCTTGATTGGACTTGTCATTCGTCTGTATGTCCATGGCGGGCCTTCTTTCCATTTTTTTTTTCTAATGACACTATCCTTTAAAATTGCAATTCTTGAATAAATTCCTGATGCAAAGATGGCTTTTGTGGGAATTGAATTCCAGTCGACAAGGTAGTTTGAGAATTAAGCCTCTTTCTAGGGCCAAGCTTGTCTGAAGAATAATTACGGGACTATGCATATACAGCCATATTCAGATTTACATTTACTAGGCTCACAAGGTACTCCAGAAAATCAGCATCAAGAATTCGTTACAATTTGTCTACTTAAAGCTGTGTGGAGTATTTGCTTCTCTTCGAAGGCTCAATAGTAATTAGCCATCGAGGTGAGCAAAAATCTATCATCAACAACTACTACACCATTTAGGAGAAGTAAAAGAGAGCCTATTTATTAAGCATGCTCTTCCTTTCCTTTACTCGTAACAGAATATAATATCAGAATAGTTGAAGTTGAATTTAAACTAGCCAATGGATTTAGCTTGATTTAAAATTTGATCCCTTTTGGGGTTTTAAGGCTGATTTGAGTCTCCATATTTAAAGAACCCATCCATGCCCTTAAATGTTTGCAAATTGGGAAATTTGGTATTTTGTGATTTTTTTCAATGAGAAAACCCTGATTAGGGTACTTTTAGAATAATCTGAATCCTTCCAATTGGCTCACTGGGTTAACCCTAATTGGCCTCATATTCGTGTAATAGCTATCATTTAAAATTATGGATGCAACTTACTAAGTTACACCCGAAAACACTGTAAGTACAGGAACTTTAACTGGTGCCGGTATACATATTAGGGTCTAGACAGGCCTGAACTTTGGAGATCTTAAAGATGAAACCCACCCATTAGGATAGTCTTTAGAACCTTCCAAACTCCCTCAATCTCATCCATACCCCTTCAGAGCCTGTAAGAATGCATAAGGACCCATTCTGAGAAGTAAGAACAAGGGTATTAAGATAAGACCTTTTCTTACTTTCTTTGAATTATCTTTTCTATTGCACGCCCATTGTAGACATCCTATTTTTGTATGTTGTAGTGCTCCGCCACCAGACAATCTTTGTGATCTTCAAGATGGGAACCAACCATTAGGATAATCATTAAGAACCTTTATAAATGCCCTTAGTCTCATCTGTGCCCTTTAGAGCCTGTAAGAATTAAGGGGACCCAACTCTATCAGAATTCTCATATCTGTTGCTGTGGACCTAAATTGGCCAATGTATCAACTTGATATCAAGAATGCTTTCCTCTGTGGTGAACTTGAAGTAGAAGTGTACATGGAGCAACCACCTGGGTTTGTTGCTCAGGGAGAGTCTACGATGGATTGTAGGTTGCCTTTGGTTTTGCATCGTAGTCATGTTGATCACTCTGTATTCATCAAGAAACAAGATTTGGGAGGTGTTATCATTCTGATTGTATGTGTGGATGACATCATAATATCTGGCAGTGACATGATGGATATTGAATAAGAAATTATATTTGATGTGGCTAGATCTAAATGTAGAACCCCGGAACCGAGTTCACTAGGCTGTGAATAGTGTTGTGATTAGTACTTTCAAGGCCTAAAGCCTTAATGGAAGTAAGGTTTCGTGTTTTAAAATGAAATGAGGTATTTGAAGGAATTAAAATATGTATGAAAAATTGTTTATGGGGGTTTGGAATGAAGGTACAAGAGTATAAAACACTCAATGTGTCGAAGAAGAAGAGGGATGTCTTAACATACCCTCAACTTGAGAGAACTCTAGTTTTCTTACTGCTGATTGGAATCAAATGATTATTGAGCCATTAGAAAGATATTGAAACATTCTTCAATGTTTATGTTTACCACTTTTTCAGATTTTGAGGCTAAGTTAAGTCAAATGTGGGTTTTCTAGTGTTTGGTCCGCTGAAATTCTGATTTTCTATAATCCATCCCAGACTAGTCAATTTTAGATCCCATTTAGACCATTAAGAACTCAGAATTAGGATTTGTTCATTAGAGACAAAATTGTTTCCCTTTGAATGACGAGTCTAACGTAAGTTGAATCGTCAAAATCCGATAAGCGAGTCAAAAGTTATGGTCAAAATACCAAAGCGGAAAAACGCAAGCCAGTCAGAGCACCCAGACGTCGACGTCTACTGTTTGGGGGTTCCCAGGTATCGACGTCTCATGCACGAAAAAGGGCAAAAACACCTAGAAACGACCTGTAACTTGCCACCGACCTTAGGAGATATTTTCTTAAGAGGTTTTTGGCAACCCTTGACCTATAAATAGAAGGGGATTTCGTGGGTTTGCTCTACTCAAACCCTAAGCTTGGATTTGTGAGAGAAAGTGAAAGACAAGAAAAAGAAGAAAATTGAGATATTTCTTGGGTGTTCTTGAGTTCGTGTTTTCCACTAAAGGAAGAGTCCTTGTTTTCTTGGTGTTTTAACACCTAGATTTCGAATCCAAAGTGATTTCTTAAGCTTGGATTTCTCCAAGGTTAGTTCATGGTTGGTGTCTAGGAGCAA
Organism: Tetracentron sinense; assembly: GCA_015143295.1. Lineage (NCBI taxonomy): Eukaryota > Viridiplantae > Streptophyta > Magnoliopsida > Trochodendrales > Trochodendraceae > Tetracentron > Tetracentron sinense. The sequence goes on along the minus strand of CM026574.1, from coordinate 2,463,395 downwards.
AAGTGAAGCTCTATTCTTTCTTCCAGAGTTCAAAGTTCACTTCCCAAGCCTTCTCAAAGCTTGGATCTTGTTTCTCAAGCTTTCCAAAAGTTCTGAGATTGAAGGAAAGCAATCCTTTAAAAGGTAGATACTTTCTACCACCTAACTTGATTATAAATTTAAGTAGGTAATTCCTACTAGTTCTCTATGTTGGAATTTCTATAATGTTTCTATGAAATGGATTCTTTAAGTTTAAGAAAGTCTAGGATTTCTATGATGTATGATACTTTATGCATATGCCTCAATGCTATTAAAGTATTCTATAATTTCCATGATGCTCACAAGAGCTATGTACCATGTTTAAGAATTTCTAAGTTTAACATGATGCTCAAAGTTCTTACATGTTATATTCCAAGTTTTCAAAGGGTTATGCTACTATGTTAAAAGGTTTTCTAAGTCTATTAAGATGTTCACAAGTCTCATACATTAGTCTCGCATGATCGAATTTCTCATAAGTATTCATAAGGTAACTCACACGCTCATAAGTCTTGATAAAACTAAACATTAGGTTGGTATTCTAAGATCGTTTCACTAAGATCTCAAGGGATCATAGTTGCTCACAAGTATCTTAAGGCATCATGCATATCTCACAAGGCCTCATGCATATCTCATAAGGCATCATATGCGGCTCACACGACTCATAAGGATTATAAAAAGCTCACACGACTCATAAGCGATTGATTCACGTAAGACCTCATAAGATACATTTTGTTTTCTACGAAAGCTCAAAAGATAAGGTTTAAAAAGCTATGCACTTGTAAAAGTATGATTTCTAAGTTCGGTTTAAAGCATGAAATATGAATTGTTAATTCTCTATGTGCTCGCATGATATTATTGCTTTATAACATTGTTAGCTAGTAGCTTGTACCCACTGAGTATTCCATGCTCAGCTGAATTGTTGATTTCAGCAGGTTTATTTGGATGCACATGCTACTGAGCCTTGGATAGAGGAGGAGTACTACGAGTGAGAGCCTGCCATGGATCATTATCAGGATGATGGAGCTCTAGATAGGTGGCCCTATCTAGACTATTGTTGAGTGATGTGAGTGAGAGGTTTATGTATTTTGAAAGTGGGGAATGTCCACTTTAGACTTTATATTTTGTATAATCTGTTGGTTCAGACTTAAAATACAAATCACAGGTTTATGTTATTTAGAATTTTGCTTCCGCTATGTATTTGCCTTGTATAATTTCATAGGATGGTTTTGATATGATAAGTCATGAGATAAAGTATCCCAAACTCCTAGGGGGTATTTTGGGCCGTGACACTAAAAGTGGTGTTGGTTTATTTCAACGCAAGTATGTAACTGATTTTCTCACAAAAACAATAATGTTAGGGTTCAAATCGGTAGACACTCGACAATGGATCCTAATGTATGTGGAGCTAGATACAGAAAATGTGTAGTCTTCAGTGATTCTAAGAGATACAAATGTTAGTGGGCAAGCTCATTTATCTTACAGTTATTCGTCCATAGGGTAACACAGAGACAGATGTTGGGAGTCAAAGGATGTTTGGACGCACTCAAAGCGTGAGGGTCCCAGAGCCACCACATTATTCAAGACTTTACATGAATCAAAATGCAAAACAGAGACGGTTGAAGGATCTATAGAGTAGGGGGAAATCTAGTGTGGGTGCTTGGGACAGCTGTTTCGAAGTTCTTTATATATAGTCATGTGTCTGCTAAGGCTGCCTAGACCCCACAATTTAAAAACATGATCAATGAGGCTGCATGGGTTTGTCCAGGGGTATAACCTCCCTTACCGTTGGAGATCACGGGAAAATACTTAGATGCAGAGGAGAAGGAGGTCAGGTATTATATTGACATTCTTAGGCCGTTTTTGGAAACTTTTGGGGTTACACTTATGTGTGACGGGTGGACAGGGCCCACTAGACTTTCCATTATTAACTTTATGGTGTATTGTGCGGGGAGGACAATATTTTTAAAGTATGTGGATGCATCTGATCAGATAAAGGATGCGAAGTACATATATGAGTTAATGAAGAGTGTTGTAGAAGAGGTGGGGAAGAAGAATATAGTACAGGTGGTGACTGATAATGAGAGCGCCTTCGTGAAGGCTGGGAAGATGCTTATGGCAGTCAGTCTGAATGATGATCAGAATAACCCACTTTTTGAGTGGGTTAAGGTCTTTGCTCTTGATGAGGATGATGGACGTCCGAACGCAATTATAGCTAAGGAAGCCACTGAGATGGGCATTGATGTGGATAGAGCCGTAGCTAACAAAGTGGGGTCTAGCACCAATGAAGATTCATTTGTTGAGTTGATGAGAGATTCCGCGACTTCAGGTGCTGCAACCATTGCAATTGGTGGATTATCTGATACTCATTCTGATAGTAGTAGTGAGGGTGGTGAAGACCACGACACTGATGATGAGAGCAGTGGAGGCAATGATAATCCTGAGGATGGAGGCGACGTCGGACCAGAGGATAGCCAGAGGCCTCTTAGCCCATTCACCATTGAGTCTTCCTTTGATCATTCCTCACAGGACCAGGATCATGGTGCCCTATCTTCACATCCAGAAGCGAGCCAACCGAGACATTATATCTCCCATTGGCAGGGGTAGGGGCAATGGCAAGGGCAAGGCTAAGGAGCGAGAAGAGGACGTCGACAGAGGCAAACCATTTGTGAGAGGTATGGATTGACAGATGCTTGCTTTAAGGCTAGGGAACATCCATGCTCTAGTTCCAGAGGCTCTCATCATACTCGGTCCTCTAGGTAGGACTAAGATGCACAGTCTAAGACATCGAGCTCTCGACAATCTGACTATGCACAACCACAACTAGAGGGCCAATATCCATATAGACATGTTTCTCGATATGAGCCGTATCAATATAAGTATGGTCCATATAGAGGTGTACAACCTCATGTGCCAATGCCGGTGAAATTTATTCATCATTATCCAGAGTATCCACTGAAAGTAATATTGATACATGTTGGACCAGATGACTACCAGCTTTTTGTATGCGAGTATTCATCATGGTTTCATCATCAGATGAACTTGGAACGATATTGTACTTATGTGCAAAATTAGTACTATTGCTAGCCTGATCAGGATAGAGATGACTTTGATCCTCCACGTAACTCCATGTGGTTGTGAGCTTGTGATTGTAGTTATTGAGGTTGGATACTGGGAGTTGGGGTTATCATTATTGATGTATGAACTATTATGTTAGTGTTAGCCCACATCTTTGGCTCCCTTTTCATTGCATCTCTTATATACATTATTGACTTTTTAAAATTTTTGATTATCAGATGTGTATTAACATCCATTTTAACATTTCCTAAAGTTTCGTTGAAAAATTCCATGTTTTTTACTATTTTTTCCAATTTTTCCCTTCACGTACAATATTGTTTTGCGATATCGATATATCCTACGATATATGCCCGATATATCTTTTTTCCCATGGCTCGACATGTCATGTGATATCGACATTCAGAACCTTGGGCACAACTAGATGGCCCATCTGCTACCTCCACCTTTGCTCAGCCAGGTATCGTTGGTTCTGCTTACCATGTGTCTACTTCTTCGAGTCCCTCTGAATAATTGGCTCGGGTGCTTCTGAGCATATAACTGATATTCCCTCTTTGTTTTCTACTTATTTTGTTTATTCTGGTCGAGATAAAGTTTGAATTATAGATGGTACCCTCTTTTTTATTTTGCAACAAATCTTCTTTTTGTTACTTCTCTAACAAAAAAAGAATTGCAATGTCATTTTTTTCCCTTCTTACTGCATTTTTTAGGACTTGGTAATAAGGAAGACACATGGCTTAAAATTCTAATACGTATCGGCCGATATGTATCCTGTTTGGAGATACCCGGTACACAGGTATGCTGGAAAAACAACTCCCCCGTATCAAGCATATCGAGCCGATACAGGGGGTTTCAGTTAAAGTTTTTTTCTCTCCTTCCATTTATACTAGGATCCACAACACAGACCCAATACGCATAACTTATTTACATAAGTATTATTTAATAAATTGTTTTAAATTAATTTGACTTTCTTTCACTTAAGATATTTATATGTAAATAAGGTTATACCCCCATTTGAATTCAATAAAAATTATCTTAGATCCAAAGTCCAATAGAATAAAAAGTCAACTTTCTAGTTCAAGAATAAAGTCCTCTTTATAGCGCCTTTTAAGGATTAGGTCAAACTTTCACCTTTCAAATGGTAAGGTATTTCTACAATATTTAAATTTCACTATATAAAAACATTACCAAAACTCAAAAGTACAACAAAAATAATCTAATATTTTAGTCTTCAAAATATTTTCATCTATATGGTTAAAAAGTCAACTAACAATGTAACAGATCAGCATAAAAAGCCTTACATTTAAGTTTATAATTTATGGTTGTAATTCAATACACTTTTATTTAACTTATTAAATGTAAGGTTTTAATATCTAGATTATATATCCTATATTTGGCTAAGTGACTATAGTTTGTATTTTCATAATTGTTTATCAGTACGCACGCCTTTTTTAACTTATAAAATTCTTAACTTTCATATGTATGGTTAAACATAGTTTGAGGTCTTCGTTTAGTTTGTTTTTAACTTATATTTGCATTAAAAGAAGTTTTAAGCAAAGTATCCAAGTTTTTTCTTGCGTCACCTTGATTTTGTCTGCCATCTCAATCCGATACGGTCCGATACGCCGATACGTATCTTGTTTTCGACCTGCTACTGGTATTTTAAATCATGGGAAGACGATTAGTACGGGTCGTGAAGCCACTAACCTCTATTTGTTAGATGCAACTCTCATTATTCCTCGAGCATTTCAATCTTATAGTAGTAGTGTCAATAAAGAGTGTGTACTGTGTTGCCATGCCTGTCTTGGTCATGTTTCTTTTCAGTATTTAAAGATTATGTTTCCAAACTTCTTTGCTTCTCTCTCAATTTCTGATCTTCGTTGTCTTGCAAAACATCAACGTGCTTTTTTTTTCCTAGTCTTCATAAAAATTCCGTTGTGTTTGATATAATTCATACTGATGTTTGGGGACCTTCACATGTTACCTCTATCTTTGGTTGTCGATATTTTGTGAGTTTTGTTAATGATTATTCAAAATACTCATGAATTTATCTCATTAAATAAAAAATGAGGTATATACTAACTATTTAATAGCAATTCCATATGTTAATTCAGACACAATTTGAAAAAAGGATCAAGATTCTTTGATCTGATCGAGGGGAGAATATATATGTGGGGGGGTTGACAGAATATTTGACTACAAATGGGATAGAACATCAGTACTCGTGTCCATACACCCCTCAATAGAATGGTGTTGTTGAAAGGAAAAATCGCCATCTGTTAGAGGTAACTCATGCTATCCTATTACAGTGTAATGTTTCAAAAAAAAATTAGGCCGAAGCTTTACTCACTGTTGTTTTTCTTATTAATCGATTCCCTTGTCATGTTTTTCATTTTCAGTTTCTCTCTGAGCTCTTAAAACCCGAGAGTTCTTTGATTCTGATTCCCTCCAAAGTATTTGGTTGTGTTTGTTATGTGCATATCTTGGGCCCCAATAGAACTAAGTTGGACCCCAAGGCTCTTAAGTGTATCTTCCTTGGATATTCCTCTCATCATAAGGGATACTAATGTTATCATCCTCCTTCTCGAAAGAAATTTGTCTCTATGGATGTTACATTGTTTGAGTTTGTTCTCTTTTATTTCAATCATTCCTCTCTTCAGGAGGAGAGTAAGTGAAGAAAAAAGGATTCCATTGCCAATTCCGGTTCCATCTCTCACATCATTTGTTCTTGATGACTCTGTTACTATGGCTCAAGAGGAGAATGTTAGAAAACAGAGGAAGATTCAAGTCTACCAAAAACGGCAAAAACAAACACGGACTCGGACCAAATCATCTCCTCGGATGATCTAGGTAAAACCCTTCTTGTAATTATTTTGTTGCCTCCAGTGTTTGTTGATGAATCTAATATTCCTATTGTTCTCAAGAAAGATAAGACTTCACCATCATATTGTTAACTTTGTGTCCTACAAAACGCCGTCTCTGTCTTACAGGTCGTTTGTGTCTTTAATATCATCCATTTTCATTCCATCACCGAAGTTCTAAAACAACAAATGTGAAGGGAAACAAGGGTAGAAGAGATGAATGCGTTAGACAAAAATAATACTTGGAAAATGGTTGATCTTTCTCAAGGAAAAACTTGTGGAGTGTAAATGGGTGTTCAATGTTCACAGTAAAATGCAAAACAGATTGATCAATTGAGAGGTATAAGGCAAGGTTAGTAGCCAAGGGCTACACTCAAACTTATGGAATTGACTACCTGACATTTTCTCTGGTAGAAAAGATGAATTCAATTCGTGTAATCTTATCATTGGCAGTAAATCAGTCGTGGTCACTTTACCAACTCGATGTCAAAAATGTTTTTCTCTATGATACTTTGAAGGAAGAAGTTTATATATCCCCTCCAGGATTTTACCTTGAAGGAGGTAAAAAGAAGGGAGCAAGCTGAAGGAGTTATATGGCTTAAAACAATCTCTCAAGACTTGATTTGAAAAGCTCAGTGCTGCTGTAAAGAAGAGGGGATACTCATAAAGTCAGGCTGATCATACCTTATTTATCAAGCGCATCAAGGATGACATTGTAGTCTTTATCGTGTATGTAGATGATATAGTTGTCACAGGAAGCAACATGACCGAAATTAAACAATTGAAGAAGTATCTATGAAGTGAGTTTGAGAGCAAAGATTTAGATTTTCTTAAGTACTTTGGAATAAAGGTAGCTAGATCTCGTTATGACATTTTTATATCCCAAGAAAAGTACATCCTAAATCTCTTAAAGGAAACTGGAAAGCTTGAGGCTAAACCGATTGACACCTCAATTGAACAAAATCACAAAGTGGATGAGATGGATGAGGTTAATCTGCAAGAAGTTGGTAGTTTTAAGCGATTAGTGGGGCGACTGATTTATCTCTCACGAGGCCTAATATTGCCTATGATATGAGTATAGTGAGTAGCAAGGTTCTGAATGTCGATATGGCTTATGTCGAGCCGAGGAAAAAAAATATATCGGAGTTGTATCATTTATTGACGATTTTTGGAAAAATAGCAAAACATAAAATTTTGCAAGGAAACTTCAAGAATGTTAAAATAAATGTTAATACACCTTTTAAAAAAAACATTTAAAAAATAACAATGTACATAAGAGATGCAATGAGAATAGAGTAAAGATGTGCGCTGATGAGTGAGGATAATGTATGATTGATTCATGTTTCATTCATTTCTCAATTAATCATAAATTCATAATTTATAAGATTCATAATAATACATACATACATAATATTTGGTACTTTTAGATATCAATTTTAGTGAAATAAGTTATATTATTTGGTCAATGTTACTATGTATATTATTTAGAATTATTAGCTATTAATAATAATAATATAACATTATTAAAATTCTTAACTAAATAAAACATTTATGAATTTCAAGTATAATCCTTAAAATAGAAAAATGCCTTATATTAAATTTTAGTACTTTTTTTTTGAATTGGGTATATAATATAAATCAATATTAGTTTTTAGCATATATTTTTTTTGTTATATAATATACTATTTTATATGACACATCATTTTTAGAATTTTTTATACTAAAAAGTATGTTAACTTATAGATTATAGCTAAGTGATTAGTCAAAGTCTTAGTATATATTTAAAAAAATTATGCGCATAATGTTATTACCTATAAATAATTTTTAATTTATAAAATATTATGAAGAAATTATTAATTTTTTAATATTACTAAAAATCCCTTATGGAGATAATTTGCTAGAAACCGTCTTTCTTTATGAAGAAATTATGTTTTAAAATAGTTAAACTTTTTTTTTAATTAAAGCCTCCAATGGTATTATCCTCTTTTATAATTTATAAAGAGAGTGAAAATAGCATTACTCTTTTTAATTTTAGGTTAAAACTTAAAACCCTTAAAAGCCTAAGCCCCCAAGTTTTAAAGAGAGTGAAACCAGCATACCCTTGTTAGGTCAAAGTAATTAAAAAGGAAGTATGTTTAATGAGAGTGAAATTAGCATCACCCTTGTTAGGTTAAAACAATTAAAATGAAATTATGTTTAATGAAACTTGGAGTGAAATTAGCATTACCATTTTTAGGGTTAAAACACTTAAGCCTTCAATTAATTCCCCGAAGCATTACCCTTGTTAGGTCAAAGTATTTAAAAGGGAAGTATGTTTAATGAAAGTGAAATTAGCATTACCCTTGTTAGGTTAAAACAATTAAAATGGAATTATGTTTAATGAAACTTGGAGTGAAATTAGCATTACCCTTTTTAGGGTTTAAAACACTTAAGCCTTTGATTAATTCCCCGAGCAAACCCAACCAAAAAAAAGAGCTGAAAAGGAAGAGGGGAGAGGGGTAGTTCGACCTTAGCTTGGCGTTGGCTTTGTAATCGCTGAAGGCTACGGCGAAGGCGATGGCACAGGTATGTACCACGGCTACCTCTTCTTCCTTCCTTTTTCTCTACACTTTTGAACCCTTTTTTTTTTCTTCTATCAAACTTGATTCATGCGGGTTTTGCTCGATAGCCGGGAGTTATTGGCGATATATCGCCGATATCGGTGGTATATCTCCGATAACTCTCGAAACCATGTAATTTTTTTTACATCAAATAGATGCGTCGATCACTGGCGATACCAACATATATCAATGATATATCGCCCATATTGTCGACTTTGCGATCCTTGGTGAGAAGGTTTATGTATGCACACAAGTCCACACACTTAAAAGCAGCATACAATATTATGAGGTATCTCAATTCATCTCTAGGTATGAGACTCTTATTCAGAAGATATAGGCATATGCGAGTTGAGGCCTATACAGATGCAAACTGGGCAAATGCCAAAGATGACAAATTATTTATGTCGCGACCCAAAATCCCACCAAGGAGTTATGAGACTCTGGCGTCGTGACTTACATACAAACCATCCTATTAGAGAGCAAACAAGGCATAGCAAATAGTGAACCTGAAAATTTCTTTTATATATAACAGTGCCCACTCAAACTCAAACTAAAATGTGCATAAATAGAAACTAACCCTGTACACAAAATGCATCATTTGAGTTACCAACTCAAGTCCGATGCAAAAACCCCCAATGAAGCCCCAAATACATGTCGCTCTCACTCAACCCTCAACCATAAGGCCACATGTCAAGGCCCCTACCATCTACATGATAACTGCCTAGCGGCTCCTCAGCATATACCTCTTTGACCCATGGTTTAAGAGCGTGTGTATTTATCGGTGTACCTGCCGAAGTAACAGTTCAACTGAGCATAGAATACTCAGTGTATACAAACTACTAGTTAACCACGTTATGAACATCACATTAACATGCTTGCATATATATATAACAAAGCAATTTACAGAAGAAGTAAGTAGGGTCAACAATACTATAATCAGAGTACATGAGCATAATTCTTTTCAAAACCTATCATGTGCCTATTTTTGAAATCATACCTACATCAATACTTAATTTCATCATTTGCATCATGCGTTTCTCTTTACACATAACATATAGCACACATGCATTATTCCTTTTCTAGTACTCCATTTCAGACATGTATCATCTCTTTACAATCATTCACACATATCCACATATCACACATACTTGGCACTTTCATTCATTTCTTTTCTTTCATTTCTTTTACTTCACTTAACTAGTGCCCGGATTATGATAGAATGGAACACACTAGTATATTTTCATATACTTTACTTCACTAGTGCCCAGACTATGGTGGAACGGAACACACTAGCATTATTCTCATTACTTAACTAGTGTCCAGACTATGATGGAACGGAACACACTAGCCTCTTTCACTTGCTTAACTAATGCCCGGACTATGGTGGAACGGAACACATTAGCTTCTTTCACTTTGACACTTATGAGTATTTCAATTCTTTGAGACATATGAGCATTTTCGTACTTTGAGACTTATGAGCATTTCAATTCTTTGAGACTTGTGAGCATTTTCGTACTTTGAGACTTTTGAGTATTTCATACTTTGAACCAAAATTCGTACTTTGAACAAAACCTTTTCTTTGAGCAAAACCTTTCTTTGAAACAAAATCATCTTTTGAAAGGAATTCATATTTCAATGGAAATCATATTTTCGAACAAACCCTTCTTTCAACTACTTGTATTCCGGATAAAAAAATCGATCATATATACGTGCGTGATCATGTATAGCAATTTGTGAGCAATAGGGAAAACAAGGGAATCATCACATATCATGGAAAATCCTATTTTCATTTCATTTATTTCAATAGGAAAACATACAAGGCTATAGGCCTTAATTTCCTTCAAGAGCCATACATCCATTCCTACTATCAAATAATAGTTCATAACAAGATAGTTAATAGGATGTGTTTAATCTTTTTATCAAAACCATAGATCATATCTTTCTTTTCATAATGAATTCTAACATGATAATAATAGAGCATCTATTTACTTTTTATCTAAATAACATGATTTTCATCAAAACAAAGGTTTAACATCCTAATAGTTGTGAATGAATCACAACAAGAGAAGCTTGTAGAGTGTTCTACCTTTCAAAAACCAAATCCATTTGGTTGAGCACTTGAGAAAATGTCTTGGAGATGAGCTTCAAGCTTGAAGAAGACTCGTGGAAGTGAAGATCGAACTTTCGAAGTGAGAAGGATTTCTCCTTGTTGAGAAAACAACTCAAGAAAACCCAAAAATACTCAAGCCAACACCCCCAAGGCTCTTTCCCTCTTTCTTCTCTTCTCTTTTTCTCTTTTTTTTTTAGCTCAAGGGTTGTGTAAACCCTAACTCCCACGAAATTGGGTCTATGGGAAACACCCAAAAGGCCCCCAAGTGAACAGTAGGTCGGCTAAGGCAAAACAGCCCAGATCGGTCAACCGATAAGGAGCATCGGTCGACCGGTTAAAAGGCCCCTCTCTGCCTAAAATCCCCATATAATTTTTCACTCGATCGGTCGACCGGTGGTGGTTCGGTCGACCGGTTGCTGTTCAATAGACCGGTAGTAAAGTCGGTCGACCGGTTGCTATTCGATCAATCGGTAGCAAACTCGGTTAACCGGTTTTGCCTGTTTTTTTCCCCATTTTGCCTATTTTCCCCATTTTTTTCCCACTTAAGAGTGTTTCCACTCTTCCCTTAGCCCACTTAGAGTGCTTTCACTCTTTTCACCTCGGCCTTAGCACACACATAACACACACGCTAAACATAGAATTCCCTAATATCATTTAACCACCAAAATTACATTCAAGGCCTTGAAACACTATTCACAGTACTATTCACCTGTTATGAAAAGGAGATCTGGGGTTCTACATCCTCCCCTCCTTACAAGAATTTAATCCCCGAAATTAGGACGATACTACATCAAGCGGAAATACTTTTCCCACACTTCATGAGTTTCAAATCAAGCTTGGCAGGAAAACCCTTAATGAAGCGAGGCATTTGTTTCTTGACAAAATGCTTGAGTTTTATACATCATGAAACACCAATCTCATGAAAAATTTTCATAGCATATAATTAGCATGGATCACATACTTAGCACACATATATCATGCAAAATTACAATCTAATGTACCATGAACCACATCAGCGGCTGCCTGGGCATCCCGTTTGGACATAACAAAGGCTTTGCCTTGGTTCACCAGAGGTGGCTATGTGGGATGTTGGGGCCTCGAAGCTTGAAAAGACTCCTGCTGCGTGGGCAGTTGAATTGGGAGTCTGTTTTCTCGAGACTGGGCCAGCTGTGGATGACGAGGACAATCCTTGATCATGTGTCCCAGCTCACCGCAATGAAAACAACTACCGGAGAGCTTCCGACAATTCCCGACCTGATGTCTTCTGCCACAATATGCACAGACCTCAAAAGCAGATGCAGAAGACATGGGCTGTGCCTGCCGAGCGATCTGTGTAGTAGTAGCATGAGAGGCCTGCGATGCAAACGGAGGTCCTTGTGTCAATGCAGACCCGAAAGTCTGGTAAGGGACAATCCTGACCCTTTTCTCAGGTGGCACTGGAACACTGGGCTGACCTCTTACCATTTCCCTCTTCAAGAATTCCATAGAACTCTTCTCGGCGATCTTCACCTTACTCACTACTTCTCCCCAGGTTCCTACCTGGAATATGGAGACCCGGTCCCGTATGAAGGTCTTCAACCTTCTCTCGAACTTTCTAACTCGCATGTGCTCAGATGCGATCAGACGATGTGCAAACCTTGACAGTGCGATGAATTTGGTCTCATACTCGACCACACTCATCTCGCCCTGTTCTAGAGCCATAAACTCCATCTCCTTCTGCTCCTTGAAAAATGCAGGGAAGTACTGCCCGTAAAATACATCCAAGAACTTTGTCCAAGTCCATGGTTCCCTTGCCTTACTGGTATCTCTCTGCCTCAGTGCAGATCTCTACCAGTGTTCGGCTTCACCTTCCATCACAAAGGTAGCCCAATCAACTCTCTGCTCATTTATGCAACAAAGCACCCTGAAGGTCTTCTCTAGCTGCATGATCCATGCATCGGCGGCCATCGGATCCATAGTCCCATAAAAGGTGGGAGGCTGAAGTTTCCTAAAAGCCTCTAGCCCTGTAGTATGGTGTGCAGGTGGTGGTACGGGTGCAACAGTAGGTGCAATAGTAGCAACATGTCTAGCTGCAAGCATTGCCAAGGTCTCGGCTATTGACCCCAAGACTTATGCGAGGTCAGGCTGATCACTACCCGATGGAGTTTCCCCTCTATTACTTCTCGTTTGGTGTCTGTGACCTCGATTACCACGTCTCATGATTGAATCTTGAGAACAATAGTAAAGCATGAGTCTAACTTAGAAACCAGGCTTTTCGAACATAGCAATTTCACAAAGCATATAATGCTTATAAAATCATATATCAATACATTAGAATATCTACGTAATAGAATAAGCATACACTTGGATGTTTTCTAGCAAAACAAAAACACAAAGCTCGGTTGAAGCATAAACCTGCTTAAGACCAAGACTAATTGCTTAGTCCATACTTGGAATGCTACTTCTTATACGAACCTAATGCCTCATCTTGATACCCATTCCATTGCGGTATCAAACCGTTGATTACGACACACTCCAACTCGAAGGAGAAATGCCCAACTTGGAAGAAGACCGAAAGTCACATGCCTTATCCCTAAGGAAACTAATGCCTAAGCTCTATCATAGTATCAGACTCAGAGTAACCCTAGAACACTTAATACCTAGGCTCTGATACCAAATCTGTCGCAACCCAAAATCCCACCTAAGAGTTATGAGACTCTTGGTGTTGTGACTTACATACAAACCATCTTGTGAGAGAGCATACAAGGCGTAGCAAATAGTGAACCTGAAAATTTCTTCTACATATAACAGTGTCAAACTCAAACTAAAATGTGCATAAATTAAAAACTAACCATGTACACAAAATCCATCATTTGAGTTACCAACTCAAGTCCGATGCAAAAACCCCCAATGAAGCCCCAAATACATGTTGCTCTCACTCAACCATAAGGCTACATGTCAAGGCCCCTACCATCTGCATGATAACTGCCTAGCGGCTCCTCAACATATACCTCTTTGACCCATGGTTTAAGAGTGTGTGTATCTATTGGTGTACTTGCCGAAGTAACAGTTCGGCTGAGCAGGGAATACTCAGCATATACAAACTACTAGTTAACCATGTTATGAGCATCACATTAACATGCTTGCATATATATATAACAAAGCAATTTACAGTAGAAATAAGCAGGGTCAACAATACTATAATCAGAGTACGAGAGCATAATTCTTTTCAAAACCTATCATGTGCCTATTTTTGAAATCATACCTACATCAATACTTAATTTCATCATTTACATAATGCGTTTCACTTTACACATAACATATAGCACACATGCATTATTCCTTTGCTAGTACTCCATTTCACACATGTATCATCTCTTTACAATCATTCACACATATCCACATATCACACTTACCTGGCACTTTCATTCATTTCTTTTACTTCACTTAACTAGTGCCCGGACTATGACAGAACGGAACACACTAGTATATTTTCATATACTTTACTTCACTAGTGCCCGGACTATGGTGGAACGGAACACACTAGCATTATTCTCATTACTTAACTAGTGCCCGGACTATGATGGAACGGAACACACTAGCCTCTTTCACTTGCTTAACTAATGCCCGGACTATGGTGGAACGGAACACATTAGCTTCTTTCACTTTGACACTTATGAGCATTTCAATTCTTTGAGACATATGAGCATTTTCGTACTTTGAGACTTATGAGCATTTCAATTCTTTGAGACTTGTGAGCATTTTCGTACTTTGAGACTTATGAGCATTTTCGTACTTTGAGACTTATGATCATTTCATTACACTGAGGAGCATTTCATCATACTTTTGAGTATTTCATACTTTGAACCAAATTCGTACTTTGAACAAAACCTTTTCTTTGAGCAAAACCTTTCTTTGAAACAAAATCATCTTTTGAAAGGAATTCATATTTCAATGGAAATCATATTTTCGAACAAACCCTTCTTTCAACTACTTGTATTCCGGATAAAAAAATCGATCATATATACGTGCGTGATCATGTATAGCAATTTGTGAGCAATAGGGAAAACAAGGGAATCATCACATATCATGGAAAATCCTATTTTCATTTCATTTATTTCAATAGGAAAACATACAAGGCTATAGGCCTTAATTTCCTTCAAGAGCCATACATCCATTCCTACTATCAAATAATAGTTCATAACAAGATAGTTATTAGGATGTGCTTAATCTTTTTATCAAAAACCATAGATCATATCTTACTTTTCATAATGAATCCTAACATGATAATAATAGAGCATCTATTTACTTTTTATCTAAATAACATGATTTTCATCAAAACAAAGGCTTAACATCCTAATAGTTGTGAATGAATCACAACAAGAGAAGCTTGTAGAGTGTTCTACCTTTCAAAAACCAAATCCATTTGGTTGAGCACTTGAGAAAATGTCTTGGAGATGAGCTTCAAGCTTGAAGAATACTCATGGAAGTGAAGATCGAACTTTCGAAGTGAGAAGGATTTCTCCTTGTTGAGAAAACAACTCAAGAAAACCCAAAAATACTCAAGCCAACACCCCCAAGGCTCTTTCCCTCTTTCTTCTCTTCTCTTTTTCTCTTTTTTTTTAGCTCAAGGGTTGTGTAAACCCTAACTCCCACAAAATTGGGTCTTTATAGACCTAATTGGGCCTATGGGAAACACCCAAAAGGCCCCCAAGTGAATAGTAGGTCAGCCAAGGCAAAACAGCCCAGATCGGTCGACCGGTAGGGAGCATCAGTCAAAAGACCCCTCTCTGCCTAAAAACCCCATACAAATTTTCACTCGATTGGTCGATCGGTAGTGGTTCGATCGACCGGGTGCTGTTCGGTTGACCGGTAGCAAACTCGGTTGACTAGTTTTGCCTGTTTTTCTCCCCATTTTGCCTATTTTCACCATTTTTTTCCCACTTAGAGTGTTTCCACTCTTCCCTTAGCCCACTTAGAGTGCTTTAACTCTTTTCACCTCGGCCTTAGCACACACATAACACACATTCTAAACATAGAATTCCTTCATATCATTTAACCACCAAAATTACATTCAAGGCCTTTAGGCCTTGAAACACTATTCACCTACTATGAACAGGAGATCCGGGGTTCTACAATTAACAGTTGGTTATTGTACATTTGTTGGAGGAAGTTTGGTCACATGACGCAGCAAATGGTTGCTCGCTCTAGTGTAGAAGCAGAGTTTTGCTCGATAGCACGTGGTATATGTGAGTTACTATGGCTAAAGATCCTGATTCAGGAGTTGGGATTCTCAATTGAATGACCTATGAGTTTATATTGTGAGTGGATCTAGACTGGTGACTTTGGTAACCTTCACTAGACATTTTTAGCCCTGTATTAATTTTGAAACTCATAAAATTAAAGGTACTTTAGTCTTTTGACATGAATCGATCATTAAATGCAAGAGACAAGTATAATTTGATTTTTCTTGTCCTCCATTTAATGTGTTGTCCTACATGAAAGTTCAAACTCTCCTTCTGAGAGGCTTTTATTGAATATATATATATATATTCTATACATAAGGGTAAATTTTTTTTGGTGAAGGTTAACCTTCACCAGTCTTTGTGAAGGTTAATTAGAAACGCGCACGCACTTTCAAAACATGGGTAAAAAGAGATTATTTTTGATATTCAATACATGGGGGTAAAAAAAAAGTTTGATTTTTGAAGTTGGGAATTGAAAATTTTCTCTAGTATGATTGTCATTATGCTCTGTGCAGTGCTATTTATTATAAGCCAAGTGATACTTTTTATTTGACTAGTGTGATAGTAGTTAGCCATAATATGTTATGCTTTTCTATTGGTTATATTTTCCCTTTATTATAACTGTTTGGAGTCAAAAACTGGTTTTCTGCTATTACTAGCTTTATTTAAATCCACAAAAGCATACTTGATACGAAGGAAGACTAGCAAGAAAATCATAAATGATCTGTATTTTAAATGACTACGAATCTTCTAATTAGTCCTAGACTCTCGGGTATTCAATTCATTGGGAACTTAAGTCTGAGTTTGGAACTGTAATAACACTAACCCAGAGTGCGTCTTCAATATCTCATTGGTAGGAGATGCCTCATTCATCATTGGATCCTGAGAGTTCGTCGAGGGTAGGAAGGAGAAGGAGAAGAAAAAGGCTTTAATGGCCTCCCAAGAAAAAATAGGCTTGGCTTGGTTTTTCTTAGTGAAGATTGAATACAGTTATAGTGTTCTCGAACAATTAACTAGCTCAATAATGGATCATCTCTATATGGTTTCTTATCAAAAAGAGAATTGTCAGTAGAGAAAATTTGGTTGCTAATTTCTCAAATTTATACATGCAGGAAATCAAAATTGACGAGTTCATCACACATAATCTTCCATTTGAGGATATCAACAAAGCCTTCGACCTGATGAAAGAAGGAAAGTGTTTGCGGTGTGTGATCCACATGCCAAAATAATATTCTTGGAGGTATGAACTTGATAAGCAAGTATTGTTGTATGTGTGCACATGACAGCATATCTCTAATGTATTTGCTTTATCTATTTCCAAACAAGCGTACGTGAAATTTTATTATAGCAATACTGAAAGTTTCTGTGATTTTTCTGATAAAGTAAGCAATATCTACTTTTCTTGATGTCGTCTTTTCTCTGGTTACTCCAGTGGGTAAGTGGCATAGAGTTACTATTGGATGGTTTGAAGCAGTCATTGCGCATCTTTTGGCACAGAGATATCCTTGATTGGGCTTTTCGTTCGTCTGTATGTCGCAAACAGGCCTTCTTTCCATTTTTGTTCTACTAAGACTATCCCTTTAAAATGCAAGTCTAGAGTAAATTCTTGATGCAAAGATGACTGTTGTGGGAATTGAGTTCCAGTCCACTAGGTCGTTTGAGAAGGATGCCTCTTTCTAGGGTCAAGCTTGTCTGAAGAATAATCACGGGACTAGGCACACACAATGTACTGCAGAAAGTCAAGCATCAAGAAGTCGTTACAATTTGTCTACATAAAGCTTCATGGAGCATTTGTTTCTCTCCAAAGGTTCAATAGTAATTACCCATCCAAGTTGAGCAAAAATCTATCATCGACAAGCTTTTACGAACTACTACACCATTTAGGAGAAGTAAAAAAGAGAGCATATTTATTAAGCATAATCTTCCTATCTACCATCGACAAGCTTTTTCGAACTACTACACCATTTAGGAGAAGTAAAAAGAGATAGCCTATTTATCAAGCATACTCTTCCTTTGCTTTCTTCATAACAGAATATCATCTCAGAATAGTTGGCTGAAGATGTTAAAAGCTTTTAAAAACTTAGAATGGATATTTGTATTCATTTCTCCCTTAAATAGAGAGCGGTCAAGATGGATGGACGACTCACTTGCCAGTAGCCAATGCTCTTTTTTTCCCTGATTACTCCTCAAGCTTGGGGTTGTTCTCCAAATACCGAAGTTAAAAAAACCCTTCTCATAATGCCCCCACACACATGTGAAGGTGATCGCACATGCAAAATTTTTCTATTTTGGAAAGACATTTGTGTTCGTTTCATTCCATATCAACCATGGAGAACCCCCTTCGTTCCTTATCAACAATGGTTGGTATGTTGATAAGGAATGAAATGTTGGGGGCCTCTTCTTGATCAATGAAGGGGGTTCCTCCATTGTTGATAAGGAATGAAATGTTGAGTGAGGAGCTTCGTGAGATGGGAAGATGAGGAGAGTAGGAAGCTTCTCCCATCTCATGCACGTACGTAAATCTCTCTTCTTCTTTCAAAACTAGAACAAACTCTTCTTGAAAGTGTAGGTGGTAGTGAAAGGGTACTTAAGACTTTTCATAAATGTTGAATTATGAAAAAAGCTCATAAGCCTATGTAGGGAAGGGATTTTAAAAACTTGGTATTTGGGGAACAATCCCAAACTTGAGGGCAATCAGGAAAAACCCATTCTCTTGCACTAAAAATAGGGCATACCTTGATTAGTAGAAATTTTGCTTTATGTTTGATAAAATCCAGTGTTCCCTTGTACGAAATATGTTTGTCTTTGATGACTAGCCAAGGGATTTAGCTTGATTTAAAATTCAATCTTTTTTGGGGGTTTTAGGCTGATTTTAGTCTTTGGATTTAAAGAACCCGTGCCAATTATCGATTCCCATGCCCTTAAATGCTTGCAAATTGTAAAATTCGGTATTTTGTCATTTTTTCAATATGAAAACTCTAGTTAGTGTACTTTTTAGGCTCCATTTATTTACATGTAAATGTTTTTACAACGTAAATCATTTATGTTGTAAAAATTTTTGCAGTAAAAGATGATCTCTTTAATTTTTTTTTGGTTTGGTTATATTTTTAAAAAATGAGATTAAAAAAGGGTTTTTCCTTAATTACTCCTTAAATTTGGATATGTTCTCAAACTACCCAATTTTTACAAACTCATCCCACAAGAGGCTTATGACCATTTTCTCATAAGATAGAATGATAGAATGGAAGGCCCATAAGTGCACATAGAAGTAACGTTAACTATGCAAGCTGAAGTACATACACCTATAAGTATTGCCAAAACTGAGATAGTCTATACGCAGAGGAGATAGGAGTTCTTTTGTTAAAGGATATATATTAAACAAGTATATATCCAGTTCCCAAAACTGAGATACATGCCCTTAAATGCTTGCAAATTGTAAAATTCGGTATTTTGTCATTTTTTCAATATGAAAACTCTAGTTAGTGTACTTTTTAGGCTCAATTTATTTACATGTAAATGTTTTTACAACGTAAATCATTTATGTTGTAAAAATTTTTGCGGTACTAAAAGATGATCTCTTTAATTTTTTTTGGTTTGGTTGTATTTTAAAAAAATAAGATTAAAAAAGGGTTTTTCCTTAATTACTCCTTAAATTTGGGTATGTTCTCAAACTATCCAATTTTAAAAAACTCTTCCCACAAGAGGCTTATGACCATTTTCTCATCTTTACTATTATAATGCGAGAGGCAGGCGTAGCCTGATTTTTCCAAAATTCCTAAACTACCCTCATATAACACAACTTTGATTTAATGTTTTATTTTTATTCCCAAACTATCCCTTACTCATCTATCTATTTAAAGAATAGAATCACAACCAATCGCGATTGAACTCGAGGAGAGTTCAATTCAATCACACCTTCGGGTTAACATGTGTCCCTTTTAACTCCTAATAACTGTGGTTAACTCTTTCCCCTCGCTCTCACATGCATCGCACGTGCCACCCGTTAGTAAGATATAATGATAGAATGGAAGGCCCACTAGTGCACATAGAAGTAACCTTAACTATGCAAGCTGAAGTACATAACACCTATAAGTATTGCCAAAACTGAGATCGTCTATACGCAGAGGAGATAGCAGTTCTTTTGTTAAAGGATATATATTAAACAAGTATATCTAGTCAACTAATTATTCAAGAATCAACACATAGTTGTACCTACCATTAAAGATGTTGCAAGGAAACTCTCGATCATTATAAACGGCCTACAACTTTGATATTCTTTTATTTTTTAGGAGGAAGATGCAATATAGTTATTTAGTCTCCTAATCAATCAAGGAGACTTAATCTTCTTTGATTAAAATGCTAATTCTTTTAGTGTGGTACGCACATCAAAGTTTGCTGATATACACCAAAACTGAAAAAATCCCTATATTTACTGACATGCACACAAAAAAAACGACAAAATCACAATAATGCATTTATCTTCTTCTCCCTCGTTGATGATAGAAAACTCTAGTAATCTGCTGCAGAAATCAAATTCACCGGCAACATTGTAATCCATGTCGGATATAGATGATATTGTCTAAGATATGGAGAAGTTTGAATCAAAGAGAGGGGTGTTATTTGTTTTTTGGATTTAATTTTTATGTGAGTTTGATTTTATTGGAAATGGAGTAGCAGAGAGAGATGGAGGATAGTACAAATTTGCAAGTTGATGTTTTCCGGTGTAAGCCAACAAAATCCCTCTTTTATTCCCTCTACTAAGTCTCTGCAACTTCACGTTCAATGGTGTAAAAGCGCAAAACCCTTGCGTGAAACCTTTAGAGAATTGTTTATAAGAACATTTGAAGAATATTTAATACTCTTTAAGTGCAAAGATCAGTTGGTAAGGGTTTGATTGTCCAATGTTTTTGAGCAGTGATTTTTCTGGCTTCGACGACATCTTTGGAAATGCATCCATGAAATCACTGCTGCTCTCGCCCTCACTAAGATGAGTGATTCTGCTTACAGAGTTGATACAAACCAAATTGCAAGAAATGAAGTAGCAGAGGCTCAGAACAAAAGCGTACATGGATGTGTGTTGGTATCAGTAGTCGAAAATGTGGGAAGAAGAGGGCAAATCTGTCCTTTTATTTTCTTTTGGTGTGTGTATACCAGTAAATAATTTGGTGTATATTAGTAATTATTGGTGTGTGTGTGTTGCATCACCCTTCTTTTATTAACCCTTTATATCTCTCAATCTTGAGTAGACTTAATCTAGGTTTTAGACAATGGGCATTGTCTATATCCCAAAAGGATAGAAAAATTTTAAATTCTCACAATCAATAATCATTGAAAGAAAAAACATTTTATTTTAAGGATTTTTTTTTTATTAATGAAAGACTCTTGAATTTACAACCTTAATTTTGAAAATGACATGACATGTACACTAAAAAATACTATAGATAGTCTAGACAATATGAAGTAGTGAAGTAAAACCTAGAAAAATAAAACCACTAATACCATACCCCGGAAACTACCATACTTATATTATAGTATGATACCATTCCATGGTCACCAATACTAGTATCCTTATTCTCCATGGTCTCAAGTATTACAACCTTATGATGTATGACTAGACAAATCCAATAATTCGTTCCTCAAAGATTAAGGCTTTTGCCTTAATCACCTAATCTACAAATTAAACACTATTTAATAGTAAATAGAGATGAAGAACGATAAATCACCTTATTGATGTAGAGACTCAAATTAAACACTATTTAATTTCTTGCTATTATCTTGCTTGATAAGGGTAAAATTGTCTATAATATATCTTTATGTGTATTTAATTAAAAATTGAGCAGTGTGAGGTGTTTAAATGGTTAATCGGATGAAAAATAAAAAAAACAGAGCATCCGATCGATTTGAGAATACCCCCGATCGATCGGAAAATGTCAGGAAAAAAGACCAAAATTTTCTGGTTGATCTGATTGATTGCACTGTATGCCCCGATCGATCAGACACCATGAGAAAAAATGCAAGGAGTATTATAAAGCTCTGATCGATCCTACTGCAAGCCCCGATCAATCACAACTAACGTCTGATTGATTGGATCGTGCGCAGGATTTTTTTTTTAAGTTGCAAAAATTAGGGTTTTGAACTGTCGCGCCCCAAAATACCCCCTAAGAGTTAAGGGATACTTTAGGCGTGACTATACATACCTGACAAACCATCCTACAATGAACAAGGTAATAACATCCTAAAATGGAAACATATAACAGAGTGCGGAAGCTTAAAAAGTGCGGAAGCGTGAATTAACTTTTTCTTTTTCTATACATAACCGGTATTCCAAGTTTATACAAAACATAACAAGTACAGGTGGACATGCCCACCATCAAAATACAAATAGATTGAGTCTCTCTCTCTCTCCCTCTCTCTACATAAGACCCTACTCACAGTAATCTAGATATGGCCACACATCCAGATCTCTATCCTCCTGTGGCTGAAGTAGAAGCGGCGCCACCTCCTCGACGTATTCTTCCTCAACCCAAGGCTTAGGGTCGAAGGTACCCACTGGACTTGCCGACATGAGATGTAAGGCTGAGTATAGAATACTCAGCGAGTACAAGCTAATAACTACCAATAGTAATAATGAGCTGCAATAACAATAACTAAATACAATTCGTAATCACAATATTTGAAGCAATACAACATCAAGAAGTAAGACAATGCTATGATCGTGACATGCATGGGATAATGCAAACTCCGATAAGACTCATACTCGAAATTCGTGGCTTGTTCTTGAAAAATAACTTTTCGTGGTTTTTAAAACTTGCTTGTCGTGTTAAAACTTGTTCTTGTCTTGTAGGAATCACACATGTCTTGTCTTGTTCTTGTTTGAAATCACATTTGTCATGCTTGTCTTGTCATGTTTTGACTTGCCTTGCCATGATTAACTTGTGAGCTGGATACGTAAGTATCCTTTAGCGAAACATGAATAGAAAGCAACTTGTGAGCCGGATACGTACGTATCCTTCAGCGAAATAGAAAAGGCACACTAACATCCTTGACCAGCCCTCTGTCCAGCTTTATCAACTTGTTTACTTGTGAGCCAGGTATGACATATCTTGCGATATGCCCTACCCTTGACCGGCCCGATGTTTAGCTTTATCAACTTGTTTACTTGTGAGCCAAGTGTGACATATCCGGGGGATATGCCCTACCCTTGACCGACCCGATGTTCGGCTTTATCACGCGTTTCGCAAATCACGTGTCTTGTTCTTGGTTGGTTTCTCATAGACATATACTTTAGAAAACCTCGGTTAATGCGTGCATGTGTGTGTGTATAGCAATTTGTAGTAATCATGATGACATGAACACTTTAAGAATATCACGTGGCATTTCAATTCCTTCAATAGTCATTTGAGAAACTAAGAACATATACGTTGCATTTAGTCAAAATTATAATTTGGGGAAAACTACACAATTCATGCATTCATAATCTTCGTTTAATTCATTTAATTTCCATTTATGCATTTCATCAAATAATTGGTGTGCAACATTTACATAAGCATTTTATTCAACTTATTACTTCATAATATGCATCCAACACATAGAGTGTGTTCCTTATGTGTACATTGCCCTTCCATCACTCCGCCACACCACATACATCACAACACATGACATCCAATCACCTCAACCCATTCACATTTCACACATCCATACACCTTAGTTTATCTTGTTCATTTTAGGGATAACAATGCATTCCAACAAAAAGGAAACATAGACAATATCAATTCACATATTTAAAGGGAAACCTAGGTTATTACTAAGCTAGTTATGAGGGAGTGCTAACCTTGAAGATTCCTCCAAATTTTGAGGAAAAACCTTGATTGCAGGAAGCCCTTGAGTAGAAATCTCCAAGTTTGATGGAGGAGGATCCTTGCTTGAGAATGTTCAAGCTTTGAGCTCCCTTGATCTCAAATCCAAAACCCCTCTTTGGATTTCCCCCAAATCTCTCTTCTTCTTTCTCTCCTCTAGGTCTAAGAAACCTTCAAATGAAATCCTCTTATAAGCCAAGGGTTTAAAACCCTTAAATTCGGAATCAGCACACGCGTGCGATCGATCGCACACCAACTGCGATTGATCGCAGATCCCAGTGCGATCGATCGCACCTGGAATCCACCTATCGCACATTCACCCGAGGATTTTGCCAGATTTTTCCCTGTATGTGATCGATCGCACACCCTTGCAATCAATCGCAGATCCCCATGCGATCTATCGCACCTGGAGGGGACCTGTCGCACATGAACCCGAAGGTTTTGAACCAATTGCACTGTATGCGATCGATTGCACTTTACCTGTGATCGATCGCACTCCCCAGTTTTTCTATATTTCCACTTACAGACCCCTTTTGGTGTTTCCAACTCTATTTTCATCATCCTTAAGGTACTAAACCCCCTTCTTCATGCTGCACATGGGTCGCTAACATCCTCATAAAACACCAATTCAAAGCATGTGGAAAGCCAATTGGCCTTAATACATTATTCATTAGCGAATAAAAGTTTCGGGGTGCTACATGAACCCCTAGACTATAAATAGCCACTTTAATTCGAGGGTTTTAGAGTCTAAAAGGTTTTATACCTAATTTGGGAGAGAAAATAGGAAAAACATAAGGTTTCAAAGGAGATTTAGCTTGGAGGAGAAGGAGCTTGCTTGGAGAAGAAGAAGTTTGGCTTGGAGATCAACCCCAAAGCCTTAAGGAGCTTCCTCTAGCGATTTGGATCTAAGGGAAAGATCCCAAAGATCAATATCCCTTCTAACTTAACTCTATTCAGTTGTTTGCATGTTTAAGGAATATTGCATATGGATTATTAGATATTATACAAGATCAAACATGTGCTATTATCTATTGAGCATGAAATTAGGGTTTTGCATGGGCTATGAATGTTATTGGGTATACATGGGAGATCTTTAACTTTGAAATGAAAATGTTACAAGTGTTAGAATATTGGAGGGTTATAAATTTGTCTTTAATATTATTAATTTTTGATCAAAATTATGGTTTATGGAAATGGAGGATGAGAATTGTGATGGATTGAGCTTGAATGAATGAAGATTGGATTGGGATGGATGGCTATGGTGTTTTGAATGAATGTCACTACGTGAAAATGCGCTAAAAACGACGGCCCAAACCCGTCGTTGAAACACAATTACGACGTCCTTCGGCCGTTGTGTAGGCCGTGGGGAACGGGGGTGTAGTTCACCATAAACCATCAGCAAGCCTCTTCAGGGTAGATGTTTTTTCTTTTTCTAGTTGTTGTCGTAACCAAGGAATGTAATCCATCGCTTTTTTTGTTTGTTGATTGCCTCTTCGACTTTTATCACTAGACATGTGTGATTGAAGGTATGTTTGATACTTCCTGTGAATGCAAATAATAGATCTTTAAATTAAGTATTAAAGTGTGTTAAAATCAAAATAATAATTGTAAAGATATAAATATCAAATTTTGCTTACTCCTCCCACTCAGCATTTTCAGGGCATTGTTGTAGAACCCATCTGCTTGCTTGCTGGTAAAGCAAATGTGGGAGACGGTAGGCCTTTCCCTTTTTATCGATAGGATAGGCAAATTCAACTTCATCATCTCTCAATGCCCTTCATCCCCGCTTATGGCTTCCTTCCCTACCATTAGGCATGTACTCCATGCAGAACCTCATTGATTCTTCCATGAGGTACTGTTCTGTAATAGAGCCCTCTGGAAAAGTTTGATTCACTACATATCATTTGTATGTTTTCATCATCCTGTAAACGATAACATCAATCAACTATTGATACGATACCTTTAAATTAAAAAAACTATGTAATCCAAAATAAGTTTAATTTACCTCTCAAAAGGATACATCCATCGATATCTAACAGGTCCGCAAACCTGTGCCTCCTCTGCCAAGTGCACAACGAGGTGTGTCATGGAAACAAAAAATGATGGCGGGAAGTATTTTTCAAACACACATAGTGTTTCAACAATGCGTTTTCTCATCTCCGAAAGCTCAATACGGACAATAACCTTGGAACATAGGATATTGAAAAATATTGACAATTGTCGAATAGCAGCACGCAATGGCTTATGTTTCTTGAATGCGTGCATCAATAACACTGGTAGTAGTTGTTGTAGAAGGATGTGATAATCATGTGACTTCAAGCCTTTAAGTTGAAAATCCTGCAAACTAACATTATGTTTCCAATTTGCACTGTATCCGATAGGAACCTTCAAATTATGCAAAGTTTTACAAATTATCTCTTTCTCCACTCGAGACAAAGAAAAAGGAGCTTTTAGAAAAGATACTTTGTCATTTTTTTCAATCGGCCATAGATTTCTTCTTATCTTCATAGCCTTAAGGTCCTTACGGGCTTCAATATCATCTTTTGTCTTACCCTTCGTGTCCATAATTGTTGCAATTAAATTCTCTGCAATATTTTTTTCCACATGCATTACATCCAAATTATGACGAATATGCAAATCCTGTACAAATGAACGAGATATGTTATTATCAATGCGATATATTCCACAAAACATTAATATTATAAAACATCTTATAAAGCACCTTCCAGTATGGTAAGTCAAACAAGATTGATCTCTTTGACCATGCAGTGCTTTCCTCGGTCGTGGACTTCTTCCTCTTCTTTCCTGCTACCTTTCCAAACTTAGTCTGAATAGCTTCCATTTTGGATAATACTTCAAACCCACTCAAACGGCGAGGATGTTTCCTAACTTCTTCTTTCCCATTAAATTGTGATTTTTGACTCCTGAAAGGATGACTTAAATCTGCTAGGAATCTTCTATGACCCATGTAGGCAAACTTTTTTCCATGTGATAGCCACACTGAGTCTGTCCCTTCACTGCAAACAGGACAACCATACTTTCCTGCGGTCCTACAACCCGAAAGATGGCCGTACGCTGGAAAATCATGTATAGCCCACAACAAAATTGCTTTCATGATGTGTCACGCCCCAAAATACCCCCTAGGAGTTAAGGGATACTTTAGAGGTGACTACGTGTACCTGTCAAACCATCCTGTAATGCAAGAGGCTAAACATAATATAATACAACGATAATCAGAGCGTGGAAACTAAACATAAGTGCGGAAGTATAAGCCAACCTTTTCTTTTCTTCTATAACTCCAAATAGTATTCCAAGTTAACATATACCAAATACAATCAAAGTAAAGGTGGACATGCCCACCTATCAAAATACAAAAGGAACTCTCTAACCCTTTCCTCTCAATAGTGGTCGAGGTATGGCCACACCTCCAAGTCCCCATCCTCCAGAGACTGCCATGGGATAGGTGGCTCCCTCTCCTCTACATACTCCTCCTCGACCCAAGGCTCGGGGTCGAGGACATCCACAGTACCTGCCGACATAAAAGTACGGCTGAGCATGGAATACTCAGCGAGTACAAACTACTAGCTAACCATAACAATAACGAAAGCATAACAACAGTGAGCAATACAAGATATTAATTTAAAGCAATAGTGAAAGCATAAGATACATAGCCATATCTTGACATGCGTGTATGAATGCAAAAACCTCGGTAAACTCATGTCTCGGAAACCTTTTTCGTGTCTTGGTCAAATCATGTATGTGTGTCGTGTCTTGTCTTGTATTTCATGTCTTGATTTGTTCTTGACTTGTATACTTGTGAGCAAGAGGCTAGCACCCTTCCTTAGGCTACCAACCTCCTTGTCATGTTCTTGTTCCATTTCTCTTGTGAGCCAGAGGCTAGCACCCTTCCTTGGGCTACCAACCTCATTGTCATGTTCTTGTTCCATTTCACTTGTGAGCCAGAGGCTAGCACCCTTCCTTGGGCTACCAACCTCCTTGTCATGTTCTTGATTCATTTCACTTGTGAGCCAGAGGCTAGCACCCTTCCTTGGGCTACCAACCTCCTTGTCATGTTCTTGTTCCATTTCTCTTGTGAGCCAGAGGCTAGCACCCTTCCTTGGGCTACCAACCTCCTTGTCATGTTCTTGATTCATTTCACTTGTGAGCCAGAGGCTAGCACCCTTTCTTGGGCTACCAACCTCCTTGTCATGTTCTTGATTCATCATATACAAATACAATCTTGGAAAACCCGGTTTCATGCATGCATGTGTGGTGTGTGTAGCACTTGTAATATCATGATGACAATATGACATGAAGAGTAGTGTATAGCAATTCAATCCACAGTATAACCATATAGGAATTTGAGTAATCTACGTGGCATTTGAATAGTTCATCATTCATAAGAACACATGCATAAGGCCTACTTTCATTTTCTTCATTTATGTCATTTATTCCTAGTTTAGGCATTTTGTCAAACACATAACATGCAAGGTTCCTTAATGGTTCATCTTCTTCTTTTTAGTGCCTACTTTCCATCCAAAAATCAAGGTATGTTCATTATTGGTAAAATGCCCATCCTCCATTTTCCATTCTTCACACCACACATTCATACACCATACATTCGGCATCCCCTCGCCTCAATCAACCTCTCATCCATGCATCCACACCATTTTCCTCACCTTGTTTATATTTAGTGAATATGATACATTCCATAAGGGACAAATACATAGTAGCAAAATCATATAGTTCATAGAAAAACTAGGTTATTGTTAGGGGAAGTTAGTAGGGTGTACTAACCTTGAATCGAAGCTTGATCTTGGTGTAGACCTTGATTTAAACTCCAACTTGGAAGAAGAAAGCCCTTACTCGAACTATACTTGATTGGGTAGGAAACCCTCTTGAAAATACCGTAGAGAGTGCTGCCCTAGCTTGAGAAGGGAACCCCACACGAGCTTGAGTTGAAATCTTGAAGAAAACGTGCTTGGGGACGATCTAGGGTCTTCACCCCTTTGATTTCTTCTCCAAAACCAAACCCTAGGTTAGAGCTTTCTCCTCTCCTCTCTCTATCTCTCAAAATCCCTCAATGTTGTAAGTGAGGCCTCAAAGGGTCGAGCAAACCCTTATGGGTAAGGGTTTAACACCCAAAATACAAAAACGCCCTTACTGAAATTTCTGCAAAAACGCGAAGACCGAGCGATCGATGGTTATGACCGATCGATCGGTTGCCTACCGAGCGATCGGTGTTTATGACCGATCGACCGGTCAAAAACTCACTCTCTGGAAAATTTCCCCATACAAAATTTCTGACCGTGCGATAGCTACCGATCGATCGGTTATGGACCGATCGATCGCTGACTGGACCGAGCGATCGGTGCTCTGTATGTCTGGACTGTTTTGACCATATCTTTTGACTCGCTCGTCGGATTTCGACGATTCAACTTGCGTTGGGTTCGTCTTTCGAAAACGCACATTTCTGACATTTCGGAATTTCCGATCTCTCTCTTATTTATTAATTAGACTACGAAACGGCCAATTAGCTACGAGAGTGCCATTCATTAAAGAGGAAAAAGTCCGGGGTGCTACATAGAGGATTTGGGGGATTAGAAGAGAGGAGAAAGGGTTTCCTAAGCTAGGGTTTTTCTTTTGGAGAAGAATCAAAGGGGTTTTGAGACCCTAGATTGCTTCAAGTCCGGTTTTTCTCCAAGATCACGGCTCGAGCACTCGTGGAGAGCGTTCTCCAAGCTAGGGCAGCAACCCAAGCACGTTTTTGAAGGGGGTTTCTTCCCCAACTCAAGTCTCCTTCAAGCAAAGGTGTTCTTCTTTCAAGTTGGAGCTTCAATCAAGGTTTCTACCAAGGATCAAGCCTTGATCTAAGGTTAGTACACCCTACTAACTTTCCCTAGCAAAAATCTAGGTTTTCTATATATAAATGTGATTCTTTATATTATGTTTTCCTTTTTACGAAATGTGTTATCCCCCATTAAATATAAACAAGATAATGGAAAAGGTGTGGATGTGTGGATGGAATGTTGGATGTGGCGATTGGATGCCGAGATGTATGTTGTGTGATGTGTGCGATGGAAATGGTGGATGGGTATTTTACCAATAATGAACTTACCTTGATGTTTGGATGGAAAATATGCGCTAAAAAGAACAAGATGAATTATTAAGAAACATTGCATGTGTTGTGTTTGACAAAATGCCTAAAATATGAATAAATGATCTAAAGGAAGAATATGGAAATGAGTTTTATGCATGCGTTCTTATAAACGATAAATTGATCAAATGTTATGCAAACTACTTATGTTACCGATTTTCATATCATGAATTGAATTGTAATGTCATATCTTGGTTATTCCCATTATCATGATTGTCACTATGGACACGTACACGAGCACGCATGATAGCATGAATCGAGATTTCAAGAGCATGTGCATTTCATAACAAGGAGGTTGGTAGCCCAGGGACATTCGGGTGCTAGCCTCTGGCTCACAAGTGCATTTCATAACAAGGAGGTTGGTAGCCCAGGGAGGATTCGGGTACTAACCTCTGGCTCACAAGTGCATTGCATAACAAGGAGGTTGGTAGCCCAGGGAGGATTCAGGTACTAACCTCTGGCTCACAAGTGCATTGCATATCAAGGAGGTTGGCAGCCCAGGGAGATTCGGGTGCTAGCCTCTGGCTCACAAGTGCATTTCATAACAAGGAGGTTGGTAGCCCAGGGAGGATTCGGGTACTAACCTCTGGCTCACAAGTGCATTGCATATCAAGGAGGTTGGCAGCCCAGGGAGATTCGGGTGCTAGCCTCTAGCTCACAAGTTTACAAGATGAAAGTTTACAAGATGATGATCATGCATTCATGCATGCACGCATACATGATTTCTACGAGGCAAACTGGGACATGACATGGGTTTTCAAGCATGAGTTTTATCGGCGTTTTCGCATTCATGTACGCACGTCAGGATGCTTGTATTGTATCATGCCTTATACTGTTTCTTTTGTGATGTTTCTATTACTGCTTGTATGATATTACTATTGTGTGTTTTATTATTGTTATGGTCTGCTAGTAGCTTGTACTCGCTGAGTATTCCATGCTCAGCCGTACTTTCATGTCGGCAGGTACTGAGGGAGACCTCGACCCGGAGCCTTGGGTCGAGGAAGAGTATATAGAGGAGAGAGAGCCGGCTATTCCATTACAGTCTCAGGCGGACCGAGACCTCGATGTGTGGCCATACCTCGACTACTGTTGAGGGGAGAGTATGAGAGGGTCTTGTGTATTTTGACATTTTGATAGGTGGGCCTGTCCACCTTAGACTTAGACATGTCTTGTATTTATGTTAACATGGAATACTATTTTGGATCATTAGAAGAAATGAAAATTTGTTTACGCTTCCGCATATATGTTAGCTTCCGTGCTCTGATTATCGTTGTTAGTACCGTATTTTATCTTGTGCATTACAGGATGGTTTGATAGGTACGTAGTGTGACACCTAAAATATCCCTAAACTCCTAGGGGGTATTTCGGGGCGTTACAGGAGAAGCTAATCATTGGTGGAGAGCGGCGTTGAGACAGAGAGACACTGCTAGGGCGGGAGAGCCGTGGACTTGGGATGAATTCCTTGATGCCTTCTATGGGAAGTACTTCCCCAAGATTTTCAGGTAACAGAAAGAGATGAAGTTCATGTCCCTAGTACAAGGAGATATGAGTGTGGCCGAGTATGAGGCCAAGTTTGTTGAGTTGTCCAAATTTGCACCACACTTGATCACGACGGAGGAGATGTGAGTCCGGAAATTTGATAATGGGTTGAAAGCTTTTATCAAGGACCGAGTTTCTGTACTCCTGGTGGAATCTTGGAGGGAGATTGTAGGAAAGGCGAGAATCGCCGAGAGGAACTCGGAGGAGTTTCTTAAGAGAAGAGAAAGCAGCCTTAGGAGAGCCATGCATAGGGGCCAATCCAGTGGCTCAGCACCACCGGAGAAGAGAGCCAGGATTTCCTCTTATCTAGTTCCTAGGCCTACATCGACACAGAGGCCCCCTTTTACACCACCAACGCCTCGTCTTACTACTTCACAAGCACCTCACCCTGCTTTTTCTCAAGGCACCAAATATATGTCTCCTGCAGCCGGCTGGAGAGTGTAGGAGAGCGTCGGGAGAATGTTTCTATTGTGGCGAGTAGGGCCACATGATTAAAGATTTCCCACGCCGACAGTCACGGGTCCAACCTCTGGGGAGAAGGCCCCCAGTTCGGCAAACTTCTCAGCACGGGTCTTCACAAGCTTCTACATCTAGGCCCACACGGCCCACACAGACCACATAGCAGCCTCGCAAGGCGAACCAAGGTCGGGTCTTGCCTTGACTAAAAGAGACGCACAGGCATCTGAAGATGTTATGCAAGGTCCGCAAAAAATTGTAAACTCTTCAAGTGTGAACTGATGTTTGTTGTATACTGTATATGTATGCTTATGTGTGAATCATCCTACCTATACTCTAAGTATGTTTTTTCTTGAAGCTTATTGATGTAGCTAATTTCAATACATAGACATTTTGCTAGTGAATGAGTGTTTAGCTCGAGTTTTGATCGACACGGGATCTACACATTCATTCATGTCACCTAGCTTCGCCAAAGGTTTCGCGTCTAAGCTGAGTCGCCTACCTCAAGAGTTGACCATTTCGACTCCACTTGGCAAGTCGGTTGATACAGATCGAGGATACCGAAACTGTGTAGCAATGTTATCAGAATCGGACCGGTCATCGAACCGGTTGAGTGGCCGGTTCTCGGTTCGACCGGTCCGATTCAACCGTGTCCTTTTTTAATTTTTTTTTAAAAAAATCTATTTTTACCCATATATGACCGATTCTTGATTGATTCTGACCACAGGTTCCCGGTTCAATTGGCCGGTTCCCACGGTTCTCACAAAATAGCCCGGTTTTGAAATAGGGCCGGTTCTAAGGGTTTTGGGAACCGGTTCCCAGTTCCACCGGCAGGTCCGGTCCGATTCTGACAACACTACTGTGTAGTTCAAGTCGGGCAGGATGAATTGCCGATCGATCTAATCATCCTTGAGTTCCAAGATTTGGACTTCGATGTTATTCTCGGGATGGATTGGCTAGCTGCACACCACGAGCACGTGGCTTGCTTTGAAAAGATGGTGAAGTTTAAGCCAGAAGGTGTCAAGTCATTCCACTTTTGTGGACTACGAAGGAGAGATATAGCCCATCTAGCGGCTCTAAGTCTTTCAAATCTCGATGCACGAGACTCCTCAGCCATACCGGTGGTGAGTGAGTATTTAGACGTATTTCCGGAACACTTATCGGGATTGCCTCTAGATAGGGAGATAGAGTTTGTAATAGAACTTGCTCTAGGAACGGCTCTGATTTCTAAGACTCCGTACAGGATGCCCCCAATTGAATTGAAGGAATTAAAGGAGCAGATAGAAGAGTTCCAACAGCTTGGTTTCATCCGACCATGTAGAGCCCTAGAACTTGGGTTCACTGCACGGTGAATAGTGCAGTGAATAGTGCTAGTGCGCAAGACATAAAGAGGATTGGGCCTCTTATGCATGTTGGAGTGTGTTCAATGATCACCTAGGTGGATTAAAAACCTATGGGGGAATAAGTAATAAGGTGTGAGTAGGGCTGTCAATGGACCGGATCATGATCCGGATCCGATCCGAATCCGATCCGATTAGCCGGACTTTGGACCTTATATGTGATCCGTCGGATCGGATTCGGATCGGATCGGTGGAATCCGATTATAATCGGATCGGATCTGGATATAGGGTGATCCGATCCGATTAAAATCCGATCCGATAATAATAATAATTTTTAATTATTTTAAATATATTATTTAGATTTTTTATGTATAAAATATTAATTTTTAAAAAAATTAACATTAATTAAGGAATTATTAGATTTTTTATTATTAAAATAGATTTTTTTTAAAAAAAATAACCTTACTCGGATCGGATCGGATCGGATTCGGATCGGACGATATATAATCGGATCGGATTCGGATCGGTTACTTCATGATCCGACGGATTTCGGATCGGATTCGGATCAGTCGGATTCTTAATCGGATCGGATTCGGATCTAGGCAGATCCGGTCCGAATCCGATCCGTTGACAGCCCTAGGTGTGAGTAGGGTGTTGGACCAAAGGTAAGAGAGTATGAGAGCACTCGAAAAGTACTAAGTGTCAAAAAGGGATATCTTGACATTCCCTCAACTTGTGAGAGCTCTAG
This sequence comes from Tetracentron sinense, assembly GCA_015143295.1. Taxonomy (NCBI): domain Eukaryota; kingdom Viridiplantae; phylum Streptophyta; class Magnoliopsida; order Trochodendrales; family Trochodendraceae; genus Tetracentron; species Tetracentron sinense. The sequence continues at coordinate 2,429,413 of CM026574.1, read as the reverse complement.
TTTTGTCGTCGGTTATCAAAATCGAGTGATTCTTGAGCCATTAGAAAGATATCGGAGTCCTCTTCGAGGTTCATATTTATCAGATTTCTCGATTGTGAGTTAAAGCTAGGTGAAATGTGGATTTTCCGAAAGCAGGTCTGCCGTCAATTCAACCATCCACTAAAGGATCTATTCATCCCCACGACCGATAGATTGGTCAAGATAATTCTTGTATGGTTTTTTTAGGCAGAGAGGGGGTCTTTCAAAGGATCTATCGGTGCTCATGACCGATAGATCCTTGGTGCTTGTTTTTGCCTTGTAGCTGACCTTCTAAGATCTTTTAAGGGTGTAAGGGTCTTTGGCCTCACCCTTCTTGCCTACTTAAGCACTATTTCGTGGGTGTTAGGGTTTCTACAACCCTCAACAAGTTTTTGGGAGAAATTTTAATAGAGAAAGAGATAGAGGAGGGGTTTCTTCTAGGATTTGTGTTAGTGACCAAGTGGAGTCCGGATTTTGACTCAAGGACTTTCTCAAGTCATTCTCAAGCTTTCCTAAAGCTTGGATCTTATTTTCCATCTTGTTGGAATCTTATCAGAATCAAACTGATGCCGAAAACTTGGTTTGACGTCATTTGGAAAGCTGTTGTTCCTCCTAAAATATCCTTCTTCATGTGGAGGCTTTTTCATGACGCCATCGCCATTTCCATTGAAAGTAAAATATCTCAATGTGGAGTTCAGCTGGCTAGTTGCTGCAACTGTTGCACTAGTTCTAAATGCGAAGATATCAATCATTTGCTGGTTGATAGTGAACTAGCTAATTATATATGGCATAGCATGAGCAGCATTTTTTGATTCTCGCTTTTTCCAAATGAAAGCACCTCAAGCTTTCTCAAGCTTGGGATTGATTCAAAAGCTTCCTCAAAGCTTTCTCTTGCCTCCAAGTAGTATTTCAAAGCGAGAAACCGTAGGGATCCGGTTTTCAAAAGGTAGAACAAGCTACTAACTACCTTGTTATGATTCATTCATGTTAGTAATTAGTAAACTATGATTTTGGATGCAAATTTGTAGATACATTCTACTAACGTGCTTTGCTATAATCCATTACTATGAATAACTTATATTGTAATCCTTTTAGTAAAAGTAAGTCATAAACCATGATTTTTGGATGAAAACTAGTAGAACAATCCACTAACTAGCTATGTTATGATTCATTAATATTAACTATGGTTTCATGAATGATTGTTATGAAAGTTGAGTTGTTTTGGTCAATTTTGTAATTCCTCGATTACATGTTATAAGTAACTAATGAAAAGGAAGATAAAGGGGATGTGTATTGATAAAGAGAGTGTGAAGACACTCTCCTAATTGGTTTTATTATGACTCATGTGTATGTTATTGAAGTAATGAAAGGAAATAGGGAATTTCACTATACTTAATGATTCACCCTTGCTTACCCTATTGATCGCAAATGATGTATATTATCACCATGCTTTTATGATGAGTTTTGGATTAAGCATAAGTATTAAAAGAATGGTTTTACCGTAAAGTAAGCTTAGAATTATGATTTTTACGAAATAGGCTAAGTAGTCCATGTATATGCTATGATCACTCCATGAATGAAACCCCATGATCTATTTTGATGTTTTCAATACTCACTATGAAGAATGATGCTCATAAGGTGACTCTGTAGAGACCCGAATCTTTTTCATGTCTTTATTACAAGTATTAGGTGTATTATAGTCCTTGTGATGTTTTAAATGTTTATGTATTTATATCTAATTAGTATAGTGTGATTAAGGCTTAATCAAACTTGTAAGTGGAGGGATGTCATATCACACCCTGAACATTAGGAAGCTCTAGTTTTGGCACCGTTTATTAGAATTGAGTGATTCTTGAACCATTAGAAAGGTATTGGAACCCTCTTCGAGGTTCATATGTTATATTTTTCTATATTTTTAGTCTAAGTTAAGTCAAAAGTGGGTTTTCCGATGTTTTGTCTGATGGAATTGTAGATTAGTCAACTTTAGAGATAATTTGGTCCATAAATGAAAGAGAATTTGAAAATTCTAAAATGCTAGAAATGTCCCTTTTCGAAAGAAGAATCCAACGCAAGTTGAATCGTCGAAATCCGACGAACGAGTCAAAAGTTATGGCCAAAACAGTAAAATGAGTCAAAAATCTACAGAGCACCGATCGCTAGGGATCGCTCGGTTCAAAACCGGTCGCTCGGTCAGAAGTAGCGATCGATCAGTCCACAATAGATCGATCGATATCTATTGACTGGTTAACTTTTTTGTATGGGAAATTTTTTCAGAGAGGGTGTTTTTGACCGAGAGCTCGGTCATAACCACCGGTCAATCGGTAGGCGACCGATCACTCGGTCATAACCACCAATCGCTCGGTCTTTCGTGTTTTTGCAGAATTTCAGTAAGGGCTTTTAGGTCTTTTGGCTCTCAAACCTTGGGGCTATAAATAGGGGGTCATATTTCGAGGTATTGGAGTACTCTACCTATTTCTAACCTAATTTGGCAAAAAGGGAGAGAAAACCTAGGGTTTTGGGAGGAAGATTGCTTGGGGAAGAAGGAGATAGCTTGGATATTGCAAGGAAAGCTTGAAGATCGTCCTCAAAGCTTTCCCAAATCATCTTGGGAGCGATTTGGATCCAAGGGAAGGATATCTAAGGTCGATATACTATCCTAATCAACTCTATTATAATGTTTTGTGAATTTTAATATGATAGAAATAGAAATTAGATGTGTTTTCCCTATTTTTATATGAAGTAAGCGATTATGGATGGAAATATAGATTTAATGACGTTGATAAAATGTATGGAGGATGGGAAATACCATGGAGGATGGGATTAATATGTGGATGTGGATTGTAATTAGGTTGTATGGATGGATTATGGTTTGACGAAATGTTTGAAATGTGGAAAGAGAAATGGGTTCATGATCTACGTACCCAAGGTGTTTGTGAAAATGCTTGAGAGGATAAATACTAACCTACTATTATGAAATTGTAGGAAATTGATTATGAATGGTGCTAAGAATTATGATAAGATAGGTATATGTGATTGTTTGTTAAGTATGTCTAATTACTTGCATGGAAATTGATAGTCGGGAAGGTAAGAACTTAAAGGAAAGTCTCTCAAACCGGGAATTCTCTAACTATTTGGTATGAGACAGTATAGTGGAGTTTCCATGGTGGGAGATTGGAATCTAAGCAATTACCAACTCGAATGTTAATTTCGATACTTAAGCACAAATGCACGTGTATGCTAAGATTGTCTCACAAGTCACACATGTGGACCACAAGCATAAGCATGACATACGTATGACATTTTGAATAAGCATAAGCATGGCATGGTCCGTATCCGCCAAGAACGGCATGTCCATTTTATAATTTCTTAGGCATGGTTTGTATCCACCAAGAACGGCATGTCACATCACTGTATGATCTGAATAAGCGCATAAGCATCTCATGAGTATGTCATCTTCTAAGTCCAAAGTTTTCACAAGTACACGAGTCAAGGTGATGATATGATGTATATCAGCACATGTTCTTCCGTACTCTGATTATGTGACTATGTTATTGTTATGGTTCCAACTAAGTGCAGGTATATTATTATTGTTGGTTGGATTTTATATATACCGAGTACTTTTGTAATCAGCCGGACATTGTCTTCGCAGGTTTAGAGCAGGGGCACACGGCGGAGCCATGGATTAAGGAGACTTACGTAGAAGGAGGAGAAGGTGAGCCGACTGAGGAGGGAGCCAGGGGCTTTGATAGTTACCCCTATTAGCTTATGTTTTGTTTGGTTTAAGAGTTTGTAATTGACCTTTTAGATGATGTTGCTCATTGGATTACTTTACAATTGAGTATTAGACATTTTGTTTATGTTGGATTTTATTACGTTGCGCAGATGACCGTTGTACAGGATGGTTTCACTTTTTGTAATCGGAATTTTATCACTCTCATTTTTTGGAGACTCGTGTAGTAAGCCTTGTATGCATGGATTTTAAGCAAGTTTAAGTAATGTGACGATTCCAAAGTCCTATTTTAGCCTTGTAGGATTTTGGGGTCGTTATAGACTCAATGTTTACAAGCTTCCACGAATACAATTATGTTCACAAACACACTAAGCACTCTATGCAATCTATGGTTTTCTAAGTACTCTACGGCTCATAAGTCTTGCATGACACTATGATTTCTCATAAAAAGGGTATATCAAAACATTCATAAGGATTTCTAAGAACTCATAAGGTACCAAGCTCATAAACATTGATAAACCCAAACATCGGGTTGGTCAAGAGTAGGGTACATCCAAGGATATATCATACCTGACTCAAAGTAATCTCATAAGACATTTGATAAAGCCAACAAGAAGGTTGGTTAAGGATCTTGGCAGCCAGCTTCGATGTATTCAATGAAGGGTATTTACATACCCACCTGTCTAAGTCTTTTTATGGGTGCTAAGATCTGGCTCTAAGTTATGCTCATAAGAACCTCACAAGCTCATAAGATCTCATAAGTGGATGCTTACACAAGCTCATAAGTGCTCTAAGTTTCTGCGGCTCATAAAAACCTCACAAGCTCATAAGTGCTCTATGTTTCTATGGCTCATAAGAACTCTAAGGAACTCTAAGAACTCATAAAACTTGATTCTCAAACGCTCATAAGAACTCATAAGACTTGATTCTCATACGCTCATAAGACTTATATGGTTTTGAATCTCATAAGTTAAAGGCTCATAAGAGACTCGTAAGACTCATAAGATATTGAAATATGGTTTGTGAAAGTACGAACTCAGAGTATGATTTGTATGCTTGTCGAGAATATGCAATTGTTTGATTGTTTTAAACTTCCGCACTCTGATTATGCATATGAACTCTACTCTGTATGGCATGTTAATGTTTTATAACATTGTCCGTTAGTAGTTTGTATACGCTGAGTATTTCATGCTCAGCCATACATTTTATGTCAGCAAGTCTATTTGGCATTTGCAACCCAGAGCTACGGGTTGAAAAATAGTTAGTGGAAGAGGATCCTGGTTGGAGTCATCATGTGAAGATAAGGGTCTTGACAGGCGACCTTATTATTACTGCTTTGAGTGATGAGAGGGAGAGACATGTATATTTAACTAAGTGGGTATGTCCACTTTGATTTGTCGCACTTGTATGTACTTGGAATATAGTTAAGTTATTAAGAAATTTTCAAGTTCGCCTTTTACCATGCCCTGTATGTTCTTGCTAGATGGTATGTACACCTTATTTGTCATGACAGGATGGTACGACACAGCGGTCACGAGCCGAAAGTCTCCTAACTCGTAGGGAGGATTTTGGGTCGTGACAGAAGTGGTATAAGAGCTTAGGCATTAGAACCAAAGGGACTGAAGGGTGTTCTTTAAGTTGAAGTTAGAACTCAGATGAACTCGTTATAGGTTGATACCGTGACAAAATTGGTATGGAGCCTAGACATTAGAACGGTATGGCTAGAAGGGGTTCTTTGAGTTGAACTTAGAACTCAGATAAACTTTAAATTTTAGGTTGATACAACGACATAATGGGTATCAAGCAAGGGATTAGGTCTGTATAGGAAATGGTATTCCAAGTATAGACTACTTAATAGTCTTCATCTTAAACCGGTTGATACTTCAACAAACTTGATTTCCTAACTTCGGTAAGTTATCTAGGAATCCCTATTGTGTGTATACTATATGTACTGTGTTGTTGGATGTTACTAAACGCTAGGTGTTGTGTGCATATTATATGTTATAAATTATTGGAAACTAGTTTATCAAGCATAAGATTCTCTTTTGTCTTACAAGTTTAGTAGATTTAGAGTCGTTACGGAACTTAAGACTTAGGTTTCGATATGTATGCTATTATATGTATCCTATGTAATTTCTTCTGTTAAATTATGCTTAATGCATCTTTTATCACAAATAAGCACAAGTCACACATTATGGTATGATGATGATGAGTCTATATGAGTTCATGTATAACCATGACTAGTAGGAACCCTGAGAAAATAAATAAACATATATGTATAATTTTGGACAAGCTTATGGATGTTTGATGCACGTTTCTATATACAAATGCGCGTTCATTCTACAACACATTCTAGACTCAGTGCTCAATCCAAAAGTTCTAGATATAGATGCGCGTTCATTCTGCAGCATGTTCTAGACTCAGTGCTCAGTCCAAAAGTTCTAGATACAGATGCGCGTTCATTCTGTAACACGTTCTAGACCCAGTGCTCAGTCCAAAATGATGAATATATTAAAAACTCCAAGAATATTTTTGGTCTCAAAGTACAAAAACATTACATAAATCTCATAAGCATCATACATAGCATAAGCACTATACATAGCATAAGCATCATGCACATATCATAAGCTCATACACATCTCATGTGCATCATATAGATCCTAGAAGCATCATACATGTCACAAAGATTCAAAGGAAATTGCTTAAACAACTCAAAGGAGTAAACAATTCATTTGTCTTAGTTGTAAGCCGGTTAAGGTCTTACGTATGTAATAGGTTAATACCTTAACCGAATTGAAGAGCTTAGCATCACTAGGCTCTAATGTATACGATGTGCTATATAAACACTATATGCTCAATGAACTATTCAAAGAGCTTTATTCATATTAGACTCGCGTTGTGTTATTGCTATTAGAACTATCGTCATGAGATGCAGTAATCGAAGAAGTAGGAACCTAGTGTGAAATTCTATGATGATTGTAAAACATGCTATTATACTACTATATGTGTAATATATTGTGATGTATGAACTTATGTGTGCTTAATGCAAAATAAGAACATAGTTAGGTATAGTAATTAGTTGCCTTGTTGATAAGCAAGTGCCTAGCCATGTGTTGGTCATCAAGGGATTAGTATGTTCTTTTAACTAGGGAGTTGTATTCCAAGCATAGACTGATTAGTTGGGTCTTAGTTAAACAGGTTGATGTTTCAACCGAACCTCGTGTCTTAGCTTCGCTAGGAACTTTATGAGGGTATACTTCCTAGTGCGTGTATAAATGCTCATATGTGTGCTATACCCTAGAGAGTGGGCTATCAATTGCGATATGACTTGTTGATACTCTAGTTTCCAAGATAGACTCACATTTTTCTATTGTTCTCCGGATTATTATCATAGGGCATAGTTGAGCAAGTTATAAATATGGTTGGACATGACCTGTTTCAAAATCATTTAGTGATTTGGAATTTGTGTGCATGTGAAAGGATGCCGAGGATGTATAGAATTCCCACTATGCAGGACTGGGAGATTTATGAAAGGATGAGATTCACATTGATGCGATGTTATCTGGAGTGGATCGGTCTATCCCAACAGATTATCAAGGCCATTAAACCTAAGGCCATCCGGATAAACCCGAATGGAACTACTTGGGTACCTTCTCTTCCGAAGAGGCTTATGTCTCGAGAATACCGTGAGATTTTAAACACCTGTAAACAGACCAAGAAGAAGTTGAAAAGGGAAGTGAAGGATCGTATGTTAGCAAGCTGGGAGGGGAGGACATCCCAGGAGGAAGCTGGGAGTAGTTCGTCCACCTCAACTGAGATGTAGTTGCCTATGTTTTTGTATAGGGTCATGATGGGAGACTGTAGCGCATCTACATCATATTGGAGTATAAAAGATGCCCTAATCGGTCTTTTGATCAGTTGGCGTATCTTTATATATGTACAATGTTATGATGTTTTGTTATACTGTGATGTACACGGTTTCAATATTGTATATAGTCAATAGGAAATGAATGAAATAACTCTTTTGATGTTGTTATATATTGCTTGACTTAGTTATGGATAATAAAGAGTGAGAAAAAAAAATTAATAATAATAAAAATATATCCCCACATGTAGTATCGTCCTAATTTCACGGACGAAATTCTTATAAGGGGGGAGGATGTAGAGCCCCGGAACTTGGGTTCACTGCACAGTGAATAGTGTGGTGAATAGTGCTAGTGCGCAAGACATAAAGAGGACTGGGCCTCTCATGCATGTTGGAGTGTGTTCAATGATCACCTAGGTGGATTAAAAACCTATGGGGGAATATGTAATAAGGTGTGAGTAGGGTGTTGGACCAAAGGTAAGAGAGTATGAGAGCACTCGAAAAGTACTAAGTGTCAAAAAGGGATATCTTGACATTCCCTCAACTTGTGAGAGCTCTAGTTTTGTCGTCGGTTATCGAAATTGAGTGACTCTTGAGCCATTAGAAAGATATCTAAATCTCTTCGATATTCATGTTTATCACATTTCACGATTGTGAGTCGAAGCTAGGTGAAATGTGGGTTTTCCGAAAGCGGGTCTACCGTCAATTCAACAGTCACTTTGGACCAGTCACATTTAGGGCCATTTTGGAAGATGAATATAGAAGAATTAGGATTAATGCAAAACATGAAAGTTGTTTCCCTTTGAATGTCGAGTACAACGCAAGTTGAATCGTCAAAATCCGATGAGCGAGTCAAAAGTTATGATTGAAATACCACAGCGGGAAAAATAGGCAAAATTCCACAAGGACTAATAGATCCGTTTTGTGACCGATAGATCCGTCCACTAAAGGATCTATCCGTCCCCACAACCGATAGATCGGTCAAGCTAATTCTTGTATGGGTTTTTTAGGCAGAGAGGGGGTTTTTCAAAGGATCTATTGGTGCTCATGACCAATAGATCCTTGGTGCTTGTTTTTGCCTTGTAGCCGAGCCTCACCCTTCTTGCCTATTTAAGCACCATTTCATGGGTGTTAGGGTTTCTACAACCCTCAGCAAGTTTTTGGGAGAAAGTTTGATAGAGAAAGAGAGAGAGGAGGGGTTTCTTCCAGGGTTTGTGTTAGTGATTATGTGGAGTCTGGATTTTGACTCAAGGACTTTCTCAAGTCATTCTCAAGCTTTCCTAAAGCTTGGATCTTGTTTTCCTCAAGCTTTCTCAAGCTTGGGATTGATTCAAAAGCTTCCTCAAAGCTTTCTCTTGCCTCCAAGTAGTATTCTAAAGCGAGAAACCGAAGGGATCCAGTTTTCAAAAGGTGTTATGATTCATTCATGCTTAGTAATTAGTAAACTATGATTTTGGATGCAAATTTGTAGATAAATTCTACTAATGTGCTTTGCTATAATCCATTACTATGTATAACTTATACTGTAATCCTTTTAGTAAAATTAAGTCTTAAACAATGATTTTTGGATGAAAACTAGTAGAAAAATCCACTAACTAGCTATGTTATGATTCATTAATATTAACTTTGGTTTCATGAATGATTGTTATGAAAGTTGAGTTGTTTTGGTCAATTTTGTAATTCCTCTATTACATGTTTTAAGTAACTAAAGAAAAGGAAGATAAAGGGGATGGGTTTTGATAAAGAGAGTTTGAAGACACTCTCCTAATTGGTTTTATTATGACTCATGTGTAGAGCCCCGAATCTTTAATGCACTAAGTGATGAATAGTGTGTGAATAGTGCTCAAGTGTGGTTTTGTGCACTAATGGGCTTTATGTTAATATACGAGTTTGGATTTATGGCGTGCATGTTTCAATGGGCCTAGATATCACTAAGGAGCATGTATTAAGCATAAAAGAGTGTTAGAATGATATTGGAGGAGTTTCAAGCAATCGGAACAAGGTTTTACAGCAAAACGGGGGATCACTGATCGCTCGATGCCATCCTCCGATCGACCGGTCAACTACCGATCGATCGGTAGCTATCGACTGGTCAACTTTTTTGTATGAGAAAATTTTCCAGAGAGGGTGTTTTCAACCGATCGCTCGGCTGAAACCATCGATCGGCCGGTAAGCCACCGATCGCTCCGTCTGTACCACCGATCGATCGGTTATACGCAGATTTTCTTCATTAAGGGTGTTTAAGACTTTAGCCACCACCCCTTGCCTATATAAAGGCTGGGTTCGTGCCTTAGGGTTTCACAAACCCTTTGTAGAGCCCCGAAAAATTTGATTCACTGTTCATGTGAATAGAGCCCTGGTATGGTATGTGTAAAGGCCTAATGCCTTACATAGTATTCTTGGTATTATGATGAGTCAAGTGAGGGTCTTAGGTATGTATTTGGAGTCTGAAAATGAGAGTATAAAGATACTCTAAGTGGTTAAAAATAAGGGTATAAATACCCAAGGTGTTTAATGGGTTGTGAGTGAATAGTGTAGTGAATAGTGCTAGTGCGCGAGGCATAAGGAGGCCTGGCCCTCTCATGCATGTTGGTGTGTGTTAAATGATCACTTAGAAGGATTTAAAAATATATTTGGAATGATTAATGAGGTATGAGTATGGTTTTGGACCCGAGGGAAAAGAGTGTGAAAACACTCGAAGTGTTCTAAGTGTTGAAGAGGTATGTTTCGGCATTTCCCTCAACTTTACGAAACCTTAGTTTAGGCTCCATTGCTCAGAATCAAGTGATTCTTGAGTTTTTGGAGAGGCATGTGAACCCTCTTCGGGGTTCATATTCATCACTTTCCCTGATTTTGAGCTGGGGTTGAGTCAAAAGTCCGATTTCCAAAGTCGGGACTGTTGGAAATCTGGACAGTTAAAACCCAATTTCGGATCAGTCAGGTTTAGGGGCAAAATGGTCCAATAAAAAGGAAGAATTGGAAATTGTGTAAAACACCAAAGTTGTTCTCCTTCAAAATAAGAATCCAACGCAAGTTGAATCGTCAAAATTGGACAAACGAGTCAAAAGTTATAGCTGAAATACCAAAGTGGGAAAAATCTGGAAAATCATCCTGTCAGAGCTACGATCGATCGTAGAAGACCTACGAACGATCGTAGTTACGAACGATCGTAAAGTTACAGAAATGCTGAAAACTTACTGTAAGAGCTACGATCGATCGTAGGAAGCCTACGAACGATCGTAGGTGCGCGAATCAAACTCTTTAGTGCGTGTTTTTTTAGGGTTTTCACCCCTTGGCCTATAAATAGGGGACATTTTTGGGGGTTTTGGGTTACCCTAAACCTAGAGAGAGATCTTAGAAGAGAAGGGAAGAGAGTGGAGGATTGCAAGAGGGGTTTTTGGATTTGGAGAAGAAGAGCACAAATCGAGCCTTGATCTCGCTCCTACGCGCCATTGGAGCTTGGATCTCCAACATCAAGCTTAGGTTTCACTTCTACAAGCTTCTTCAAGCCTTTTCAAGCATTGGATCAAAGGGATTTCATCCCATAAGGTAGATACACTCTACTAGGTTCTAATTTCATAAACCCTTAATGAAAAACATGATTTTCTTGACAAGTATAGTTATATATAGCCTCTTATATGTAAAAATACACTCTTCTAGCAATTGATTTCATGAAACCCTTTCCACATCAAGATAAAATCCCATGAATGATGGTGTGAATTAAATGTGATGATGTTATGCTTTCAACCAACAAATAAAAGATGGTAATTTTTGAGTTGTTCTATATGTTAGTATCCAAGATGAAAAGCATGTTAAAAGCAACAAGTTTTGGGAAGAATAAGTAGAAAAACCTTATTTTAAATGTGATTGGAATGGTGTGATGTTATTGTATATGGATTATGGTGATGGATGAATTATGTTGAGTATGAGACATATGACCATATGTAAAGGGTTTTCCCTAATGTCTACCATGTTATATCACAACTGCTACACGGACACATAGGCATATGCATGATCGAGCTTTTCTATATTATGGGTATCCAAAAGAGGAAGTACATGTATATAAGATGCAATACAAGAATAAGAAGAATAAGGGTATAAGATGCAAATGAATCACATGAAAAGTATAAGATGTAAATGAATCACATGAATAGTACAAGAAGCAAAAGAAGTATAAGAAAAGTACAAGAAGCACAAGATGTATACGGAAAGCATAAGAAGCACAAGATACATACGGAAAATACAAGAAGCATAAGATGTTGCAAGAAATACAAGAAGATGGAAAGTATACGGAAAAAGCCGACAGGGATGCGACGATAGCAGGCCGCCTGAAAGGGAAAGGGATACTGGCATCGGACTCCGATGATAGCAGGCTGCCCGGAAGGGAGATGGATACTGTTCGTCTACCCTTGAGGTAGCCGAAGGTGAGGAGAACATTAGGCCACCCAGTTTACGTGGGTACAGGTACTAGTTGTCCTACTCCGGAGGTAACAAATGATGAATACCAAGGTATTTTAAATACCCGTACAGGATAATAAAAGATAAAAGCCAAGGTATTTTAAATACCTGTATATGCAAAAGTACAAGATGAAAAAGGATGACAAGAAGATGTAAAAGACAAAAGATGATAAGAAGATGTAAAAGACAAAAGATGATAAGAAGATGTTTTCCGATAGTATTTTCCGAGATATATGCACATGATATGATTTTGTTTTCCGCGCTCTGATTTCAGAAATGCATGTGAAATGATAAACCGTGATATATGTTGGATTACTGTTTATGATATTACTATCTAGTGGTTTGTATACGCTGAGTATTCCATGCTCAGCCGTACATATTATGTCGGCAGGTCCCTTCGATATCCGTGGCGAGCGCCCTCAGTAGCCGTGGGTTGAGGAGGAGTACATAGAGGAAGAGTCCACTCCTGCTGAGCTTCAGGAGCATCAGAGGTTGCTCAAGAGGTGGCCTCATGTTTGAGTGGCGAGAGGGAGAGACTTGTACATAAATTTTGTTGAGCGAGTATGTTCGCTCTTTATTTTGGGTCATGTATAAACTGAGACATATAGTATGGATAGAATTTTTATAGTACGCTTCCGCTACCATATATAGATTGGTATTACGCTTCCGCTATCACAGGTTTTATATGTTGTACAGGATTCATATGTTATATAGGATGGTTTGGTAATGAGTTCACGTCGCCAAAGTATCCTAACTACTAGGGGGTATTTTGGGTCGTGACACCCTTTGTGTATTATTTTGTAGGATTTTGAAGAGGAGAAGAAGGTGAGGAACTACTTGTTGATCAAGCTTGTGGAAGATCAAGGTTCTTCCACTTCCTTTGGCGATTCTCAACCAAGAACTCAAGGTTCGTGCTTGTTTAAGCTTTTGGGAATCAAAGTCTTTGATTTCACCAAGGTAGATACACTCTACTACCAATCTTGCAATCCTACTAAGTTACTAAATGATGTTCTTCTAAATCTATACTACTTATGTATATATATCTTGGATGTTTATGGTGTGAAAGTATGTAGTTTATATACTTGGGTGAAAGATACTATTATGATGCACTCTAAGTGTTTGATGAAATACCTCTAAGGGATTTTATGCTTAAATATGATGATTTCTCTCATATGCTCGCATGTCTCGCATGAATCGATGTTTTCCATGGATTTCTCAAAGTACGAAAAGGGGTTTTTCACTAGATGACTAATGAGGAACGATTCTAAGTAACTATATGATTTCTCTAAGATCGTTTCACAAGCTCTACGGATCATACTATGCTCACAAGGAACTCTATGATAAGCTCTAAGATTGTCTCACAAGCTCTACGGATCATAAATGTAACGCTCTAAGATCTCTAAGGATATGCTCTATGTTGTGCTCTATGGTAGATCCATGTCTCTATGGATCATAGAGACTCTAAGTAACTCCATGAACTCACAAGAACTCACAAGGCTATGATTATCGCATGACTCACACGGTTACAGTTTTGGTTTTGGTTTCGAACCTCATCTCACATGTTATTTCAAGGTTTCCACGCTCTTACATGTTTTTACGGATTTCATTCTCCATGATTCGTATGCTCTATGCTTAATGCTTTATTGTTATTAGTTTGTATACGCTGAGTATTCCACGCTCAGCCAATATTTGTTATCATCGGCAGGTGCTCAGGCTCCGTTCGACATATGTGGCACAGAACCATGGTTGGAGGAAGAGTACTTTGACCCGAAGCCTTCCATGGATCATTATCAGGACGATGGTCCTATAGATAGGTGTCGAGATTTCGACTTTTGTTGATCGGCAGACTTAGAAGTTTAAGATGTTATTTTGTGATGTGAGTGTGGGGTTTGTCCACTCCACTTTTGGGTTTCTCACATGTATATACTTTTGTTGGTTCATACTTGAACTGAGTTATAAGAGTATCGCTTTGCTTCCGCTATGTTTAGTATTTTTTTTCCGCTGTGCATTCTTTATCGCTTTCACTAGATATGTTGTGTTTCTGACAGGTCTCCATGTGTGCCTTATGTATTATACTGGAGGTATGATACCGCGGTCACGAGTCAATGAATCCCTAACTCCTAGGGGGTATTTTGGGTCGCGACATCATGTGTATGTTATTGAAGTAATGAAAGGAAATAGGGAATTTCACTATACTTAATGATTCACCCTTGCTTACCCTATTGATCGCAAATGATGTATATTATCACCATGCTTTTATGATGAGTTTTGGATTAAGCATAAGTATTAAAAGAATGGTTTTACCGTAAAGTAAGCTTAGAATTATGATTTTACAAAATAGGCTAAGTAGCCCATGTATATGCTATGATCACTCCATGAATGAAATCCCATGATCTATTTCGATGTTTTCAATACTCACTATGAAGAATGATGCTCATAAGGGGACTCAATGTTTACAAGCTTCCACGAATACTATTATGTTCACAAGCACACTAAGCACTCTATGCAATCTATGGTTTTCGAAGTACTCTACGGCTCATAAGTCTCGCATGACACTATGATTTCTCATAAAAACGGTATATCGAAACATTCATAAGGATTTCTAAGAACTCATAAGGTACCAAGCTCATAAGCATTGATAAACCCAAACATCGGGTTGGTTAAGGGTAGGGTATATCCAAGGATATATCATACCTGGCTTAAAGTAATTTCATAAGACATTTGATAAAGCCAACAGGAAGGTTGGTCAAGGATCTTGTCAACCCACTTCGATGTATTCAATGAAGGGTATTTACATACCCAGCTCTAAGTCTTTTTACGGGTGCTAAGATCTGGCTCTAAGTTATACTCATAAGAACCTCACAAGCTCATAAGATCTCATAAGTGGATGTTCACAAGCTCATAAGTGCTCTAAGTTTTTACGGCTCATAAGAACCTCACAAGCTCATAAGTGCTCTACGTTTCCATGGGTCATAAGAACTCTAAGGAACTCTAAGAACTCATAAGACTTGATTCTCATATGCTCATAAGAACTCTAAGAACTCATAAGACCTGATTCTCATACGCTCATAAGACTCATATGGTTTTGAATCTCATAAGTTAAAGGCTCATAAAAGACTTATAAGACTCATAAGATATTGAAATATGGTTTGTGAAAGTATGAACTCAGAGTATGATTTGTATACTTGTCGAGAATATGCAATTGTTAGATTGTTTTAAACTTCCGCACTCTGATTATGCATATGTTCTGATGAACTCTACTTTTTATGGCATGTTAATGTTTTGTAACATTGTCCGTTAGTAGTTTGTATACGCTGAGTATTCCATATTCAGCCGTACATTTTATGTCGGCAGGTCTATTTGGCATTTGTAACCCATAGCTACAGGTTGAAAAAGAGTAAGTGGAAGAGGATCCTTGTTGGAGTCATCATGTGAAGATAAGGGTTTTGACAGGCGACCTTATTATTACTGCTTTGAGTGATGAGAGGGAGGGACATGTATATTTAACTACGTGGTATGCCCACTTTGATTTTTCGCACTTGTATGTACTTGGAATACAGTTAAGTTATTAAGAAATTTTCAGGTTCGCCTTTTAGCATGCCTTGTATATTCTTGCAAGATGGTATGTACGCCTTATGTGTCATGACAGGATGGTATGACAAGGAGGTCACGAGCCAAAAGTCTCCTAACTCCTGGCGGCATTTTGGGTCACGATAGACCAAGTGTTTCACTGTGGGGAGCTCCAGTACTCTTCGTGAAGAAGAAGGATGGGTCGATGAGGATGTGCATCGACTATAGACAGTTGAACAAGGTTACCATCAAGAACCGTTATCCATTGCCATGGATAGACGATTTGTTCGACCAACTTAGGGGAGCAAGGTTCTTTTCCAAGATTGATCTGCGATCTGGCTATCATCAGTTGAAGATCAAGGCCGAAGATGTTCTAAAGACTGCATTTAGGACTCAATACAGACACTACGAGTTCCTAGTCATGCCTTTTGGCCTAACGAATGCGCCGGCAGTGTTTATGGATTTGATGAACTAGGTGTTCAAGCCTTGTCTCGACAGATGTGTTATTGTCTTTGTTGATGACCCGACACGGGAAGATCATGATCGAGACCTTCGCCTTACACTTGAGACTCTTCGAGAGCATAGACTGTATGCCAAGTTGATTAAGTGCGTATTTTGGTTAGAGAAAGTGGCGTTCCTTGGCCACGTGGTATCTGCCGAGGGTATTTCAGTAGACCAAGCAAAGATAGAAGCAGTGATGAAATAGGAGAGACCTAGGAGTGTTACCGAGACACGCAACTTCCTCGGTTTGGCAGGATACTATAGGAAATTACTAGAGGGATTCTCCAGCTTAGTGGCACCATTCACGTATTTGACGCAGAAGAATGCCAAGTTCACTTGTGGTGACAAATGCGAAGAAAGTTTTGTAGATTTGAAGAAGAGACTTACTACGGCCCCTGTTCTCACAGTGCCATCTGGGAGTGGAGGTTTTGTAGCCTACAGTGATGCTTCGAATATTAGGCTAGGATGTGTTCTTATGTAGCGCGGGAATGTCATCGCCTATGCTTCCCAGAAATTAAAGGAGCATGAAAAGAACTATCCTACTCATGACTTGGAGTTGGCCGCGGTGGTATTTGCGATAAAAATTTGACAACGTTACCTTTATGGGGAAGAGTTCGATGTTTTCACGGATCACAAAAGCTTAAAATATCTATTTTCCCAAAAGGAGTTGAATATGCGACAACGTCGATGGATGGAATTCTTGAAGGACTACGAGTGTTCTATTCAGTACCATCCGGGTAAAGCTAACGTGGTAGCAGATGATGATTCATGAATGGAAGATTTTGGAGGTCATGCCAAACCTCGATACCAGTTTCAGTATTCCCACCTATGGGCCAGTCATGGCTAATCTTACAGTCAGGCCTTATATCCTCATTTGGATCCGAGAGTTGAGGATAAAGATGTGGAGCTACTTGCTTACAGAAATAAGGCGATTAGCAAGAGGAGTGATGAGTTCTCTGTGAACGGTAATGGAGTGATCACATTTAAAGGAAGGTTATGTGTTCCTGCAGATGCGGAATTGAAGAACGAGATCTTAGATGAAGCTCACCGATCCAAGTACACTGTGCATCCTGGTGGTATTAAGATATACCAGAATCTAAAGAAGCACTATTGGTGACGTAACACAAAGAGGGAAGTCGCAGAGTATGTATCAAGATGCTTAGTATGCCAGCAGGTGAAGGCCAAGCATATGAGGCCAACAGGGCTTTTGCAATCCTTTCCTATTCCTAAGTGGAAATGGGAGAACATCTCCATGGATTTTATCATTGGGTTTCCAAGGACGGCGAAGAACTCAAATGCAATATGGGTAGTGGTTGATCGTTCGACAAAGTCCACCCATTTCTTGCCTTATCAGACTACGTTCAATGCGAACCAGCTAGTGGCATTGTACATCAAAGAAGTGGTTCGGTTGTATGGAGAACTGGTTAGCATTGTTTCGGATAGGGATCCGAGATTCACTTCTAGGTATTGGAAGAGCTTCCAGAGCGCTATGGGTTCCCGTTTGGACTTTAGCACCTCCTTTCATCCTCAGACAGATGGGCAGACCGAGAGGGTGAACTAGGTTATAGAGGACATGCTTCAAGCTTGCATGTTGGATTTCAAAGGCAGTTGGGAGGATCACTTGCCATTGGTGGAGTTCGCCTACAATAACAGTTATCAGGCGAGTATCCAAATGACACCTTTTGAAGCCTTATATGGTTGCAGTTGTAGATCTCTTCTATACTGGGATGAAGTTGGAGAGAGAAAGATATTGAGCCCCGAGTTGATCGAGCAGACTGCCGATAAGGTTAAGATCATCAGGAAAAGATTGAAGACGGCTCAGGACTGGCAGAAAAGCTATGCCGACACTCATAGACGAGATCTTGAGTTCCTTATTGGCGATATAGTATTTGTGAAGGTTTCACCGACAAAGGGTGTTATGAGGTTTGGAAAAAGATAAAAGCTCAGCCCAAGGTATGTGGGTCCATTTGAAATCATCACCCGAGTTGGTAAAGTTGCATATTGGGTTGCTCTACCCACTCACATGGTAGCGGTTCATAACGTATTTCATGTATCCATGCTCCGGAAGTACATCTTGGATCCATCTCATGTCATTGATTTTGATCCATTGGAAATCCGGGAGGATCTCACATCAGTGGAAGAGCCAGTTCAAATTTTGGACCGTAGAGATCAAGTTTTGCGCAACAAGGTTATTCCCTTGGTTCTTGTTCGATGGCAGCATCATACTAGAGAAGAAGCTACGTCGGAGTGTGAAGCCGAAGTAAAAGAAAACTACCCTCATTTGTTTATGTAATTGATGTTTCATGTAAAATTGTTCTTTATTATCCCTATGTATCATTCTAATTTTGAGGACAAAATTTCTGTAAGATTACACTGGGCTGTGAATAGTGCTGTGAATAGTGCCAGTGAATAGTGTGTTAAGGTTTAAAACATTGAGTTTTATAATGGTTGTGTTATTATGCGAAAGAGGATTTTTGGATTCCAATTTATTTTCATGGTATTATGAATGTTTTAAAGCCTTAAGGGAGTTTCAATTTAATGTGTGTGAGAGTTAAAACATAAGTTGTAAAAAGTTCTAAGTGTGAAAGAGAGGGTTGCCTTAACATACCTCAACTTTAAGGAGCTCTAGAATTCTCACCGCTGATCAGAATTAAGTGATTCTTAAATTTTTCGAAAGGTATTTAAACCCTCTTCAAGGTTTATCTTTATCATTATTCCATATTCTTAGTCTAAGATAGGGTAAACGTCTGATTTCCGAAGTCAGATCTGTTGAAAATATGAGTTGCTGAAACCCATTTCCAGACCAGTTGGCTTTAGAGCCAATTTAAGTAATTAAAAACTCAAAACTAGGATTTGGATATTAGATACAAAATTGTTCTCCTTTGGATGGAAAAGCCAACATAAGTTTAATTGTCAAAATCTGAGCAGTGAGTCAAAAGTTATGGCCAAACTACCAAAGCGGGTCAGCAACCGATAGACCGAACACAAATCCGGTCGACCGACCCTCCTATCCGGTCGATCGAACCTCCTTACTGGTCGACTGTACAGCCCAAAATTTGTATGGTAAATCATTCCAGAGATCTGATTTTGAACCGGTCGACTGATGGGTACCTCCGGTCGACCGAACCTCGCATTTCTGGCATTTTTTAGTCATTTTTAAGCCAATTCTTTAAGGGTATGTTGGTCTTTGACCACCCCATTGCTCATATATACCCAAATTTTGTGGGTTAGGGTTTCATAAACCCTCTAAGACAAAATTGGTGAGATTTTAGAGAGAAGAAGAGGGAAGAACAAGGTTCATCTAGGGTTTTGGCTTACTGGGTCTTGAGATCAAGGTGGAAGCTCTACTCTGGCTCCTCAAAGCTTGGAGTAACCCTTTCAAGCCTTCTCAACCCTTTGCAAAAGAGATTCAAGCTTTGCAAAGTAAGTTATTCTACTACCTAACTTTGTTATTATACAAAGATGGAAAAGATGATTAAATAGGTGATTTAAATAGAGATTAACCTTACTATGATGCAAATAGCGAATGTATGATTTGGGGTAAACTAGATTATGATCAAATGAGTAATAAGGGTTTATGATCTGGGGGTTTTTCAATAAGAACGTTAATATAGCTATATTTGCAAGTGAATGTTAATATCTCTAAATAAATCATGATTTTAAGTATGATGTGATGAATTAGGCTTAAAAGCCATGGTCTTGATGATGTGATGAAATGAATGGAAATATGCTATGTTCTAGAATTATCTAATGATACTACAATGCTAAGATGTCTTGTATGAATTCATATGAATTGTTTAAGGTTTTCAAGATATGTATATATGATGATGCTCACAAGAACTCCACGCACGATAAGTTTTGCATGATCGAGGTTTTCGCATAAGCATGTATTTCAAGAATCATAAACAAGGTTTTTCTAAGACAATTCATAAGAAAGAAGCATAAGCATTGACAAAGCCAAACTTTGGGTTGGTATTCTAAGATCGGTTACTTCATGCTCATAAGGATCAAGTCTAAGATCTTGCATAAACTCTAAGGATCATAAGTCTCGCAAGGCTTTTCAAGAACTCATAAGACTTGCATAAGTCTAAGATCTTGCATATGTCTCCAAGGATCATAAAGTCACAAGAACAGGCTCACAAGAAGGCTCACAAGAAAGCTAATAAGCTCATAAGAAAAGTTATAAGAACTCGAAAGCTCACAAGAACTCATAAGAAACCACGAGACTCATAAGCATTCATAAGAATTCATAAGCATGCATAAGACGGTTTGTTTTCCATGAAAAGAAGTTTTATGAAAGATTTTCCATGACGGAGTTTTTAAGCATGAACTTCTGATTAGTATTTCCTTACACACTTGTATGTAATATTATAATTATGATAGCACTGTTAGCTAGTAGTTTTGGCTCGCTGAGTATTCCATACTCAGCCGTATATGTTATGTCAGCAGGTCAGTTCGACATCCCCAACCCAGAGCCATGGGTTGAAGAAGAGTACAAGGAAGAAAGGGATCCGCCTATCCCGATGCAGTCACAGGAGGACAGAGACTTAGATAGGTGGCCCTATATAGACTACTACTGAGTGGAGAGACTGTGAGGTTTCTTTTTGTATTTTGATAGGTTGGCATGTCCACCTCTACTTTTGTTATGTATGTACAAACTTGGAATACAGATTATGTATAGAAAAGAGATTTTTGGGTTACGCTTCCACACTTCGATTTAAGTTTTTGCATTACTTTATGTTTCTATTATGTTATGCCTTGAGTATTATTGCAGGATGGTTTGGTATCGGATACGGTATATCACGAGCCAAAGTATCCCTAACTCTTAGGGGGTATTTTGGGTCGTGACAAATGGAGTCTAAAGACTTGTGATTTGGTTTTATCAGTGTAGACCGGGTCGGTTCACAAGTGAGTTACAAACTCAAAGATAAAGATATACAGGCTAAGGCCAATTAGTAGAGTCTAAGGATTTGAAGGTAAAACATGATTGGTTGAATGAAGGAACTTGATAAATGCAAAACACTAAGAGGTTGGGCACCTCGCATAGGGTGAAATAGCCCTGAGTGAGCTCGGGTTACAATTCATAATATTATATTACTGCTTTATTATTCTGCATATTACTGTACTATGATAATTGAACTGTATTGCTATATAAATATTGGTTTGTGCTACTATGTGGAAAATAGTCTAGATGGATTGTGAGTTTTGCTAGGCTTCATAGCTCACTGACTTCTCTCATTCTTTGAGAGACTCTTAGAGAGCTTGAAAGTGATCTATTAGCTTGTATTAGAAGCAAAATCATATTGTAATCATCACTCCTTGAAGTGAATGTGAAAATCAAGAATCATTGGATTATTGTCCTTGAAGCGGGGAAGTTTGGAAGGTTTGGTCACTACCCAGAAATTAGACTAAGTCTAGGGAGGATTGTTCCCTTGTAAGGTTTGATCTTGACCCGGAAGAGAGATTGTAAAAGGTTTGGGCTTCACCTGGAATAAGTCTGTACGATAATCAAATCGTGGTGAATCCACTTGCGGGTAGCTTAAGGCAGAGATGTAGGCGGGATTGCCGAACCTTGTGAACAAGATTGTTGTGTTTATCTTCTCTAATTCTTACATTTAATTTTCTGATTTGCATTATTTAATCTTGTTAGTTGCTAATTCTTTGATAAATTAAATTCTGCACAAATAATTCAAAGTAGAACTTTAAATTTGTCATAGACCCTATTCAACCCCCCCCCCCCCCCCCCCTCTAGGGTCGAATCCTTGGGCATCAAATCCCAAACCCTAAGGTACTACAAATTTGGTTTTCTTCCTTTCCACAATTCATAAAGAATTGATTTAGCTTTCCTTTGAGGAACTATGTTGAGAATGTGACAGGCAAACATAAGTGCTTCACCCTAGAATTTGGCGGAGCACTGGATCTTGTTATCATGGTATTAACCGTTTTTGTTAGAATTCTATTTTTTTTTTCTTTCAAATAAGCTCTACCTATTTAGTTTAGAGTTACCAAACACCCTTTATCACTGGTACCTATGTATTTTGGACATCCAAACATCGGAATTGGAATTCATATCTCTCAATTCCAATTCCGACCTCCTTATTCATGTCGTGCAAATGGGCCCTTAACTTTATCCGTGCTTTTGCATTTTTGAGCATTGATATGAGCCTAGGGCTCACCATCTTTTGGACACATCTAATCCCATGGCTCCACCTCCTGTACCAACCTCGCCTCTGACGACGGTTCCACTAGAGAGAGAGAGAGAGAGAAAGAGAAAGACGAGGACGGTGGTTCCTGTAACGCCCCAAAACACCCCATAGGAGTTAGGATACTTTGGCGACGTGACTTATCCTTCAAACCATCCTGCAAGAGTATACAAGGCAAGCTAAATAGTGAACTAAAAATTTCTTTAATGACTTAACTGTATTCCAAGTGCAATTGATTACAATACTTGAAGATAAACTAAGACTTGTACATAAAATTCTTAACTCGAGTTACCCACTCAAGGGATACACATATCCCCAAAATAAAACCCAAAATACATGTCTCTCTCACTCAACTCAACCATTGGCCACATGCCAGGACTCCTAACATCCGGATGACAATCCCGAACAAGCTCCTACTCTCCATGAACCGCCTTGATCTAAGAACCCGGAGCATATGTAATGAACGGTGAACCTGCTGACATCAATATATACGGCTGAGCATAGAATACTCAGCGAGTACAAGCTACTAGCTAATAATAGTAATAACGATAACGTAACATACATAATACAGTTCATTATCACATTTCTGAAATCAGAGTGCGGAAGCAAGAACAAGTAACAATGAATGTAAACTCTTGAATATCATACAGTAAATCATGCCTTTTGTTCATGCTTTAACCAATCTTGTTTCAATTACCTTGTGAGTTCCTTATGGGTTTATGTATATTGTGGTTACCTTACACATCTTATGAGATTATTCTTGTCTTGTGAGAATCATGCATATCTGCTTGTTTACTCGCTTGAATGAGAACAGATGATAATGCCCGTACCTGGTCTGTACATTATCACCCTTCCATATTTCTTTATTCTTGCTTGGAGACAGATACTAGTACCCATACCTGGTCTTAGTATACTAGTATCCTCTCATACTTGTAGGAAACAGATGTTAATGCACGTACCTAGTCTTAGTACATTAACACCCTTTCATGCTTGTCTTGGAAACATACACTAGTGCCCGTACCTAGTCTTAGTGCACTAGCATACTTTCATATTATTCATGTCTTGGAAATAGATACTAGTGCCCTTACCTGGTCTTAGTACACTAGTATCCTTTCATGCTTGTCATTTTACTTGGAGACAGATGCTAGTACCTGTACCTGGTCTTAGTATACCAGCATCCTATCAAACTTGTTGGGAACAGATGTTAGTACTTGCACCTGGTCTTAGTACACTAACATCCTTCCATGTTTCTTGATTCTTTCTTATTTCTTACAGGTACGCTTATACTTGAAACGTTTGGTTCATACATGTGTGCTTGGTGTGTGTGGCATTCATGACAATCATACTATCATAGATGGTTCAAGGTGCACATATTGCATTTCAATTCTTTTTACGATCATGTTGGAATTTAAAACAAGCATATAGGGCAATTGGTTTAAAATTACAATTTTAAGAAAACTACACAAACATGCTTTAATAATCTTCTTTAATTTCCTTGAATTCTCATTCATGCAATTTGTCAAATACTTAGCATGCAACATTTCTTTAACCTTTATTCATTATTCCTTAGTCTAGGTTTTTCGAGGTCATTCATGCATTTTATCTACAAGTGGTGTGTAACATTTCATAGTCATTCTTTTCAAGTTCTTAGTGCATACATTTCATCAAACCACATAGGGTGCATTCATTATGCTTGAAATGCTCATCCATCATTCTCCATCACACCACACATCACAACACATGGCATCCAATCGCCTCCACATCCAACATTTCACATCCCATTCACCACTTAATTATCTTGTATAAATTAGGGCATTATTAGTTTAATGTAGAAATTTGGGTTTACACAAGCTCAAACCATTCTCAATTCAAGAAAAATAGGTTATTACTAAGTGAGCTAGTGAGGGTGTACTAACCTTTGAGATCAAAGCTTGATCTTGAAGAAACCCCTTGTTTTGGAATTTCCTTGCTTGAGGAAGAACACCACTTGAAGATGGAGTACTCCTTGCTAGGTGAGGAAGACCCACCTTGATTTGGGCTCCACTTGATCTCTACAAAACCCCTCTTGGAAATCCCCAATCTTCCTTCCCTTTCTCTCTCTCAATCCCTCTCTAGGTTTAGAAATCCCCAAAATGAGGTCTCCTAATGAGTCAAGGGTTTAAAACCCTTAAATTCGGCATTAGCTACCGTGTGCGATCGATCGCAGATCAATGCGATCAATCGCACATGGATGCGATCTGTCGCACATGAATACGAACACTTTTGTTTGATTTCCCCCTGCATGCGATCGATCGCACACCCTTGCGATCGATCGCAGATCCCTGCGATCTGTCGCACCTGGCATCCCATCTATCGTATATGGTCTAGAATGTTTGGGACCAATTTCACCTGCATGCAATCGATCGTACCTAATTTTGCGATTGATCGCACTTCCCAGATTTTGTTATTTTCTCTCATTTTGCCGTTTTGGTCATAACTTTTGACTTCTTCGCCCGATTTTGACGATTCAACTTGTGTTGGACTCGTCATTCAAAAAGGAACATTTCCAACATTTTAGAATCTTCAAATTCTTCTTTATTTATGGACCAAATTGCCCCTAAAGCCGACTGGTTGGAAATTGATTTCCGAACTCAAATTTGCACCATATCCGACTTCGGAATTCGCACTCTTTAACACTCTTGAGCCCCTTTCCATTTCCATTTTGACTCTGATGAACATTCTTTATTACTGAATTAAGACTACCCAACTTTCAATATTCTCATTTCATACCAACTGGAAGATTATAAGGCTTAAAGCCTTGGCACAAGTTCCAATATATGGACAAAAGTTCCGAGGCGCTACAGTTCCACCGTAGTCGGAGAGAGATGTATACTGTAGCTGGAGAGGAGCCGTGTGAGATTTTTGCCGATTGAAGAGCGAAGGTGGTCAACGCAGTGAAGGTTGTTCACTCTCAAGAGAAAATCCCAATAGCATGATACGATGGAGTAAACCCGTGTTTTTACTCTTCAACAAAGAAATAGTCCTCAAATATAACCTCATTTCTTACTCCAAGATAGATTGTTTCCTGGAACTGTTCTGGATTTTGTGCCATCCGAGCACGTTTCTTGGGTTTCTATTCCATTGGAATAGAGAATTGTTCCCCAGAAGTGATGCAAACGGGCCTAAATGTCTTGTACCTGGGAATATGTCTACTAGTAAAGCTCTCATGTCTCAGAGGCAGCATCTACAATTGAAAACCTACACATCGGAGGCAACATTGGTGGGAGCACTAACTGCGACAGTGGCATTCATTGTTGGAATAGGGGAAGAAGAACGGTCCTAGAAGAGAAGGCAAGCTAGTCAGGGCTTTGGTTAGAAACAACATAAAGAGAGCTTGAAGATAATGGCATTATCATCCATTTTGGAGTGTAGATGGGTAACTTCTTAATATTGTGATGTAATCATCAAATACTAGCAGAAACCCGTGCAATGCATGAGTGTGAATAAAAAAATAAAAAAATAAATCTCTACACTATCTCTCTATCCCTTTTATTGCAATTTCCTAAAATCTTTCTACATTCTCTTTCTATTATTGTTATCTCTTTTGTCATTCTTATCGCAATCTTCTAAATTCTCTACATTCTCTCTCTATCCTCTCTCTTTCGTGGTTCTTATCAAAATCCTCTAAGTTCTCTCTCTACATTCTCTCTTCATCCTCCTTATCTCTCTTTTGTCACTCTTATCACAATCTCCTATAATCTCTCTCTACATTCTCTCTCTATCATTCTTATCTCTCTTTTGTCGCTCTTATCACAATCCCCTAAAATTTCTCTCTACATTCTCTCTCTATCCTTCTTATTTCTATCTCTCTTATCATAATCTCCTAAAATCCCTCCCTTTCCAGAGGTGCCAGAGAATAAATGTTGAGATTAGAGATAGAGCGGTGGAGGGAATAATCCCTTGAAATCCTTCCAATGATTTTTGAATTGAGAGGGAGGCGTGGGAGAGAGAATTAACAGTTGAGATTGAAGAAGAGTGTCACGTGGCATCCTTTAAAATAGAACTCATAGAATTCGTGGGATTGAAGATTGGAGAACAAAGAGAGGGGTTAGGTGACACTTGTTTCTTTATATTATAGTATTAGCAAAGCCAACCTGCAATGCACGGGAGTACAAAAAAATGAAATGAGAATAAATAAATATATAAAAATTGCATAGTAATTATGTAAAAATAAATAAAAAACACAGATTTATATAATCAATTCTATGGTTAACACTTAAAAGCATTTTAAATTTATTTTAATAGATATGCTAGGAACCATTGATTGAAGTTAAAAACATGTAGTGGAAACAACCAGTGTAAACTAACCATTAAACATTATAAATGAGTAACCCATAAATAATATAATAGGGTATTCAAAGACATGCTCACGGAAATAGTGCTTGCACTTGGTAACAACAGGATCCACAAAGGCCTGCCTGCATAAACACATAATAACCACTCTCGTTTAATCTATACAAATTTCTGGTTGATAATCAAACATGATGCCCGAATATAAGCAGAAGCCCTAAGAGGCCCGTGTGCTCCTATGGCTCTCACCAAAACAGTTTGATATCTTTTGAAGTCCTTTATACACTCGCACACCCAAGCTCTTGGTTGAGAGAGAGAGAGAGGAAGTGAGAGTGATGGAGGGGAATAGAGAGAAGATGGAGTGGAGAAATTCTAGGAAGTGGTTGATATAAACGTAAGATCACTCCCAAAAATATTGGGGGGAGTGTACATTTTGAGGAGAGAGAAAGAAATATGAAATATATGTGAGAAATTTTAGAAAGCAGTTGAGATAGACATGATTTCCTAGAATATTGGGAGGAGTGGCACACTTTGAGGAGAGAGATAAGAGGACTATGAGAGAAAATTTAGGGATCAACCTGTGGAGATTAAGAGAGAAGCCATATGGCATTCTTTAGAGAGAACTCATACGACCATTTGGATTCAATATTGGAGAGCAAGAGAAGGGGTTACGTGGCACTTATTTCTTTATGTTATAGTATAGATTGGTGTGCGCATCACCCTACTTTTTTTTCCATAAAATTCCTTATTTTCAGGTATTTGTTAACACCCTACGTTTTTGTGGTTTTGCATTCTCACCAATTGGTTTTCAAATATTTTGTAAATACACCCTTTGTCTGAAGCTCCTTCCCACGTATAAATTTTTTGTTATTAGAAAATTTCAGCATGAAGGGTTACCATTATATTTAGTGGACTCAATGTATAGGGTGTCATCCATGGTCGAGCTTGGGTAAGGATACCCTCAACTTGATTACCCCGAAAAAAATGATACCTGCTTTATTTTTTTAAACAAAAAGAAATTGACCTAACCCATTTCTAAGTGGATTAATAAAATAAACATGAATCTAACCAAATAAAGAAATAAGAATTGAATTCCATACTCGTAGAGCTTTGCTAAAACCCCGTAAGCCTTTAACAATACCTTAAAGAAATGGAAATTGAGTCAACTGCCATTGAACTCCACAGGCCAACATGTGTCCCTTTTAGGCCCTATTAACTAGGGTTAAGATTCACTAACCTTTGGAGTTCAACAAATATAACCTTCTGGTTAATAATATTTTACCCTTCAGGTTAATATTATTTTTTTTTCTAAAAAAAAAGTGTTATATTGTTACAATGAGCCATATAAATTTTTACCCATTAAGCCATATGGACAAATTGTGCCATCACCCTGTATTTCACATGTCATTGCTTGCAAAGAAGTCTGTCATTTACATCAACTAACAAATATCCCAGCACTGAGAATTTTAATTATTTGCTAGATTACCTTTTCATAAGATGACAGTTAACATGGCCTCTCAGATACACCCCACGGTGATGGTGGGGTGTGGCCTCTCCAGATGGGAGGTCTCGGGATCTAATCCTCTGGGGAACGAGTTGCAAGAGCTCCAATCCCCATGCTAACCCACTAACCTTGTACTAACGTAGGTAAATGATATCCAAGAGCCAAAAAAAACAAACATAGTCTCACAAATTAAGACTGTAAGGTCGATTAGAGAATGTAAAAAATTGGTAATTTCTTGCCTTCTCAACCATCAAATGGAATGTCCTGCACCCTGCACTACAAAGCATAAGATGGTAACTCATCTTTCTGTGCTGGATGCAGATTGCGATGTCGTATGCATAAACCCAAGCAAGCAACTCTAATCCTCACACCCCATTTTCTCTGATTTTTTCACTAAAACAAGCATCACAACTCGACTACTGCAATAATCTGGATGCCACTGTGCTTGGTCCACACGTCCAATTATAAATTCCTTCATTGCAGCTTCCAAGAAGTATTCAAGGATAGCATCTGCCCAAGGAAAAAAGTATTGAGAATTTCTCTACATATGATATTTTAAGAGATATATAAGATTCTTAATGTTTACCATTTCGAAGTTCTCCAGCCAATAAAATTGTTGTTTGGGTACCACAGAGCTGCCTTAATGTTACTAACAGATCCATCACCACCCCTTCGCTATAGATCACGTCTGACCCGAGTACTGAAACATTAAAAAAAGAGTGTTTGTAGAATTAAATCCAAAATCGTTATAAATCCGAAGTTAAGAATTGCAGAATTTAAACATATACAATAATTCCAACTAAACAACCAGACCAAAGCTGTTCAAAATACCAATATGAGCAACGTGCTCCTTGAACATCTTTAGATTTAAGCCTTTAGTCATGAGGTCTGGAATAATTTTTGTAGAAATAAATCCAAAATTGTACTGAAACATTAAAAAGAGTTTTTGTAGAACTAAATCCAAAATTGTTATAAATCCGAAGTTAAGAATCACAGAATTTAAACATATACAATAATCCCAACTAAACAACCGGATCAAAGCTGTTCAAATTACCAATATGAGCAACATGCTCCTTGAACATCTTTAGATTTAAGCCTTTAGTCATGAGGTCTGCTATAATTTTTGTGCTAAACTGTAAAGTGTTCAATAATGAATAGCTGGTATAGTACACTTTCCCATGAATAGCTGGTATAGTACACTTTCCCAACATCCACATACTAAATATATATATAGAAGTTTTATGGATGGATATTGGATTTCTCTCAGAGATAATACAGCAAATGAGTTATCAAAGTAAATATGTATGGGCCTCAGAAACAACCTTCAAACCGCAATGAGATTCTTCAATCTCATAGCATGAGAGGTAACCGCCAACAAGGTATCAAGTACCAGCTTTCTTTCATGGTGGACAACACAACTAGCACTTTCTTCACACTTTTCCATGAAACAATACCACATACCATCATTAAGAAACAGCTTGAGGTAATCTTCTTACTTTTAACCTTATGGGCCTCAGAAACAACCTTTAAAATTGCAATGAAAGTCTTTACTTTCATAGCATGAGAGAGAACCTCAAACAAGCCATCAAGTATCAACTTTGATTCCATAGTGGACAACACAAACTAGCACTTTCTTCACACTTTTCCATGAAACAACACCACCTACCATCATAAAGAGGTAAACTTCTTACTCTCGATACCCATGTAAAATTTGGGCATGAATATCAAACCACTTCCAGCTGGTCATAGCTGTATAAACAAGGTACAAAATCCTTTGTCCTCCATAAGTATTGTGATGGGCCTATGGATATTTATGTCCTTACTACTATTTTATGATAATATAAAAAGGAGAGAAAAATCCTATTCTCTATTCATTCTCTTCCCCATACAAGTCTCCTCTTTTTTTTTTTCCTTATTTATTTCTCTTTCTCAAACCCTAAATCACCAAATCCTAATTTTCCACTTGATATTAGAGCAAAAAGTCAAGGCTCGCGTTTCTTTTTTTTTTCTTTTTTCTTAATGGAGTGTTAATGAACAGTGTGGTGAACATTCTTTGTGAATAGTGTTCCTACCCCAAGCCAAAAAAAAGTTGGTTTGTTAGAGATCTAAATTTTTTGGGAATTATGGTGATTTTCTCGGATTTTTTTAAAGAGTATTTGATGTAGTTTTGCTACCCAAAGTAGTGTTTTCAGACCAGACTGGCTGATAAAATCAGTAAAACTGGGAACCAATCCCAGTCACGGTTCCCAAAACCACCGGAACCGGCCTGAATTCAAAACCATCCGAAAATGCAAGAATTGGAAGAACCGACCGGTTGAACCAGTGACCGGTTCCAATAACAGGTTGGTTCCGTGACAACCTTCGAAATCCATTTCCAGGCAGTATTTTCGGGCCATAATAGCCGGAAAAATAAAACTAAAAAAAAAACATTAAAAACCAGGGTATTGACTCCTTTAAGTATAAAAGGTGAAAATAGGTTAGGTTTGGGGGTTTTTAATGAAAGATAAAATAGGAAATTTTCTAGGGTTCTTGGAAAAGAAGCTTTAAGGGGAAAAATCTTGTTTCCAAGAGGCTAATCTACTCGAAAATTCATTATCTTTCTTGCTAAGGTAAAGTTTCATGCTAGATTTTTAACTTTTTCACCTTAATTAAGGAAAAGATGGATCATAGATTCATATTTCACAGTTTTGCTTCTATTTTCAAATGGTGAAAGTAGATGCTTTTTGTTTACTATTTTTTTGTTTTATGAATAATGGTTTTGTTTTATGATTTTATCACATGGTAAATAATTTATTGGATGAGTAATGGCTTGATGCCTTGACGATGTGAATGTGATATAGTTGATGGGGTGTATGATGTTTGGATTTTTTTTTATGAATGTGGAAGAATGGAGTGATAGAGTTGATGAATCATGAATGTGAAAGAATTGGGTTGATGGGGTAAAGTTGATGAAACTTGAAAGTAGAAGAAATGAAATGATAATTGGTGAATGAATTGGGTTGATGGAGCATAGTTGATGATAGCTCTTCTTTTTATGATGGTTGCCAAACTATATTTTTATGTGTAAGACTGATTGGTTACTAAACTTCAACTTTAATGTTTTTTTAAAAAAATTACATGTATTTTGTAGTTCTTAAAGCCTATAAGTGTAGCCGTGTAGCAGTTTTTAATGCACAAACCACTATTGATGTAGTAGTAGTGTTCTACAGTCCGACACCGTAACGGACACAACCGAAACCTTTACGTAACACCGTTACGTAACAATTTTGGCCTTTATTTTCTTTTTTTTTTCCTTTTTTGCTTAAAAAAATCCAAAAAATTCCAATAAATAGAAAAAAAAAAAAATATATATATATATATACAATATACTTTTAAAGCCAATATAAAGCTCAAAATTCAAAAATAAGGAAATTAGATGGGTCGAGGGTTGAAACATATCCAAAATAAAGAACATACCTTGAATTCCTTCAAATCTATGAATTAAACTCCAAATCAAGTTGTTAATTAATAAAAAAACAAAAGGATTTTATAAAAAAAAATGTACTAAGAATAGGTAGAGAAGAAAAGAGGAAGCAAAGATGAGGTTTTAGAATGAGTTTAGGGATTTTCGGAACCCAATCCTACGACCGAAACCTTTACGTATTGAGCGTAACGCCCGTTACGTAACGGTTTCGGGCGTTACAGTTTTATTTCGGCATAAACGGGTAAAGGTACGGTATCGGGTATTGGAAGTCACCGAAATCTTTACGTAACAGGCTTTATGTAACAGTTTCGGCATATTTTTAAACCATGATTTTCAGTACAAAAGAACTACCCGCTCTGGTTATCAAAACATTGACCCAAAGTGATGAGTTAGAAAAAATATCAGATTTGATAAATCTGATTGGTATGAGCAATTAAGATTTGTTTTTACTAGCCAAACTACAATTGTTAGATCCATATTTAAATACTAGAATGTATGGAACAAGTTGCACAACATTCTATTAAGATTTGAAGAAGTTACAACTTACCGCCTGCTTTGTTTTTCCCTTATTTGGATAGTTTTTGTTCTACGACAAGAAGTTGTTTTGCCAAAGTGATTTTCAAATCAATGTGAGGGCTAAAACAGCCCATCTTCCATCATATTTTATTCGTTTTAGTCCTTTTTATGATCTGATTGCATAAAATTGAAGTTCACAAAAAGTAAAAAAAAAAAAAAGTGGGGGGGGGGCACTAACTCCCCTCGAGCGGAGGTCGCGCGCAGAATCGTGAAAAGACGCAATTTTTCGAGTTTTAAATGATTTAGGGTTTCAAACCCTATATAGAGTCTTTATTTCATGGGTCTAGGGTTTCACAAACATTTTAAGAATTTTAGAGATCCAAAGTTCCATTTCAGCCTAGATGGGATTTTGGGGTGCAACAGTAAAAATGTCTGAAAATAGTAAATATGGAAGGGATTTCCTCAAATACTAGAAAGTATGGAAATCCATTGTATGGGATTGCTACTCTAGAGAATCCTAATTTGAAAATTTTGATTGTTAAGTTGGATGAAGAAATTACTTGGAGATGTCTTAATCGGCAAAGATTTTTAGTAGCAGCCCAGGTAAACAGGGACATATATGGGAGAATTGTAGAGCCCAATCTATCTGATGTTTTATATGGCAAACAAAGATTAAAAATACGGTTTCAGGGGATGTATTGGTCCCAACCAAAATCTATATGTATCGGTTTTGGACGATACATATAATTTTTTTTCTTTTTCTTAAAACAAAATAAAAAAAAATCAAATTAAATTTAAAAAAAAAAATCAAATGAGTTATAAGAACCAAATTTACCAAATATAAAGTCATGGGAAGCGACTCAAAGACAAAGTAGCAAACACAATTACAATTCTACAGTGAATTAAAACATACATAACTAGTAAACGATACGTATCACTCGTTCCATATCAGTATAAATATCGTACAGGAGGCTACGGATACTAATACGTATCGCCCATTTTGTATCGGTTTTGGCGATTTTATTACCATGATGGCAAATGGGAGTCAAAAAATCTCACTGTCATGTTGTGATTGTTGCATTCTATGCAACCACAGATTTTGAGAAGATTCCTGTTTCTCAAGACTACTAAGGAGATTTGGGATGCAATAGCCCAAACTATTCCCATGCTCATAACATTACTAGGGTGTATCAGCTACGACAAGAGATTTCTCAACTTAGGCAGGATCATGAAACCTTAGCAGATTACTTTGCTCGTCTCGAGGTACGTGGGAAGAGCTGGACCATTATCAGACTTTTTAGCCTACAGGAATCGTTGATACAAAATAATATCGCTGTGAGGAAATCGGTTTGCAAGATAGCAATAACACTCTAGGGAATTACCATCATATGATGAGATACACATTTTGTTTGTCTAATTTATTAATTAACTATAATATTGAACCACAGCATGATTGTGGTGCAATACGAAACACTGGGCTATATATATCACTTCAAAGAAAAATATAATAGGGGTTCATTACCATAATCAGGCAAAGGTTCAATAAACTCGACATCAGGATCCTCCCCCCATATGAGCTCACCCACTGTCGCAGAACCCCGCAAGTCCCCATCTCCCAGATTGGTTTCAATGTTCTTCTTTAGGAGCCTCAGTCGATCATGCAGATCGGTTAGAATAACTTGAGCACCCAGAAGAGCTGCAATGCATCTGGAAACACATAATAAGAATTACACTGCTGGTAAGAGAAACAACCATATTCTTTGTTCAGCTTGTAAGATAAAAGGAGAACAGTATCCAAGTTGTAAGTTCTACTGTTCATGCAGAGCAGTAACACGTGGTGTGGTCCACTGTATCATCAATTTGAACTGTCTAACCATAGAGCCTCCTCTTGAATGGGGTTGCTCAACATAATTTTCATGTAGCACCCCACTCAAGGTGCAGCCCACCAACTGAACAGTACTGATGGAGGAGTTGGACAGCCAACAATGCTAGATATTGATTGATTAATTGAGAGGTTGAGATGAGATTTTTATTAATATTACCCAACTAATCCACAGCCAGAGCCTAATTCAACAGCCTTCTTGCCTTGAAGAAGAAGCATCCCTGAGTCTACTGCATGCTCTAAGAACTTCGCCAAAACAACTCCACTGTCCCACATCACTGCTCCAGTCACCCCAGGTATGCTCTGCATATGTTAGAACTGAAAAAAATTAAAATAAATAAAAGATAAGGACGGCTAAGAGAGATTGTGGATGACATTGAAATTGATTAATGGGATTCTATAATTAGTATCATTTGAGAAAGATTGATCCCAAAAAGAATGTCAGTTCATCATCAAAGTTCATGTTGGTAAGATTGATCCAGAGACGGTTGAACCAGATTGATGCTGACACAAAAAATAATGTCAAGTCATCATCAAAGTTCGTGTTGGCAAAACAATGATCCAGGGACAGTTGAGCCAGTTGAGCCCCACTAAAATCATGCTCATCATCGTTGTCGTCTTCATCATCATTATCATCAGCTCATCATCTTCTAAACTCTGTCCCAAATCCCAACAATTTAACGTGGGCTGCAAATATCTTGTTCTACTTCCATTTATCCAGCATGTGCACACCTTCAGTTAATTTCCTGTTCCGTCTCCTTTTTCAGTATTTTCTTCCTCTTTCAAAGCTTTCAAACTACAGTAGTGCGTTATTTCAATTCTTCCCTGAATTGCTGACAGCTGAAAATGCTGTAGAGAAACCAGCAGGCTTTGATGACTAATATCTCAATGAATAAGAACTTGATTGAGTTACAGATTGGGAAAAAAAATAGAAAAACAGTTGAGTTGAAGCCATGATATGTCGATATGTGGAGAAACAAAACCCTAAAAGGGCATCGGAAAAGAATAAGAAAGTTAGATAGTAGCTGACTGGAAAATCCTTGTTCTTTTTTTCCTTTTAAGCCAAGAAATGGAGCATCCATACACCCCCATTGGGCCTCTGGTAGGCGTGAGTATTGAGCCAAGTTTTTATCAAGTAGGGTGTTTTTTGAAGGTGTTCAAGCTCAGTTCGTTTATAAATTAGGAAATCAAGCTCGAGCTTTTAACGAGCTCAATTAAAATGTCATAACTATAATATATGATTAATTTTTAAAAAAAATAACCCTTCAATTGAAGTATTTAGATTGTATATTTACATATATTATTTAAAAAAAGTATATTTTGAATTTATATATATATATATTATTAAAATATATATTTTTAATATATATAAACAAGCCGAGCTTTTAATGACCCGAGTACAAAGGTGTTCGAGCTCAGTTTGTTTACTAAACGAGCTTCAAAAATGTGTTGAAGTTTCCTTGATAAGCAAACGAGCCAAGCCGAGCTCGAGCTGCTCAGGCTCGCACCCATCCCTAGCCTCTAGTGTGAGTGATGGGAATAGGTGTATTACTTTGAGATGGGTTTCTAACTTTTTGTAGGTCAATAAGAGCAGCTCACGCCCACCCCTAGCCTCTGGTGTGAGTGATGAGAATAGGTGTATTAGTTTGAGATGGGCTTCTAACTTTTTGTAGGTCAATAAGGGCTCAGTTTGTTAGTTTTTTTTTTTTTTTGATCGGTAATATCAATATCATTAAAAAAAACGATTCACAAAAAGTGAATCGCCAAAGGCACAAAGCAAATACTAAAAAGCAGACAGCAAGAACAAGGAATTACAAAGCTACATAAATGCAAAAGGGAACTTCCCTGACTCCACTAAGATATAATCTCGTCGAACCCGAACTCCTCCAAGTCATATTTGGCTGCCACCCAATCCCACAACAAGACGCGCGTACGATAGCACACACTCTCCAACGGCAAAGCGGAATTTTCAAAAACCCTCTTGTTCCGCTCTTTCCACAAAGACCACGATATCACCCCTGGGAGAAGAGCCCAAACAAAATCCAACGGGCAGTCCAAAGAAACTGAGAGCCAACCGGATAACAAGTCTAAGAGAGTCAAGGGGAATACCCAAGCAACTCCGAGCTGAGAAAGAAAATACAACCAAAGCCTCCAAGCAAATGAGCTATGCAGAAACAAATGATCAATTGACTCCTCCTCCACCATACACAAACAACAGCGATTAAGAAGGCTCCAACCTCTATTTTGTAGATTATCCAACGTCAGAATCTTACCCAAAGCGGCTGACCAAAGAAAAACCGAAACCTTAGAGGGCACCCCAACAAACCAGACTATCTTGCTGGGGAATTGCACAATGGGACCCGGATAAACGGCCTGCAGATACGATTTTACCGAAAACCTACCATTAGCGTTATATGCCCAAATCCGGTGATCCCTGGTGGACTCATCAACTGTCACCGATTCTAGCAAGGACAACAAATTGGAGAGATCTGGAACTTCCCAGTCATTAAGCGCCTGGCTAAAAAAAGGGCACCAGACCACTACACCTACATTCCTGGCAAACATATCCGCAACTGCCACCGATTGTCTGAGGAGATTAAGAAGAAAGTCTGGAACAACTGCTTCAGAGAGGAAGACCCGCACCACGGGTCAGACCAAAATTTAGTATCCGCCCCATCCCCAATCACGAGACGAGTATGCTTGACAAACTCAACCCAACCCACCGCAATGCCTTTCCACAGACCAACCCCATGCGGACCCCTAGGCTGCCGAGGCTCCCACCGATTTCTACTCCCATGTCGAGCCACAATAACCCTTCTCCAAAGGCTTCCTTCTTCAACTCCAAATCGCCAAAGCCATTTTCCCAATAAGGCCTCATTGATCTCCTTAATGGACTGAATGTTTAGTCCCCCACGCTCTTTAGGCCGGCAGACCCACTTCCACTTTACTAAATGAAGCTTCTTAATTTCGACCTTCTCATTCCACAAAAAATCTCTTTGCAGCCTTTCCAACTTTGCAGTAATAGATGCAGGGATTCTGAAAAGGGAGAGGAAGAACATCGGAAGACTACAAAGGGAACTCTTTAGTAAGGTGAGTCTGCCTCCTTTAGAAAGAAGAGAGGATTTCCACCCCGACAATCTCCTATGAAATCTCTCAGTAATTGGTTCCCAAACCGACTTCGCTTTAAAAGGCACCCCCAAGGGAAGACCTAAATATTTAAAAGGAAGCAAACTAGTCTTACACCCAAGGCAACTAGCCAAATGCTCCAGGTTAGGCACCTCCCCCACTGCATAAATCAAGCTCTTCTGAAGATTAATTTTCAACCCGGAGACGGCTTCAAAGCATCGAAAGAGATATCCAATATGAGTAAGGTGACTATCCGAAGCACCATAAAAGAGCAAAGTGTCGTCCACAAACTGAAGATGCGATATATGAACCACAGGATTACCCACCACAAAGCCGCCCCACAACACCTCTGATGCCTTCTTGATCATCCTGCTAAGAGCTTCAAATACCATTATAAAGAGCAAGGGAGAAAGAGGGCCACCTTGACGCAACCCCCTAGAACTTTTGAAAAAACCAAAAGGAGAACCGTTGATCAGCATTAAATAGAAAGGAGAGGAATAGCAACACCTCATCCAGGCATGCCATTTCGAGCCAAAACCCATCCGACTAAGGATATAATCCAAAAAACTCCAACTCACATGATCATAAGCCTTCTCCAGATGAATCTTGCAGACAATACCTGGATTTCCCTCCTTCATCCACTCATCTACCACTTCATTAGCTATGAGGATCCCATCCACGATCTGCCTTCCTCCCACAAAAGCGCTCTGCTCTGGGGAAATCACTTGCTCGATCACACGACTAAGCCTAACAGTCAACACCTTCGAAAGAATTTTATACGCACTACCAATAAGACTGATAGGACGAAAATCTCGGATATTAAGGACCCCCTAAACCTTAGGAATTAAGGCGATGAAAGAACAATTGAGCACCTTATCAAAACAGTTGGTCCGGAAAAACTTATGAAATACCCTCATCAAATCCTGCCTAATAATCGACCAACACTTCTTATAAAACTCAATAGTAAAGCCATCTAGCCCAGGGGCTTTATCCCCTGCCATACCTGACACAACCGACTGCACCTCCAATTCCGAGAACGGTCTTTCCAATTGAAAGATCATCTCCTCAGAAATAGTCGCAAACGGCAAGCCATCAAGCAAAGGCCTATAAGCAAACTTTTCTTTATACAACGAACCATAATACTCTGCGGCTGCCCCTCCCAACTCTTTTTCAGAGTCCCAAATCTGGTCCCCAATCTGGATCCACCCTACGACGCATAGAAGCCTCACGATGAAAGAACTTCGTGTTTTTATCACCCTCCTTTAGCCATCTAACTTGCGAATTTTGCCTCCAACTAATTTCTACGGGTTTTAACAACTGTTGAAACTCCTGCCGCAAACCATCTCTCTCCTTTTTCTCAGACTAAGACAGGGTGGATTGCTCCTCCTTTAGATCCAACACTGAAATGCCCTCCAAGATAGCTTTTTTCTTCTCAGGAATATCACCAAATACCTGCTTATTCTAGATCTTGAGCTTATTCTTGACTGCCTTCAGCTTAAGACCAAAGATAGTACTCCAAGAGCCCCAAGCATAGCGGAGTCCCACGCCTCTGAACCTACTGACAAAAAAATTGGATGTTAGAGCCTCATGTTCTCAAACTTGAAAGGCTTAGGCCCACCCTTTCCCCCTTCCAACTCTAATAGGAGGGGGACATGATCAGATACTGGCCTGGGAAGAGCTAAAAGAGAGGCATCCGGGTATCTGATCTCCCAATATGGACTCGCAAAAAACCTATCAATCCTACTAGGGAAGGAGGACCCTGAAAATTGGACCAAGTAAAGGAAGCCCCCTTTAGAGGGTATTCAATAAGCTTCTGCCTGAAAAGGAACAGTCTGAACCGCCTCATTTTCAGGGAATCTGCCCCCCCCCCCCCCCCATTAGATTTCTCATAGCTAAAGCGTACGCAATTGAAATCACCTCCAATACACCATGGCTCTCCCCAGCAAACACTAATATCATCAAGCTCCCGCCAAAAATCCTGATGCTCCTTTGGACACACAAGGCCATACACCTCTGAGAAAACCCACTGACAATCTGATTGGACAAAGCGGCAAAGAAGCGATAACGAGAACGCCCCTAGCTCTTCCTCTAGGACTTCAACCTTCCCCTTATCCCACAGAATGAGAATACCCCCTGCATGACCCAGAGCCGGAACTGCTTTCCACCCAGAATTCTCTCCCCAACAATCACGAGCTATAGCATCTATCATTACCGAAATCATTGTTTCTTGAAGGCAAACAACTACTGCTCAATTTGTTAGTAGAGTTTTATTTAGAGATTGGCATTAATTTTTCTTTAAAAGAATATTAACTTATTCAGCCTATAGTTGCAGAGAAATTATATATAGGGTAGAATGCTCACTTTCATCATGTCCAATTTAGTGGTTGAAGAGGGCTATATATGTGGAACGTGGTAGGATAGACCCAAGTCTACAGCCTAAGGTGAAGACTTGAGAAAGTATCGTTGGATTGGAACCAGTGTAGTCAAGGCATCTAGGCAATGCCTAAGCGATTAGGCCTGGCTAGGCGAGGCATTGCCCAGGCAATAAAATAACTAAATTATATATATATATATCAAATATGTATAATATTAATATATACACATATTACTACTACATAGATAAGACATAATCTGTGTAACTGTTCAAAAGTAGGTAAGTCATTCTAAACAAACAAAGCCAAGAAACTCTCTAAAGAGAAATGAGAAAATTAATGGCTACCACCAAACATGGCCCTCATATGTTGCAGGTGAGACCAATTTTGAATGCTCCCTCCTTGTCAATATCAAAAGCCAAAAAATCGCTCAAATGATGAGCCCAGCTCAACCAAACAATAACCACGAGAATCTCTAGACAGAACTCAGCACAACCTTATAAGAACAATGCATAAGAAAATTGAACTTCATCCATTGATGGTTGCGGGGCTTGTAATGTATTTAAGTATCAAATTTAGAAGTCCATTGAGTTGGCCTTAACTACTATAATATTTCAGATAAGTACGAGCACTAATAATCCACAAAAGAACAACAACTTATAGGCAATTGGGTCGAAGTGGACAGCTGCAAAAATGGCGTACTTATAAAGAGCTTGGAAATTGAATTTAAAGTTGCTGAAGATTGATGATCTCTCAATTGACCATTTAACGAAGGTAATAATTCCATAAGCTTCATTTATCAATGACTGAAATTTACACGATATAGGTTTGATGTTTTATGATGGAGACACCAAAAAGATTAAACCTAGAAGTAAAATGTATTTCATGGCAAACTGATATCCACTCATTAACACATAGAATTAATTTCAAAGAAGACTAAAAGCAGATTAAAGTAAGTGAAAGGATATAGAAAGCTCACAGTGCAAGAGTATTTCTTCAAAAACCCACAGTGCAAAACTCCAATTTCATGCATTGTATGAATGTAAAATAAGAAAATAAAAAAAGGTGACAGATTAA
This sequence comes from Tetracentron sinense, assembly GCA_015143295.1. Taxonomy (NCBI): domain Eukaryota; kingdom Viridiplantae; phylum Streptophyta; class Magnoliopsida; order Trochodendrales; family Trochodendraceae; genus Tetracentron; species Tetracentron sinense. The sequence goes on along the minus strand of CM026574.1, from coordinate 2,388,799 downwards.
GTATGTCACAATGCAGAAGAGACAAAGAGAGAGATGCAGAGAGAGATGCATAGAGAGGGACAAAGAGAGGTTGAGAAAGAGAGAACGAAAGAGGGAGAGATGCAATGAGAGAAATACGGAGAGAGAGAGAGAGAGAGATAGAGAGACGCAAAGAAACACTGAGAGAGAGAGAGATGCAGAGAGAGAGGGAGAGAAGCAAACAGATGTGGAGAGAGAAGATACATACATTTCTTCTTCTTCTTGAGTCAATCGTAATGATTTAATGTAGGGTTCATAAAACTTTAGAAAAGAGGGTTTTAATTTTAGTCACCAATTGAAGTTATTTCAATATTAACTCAGATGCATTTGTTTCTGGTTGTTGTCTCTAGGTACCATCCCAACTACACTAATTCCAAGCAAATGTTATTTCTAATTGCACATTCACTCCAAGCACTAATGAAGTGGAAGAAAGAATGTAATCCTAGTGAAGTGAGGGCCTAACATTACAGCTTCAAGGAATGATTAAAAACACTTATTCGAAAAATGACTAAGGAAATTTGGGGAAGTTTAGGATAGTCTTTGGAGATCAGTAGTAGCCTGCAAATACGTGTATAGATATGAGGAATGATCCAGTTGAGGTCACAAGCATTTATGTAATGAGCTTGTAGAGAAATATATATAAGGTCCAAAAGAAATTTCTAGGGGTGGAAATTGGGCCGCGACGGCCTAAAGCCTGATTGTCCAACCCAAAGTTTTGACAGGCTGATCCTACCTTACTTTAGGCTGGGCTGAGTTGGGCTTTGACTGGAATTCAGGCCCAAAGTAAATTTTGGGCTGAATTTAGCACAGCTCAAACTCAGCCCAACCCGAAGTAACATACATAGAGGTCTTTTATGTAATTGTTTCCATACATCTCAACCAAAAAATTTATACGTTAATAATCATTAAATAATATAATATGTTTTACATATGTAAATTATACAATTTTATAGGGTCCTTAATATTGGTAATCAAATAAGGAATTTTTACTTACTTTTAACGTTTTCAATAAAAAAAAAATTAACGGTAGATTTAGTCAGGTATTGTTTAGCTCAAATATAACCCACACATAATTCAATTTGGGCTAGCTTGGAGTTAGCTTGAACACAGTCCATGAGTTGTCTAGCCCGAACTTAACGGGCTAGCCACCCCATCCCGACTTGACTGCCACCCCTAGGAATTTCTGAAAGGTGTTCAATATAAAGTTGGAGCTGGTAAAAGAGTGAGATTCCGGGAGGACCCTTTGAGTGCCAACTTCTCTCTTGCATCTAAATTTTTAGATTTCTATGTCATGCTTGCAGGGAACAGTGTGGATGTCGGGATTTAGAAGAAAAGACAATGTTTGGGAGCTAGACTCTTTATCAGGTATTTTTGGCTGGTTGAGCGGTCTATGTATGTTATAAACTCTCCTGATTGTTGATCCTAGAAATATGATTCTTCTATTGTTTTCTCTGGAAAAAAAATTCTGAAAGCTCTGGAGAGTAGTGATTCTGATAATTATTCTGCCAACCTTGGGTGGAAGACTAACATTCCCTAAAAAAATGGCATTCCTTATTTAGATAATATCATTGGAGAATATCCTTGCAATACATCACCTTCTTTTATAGTGCAAGTCATCTTTAGAAGTATAGTGCCAGTAGCAATCCCTAACTCTACCATTTTTAATTTTACATTTTTAAACATCCCTAAAACCTAAATCGCCATTTAAAACTATGGTCTCGCTTTGAAACAACCCTACTCCATTTGAGCTGGAGTGTAGAGACAAGACATAGATAGTCCCAAATGAGCAATAAGCACAATTCCCCAATTCGAAAACCAAGAGAATGAAGAAGAAGAAGATAGAGAATCGTACCATGGAGGATGGAGATTGGAAGATGGAGAGGCGATGACCACAAGCATCCACATTGAGTCGTAGAGATGATTGGCGGACGAAAGCGTTGTGCTTCGAGAGTGTGGGCTGTTGAATCGCCCACAAGAGCAGGATCTCCTCCGATGAGTCGCAAACGAGTCGAACCGGTGCCCCATACGACCCTATCTCCACCAAAACCTCTGCTTCCGCTTCTTCTTCTTCCACCACCACCATCGTGTTACTGTTACTCGCTTTACGAGATACGAGAGAGAAGGAAGGGTCTCTGGGTTTCGTAATTCATTTCGCCTCCACTCCCACTTGGTTAAGACTTTTTTTTTTTTTGTTGTTGTTTGGTGAGGAGTTGGTTAAGAATCAACTTCTAACCTTTTTTCTATGGTGCCAAATCATCTCCAGTGATAACCGGATGTGGCACATCCGGTTATCACCCCTAGAGGTCGCCACGTGTCTCTTTTGACACCCCTTAACCGTGGGTAAGGTTCACCCACCCCTAGGGTTCACCCACCTATTTTTGGTTTTTTTTTTTAAATATTAATTCTATTTTTAAAATTAAAAAATTGTTTTTAATATTAAAAAAACTTTAAAAACAGTTTTTTTATTTTAAAAATAGAATTAATATTTAAAAAAAAAAACCAAAAATAGGTGGATGAACCCTAGGGGTGGGTGAACCTTACCCACGGTTAAGGGGTGTCAAAGGAGACACGTGGCGGCCTCTAGGGGTGATAACCGGATGTGCCACATCCGGTTATCACTGGAGAGGATTTGCACCCTTTTTCTTTTAACACATACTACACACCCACAAAGGAATGGCAATGGGGGCGGGGCGGGGCGGGGCGGGGCGGTTTTCTATGTCCCCGGCCTCGACCCGATTATAAAGCCGCCCTGCCCCGCCCCCAACCGGGGCTTATATATGGTGAAACTAGCTCCGCCCGGCTTATAAAATCCCCACCCCAACCCTGCCCCGTCCCTATTGCCTTTTTTTTATATATATATAAATATATATTTTCATTTATATAATATATATATATATATAGTTCATGAACCATATCATACGGTCACACCGGCCACCAGTATGTAGCTTAGTCTCTCCATTCCCAGATCAACTTGGATGTGATTTCATCATATTTTCGGACATTATCATGGTATATAAGAGAAGAAAATACTCATAAAGGACTGCTCTCACCAAACCCTGTTATCAATTCATTAAAATCGGCACATCTTTATCTTCTTCCCCGATCCATTCCTACTTGAACTCTTTGATTTCGTATATGTAATACTGAAATTCCCAAAGAAGGTCGTCGTATGGAGCTCTCTATTTCGGGGGCGAGGATGACACATCATCACCACACTTAATAGAAGAAGAGTTTTTAATTCCCAAAACCCTTAAAAGAAATCGTCACCATAAATAAGCTTCAATAGGAGGAAGATGACTCACTTAAGAGTCCTCCATAGGATATGGAGATTGCCTAGCTAGTTAAGAGACGTTTGTGAACAACAAATCTTCTAAACTCACATGTGTATATCTAATGACTAAATAGAATGGAGTTTTCTCATCATATGTTTATACTTAAATATAATTCTAATTTAAATAGGATCTTGTTAAAGAGTAAAATTTCTTAAATTTATTTGTTCATTATTTACATAGAATGTCATTAATGAAATTCATAATGGTCATACTATCCCTAAGAACCACTATAAAAATTAGTACTAAACTTCTCTCTAAATTTATTAATATAATGTTTAATTTATCGACAATAAAGTAAGGAAGGTTAATTTTGTCAACATAAAATTTAGGTTATTCCTTGTACTTTTATTAGTAGAATGATATATATATATATATATATATATATATATATATATATAAAGACTCATTCTCTAAGCTTATTTGATAAGTACAATTTAATAAAGTGGTCATGCAGCAAATTTTATCAATAATTAAAAAAAAAAGTCTATTCTAATGGTGACTTTAATAGTCCGTGGAGATTGGAACTAAGTGAAGCTAATGCCCCGATTTGAGGAGAAGAATTACCACAAATGGGAAGAGAAGATGAAGACGTTTTCCAAACAAGCAAATGTTTGAATACATCCTGAAGGAGGAATATGTCCGGACATCTCCTATTTACGGGGATCAACCGAAGCAGATGATGTTGCAAATGCGAGGGCATAACATAACAAATGGGGTAGGTGATGACGCCACTACTCGAAATCATATCCTCATTTCTTTTTTAGACAGCATGCTAAGAATATCAAAACATGCCAAGGACCCATGGGAGGTACTCCGGGTTATTTAATAGGTCCGTGGAGATTGGAACTAAGAAATTTAAAGTTGTAAATTACAGAGTTTAAAATGGAGGATGGTAAATTATATAGAGTTTAAAATAGTGGATGGCAAGCTTATTATACTAGAACAGAACCCATGAGAGGAATGATCTTGGATGCGAATTGCTATGCCTGCACTATCATCTATCATCTCCAAGAGTAGCGCAATAAGCTGATGCACAAGACGCTCGAAACATCTTAGAGTGGAAGAAGAGTCTAAGAAGGAAGAGCCAGCAGCAAAGGCTTTTCCTTAATTTTGGAAGAGAGCTACAAAAGAAGGTATGCGTTTGTTTTTCAACTGATTCATTTAGTCAAGTTTCTCATTAAAAATATCTGTTTGATTAAATGATCAGCAAGTAACAACTAACAATACTTCTCGCGGGGACAAAAATGTATAATTTTGCTGTATCAGTATTAATATTCTATTGACCAAACCTTCCGAATTCACATCTTTGTTGAATAATTTCTTACACAAGAACACTCAGAAATTGGATCCCCCTCTTCATACTGATTACTGAAACAAATTGTTAATACAACTCCAAAGTGGCATTTTCTTTTGACCCACTCATTGTTTCTCCTTATCAATTGGGAAAGAGTAAGATTTTATAGCCTACATATGCTATATGGAACTTCTCTTATATTCCAACCTTCAGACCCATAACCGAAGCAGCAAATACGGTACTATGGGGCCGATATACACTCGGTAACAGGAAGAAAAAGCACAATTCCGGTGGTGTAACTTTCTGTTGATGCCTCAGCAACAAATTTTTGCAACCTGCATTCTCCAAAAATTTTGCAACCTGCATTCTCGAAGTAAAAGTAGAATGTGCCTTTCCCTCCACCGTTGTAAAAATGAAATGTGCCCTTGCAGGTGAAGAAAGTCCCTGCAATTTTAGCGACTGATCCAAACTGTTTCTAGAATTTGAAGTAAAACAGAAAACTATAAAAATCTAAAAATAACATCGTGGCAAGATTTAATCCCATTTTTTTAAATAATTAATAATCTTTTCCTGCCGACAATTAAAAAATTGCAAAAGCCCAAAGCAAGCTGATGAAAGAAAGTTCCAATTAGCCAAATAACAAAACAGAGGAAGCTACACAGCCCAAAAGTTCCCTGCAGCCCAGAATGGCTCAGGATAAATGAAAAATATCAGAATCTTCCAATACTGCAAAGGAATAAAGCATATGAGATCAGAAGAAAAAAAAAAGTGGCACATGTTAGCCACTCCCAGAATTAATCTTTATAATCTCCATTTTCCATCTCACTTCACTATGCAGATCTTTATAACCGAGGATCCGCCGATACGGTGCAGGGCCACAATTGCATCCCCAGGCTTGCATAAGCCCCTCTGTGTTGCTGACTTGAGGGCATCATCCAAGATCACCTCTGTAGACTCTGCATCCGTGGCCTTGGCGGATCCTTCTGCTAAAAGCGGGATCAGGCCCCTGTATATCAGGCTGTGCCTTGCCGGGGTTTCATCACTGCAGGTCCAGTCGAACGAATCTGTTGTCAAAACTGGGACCACCACAGAAAGAATCGGGACAGCTGGCCTGTACTTGGCAACCAGCTTGGCTGTGGTCCCACCACGCGTCAACACAACAATGAGTGTCGCTTTGGCCTTGTAAGCTGTTCGGACAGCCGATGAGGCAAGGCTCTCCAGTGGGCTCATTGGCAGTGGGGTTGACCTGATCCTCTCCTTAAAGATGGCCCCATAGTCGAGGGAGGACTCTGCCTCAATACAGATACGAGCCATGATCTTCACGGCAAGCTCCGGGTAAGCTCCAGCCGCGCTCTCACCACTGAGCATGACACAGTCAGTGCCGTCGAGGACAGCATTAGCTACGTCAGTGGCCTCGGCACGGGTGGGACGGGGTGATTTGATCATGGACTCGAGCATCTGGGTGGCAGTCACCACGGGCTTGCCTACATGGTTGCACTTGTAGATCATCATCTTCTGGGCAAGGAAGATCTTCTCAACCGGAATCTCCATCCCTAGATCACCACGGGCAACCATGAATGAATCCGTCTCGCGCAGGATCTCATCGAAGTTTATCACCCCCTCCTGATTCTCAACCTTCAAAATTCCAACAATCACATTAGGTTATTTGACAATGAACAAATGTGAGGAAAATTGTTAGAAGACTCAGTACGGAAATTCTGCACAAGGGAAAAGCTGACTATCTCAGAGGAGGTAGAGCCAAGCATTCAATGAGAGGGGAAAAACAACCCAAATTGATGATCCTAACCATCAGACTCGCAGACCTCTTCGGGCAATTTTATTCTTTGAAATTTGGATGTCCAGAATCATCTGTTCGGGTTAATTTTTCCACTTAGATGTCCTATGTGGGTTCCATTGGATGGTAGCCCTTTGTCCGGGTGGTAAACCATCGTTGGAGTATAGTAGTATACCCGATGATGGATAACCCCCTAATTAGATTTCATCTTTATCTACTGTACAACTACACATTATCAGGGATCCACAGACCTTCGACATTAACTGTATATGCTTGGCATGGGACCCGAGAACCTGACGAACGTTGACAAGATCCGAGCCCTTGCGGACGAATGAGAGAGCAATCATATCTATCTTGTTGGGAACACCCCATTCCAAGATGTCTTCCTTATCCTTCTCTGTTAGTGTTGGAAGATCCACAACAATGCCAGGGAGATTGACATTCTTTCTCTCGCCTAGAGTAGCAGTGTTTTCACAGCGGCATCTCACGGTTCCAGCAACTGGATCACAAGATAATACAGTCAGGGTGATGGTTCCATCTGCACACAGGATGGTATTTCCAGGCTTCAAGTCCACAGCAAGTTTTTTGTAGCTCATAGATATCATCTTCTCATCTCCTTTGATGCTGTAATCAGTAGTTATAGTGATTTCCTGACCCTCCTTAAGTAGGATAGCTTTTGCACCCTTTAAGAAGCCAGTTCGGATCTCAGGTCCCTGCAACAACAAACAAAGAGGAAGTGAGGTGTAAGACAACAGCTTTTTAACTAAACTCCAACTAAGAACAAGGACTTCCATGCAGACAAATTTTATGGATGGAGGGTAAGTAAGCCATATTTAGAATCAGATGTGCAAAAAAGATGTCCAGGCCTCTTAGAGCACCGACTAATTTCCTGGGCACGTGCAAACCCCTCCATTCACACGCACAGGGCCAGTAGGGATAAATCCCTGAGGGTGGCCAACAAGGGGGAGGGAATCGAACTTTGAACCTCTGCTTCTTGAGGAGTGGTCCTAGCCAGCACACCAACCCCTCATTGGTTATGCTCCAGGTTTAATTAAGGTTCCAAATGTCGATATCGCACGACATGTCACACCGAGGGGAAAAAGATATATAAGGGATATATCACAAAATATATCGTTTATCAGGGATTTCTTATGCGTTAATGGAAAAATGAGAAAAAATAGGAGAAAACATGGAATTTTGCAGCGAAAATCCAGTCAATACACATTTGTAAATAATTTTTTTTTCTTTTAAATAACAATGTACATAAGAGATGTAATGAAAAGAAGGCAAAGATATGCACTGATGAGTGATGATAATGTATGATATAACTTATATAAAGTGTTTCATTGATAGCAATAAAAATATTCAATTAGAGTTTCATACATAATACATCAATGATAGGATAATCCAACCCACCCCAAGAACTACAATCAGAGCCATATGGAGTTACGCAAAGACTTGAACTCATCTCTGTCTTGACTAGGCTAACAATAGTATTGGTTCTCCGTATAAGTACACTATTGTGCTCAACTCATTGTATTATGGTACAATGATGTATCATGTATACTCATGTACATAACGTTGGTAGTCATCTAGTCCAAGATATAGCAACACTGCCATCAGTGGATACTGTGTGTATTGATGCACAATTGTCACTGGCACTGCGCCACATAAGGTTGTCCACCCCCATACTCATATCCATATGGCTTATACCCAGAAAGTAAAAAACATATCCATATGATTCGTTTGGAATTAAAATTTGAGAGTATTTTAAATGGAGGGTACCCATAAATTAATTTTTTTGTAAAGCTTAAATGTAAGTCTTGTTCTACTAAACTGTTAATTGACTTTTTGACCCTACAGATGAAAATATCTTTGAAGAAAAAATATGACTTTTTTTTTTTTTTTTGGACTTTTGGAATTTAGTAATTTTTTCATATGGTAGAATTTATGAAATTTTAAGACTTGAGAAATACCTTAGCAATTGAAAGTTGAAAATTTGACCAAATCCTAAAAGCTGCTAAAAACGAATTTTGTTATTGAATTAAAAAATTGACCTTTTTTTCTTCGGAAATTTGAATCTAGGATAATCTTTATTAAATTCAAATGAGGAGTAAATGAACGAAATTTAAAAAAATATATATTTACTTGAATGATATTTTATGTAAATAAGTTGTAAACAAGATTTGACTCTATTTTATAGCTTAAACACTAACATTCCTTGGAATATCACATAACATTGCACGATATAGACGATATATCATCAAAATCGCACAATATTGTGTAAAATCTAGGTTGTTAAATCGTAATCGAATCGTAAAATTGTTTTAGATTGATTCGATTCAAATCGTAAATCGTAAAATTTAATCCATTTTTTTAAATTAATTAATAAAAAATACTGAATAAATAAATAAAATGAAATAATCCATTATCCAAAAGATTTCATTCATATGTATTGATAAAAAAAAGGAATGAACATTTCATTGCATACACTATTCAAAATGCGATTGGACTCTATAAAACGAAACATAACCCTTAATATCATCAAAGATAAATCAACAAAAGAAACTCATATAATCATGTTGTATGAGATCAAGTATCAAAAGACTTGTACAATTAAAAAGACTAATAAAATAAACTGTCAAGTTCTCTTAGAGTTCAATTCTTCAACTCCATCCTCTTTCTTCTTCCTCCTTTCTTTTCTTTATTTCCCGTTTCACAGTAACAAAGAGAAAACTCAAATAAGAGTTTTGGCATGTCTGTAACAGGGGTTTTCCCGTTGCTTCTCTCTTCTTAAAAGACATAAAGTACCTTTAGAAAATTGAAAGAACCAAAAACATTAATTTTTTTTAAAGTATCGGTCTGTAACAGGGTTCTGTGCTTGAATCGTATAAATCGTAAGATTCAAAGCGGAATCTGAATCGCAAATTGAATGAGATGTACCCAATTATGATTTTCACCTGCAATTTGAATTGTTTTGCCTGGGATTCGATTCAAATCGTAGGCTTTGAATCGCAAAAATCGAAGGGATTTAACAACCATATGTAAAATTAATAATACCCTATGCATCTGTTGGAGGGGTGCGATATCAATATATTGAGGCCATATTAACAATATATCTTCGATATTTAAAACCATGGGTTTAATTGCGGTATTTATGCAGAGGGTAGAGAAAGCATATGGTGTCATTCTGAGAAAGCAAAGAGATGTCCAAAAAGGGAGCTGGTTTGCCTTAGCTAAGTTGTTCTTAAGTTGTTCTTCCAAAAGGATTTTCAAGAGTAGAAAAGGGACAAAATGTACGTCTTAAAGTCGCACCGATTATCGTGAGATTGGACTTGGGAAATTATGGGAGTGAGAAACGGAACAAAGACAAGTAAATAGGGTACCAAAAAACCAATTTAAATTCATGCTTAGGAGGTCTACTATTGAAGCTGTCTTCGTACTTGAACAATTGCTGGAAAATTTTAAAGATGGGGAAAATATGCTCCACGACTTAGGGGCTGATGGTAGCTCTATAGGGGGCTTAGGAGCCGGTGGTAGCTCCATAAGGGAATCCTTGGGACTGATGTTGTGAAGGGATTTAGAATTGCTCTCTTCATGACTTTTTTCCTTATTCATGTCATTTTTCCCAACAATGGGAACTTTGAGTGGGAGAGGATTTAACTTTATTTTCTTACCTTAATGTATAAAGGAGCACGTATTTGATCTGTCGAATATCGTTGCATCCTTATCGAATAACCAAAGTCGACCCAAAACAATGTGGCCCACATCCATAAGCACAATATCACACCACAATGAGTCCTTATATGAAGAGAACTATATAGGGGCAAGATACCTCTGGACAATTGGGATGGAAGATGTATCTGCCCACGCAACTCGGCAACTTCCGCTATCTAGGATCACCTTACAACTCTTTTTGCCACACTTGATGTAAGTGTGGAAGATGGGGTTACTGCACCAATCATCATCTTCCTTGATTTGACACCTAACAACCATTACTCTCAACTTTTCATTGGTACCTTCAGAATGCTCACTAAATTCACCTATGACTTGGTTAAATTATGCAGGATCCATATCTGGTTAGGCACTAAATAGTGTCTTGAGGCTATATGTGATGCACGAGATGCTAATGAGCCTAAAACTCAAATTCAAGAGACAAACCCTAAGCTAACATAATGCTCTGATACCAAAATTGATGCAGGACCATGCAACTAACCTAGGATCATGCATTTTAAAGATCAGAAAATTAATTACAACATTAAGAAAAACCATAAAACTTCCTAGATTCCACAATTACAATTAAAAAAAAAAAAAAAACGTCAAAAGGGAATAAGTAATACCCGAGGTCAAGTCACAATCCCGCGATAATGAATTTTTAAATTTGATTTAGGTGATCGTAATGGAAGTGAGAACTTTCACTAGCTTATAGATTTAGATCAATAATCAATTGTGATTTCCTTGTTCAATTGAGAATTTTGAAAATAAGTTTTGGCTCAACAAAGCTTATGATTCAAAACATGCATGTAAAGTGATGTTTGGATCTAGTCCATCTGCCTCGTTTCCTCATAGGACTGCGTGGAATCTTGACATTCTATCCAAAGTATCTTTCTATAGAATGCGGCTCTGAATAAAACACTCACATGTGATCACTTGAATTCTAGAGGGTGGAGGCTGGCTAATCAATGCTTCATGTGCCTCCAAGCGGAAGAGTCGGTGGATCACCTACTCTTGCATTGTCCTGTAGCATGAGGTTTGGAGTTTCTTTCTATCTCGATTAGGTATGGATTGAGTCTTTCCCTCTTCCCTTCACAACTTCTTATCTTGTTGGAGGGTGGTAGGTGGGGACGACTTAGAGGGCTATTTGGCGAGTATTGTCGAGTGTTATAGCATGGTCTATTTGGAAGGAGAGGAACAAAAGAGTATTTGAAAACTCTACCTCTTCCCTCTATCACATTTGCTCTCATACTCGGTTGATGGTCATGGAATGGTGCACGCATAGACAAGAGGGTGTAAACTTGGGCATTTTACTAGCCTAACTTTGTACAAGGGCTGAGGGGCCTTCTAGCATTGGTTCACGTCCTCGTGAACTATGCGGTGCCCTTTTTTTGTAGGTTTATTTTACTACTTTTTAATTTTATTGCATGGATTATCGATAAAAAAAAAAAAAACATTAGGTAGTTGGATAACAAAAACAACCAACAACAAAATTAACAGGGGTTTTAAAATTAGGGTTATGGTTTAGTTTAGGGATTGGGACCATAATATTAAAACTCGGAGAGTCAACTCGAAACCGAGTTTTGAGTCAAGTTTGAGGTAAAACTCGGTTTTGCATTGAAAACTGAGAAACTCGGCCCGAGTTTTGTATTTTTTTTGTTAAAACATAAAATCGAGTAAACCGCCTACCTAAGTGACTAAATTATGTTTTTTTTTTTTTAACACACCCCACCCACTCTTAAGTATAAATACGAAACAAAAAGGGGGTGTTAGTATATATTGAATTATATATCTCATTTTAGGCATGATTTATCATTAATTTTGAATTTATACAATATATATAGTATCAGAAAAATATTATATATATCCAAGTTTTACGTGTCATTACTCGGACGAGTTTTGCCCGAGTTGACTCTACTCGGCAAGTTTTCGAGTCGAGTTTTCGGGTTTTAAAACACTGACTAGAACTGTGGGCAATAAGGAAAGATGTAGTAGGGCTTGTAGGCAATAGGGAAAGGGGCTATAGGAACTAGTGTACAAAAACTCCGCGACTCGACTCAAAACTCAATCGGGCTGGCTCAACAAAGTTTCAGGTCGACTCGCCCAAAAAACTCGATAGCTCCCTTTTACCCCGAGTAACTTGAGTGACTCAGTCGAGTCGGGTCGAGTTACGAGTTACTCGACTTGAAAGACTTAGCCGAATCACTTGAGGACACAGATGTCTTTTTTTAAAAATCCCGTTCTACCCAATCCAGGTATTCAGGTCTCATTCGATAAGAAGAAGAGGAAGATTCTATTTTCTGAAATTAACAATAGCATTATAATTTCTGAAATAATGATTGATTTTAGGCTTTTAGCATTACAATTACTTTAGGAGTTTTATATTTGTAAGTTTCCAAGAAAAGTGTATAAAGTAGAAAATATTTTACAATAGAATTTTTTTTATCTATGTTTGATAATATATATATATATACTTCTAAGTCGGTCGAGTCAAGTTTTTTTCGAGTCTTCTGAGTTACTAGACCCAGCAAAGTTTTGAGTTGAGTCGAGTTTTCGTGTTTTTGAACTATGGTAGGAATTGTAGGCAATAGGGAAATGGGCTGTAAGGACTATAGGAAAAGTCTTAGGATGTGGCTGCATGTGCAGCCCCAACAAAAGTGGTACGTCCAGCACTTATTAGGGCTAGGGGGTCTATGGCAGCCTTGTGGGGGCAAAGCCAATGGTGCGGCAATCTATATAGGAGTTAGGGAAGGGTGCGGCAATCTGTATAGGGGTAAGGGAAGGGTGCGACTGCAATGGGGAATGGCTGGGGCTTGGGTTATTTAGGGTTTTCAAAGGAAAAACAGAAATTTCAAGCACAGAAAGGGAATAAGACATAAATACCTTAGAACTTGGGAATCACTCCCATGGCTTCACACCATTAGAACCTGGGATCACTTTCATGGCTTCACACCATTCCATTCACAGAAATTCAAAGGCAATGAGCTTTCTTTAATTCTATTCATCATTAATCAAATAATTTATCTACAGTCTACAAGAGAATTTATAGTTGAAAAGAAAAACTCTACTTAAAGATAATAATTAAACTACCTTATTATTAAATAAATCATTACTAATCTATCCCCATTACTAATTAAACCAAATAATCTCTACCAATCAAAATAATCTAAACTAAACTAATGATGGAGTTCCGGCCTTCTCTAGGGAGGCGTGCCACTCCATGGTTCTCCAATCATAGCCCTCGGATGTCCAATCTCGCAATCGGACGGTCAATCTCCATCCAACTCGCGATCCAATGGTGGATCTCCTTCAAACCACGAACTAAGCATGTGATGTCCGCATCACAATATCTTCCAATGGATCCTCCCCCTATAACCAAAATGGTCATTCGGCCAGCCAAGAAAACCTCCCTAACTTCATTCTGGTGAAACTAATGATGTTCCAAATTCATTTTTTGATCGATAAGAAAAACATTATATTAAAAAAGAACTAAGATACAAAGTTACAAGCCATAAGGAGTTTACCAGCACATAAACTCTGAGAAAAGATACAAAGCACAAACAGAAATCACTTCCACTAATAGCCCCCACTACTAGCTAAAAACAAACACAACCTAACACCTCACCCCAAATTAATAGAGCCTAGGATTAGAAGACGATTTTACATCCTCCCCACTAAGCATGCACATATAATACATGTTTAGGATCACCATAACTCAATGAAGATGGTCAAATTGAGGATCTCATCTAGATGTCAACCATATGAATGATTTCACTCTTGTGGGGACCGATGCTCTACAAATCTTGTCAAACTGAGGGATTCTGACTAGGGTATCTTCTTGCCCTGCAAGAAGACTACTATTAACTATAGAAAGTTTTAACAAAAAATACACTTTGCTAATCTCCTTTCCAAAATTGGTGTCCTCTCTAGATTATTTTGGGATCCATTCAATCTAAAGAGGAGGAGGCACTCTTATATTTCCCTGTCCCTGAGATTTCTTTTGAAGACAAGATTCCAGATGATTTCCCTATTTCTACATTCAAACTAGTCTTTGCCCTAGGTCTTTGGTTAAAGGGACTTGTCTGTGTAAATCCTAATTTGTTTTGGCAAATTCCATGATCAAAAAGTAGTTCTAGAGGTGTCCAATGTCATGGTCCAACTTGTCGTGATTTGTGAAGCTTGGTGAAGCAGAAGAAGATTGAAGATATCTACTACAAGCGTCGCTTCCGGATTTAGGAAGGTAAGAGACCTAGTGACTTCATACCTAGGTTGCGCTTGACTGAGATCACTTGAAAATATCACTAGGTGATTAGTCTAGACTTAGGGTAAAAGTTCATGGTCATTTCATGTGTAAACTCAGGCTAGTAGGCAAATCCAGAGCCAACCGATCGACCGGTCAAGACGAGCGGTCGACCCTTGGCCTACCAGTCGACCGCTCCTCCAGACCGGTCGACCGCTACTTGCACTTTTTTGTATGACTTATTTTTTCAAAAAGGTCTCTCACCACCGGTCGATCCCGAACATCAGCGGTCGACCCCTAGTGGACCGGTCGACCGCTCTTGAGCTGTGGTCGACCCCTCTTGCTTATTTGAGTGTCCTAGTTGTTCTAGAACTCTAGATGGGCTATAAATACACCTATTAAAGACCTAATTTGTGTGAATTTGATTAGTGAAGGCCAAAGAACTCCTTCTAGGGTTTTCTATTCTTCTTGGTTGATCACCCTTGATCCCTTCTCTCACATACACTCTAGAGAATGCAAGAATAGTTTCTTATTCTTTGTGCTTGCATTTTGAGATCTTATATGCTTTTAAGATTCCTCTAGAGTCTGAGTTTGATAAATTGATTCAACACCCCGACACTTGTAGAGTGTTATTAGCCGGTGTGTGATCCGGAGCCTTCAAGGAAGGAAATCGATCTTCGGAGATTGTGGACTGAAGAAGTTTTGAGAAGAGTTTGGCCAGTGAGGAACCGGAGCTGCCGTGGCGGAGATCGAACATGCTAGTTTGTGGACTTCAAGACGAAGATTCTGTATCGAGGAACGTAGTGTCGTGTCCGTATCGGGTAAGGTCTTGTCTTGTACTTGATAACTTTCTCTTAGTGGATTTTATGCTGGACTAGGTCCCATGGTTTTTTCTGAAAGGGTTTCCACGTAAAAATCTCTTGTGTCGGATTGTGGATTGAATGTTTATTTCTGCTTAATTAACTAACTAAATTAAAAATTAGTAAAAATCCTTAGATAGACCTATTCACCCCCCAGGTTAAAGAGATCATCGATCAAGGTAATTTCAGTCTATACAAATGGGAGCACAGTCACATAAACGGAAAATCCCACACCAGCCATCCTCCAAAAATCGAAATCTGCGGCCTCTCCGCACCATGTAATTTCTCTGCTCCAAGAATTGATCTTGGTTCTGCATAACCTCTTTCCCACCTTATTCTATAAGAGCCAGTGAAGTGCCGTGTATCCCACTTCTGTTAGTGATTTCGAACTTGGTTCCAATGACTATTCTCCACAAAGCACCATCCTCTTTGCTATGCCTTCACTGATACATTAATAGGAGAGCTTTATTCATACATCATAGCTTCTAAACCCTAGGTCACCACACTCTTGGGTGAAAAAAAAACAAAACAAAGGATGTACATCAAGGTGGGGACACCGAGGAGAAGAATTTTTATGGGAATGTAACCTTTTAGTTTTCTTATTTTTAGGCTTAATTTAAGTTCATTTCATATGAAATCATAGTATATTCAATGTTAACAACTGGTCAATTGCTTATTCTTTTGATTTTTGTGTCAAGATTAATAATAGTAAAATTACTATCTATAAAAAATTCATTAAATAATTATACAACAAAAAGTATGATTTTTTTTTTGTAAGTTCATTAACTTTATCAACTTTAATTATGGATTAAAATATTTATGATCAAATTTTATTTTTAATATATATATATTAATTAGATGTAGCACATCTTGCTAAGTGCGTGACTATTAAATATTAGGGAGAGATTATTACTTAAAAAAATCAGATGAATTAGAGCATATTCTAATGCATAATAACATGCACTTATAGGCATATTAGCATGTAATCGGTTTATATTCTAATAATATTCTTGCTTTTATTTACAATTATATGTGCGTATTTGTTAGGATGCCAGGAGGGACTAGGGAGGAGATCTGACATCAGGTGGCACATGAGGTGTCATACCACGGCAACAAGCAGAAGGCAATGGGTATGTTAAACAAAGTGGTGTGGTGCCCGCCTAAAGGAGCACCTAGCCAGGGATGTGATGGAGTGCTCGAACGTTTCAAATCAGATCATAAATGTCATGAAGGAGCATCTAGCTGCCAGCATAATAACAGTCTTAACAGAGTTCTCTGATTTTTTTTCAAAAAGTCCCAAATAATATGCACTTCTCGGTCCGGGTAAGAGCAAATCGCCTTGCAAGCAGCATACCTACCCAAAGCAATTCTTAAGAGTACATGGAAGCGACTAACACAAAACAGAAAGGAAAGCATCAATTTTATTCAATAAAAGTCAAATTAGAAACACATATTAAGGGAACTAGTAGTAGCACAAATGTTTACTGCTCCAAATTGAAAAGACACTCGAATCCCTGGTAAATAATAGAATAACAAGGGAATGGGCACATTGAAAATATAAAAGAAAAGGCGGTGGAATTTGGGCAAGAACAAAATCTCCAACTTTCAATCGATCATAAAGCTTGAAATGCTCTAAGGAAAGCAACACTACAAAACATAGGAAAATGCAGGTTGAAAGGAAAAGAGTGACCTTAGTATCAAGCATGACGGCGCACAAGATCTGAGTGCTGATCATGGCGGTCCTGAGATTGTCCAAGGTCTCCTGATGGTACTCGTGAGTACCGTGAGAGAAATTGAACCTCGCAACGTTCATCCCGGCCCTAAGAAGCTTCTCGATCATAGGCACAGACCGAGAAGCTGGACCTAGCGTGCACACAATCTTCGTCTTCGGGATACGCCCATCATTCGGAAGCTCCTTCAAGATTCCCTCTATGTCGATGTTTGCCATTACTCACAACCCTCTTTTTGATTCAAATTCTACAATGGAAAAGAGTATCATCTCTTGAAGAAAAATTCATTAAAAAAAATGAAAACCAATGCAGAATCGAATACCCATTGTACAGATTGAAAAAAGAATATATCTAACTACGCTGGAGAAACAGATCCTCCTGATCAAAACCCTGAACAGAGTTTAAGGATTTCTCCAGAAAATAACATATAGATCGGAGACTGAAAACTAAGAAAAAAAAAAGGGGGGCGGAAACTTTTACCTCGGTACCTAGATCGACCGGGATTGGAGAAAATCAGAAAGACTTGTAGAGATTATGCAGAAAACAGCTACTGAAACCTTTCAAATGGCCCAAAATAAAAATATGGATTTTTTGTTGTTGGTTGTTGAGAAAACAGAATCAAATCACGAGCAAATAGCAACCCACCGAACCCCACCTAAACGCCACGTGATTTATGACTACAAATACCATGCCGTTCACGAGGATAACGTGCGCCCAACCCAATGAGAAGAAGAAGGATAGATAGAAATAAAATTATGACTTCAGGGGAATGTGGTGTGAAAGCAGTAAGCTAGTAACCTAAAGAGATAAAAGCCTAACAAAAAAAAAATGGAAAATAATTAACGTACCTGATTCCCATTTTATAATGGAATGGCCTGTTCTCATTGGTCCAAGCCCCGATTTTAAATACTACCTACTGTGTCATTCACCCCTAAGGTTATGCAATCCAACCATTGTTTTTCCAAAGAAAAAAATACTAAATCTTAGTTTTAATTTTAATTTTAATTTAGTAAAACTTAACCAAGGGTGTTAAAAGTGTCACGAGGACATGGTGGCAAGGTAGGTTCGCTAAGCACTGCTCAAAAAAAAAAACCTAAAGAGATAAAAAAAAAATATAAGGAAAAGAAAATCAAAATGAGCACTATACTATAACACACATTTTGAAAATTTTCTAAACTCGCGGTGTTAAAACAACTTTTTTCTAAAGAAAAGTCATGGTATTAACAGGTTCTAAAGATTTAAAATAGTGACACATATCACAATTATAATATAGTGAGAGTTTGGAAGTTTGCATCCAAGATAGCATTTTTCAAAATTCTAATATACAATTGAGATGGACAATGTCGCGACCCAAAATCTCACCTAGGAGTTATGAGACTTTGGCTCGTGTCTTATCATATCAAACCATCCTATAAAAACATACAAGACATGCTCATAATGGAAGCTGAAAATTTCTTTCATATAACATACTATATTCAAAAAGTTTACAGTACTTAATTAAAGAGTGAACATCTTCACTCAACAAAAAATATACAATTTCTCCCTCACATCGCTCAATAGTAAGCATCATAGGGCCACCTATCAAGATCTCTATCCTCTACCGAATGATCTCCCATAGGATCCTCCTCAACGTACTCCTCCTTGACTCATGGTCCTGGAACACATATATATTAAATAGACCTGTCGAAAATAACAGTTCGGCTGAGCATTGAAAATGCTCAGCGTATACAAACTACTAGCTAACAGTGTTATAAAATTAATAATAACATACTTATACGTAGAAACGTAAACAAGTTCACAATACATGCTTTAATCTAAATGCGGAAAACATACTTCAAATCTTATCTTTAAAAATGCATATTTTTCCAAAACTTTGTCTTATGAGCTTCTGTTAAAAATCAAAACCTTATAAAGTTTATGTGAGAATTCCAAGCTTATCTTATGAGATCTTGTGAGAATCAGAGTTCTTATGAGATCTTTGCTTATGAGAATCAGACTTATGAGTTTCTTATGAGCCTTATGAGATCATAGTTAGAGGCAGATGACTAGTACCGTTGAAATGATTTAGAGTCGGGTATGTAAATACCCTTCATTGAAATGTACAGAGAAACGGGTTACTAGTATCCTTGACCAACCTTTCCTTTTAGCATTATCATTATTATTATTATGAGATCGTACTTAGAGTTGGACATGACATAACATATCCTTGGATATGCCCTATCATTGACCAAGCCTCTGTTTGACTTTATCAATGCTTATGAGCTTGTGAGCTTTCAGATTTCTTATGACCTTTCAAATACCCGTACTTATGAGAAAACCTCGATCATACAAGACATATGTGTTCATATAATACTTGTGAGCAATATGGTAGATATGGAAAGCCTTTAAACATCAAGACATATTCATGGAGTTTCAATCATAGCAATAACTTGCAAAAACTTAGGACTAATGCATCAAATTCATCAAGACACATACCCTCATCTTACTTTTCTTAAAGAATTCATAACAAGGGTAGATAGTAGAGTGTATCTACCTTTCAAGATTGAATCTTTGCGATTTAGCACTTTAGAAAGCTTGAGGAAGTGAGAACCGGACTTCTCTTTCGATCCTATCACAAACCTAGAAACCTTAGCTTTCTCTCTCAAATTTCTCTTAGAACTTTGGTAAACTTAAACCCCAAGCAAAGGCTTCTATTTATAGAGTTTGGGATCATTAAAACCCTAAAAAGTCCCTCCAAAATATCTTCAAAGCATAAAAATAGGTCGACCAAGTATAGAACACGAGAAATGGGTCGACTGGTTGGTCGAGCGGTCCCCTGCAACCCTTCTGGAAAAATCCCCCATATATTTAGTGCAACAATCCGGTCGACTGGTCATGGGAGACTCGACTAGTTGCCTAGTGGTTGACCGGTCATGTGAGCGGTCGAGCAATTTGGTCTGACTTTGCCCACTTTGCCTGTTTTCACACTTTAAACACTTAGAGTACTTTTATAATCCTTTACCTTGAATCTTAACACACATATAACATCCATAATTGAATACAAAACACTCAATATCATAACATATATGCAAACCGATACATAGAAGTTCAGGGGCTCTACATCCTCCCCTTGTTACAGAAATTTCATCCTCAAAATTAAGACGATGCAAGATACATAAATGAAAAGAACTACATGAACAGGTGGGGATAATTTTCACGCACTTCATCTTCACGCTCCCACGTGGCTTCCTCCACTTAATGGTGTTGTCAATGTAAGAGAACCAAGAGAATAGTCTTGGTGCGCAAGACTTGATCCCTCCTTTCCAAAATCTGAGCCGGTTGCTCCACTAGTGTGAGATCTTCCTAGATCTCCAACAGATCAAGATCAATGTCATGTGACGGATCCAAGACATATTTTCGAAGCATGAAAACATGAAACACATTGTGGACTGTCGTCATATGAGTAGGTAGGGCTACCTGTTAAGTGACTTCTCCCACTCGGGTGATAACCTCAAATGATCTCACATACTTCGGGCTTAGCTTACCCCTCTTTCTGAACCTCATGATTCCCCTACTAGGAGAAATCACAAAGACTTGATCCCCAACTTGGAATTCCAAGTCCCTGCGACAAGTGTCCACATATCTCTTCAACCGATTCTGAGCAGTTTTCAACCTCTCCCTGATGAACTTGACCTTATTTGTGGTCTACTCGATCAACTCAAGACCCAGAATTTTCCTCTCACCAACTTCATCCCAGTATAGAGGAGATCTACAACTTCTCTAATACAAGACCTCAAAATGTGTCATTTGGATGCTTGCCTAATGACTGTTGTTGTATGCGAACTCGACCAACAACAAGTGATCCTCTCAACTGCCCTATAAGTCTAACATGCAAGAATATAGCATGTCCTCTATAATCTAGTTCACCCTCTCGGTCTGCCCATCAGTTTGAGGATGAAAGGCGGTGTTGAAATCCAAACGAGCTAACGAGCTGGTTTGAGTTGAACGTAGTTCGATTGGGAAGGAAATGCGCAAACTTCGTCAAACGGTTGACTATAACCTAGATATCATCGGAGTTCCTTGCCATCCTTGGCAAGTCAACTATGAAGTCCATGGAGATGTTCTCCCACTTCCATTCAAGAATAGGGAGGAACTATGGTACACCAAACACCTAGACATATACTCTGCCACTTCCCTCTTCATGTTCCACCACCAAAAGTGTCCCTTGAGGTTCTGGTACATCTTCGTACCCCCAGGATGCACAGTGTAATTGAACTTGTGGGCTTCGTCCATGTAAAACCCCAGAAATCAAGTGCATAGTTGGTGAATAGTGGTTTTAAGGCCAAAGGGCCTTCCATGTATTTTGAATTTTTTATTAATGAGGAAAATGGTTGGTAACAAGCTATGTAGGGTATGCAGGTAGGTGAATGCCCTAAGGATAATGCAAACAAGGGTGAAAATACTCCACAAGGGTCTACGGGCAAAGAAAATGAGAAAAAGGGAGTACGATCGATCACAACAGAGCTACGATTGATTGCAGTTAGAGGAAACTCTGAGAAACCATTCGATTGAACTTGCGATTGATCGCAGCAAGCTTACGATCTATCACATACAGTGGAAATCTGACAGAAGCATTCGGGTCCATGTACGATAGATCACCTCCAAGTACGATCGATCGCACTCTGATCTACAATCGCAAGTGGTGTCCGATCGATCACAGTCGTGCGTAGAGTTACGGAAATCAGGGTTTCAATCCCTTAGGCTATAAATAGAAGGACATTTGTGGGTTTTGGGATTGATCTAAACCTAAGGGAGATTTTGGAAGGAGAAGGGAGAAGAGTGGAATTCCAAAGAGGGGTTTTTGGTTGAAGATCAAGTGGAGCTCAAATCTTGGGTTTAAAGGTTTGGATCATCTTCTTCAAGCAAGGTCTTCACTCTCAAGGTGGTGTCTTCTCCATTAAGCTTGAATTTCTTGATCAAGGGTTTCTTCAAGCTAGGATTGATCCTCAAGAGGTTAGTACAACCTTCTAGTTAGCTTAGTGATAATCTAGACTCAAACTTAGGTTTTAATGGCTTGTATGTTGGATTTGAGCTTGAATGCTTCCTACTCTTAAAATTAACCATGCTACCTCAATTTTATGGACTTATGAATATGATATGAATGTATTAAGCTAAGAAACTATGCATGTGGGAATGTGTGTATGAAATTATGCCTATGACTATGAAAGCATGATTTAAGTTTTTCCCCAAATTATCAAATTGTTAACATGCCTCTATATGTTCTATTTAAATTCTCTCAAATCTATGGAATGCTATATGTTATTCTTCTAAGTGTCATCATGCCAATATAATGCTCACAATGCATGATGCACAAGCATGCATGCATGAACCGAATTTCCTAAGCATAAGTGTATGAATACCAACCAAGACAATACACGTGATTTACGAAACGAATGATAAAGCCGAACTTTGGGTAGATCAATGATAGGGCATATCCTAGGATATGTCATATCCAGCTTCAATAAAACAAGACAAGCAAGAATGATAATGCCGAACTTTGAGTCAGTCAAGGATGTTGGTGCGCCTCTTCTATTTTCATTGAAGAGTATTTACATACCCAACTCACAAGTTGCTTTTAAGAATTTCGATTAAGGGAATTTACATACCCGACTCACAAGTCATTTCAAAGGCACTAAATCCGGCTCACAAGATAAACATGACAAGGCAAGCATGACATGACAAGCATGATCACACAAGACAAGAATAAGACAAGAATGAGATTTTAAACACGATAAACAAGTTTTGAAATCACGAAAAGATGTTTTCAAGAACAAGTTATGAATTATGAGCATGGGTTTTATACATAGTGTTTGAATTTAGTCTCATGCATGTCATGGTCCTTATGTTGCTTTAATTTGATAATATGAATTGATTTAAGTTATTGCTATTGTTAGCTAGTAGCATGTGCTCGCTGAGTATTCAATACTCAGTCATACATATTGATGTCGGCATGTACACCGTTTGACATATGTGCTCCTGGTCCTTGGATTGAGGAGGATTATGGTGAGGAAGAGCCTAATGTGAAGCCTACATTAGGGCCTCAGGTAGAGGCAAGAGACTTAGATAGTTGGCCCTATCCGGGTGACTACTAAGGGGTCTGAGAGATAGAGAGTTTATGATTTTGTATTTTAATGTGTGGGCATGTCCACCTTTACTTTGGTTATATTTTGTATATGAACTTGGAATACTGATCATGTATAGAAAAGGAAAACTTTAGTTATGCTTCCGCATTTTGATTTATACACTTTAGTTACATTATGCCTTATTCAGTTGCAGGATGGTTTGTCAGGTTATGTTAGTCACGTCTAAAGTCTCACTTAACTCCTAGGGGGGATTTTGGGGCGCAATAGTCCAAGATCTCACACCTTAGCTCTTTATTGACGAGAACACATAGTCTTCCATTGAATGTGATTACACCATCATCATTCAATGAGAAGTCATGGTTGCTGAAAGCACGGGATTTTGACCCCTCTTCTCGATCAAGATTGAACCTGATGAGGAATGAGTGATAAATCGCAATAGGGTTGAGAGTCGCCACCTATTATAATTCTGAGAGAAATAGGGTCCCTGAGATGGTTGGATAAGGCATGGTTTGAGAGTAGAATTTAGGTTAAATAATTCATTCGAGTTAGGGGAAGGTATTAGGCACCCCTAAACACCCATCAGGAGATGGTTACCTACTCCCTAAGTTTGAATTAAATAAAGGAAAGCATAAAAGAAGCTTGAAGTTTGATTTATATGCTAAGCAATGTAATATGAACAATCGACTTTAATTGATAGGCATAATAAAAACATAATAGGGATTCTATCCTAGGGGGAGCTAAACCTAATTAGGTTTGCCTATGTATCCCCTGTTAGTGGAATCAAGCCACACGTAGTTCCAGAAGGTGATTGATGGTTTGATTTAATTTATTGATGATTTTCGCTCATATAGGGAGCGAAAGGGCATTTTAAGCTCGTGCTGAGAGCGATTGGGCAGTTTAAGCTCGTGTTGAGGAGCGATTAGTAGAGGGGATTCTGAACAGGGTTTTGGCAAGGTAAACCTGAAGTGGAATTCAGGCAGGGGTTCGATTAGGGTTTAGCTAGGGTGTAACTAGAGTTAAGCTAGGGTGTAGCTAAGGTTTAGACAGAGTTAAGCTAGGGTTTAGCTAGGGTTTAGCCAAGATTTAGCTAGGGTTTAGCAAGGGTTTACCTATAGTTCAACTAGGGCTTAGCCAGGGTTTAGCTAGGGCGTAGCTAGGGTTAAGGTAGGGTGTAGCTAGGGTTTAGCTAGGGTTAAGCTAGGGTTTAGCTAGGATTTAGTTAGAGTTTAGCTAGGGTTTAGCTAGGTTAGGCAAAGGTTCTATTAGGCAATGCTAGTTTTGAACTGGGAGATTTGGGCAGATGTTCGACTAGGCAAGGCTAGTTTTGAACCGGGATTCGGGCAGAGGTTCGACTAAGCAATACTAGTTTTGGGCAGAGGTTCAACTAGGCATGGCTAGTTTTGAACTGGGATTTGGGCAGAGGTTTGACTAGCAGTCTAAGCAATTAAGACAATTTAAAGAATAATTAAAAAGTTAATTAAACTATTAAAAGACAAAGCATGACAGGGTTTTGGAGAAAAGTTATCTTCCGGAAAATTTGAAAAGATTTTTGAAAATGGATCCCAAGAATCGACCCTTGGCAATCGACTTTTTTGGGAATCCAAACACTAAGAAAAATTTTGAAATCGGAAAGGGAGAGAGAGGAGTGAATTGGTGAGAAATGAAGGAAGTGAGGTATTTATAGTGTTTTGGAATAGTGATTTGTGTCATTTTAAAAGGTAAAAATAATATTAAAAAAATGAATAGTAAGGCGGTGTGAACAGTAGGACGACAATGTGGATAATACTGAAATTTCGCCATTTTAAACGACGCAATTTACTAATATTTTATTAAAAACAATTAAAAAAAATGAAGTGTGCATTGTGGCTTGGGCCCACATGGACTTGTGCCTTTTGAAAGGGCGAAATTTCCCTAGGGGCCTGTTTGGATCCTCAAAAAACTAGTTTTTTGAGTTTCTTATTTGCCACGCTATGATTTGCCGAAAATTGATTTTCGCATTTTACGCCCGTTTTGACTCTGAAAATAGCCAAGATTGAACCAAAAAATTTGTAAATTTATTTTGGACAAAATCACAACTTTTGAGCAGTTTTCCAAGGGTATTTTGGTCATTTTAACCTCAAGGGCATTTTTTGTCATTTTTCCACTTTAGGCCCGATTTGATCCCAAAAATAGCCGAAATTGAACTGATAAAATCCAAAAAAATATCTTAGATAAAATATGAGTTTTCAAAAATTTTTAGGGGTATTTTGATCATTTTTCATCATAGGGGCATTTTGGTTATTTTCTGCTTTCGGGCCGTTTTCCAAAAAAGAAGACATGAAAACAGAGTTTAGAGAGATGTTTAAAAATGGTTTTTAGAGAGATTTTTTAAAAGGTTTGAAAGTTACACATGGGATAAAGAGGTGAAATTTTGGGGTGCTTACAGTTGCCCCTCTTTGTCGGAGGGTGCGGGCATGTGAACGACAAAGACTATAAGGCCACAATTTTGCGCATGTGAACAAAACTTGTGAAACTTTCAAAAAAGTTAAATGCTGCTTAGACTGCTTGCCACATATGGGATCCTAGGATGAGGTTGATGGAAAAACCTGCTCAATTGCTGGGGATAGGGAGATGGGATCGATAGTTCATGCTTAGTGATGAAACATCCGAGATAGGAAAGAGATAGTTTTCCGCCTCTTTTCAGAGGGCAGAATGCGAGTTGAGTCTTATCGCCTGAGGGCAGGGTGAAAGCACAACTAGTTTATATCTATGTGCGGAGCATTAAAGGGGGATGCCAACACATTACGATGTCAACCAGATTGAAAAGGGTGGATGACAACCATAGAGATGTCAAACAAATTGAAAGGGTGGATGACAACCATAACGATGTCAACCGGATTGAAAGGGTGGATGGCAACCATTGCAATGTCAACTGGATTAAAATAGTGGATGACAACCATAGCGATGTCAATCAGATTGAAAGGGTGGATGAAAACCATAGCGGTGTCAACCGGATTGAAAGGGTAGATGACAAGCTTGGCGATGTCAACCGGATTGAAAGGGTGGATGACAATTATAACGATGTAACCGGATTGAAAGAGTGGATGACAACCATAGCGATGTCAATCGGATTGAAAGAGTGGATGACATCCATAGCGATGTCAATCGGATTGAAAGGGTGGATGACAACCATTGTGATGTCAACCGGATTGAAATAGTGGATGACAACCATAGCAATGTCAACCGGATTGAAAGGACAACCATTGTGATGTCAACCAGATTGAAAGGGTGGATGACAACCGTTGCGATGTCAACCAGATTAAAATAGTGGATGAAAACCATAGCAATGTCAACCGGATTGAAAGGACAACCATAGCGATGTCAACCGGATTGAAAGGACAACCATTGCGATGTTAACCGGATTGAAAGGGTGGATGACAACCGTTGCGATGTCAACTGGATTGAAATAGTGGATGACAACTATAGCAATGTCAACAGGATTGAAATGACAACCATAGTGATGTCAACCGGATTGAAAGGGTGGATGACAAGCTTGGCGATGTCAATCGGATTGAAATGGTGGATGACAACCATTGCGATGTTAATCAGATTGAAAGGGTGGATGACATCCATAGCGATGTCAACCAGATTGAAAGGGTAGATGATAACCATAGCGATGTCAACCGGATTGAAAGAGTGGATGACAACCATAGCGATGACAACCAAATTGAAATTACTTTAGACTCATGTACGGAGCATTGGGTTATTTCCTCATTCCGAAAGGAATGAGTTGAGAAAAAGGGAGTTTAGTCTCATCACAGGAGGGATTGATTTTGAGATTGAAGGTTTTGAGATTTTGGATTTGACATTGAGTGTTAGGGATTAAGATTAAAGGTTTTGAGATTTGGATTGAGATTAAGTGTTGGGGATTGAGATTGAAGGTCAAGATTGATGATTTGAGATTGAGATTGAGATTGAGATTGAGTGTAGTGGGTGTGGTTTAACCCAAAGGGTAGTTGATTTTGGGTGCAATAGGCGTGCAATAGCCTAGTGAACATGTGTGTAGCTTGCTATGTGTGATGTGGGTGCATAGTGCAGTTATGTATGTGAGTGTATGGTGCAACTTACTAAATGAATGTGTATGCATAGTGCAGCATATATGCAAGTGTTTATGTGTAGTGCAGCTATAGAGTGCGATTTATTATACGAGTGTATGCAATGCAGATGTGTGTAAATAGTACAACTAACATCATGATTATGTGTCTGCAGTGTAGATGTATGTGCAGAGTGTGACTTACACTAATGTGCATGTGCAGTGAGCTAATACAGTGAATGTGTGTGCCTAGTGCGACAAATTATGCAAAAGTATGTGCGTAGCTAGATAACATTGTGAATGTATGTGCACAATGTTGCTAATATTGTGAAGGTGTTAAATAAGACATACCAAGGGGTGCACCAAATGAGGTGGCTAACAAAGGGTGATGCATCAAATGTGATACAATAGGAGGTGCACCAAAAAGGGTGACTAACAAAGGCGACGTATTAAAGATGATGCATCTGAAGGTGCACCGAATGAGGTGACTAACAAAGAGCAACACATCAAATATGATGCATCTAGAGGTGCACCAAATGAGGTGACTGATAACAAAGGTGAAGCATTAAAGATGATGCATCTAGAGGTGCACCGAATGAGGTGGCTAATAAAGGCGGCACATCAAACATGATGCATTTGAAGGTGCACCGAATAAGGTGGCTAACAAACATAACGGGAAATGGGTGAGAATGTGCATCTGTTGGCGCCCGATTTGTGAATCATGTGTAATGTGCAGTGTAGTTGACATATGTGTATGCATGATATGCGATGAATTTTGAAACATATGACTCACTCTATAATCCAGTGTTGCTCTCGCTTCTTGATGACTTGAGATCTTAGATGTCGTCGACTTCTATTGGAGAGCTTACTAGAGTGAGATTGATTTTGATCAGGCTGCAAGCCACATTAGACACAGACTATATACCAAAAATACCCATTTTGAAAGCAATTGTCTTTTGAGTTTTTTTTATAAAAAAAAGTGCTTTCTTTACTTGTTGGTTTGTGAGGGGACTTGCCTTTACTGGTAATTGTGGATGCTTTCCCCCATAGGCCAAGATATAGCAATGAGCGATGATGACCTTCTGAACTTTTGCCAAAGAGGATAGTTACTCAGTTCTGACTTTGTTGCGTGCTAAATCAGGTCTTGCTTAGAGCCAAGGGCTTTGGATTGCAATGATTTCTTCAGTCTGAGCTACTTGCAGATAGGTTGTTGGTGATCTGGGGATAGCGTCTGTCAGAATCCTGTTACCAAAGTTCAATTTTTCCCTTTTTTACCCTTGGAATGACCAAGTCTAGGGATCGCATAATTTTTGCGCAATGAGGCCGTTTATGGTTTTCACTCATGCTTGCGAAGTTGATTTACTTGTTCCCTTTTTTACCCCTGATAACAACATCAGGGCTAGGTTCGCATAATTTTTGCGCCTTAGTGACATTTCTAATTTTCACTAGGCCTGCGATTTTCTTGAATTCAGTTGTCCTCTCCTGTCATTGCTTGGTGGATTTGATACCACTGTTGGATACTTGTCTGTCAATTTACCAGTACTCTTAATTTCTGAGGGATCTAGGAGGACTTAAGATAGGACGAAACATAGGCTAGGGGTCGAAGTTTTGGGACACCCTTTTTTGCTTTTGAGCTTTCTTGAATAGTTTTCTAGAGCTTTTGTCCTTGGGCTTTCTTTTGATTTGGCTCTTCTCTTTTTTTTTGGCCATTGATTTTTTTGCTTTAGCTTTTGCGTTTTGACTTTGGCTTTTGAATTTTTTTTCTTTGGCTTTTGATTGATTGATTTTTCTCTCTATTGTTTCTCTTCTTTTTTGAGAAGTTGTATTTTGCTCAAGAAAGGTAATTGATTTGATCGTACCTATCTTTCAGGCTGCTTACGTACCCTTTTTAGGATCAGGTCATGATATAGTTCAGCTGTAAAAAACTTTTGTAGGAGGTGTCCCGATATAGAAGTGTAGTAAAGAAAAATGCTATTAGGCTCGAAGGGCTAACTAGCAGTCTTCATTAATGTGAATTTGATGGGTTACAAATAAGGTGTCGCGACCCAAAATACCCCCTAGGAGTTAGGGATACTTTAGCTCATGACCGCCGTGTCAAACCATCATGTATGACACATAAGACATACTTAACATCCTGTCAAAGTGCACAAGTTATACATATAACTAAAACAAAGCGGAAGCAATTCAAAATAACATACTCCTATCATTAGGTTCAAGTTTGAACCAATAAAACATAGTAAACATTAAGTATGAAGTGGACAAGTCCCACTCTCAATACTATCAAAATGTAAGTATACTCTCCCTTGCTCTCTCAGCAAAAATCTAGATCGGGTCGTCTATCTAGTACTCCATCATCCTGATGAGGATCCATAGTAGGCTTCGGCTCGTAGTATTCTTCCTCTATTTAATGATCTGAACCATAGATGTCGAAAGGAACCCATGCTCCTACCGACATCAAAATGTACGGATGAGTATTGAAACACTCAGCGGGTACCAACCACTAGCCAACAATGTGATAACAAGATCATGCATACAGTTATAGAATCGTAGAGCATAGAACATAAAACAAATGTGCATATTTTCCAAAACCATTGCCTTGTGAGCTTTCATGTAAAAACATCATCTTATGAGGTCTTGTGAGAATCAATAGCTTATGAGTGTGTCTTATGAGTTCTTATGAGCATGAAGCACTTATGAGTTCTTATGAGATCCGTAGAGCATGTGAGATCCTTAGAGCATAGAGCATGTGAGATCCTTAGAGACATATGAGATCTTAGACATTGAGATCCTTATGAGCATGAGTAACCAATCTTAGAAACCAATCCAAAGTTTGGCATAATCACTTATGAGTTCTTGTGTGTTTCCTTAAAACATTTCTTATGAGCTTTGAAATCTTCTACTTATGAGAAATCCGGTTCATGCGAGACATGTGTACATGTGAGACATGTGTACATGTGAGACTTGTGAGCATCATCATAGACTCAAAACATAGCTCTTCTGAGCATCATGATAAACATAGAGGACTTAGAACATTTAGGTATATTCTTAGAAGATCATACATCATAGAAAGTTCATTGAAATGATAGTTTACACACTTAGAATTTCATCATCCAATAAACCAAGAACATACTTAGAATACAGTTTTCTTAAAGAATAAAACAAGGTTAGATTGTAGAAGGTATCTACCTTTCAAAAAGAATACCTTTGAAGCTAGAAAAAGCTTTGAGAAAGCTTATGGAATCAATTCCAAGCTTAAGAAAGCTCGAAAAGCGGAAACCCGGACTTCACCTTTTACCCTAGCACAACCCTTGAAAACCCTAGCTCTTCTCCCTCTTTTCTCTCAAACTTTCTCCCAAAAACTTATTCTTAGGGTTCTTAGAACTGAAGCCACGAAATGTGGCTTTTATAGGCTAAAGGGGTGAGGCCAAAGACCCTTACACCCTTAAAATATCCAAAGGGTTCAAGCAAAAATAGCATGATCGGTCGACCGGTAAAGAGGATCAATCGACCGGTCAAAAATCCTCTCTCTGTTAAAAAACCTCATACAAATTTTCGTGCATTTGATCGACCGATAAGGAGGGTCGGTCGACCGGTCAAGGTTCGATCGACTAGTAGCAAAATCAGTCGACCGGTTTTGTCTATTTTTTCCTTGTTTTTCTGTTTTGGACTAAGCTTTGTCCTTCTTTCCTTTCTTCTACTTACTCTTAAACTTATTTTATTTTAAAACATTTAAGTTAATTTTTTTAACCTTTACCAGGACTTTTTATCCCATAAAATTACATAAGCTTAGTTATCATATAAACAACCATTACCAGGACTTTTTATCTCTAAATTCGCAAAATTTCATTACATGGTCACTATTCACAGCACTATTCACAGGTGATGAAAGTGAGATCCGGGATTCTACATAAGGAGGAATGATGTGCCAAACATGGCCTTCTTTCATTTTCCAATTCGACTAAGAGTATAGGGAGTTTCTTGGCAAGATCTTGAGCATGGTACTTTTCTGATCCGATCTGTGCTGGCAGACTCTGGGAGGTCTTCATCATCCATACGGTTGAGTTAGGGAATATTTGGAGAGTCTTTGACCAACCATATGGGCCTTCAAAGATGGACATATTTTTCCCCTGGTACTGAACGAGTTGATGATTCTTGTGTGAAAATGTGATCATTTTCCTCTATGCTCTGATTTGTGGCATTGTCTGAGATGTACTAGAATCTACTCTGCTTCTTCTGAATTTATTTATACTAAGTATCTGGCTTTTACTGAGGTCTAATAGTGTGACCTCTCATCTTGTAAAGTATTGCTTTAGTGTTGAAGTGATCAAGCTTGAATGGTGGCATTGCCCCTATCTCAAACTGCAAGATGTAGGTTCCATGCTGCCCTAATCTGCTTAGTGAATGCTTTGCTTGTATTGACGCTTGGTCGCCAAGGTTTGGTGGAGAGAATTGAGTTCTTCCAGAAATCATACAAGCATGTTGCAAATAGTGTCATTGTGGCCCCAACACTTGGCCTAGCAAGGTGCTAATCTTTGCACGCTTAGGGTCATTATTAAGCCTTCTCTTCCTTGGCTTGGCTCAGTGGGGTCGAGGATCTCTTTTTTAGGTTTCCTCTCTTGCTCGTTGACATATGCTATCCCTGGGTACTTTGGAATTGAATTAGATGGCTTAGTCAAAGTTCGGGCAATCCCTCATTAGACCAAAAAGCTTAGCTAGCACGAAAATTATTTTTGGTGGTTTCAAATCACTAGCTCTTCAGAGAAGATTTAGGTCGTACCATCATGAGCCTTTTTGCATTTTGCAAAAATATTGAGCCATGCTTGGAAAAAGTACCAGTTTATAAAAAGGATTGTACAAGACTTGACTCAAAAAGAGTAATATTTATAGACTTCTTTGACCACTGTGGCCAACAAAAAAACAAAAAGAAGTTTGAACGGACGAAGTTTGGGACATGGTCTGATCAATCTCGTCATAGCAAGGTTGCTTGTGATGCTTCTATCATCTCTCCTGTCTTGGGAGCTTGAACAACACAGGAGCGGCTCATTGGGTGGACTCGTCTTGGTGGAAAGGGTACCTAGCTGCAAAGGTATTTCCAGGTCTGATTTCGATATCTCCTTCGTCGATTAGATCTTGGACTTTGTGCCTTAGAGCAAAGCATTGGTCAGTGCCATGCTCGAGGCCTCGATGGAATGCGTAGTATTGGTCCATGCAAAAATTACGCGACAGATTGGATGGCAGTGGTGTAGGATCTCGGGATTTAACCAAATCTCTTTGTATGGGGAATGGAAAAAACTAGCTGAGCTTACAGGGTAGTGGGGTGAATTTTTAGGGTGGTGTCTTCGCCTGTGGTGGAATGAGGTGTTGGCTTTGGTTGACTGGTTGAGTGGTTCGAAGATGGTTTTGGAGTTGCTCCAATGCCGCTACGAGTCCGTCGAGAGAACGGATGATGCTGCACATGGTGACTTTGATCCCTCAGATGTCTTGAACATGCCTGTAGATGATTTTTGTGAGTTGCTCTTTATCCTTTGAAAAGCTTTATCCAGCTCCATTTCTTCAGATGACCTTGATGGGATTGTCTCTTGATTTGCCACTTGGGCAAGGACTAGAACTGAGAACATAGAGCAAGTCAATGTGTAGAACCCCATAACTCGTTTGCATAGTCGATGAATAGTGTTGGTGAATAGTACTATTCTTGGCCAAATGGCCTTTCATGTATTTCGAATTTCGAATAATGATGAAAAGAGTGGTAGCAAACTATGTGTGGTATGTAGGTGAGTTTGTGCCCTAAGGGTGATAGAAGCAAGGGTAAAAACACTCCAAAGGGTTTAAGGGTGATAAAAATGAGAAAAAAGGGGATTATGATCGATCGCAGAAAGCCTACGATCAATCACATACAGAAGAAAATTTTAAAAAGCATTTGGCTGAACTTGCGATCGATCGTAGCAAGCCTGCGATCGATAGCATACAGTCGAAATCTGGGGAAAGCCTTCGGGTCAATTTGAGACAGATCACCTCCAGGTACGATCGATCGCAGTTGGAGTGCGATCGATCACAATCTGGAGTAGAGTTATAGAAATTGGGGTTTTAACCCCGGGCTATAAATAGAGGGGATTTCGGGGCTTTGGGAGTTAGACTAAACCTAAGAGAGATTTTGGGAGGAAAAGAAAGAAGAGCTAGGGTTTCAAAAGGGGTTTTTCATTGGAGATCAAGGTGGAGCTCAAATCTTCCTCAAGGCTTGGATCTCCTTCCTCAAAGCTTGGATCATCTTCCTCAAGCATGGATTTCACTACTTGAAGCATGGATTTCACTTCCACAAGAGTTCTCAAGCGTTCTCAAGGTAGATACATTCTACTAACTTCCCTTGCTATAATCCATTGATATGTGTTTCAATTGTTGTGTTCCTTTCTGTAATAAGTAAGATGCAAACCATGTTGAGATGAGATTAAGGTGTGTAGCTTAATATATGTATACTAATGAAATGAATGAAGTAAATCCAAGGTATAGGATCTTGTTCTTAGTATTATAAGCTTTAATTTATGTATTTGAGGACAAGTGGGCATATAGTCTAATGCATATAACTTTGCATGTGTATACAATTGAAAAGCATGAATTGAAATGAAGGTTTATGGCCTCGTGTGTGTGTAACTAACTTGCTCATGATTTATTGATGCTAAGTAGATATTGATCTATGGAAACCTCTTTGGTAAAAGATTAAGGCATATAGCCTCATAAGTGTACACTATTGGGATAAATAACATGAAATAGGGATTTCAATAATGTTTAATGGTTTCCTTGAAAAATATGAATAAGGGTATTGAAAATGATGGTTTTATCGGAAAGTAAGTTTTTGTATCATGGTTATTATGAAAAATGAGTAGATACTCTCCACTAGTTAGCTATGTTATGATGTTAAGAAAAGTGAAATGAAATGAATGGTTTTCGGATGAAATAGGTTAAGTAGCACATATGTATACTATGATACCCCCATGAATGATGCTCCATAATATGTTTCGATGTTCTTACTCTATGATGCTCACAATACTAAATGCTTTGTATTCAATGTTCAAAATGCTTTCTATGATCATTATGATGCTCACACGTACTCCATGATGCTCACAAGAACTATGCACATGTATGAGGATATTATCAAGATGTATCACAAGAATAATAAGAAAAAGGACCATAAGAAAGGAGAAATAAAATGGTAAGAAAAGTCAAGATGCTAGTATGTCCATCCATTTCATAGTTCGGGTACTAGTTAATAAAAGGCAAGATGCTAGTATGTCTGTCCATTTCATAGTTTGGGTACTAGTTAATAAAAGGCAAGATGCTAGTATATCCGTTCATTTCATAGTTCGGGTACTAGTTAATAAAAGGCAAGATGCTTGTATGTCCGTCCATTTTATAGTTCGGTACTAGTTAATAAAAGGCAAGGTGCTAGTATGTCCGTCCATTTTATAGTTCAGGTACTAGTTAATAAAAAGCAAGATGCTATTATATCTGTTCATTTCATAGTTCGGATACTAGTTAATAAAAGGCAAGATGCTAGTATGTCCGTCCATTTCATAGTTAGGGTACTAGTTAATAAAAGGTAAGGTGCTAGTATGTCCGTCCATTTCATAGTTCAAGTACTAGTTAATAAAAGGCAAGATGCTAGTATGTCCGTCCATTCATAGTTCGGGTACTAGCTAATGAAAAAGAAGAATGCTAGGCATATCCATCCATTTCGTAGTTCTGGTGCTAGCCAATTAAGATAAGTGAAATGAAGAATCTCATAAGACGTATAAAGAACCCACAAGATTCATAAGATGCATAAGGAACCACAAGACTCATAAGATATTTGAAATATGTATTCATAAAGTATGAACTTAAAGTATGATTTAAAGTATGATTTTAAAGATTATGCATTGTTATCTTGC
This sequence comes from Tetracentron sinense, assembly GCA_015143295.1. Classification (NCBI taxonomy): domain Eukaryota; kingdom Viridiplantae; phylum Streptophyta; class Magnoliopsida; order Trochodendrales; family Trochodendraceae; genus Tetracentron; species Tetracentron sinense. The sequence goes on along the minus strand of CM026574.1, from coordinate 2,353,703 downwards.
CTTAACTTCCGAACTCTAATTATGTATAGGTTATGATGAACTGTATCCTGTATGACATATTAATATATTGTAACATGGTTAGTTAGTAGTATGTATGTACTGAGTATTCAATACTCAGTCAAACTATTATTTCGGTAGGTTCCAGGTTGGTTGGTCGGTCGTGCTCCGGAGCCATGGGTCGAGGAGGTTCATAGAGAGCAGGAGCTTGCTCGGGATTATCATCCAGATGTTAGGGGCCTTGACATGTGGCCTTATGATTGAGTTGAGTGAGAGAGGCATGTATTTTGAGATTTTGTTTTGGGGATTTTCATGTAGGCTTGAGTTGGTAACTCAAGTGTTGGACCTTGTGTACATATTGTAGTTTTTATTTAGTCTTTTGTCTATGTTAACACTTGGAAGAACTTTTATATAGAAGAAAATTTCAGGTTCACTATTTGTCATGCCTTGTATACTCTTTGTAGGAAGGTTTGAGGTATAAGTCACGTTGCCAAAGTATCATAACTCCTATGTGGTATTTTGGGGCGTGACAAAAGTGGTATCAGAGCCTAGGTATTAGGTTCTCTAGGATTGTTTAGAGTTCAATACTATAATTAAACCAAGGCATTAGGTTCATCTAGGGAGTCGTATTCCAAGTGTAGACTAACAAGTTAGTCTTAGTCAAAACCGGTTGAAATCTCAACTAAACTTGGTGTAGTATGCAAGGAAACATCATTTGTATACTTATATTATTTTATGGTATACCTCGATGTATTATTATGTACCTTATAAACATTAGGTGATTGTTGAAATTGGGATCGAAATAAAGTTGGTTTCCAAGTTAGACTCATGCTTTGCTATTGTTTTCATGATTCAATCATAAGACGAGGTAATCGGGGTCACGGTTACCATACTAAAGGAAATGGAGGTGATGCTCCGGTAAGGGACGAGCAACCTAACCTTACACAAGTCTTGAGGTCGATAACTGAGACCTTAGCTATGCTTGCAATCAGGCAACCTGTCACTCCTCCTTCAGCTGTAGCACTTGTACCGGCTCCTCCAAAAAGAGCACAGGCAGGGATAGAGGCATTTTGGAGGATGAGGCCTCTAGTATTCTATGGTGGCATAGACCCATTGGTTGCAGAAGCATGGGTTAGGCAGCTGGAGAAGTTGTTCTCTGTCTTGATGCCTATAGAGGCAGAGAAAGTTACATGGGTTGCCTTTATGATGGAAGGTGAGGAAAATCACTGGTGGAGATCCGCCATCAGAATGAGAGACTTGACTCAAGTAGGTCAAGAATGGACTTGGGAAGAGTTTTTTGACGTTTTCTACAAGAAATACTTCCCAATAGGAGTTAGAGAAAAGAAATAAGTGGAGTTCATTACCTTGGAATAGGGGAACATGATAGTGGCCGAGTACGAGGCCAAGTTCTCCTTATTGGCGAGGTTCGCTCCACACCTGATAGCCACAGAGGCAATGAACGCCAGGAAATTCGATAGGGGATTGAAAGCCTATATCAGAGATAGGGAGACTTATGCAGAGGTTGTGGATAAGGCCCAATTGGCAGCAACAAATTCTGAAGAATTTTTCAAGAGGAGAGAAATTGTGGGAGGCCAATCCAATGGCTCAGCATAGCCGGAGAAGAGGGCTAGAACGGCTCTATACCAGTCCTCTGGATAAACACAGGTGCAGAGTCCTATTGCACCCCAGGCTCCACGCCCTACTACTATGCAAGTCACTCGATAGGTGCAACCAATATCTTCTGCACCTACGTTTGAGGCCTATGCACATTGTGGGAAGAAGCATGGAGTGGGGGAGTACCGAGCACGCATGGGTGCTTGCTTCCATTGCGGTGACTACGAGCACTAGATTAGAGATTGTCCTCGCCGTCCGCTGCCGACTCAGTCTCGGGGGAACAGGCGACCAGTTCAGCTGGCCACACAACGGGAATTTTTTTCAGGCTTCGAGGTCCCAGCAGCCCACACAGTCGCTTGGTCAAGCAAATCAGGGCAGAGCCTTTGCCATATCAAGATAGGATGCTCAGCCATCTACTGATGTGGTTCAAGGTACGTTACTTTAAATTTTTACATGAAATGCTACATGTGCCAAATATGCAAGATGTATGAAAACATGTTATTTATATGCTAGAAATTTTGTCTTGCATTTGATTTGTGTTTAGTTGAGTATAAAACTGGGGCTTTGCCACTAAGTAGGTGCCTAGCCCGTGTGTTGAACGGAGGTGGATTGACACATCCTTTTTGTCATTTTTGGTGTTGCTAATACCAGTGTGCTAAGTTGAGCAAGGAAAAGTGTCCTCGCTTGATTTTGTATCGCCCTAATTTCGAGGACAAATTTCTTGAAAGGGGGGGGGGGGGGAGGAGGATGTAGAACCCCAGAACTCGTTTGCATAGTCGGTGAATAGTGTTGGGGAATAGTGCTTTTCTGGGCCAAATGGCCTTTCATGCATTTCAAATTTTGAATAATGATGAAAAGGGCGATAGCAAACTATGTGTGGTATGTAGGTGAGTTGGTGCCCTAAAGGTGATAGAAGCAAGGGTGAAAACACTTCAAAGGGTCTAAGGATGATAAAAATGAGAAAAAGGGGACTACGATCGATCGCAGAAAGCCTACGATCGATCACAAACAGAGGAAAATTTGGCAAAGCATTTGGGTGAACTTGCAATCGATCGCAGCAAGCCTGCGATCGATAGCATACAGTCAAAATCTGGGGAAAGCCTTTGGGTCAATGTGCGACAAATCACCTCCAAGTACGATCGATCGTAGTTGGTGTGCGATCGATCGCAGTCGGGAGTAGTGTTACAGAAATTGGGGTTTTAACCCCTTGGGCTATAAATAGAGAGGATTTCGGGGCTTTTGGGGTTAGACCAAACCTAAAAGAGATTTTGGGAGGAAAAGAAAGAAGAGCTAGGGTTTCAAAACGGGTTTTTCATTGGAGATCAAGGTGGAGCTCAAATCTTACTCAAGGCTTGGATCTCCTTCCTCAAAGCTTGGATCTTCTTCCTCAAGCATGGATTTCACTACTTGTAGCTTGGATTTCACTTCCACAAGAGTTCTCAAGCATTCTCAAGGTAGATACATTCTACTAACCTCCCTTACTATAATCCATTGATATGTGTTTCTATTGTTGTGTTCCTTTTTGTAAAAAATAAGATGTAAACCATGTTGAGATGAGATTAAGGTGTGTAGCTTAATATATGTATACTAATGAAATGATGAAGTAAATCCAAGGTATAGGATCTTGTTCTTAGTATTATAAGCATTGATTTATGTATTTGAGGAAAAGTGGGCATATAGTCTAATGCATATAACCTTGCATGAGTATACAATTGAAATGAAGGTTTATGGCCTCATGTGTGTGTAACTAACTTGCTCATGAGAGTAGATATTAATCAATTGAAACCTTTTTGGTAAAATATTAAGGCATATAGCCTCGTAAGTGTACACTATTGGAATAAATAACAAGAAATAGGGATTTCAATAATGTTTAATGGTTTCCTTGAAAAGTATGAATAAGGGTATTGAAAATGATGGTTTTATTGGAAAGTAAGTTTTTGTATAATGGTTTTTATGAAAAATGAGTAGATACTCTCTACTAGTTAACTATGTTATGATGTTAAGAAAAGTGAAACGAAATGAATGGTTTTCGGATGAAATAAGTTAAGTAGCACATATGTATACTATGATACCTCCATGAATGATGCTCCATAATATGTTCCGATGTTCTTACTCTATGATGCTCACAATACTCAATGCATTGTATTCAATCTTTAAAATGCTTTCTATGATCATTATGATGCTCACACATACTCCATGATGCTCACAAGAACTATGCACATGTATGAGGATATTATCAAGATGTGTCATAAGACTAATAAGAAAAATGATCATAAGAAAGGTTTATAAGAAAGGAGAAATAAAATGGTAAGAAAAGTCAAGATGCTAGTATGTCCGTCCATTTCATAGTTCGGGTACAAGTTAATAAAAGGCAAGATGCTAGTATGTCCGTCCATTTCATAGTTTGGATACTAGTTAATAAAAGGCAATGTGCTAGTATGTCCGTCCATTTCATAGTTCGGGTACTAGTTAATAAAAGGCCAGAAGCTAGTATGTCCGTCCATTTTATAGTTCGGGTACTAGTTAATAAAAGGAAAAATGCTAGTATGTCCGTCCATTTCATAGTTTGGGTACTAGCTAATGAAAAAGAAGAATGCTAGGCATGTCCATCCATTTCCTAGTTCGGGTGCTAGCCAATTAAGATAAGTGAAATGAAGAATCTCATAAGATGTATAAAAAGCCCACAAGATTCATAAGATGCATAAGGAACCCAGAAGACTCATAAGATATTTGAAATACATATTGATAAAGCATGAACTTAAAGTATGATTTTAGAGATTATGCATTGTTATCTTGTCTTAACTTCCGAACTCTGATTATGTATAGGTTATGATGAACTGTATCCTGTATGGCATATTAATATATTATAACATGGTTAGTTGGTAATATGTATATGCTAAATATTCAATATGCAGCCGAACTGTTATTTTGATAGGTTCCAGGTTGGTCGGTCGTGTTCCGGAGCCATGGGCTGAGGAGGTTCATGGAGAGCAGGAGCTTGCTCGGGATTATCATCCAGAGGTTAGGGGCCTTGACATGTGGCCTTATGATTGAGTTGAGTGAGAGAAGCATGTATTTTGAGAATTATTTTTGGAGATTTTCATGTAGGCTTGAGTTGGTAACTCAAGTGTTGGACCTTGTGTACATATTGTAGTTTTTATTTAGTCTTTTGTCTATATTAACACTTGGAAGAACTCTTGTATAGAAGAAAATTTCAGGTTCACTATTTGTCATGCCTTATATACTCTTTGTAGGATGGTTTGAAGTATAAGTCACATTGTCAAAGTATCATAACTCTTAGATGGTATTTTGGGGCGTGACACAATAGGACACAACAAATGACATGATGATATGTACATGATGAGGGTCGCTTAAGCTATGATGACCTTTAGGAAAAATGCTCAACATGGTGATATAAAAAATGACGATAGTCATGCAAGAGATGATGATTGGGCCCTTCATGCGTATAATGCATATCAATTTATTGATACAATAAAGAAGACATGGGTACTGAAAGATGCATGCTCAAGTTTGATCCTATTACTGGTCATTCCATAAGGGGTAACAAAATCAAGTGATTGCGGCATGCCCCTGGGATCTATGATCTGCTGATCTAGGTCATTGATGTGAACATCCAACATCTTTATTGTTTGGCAATAGGTTGCTAGCATTATTAGTTCATAGCCAGGGGGAATTCATGCGGCTTGATGGGATTACCCAAATTTGAAAGACCAGTTGCTTTATGTGATATGGTATGCAGATGGACCAGACTTAACTAGACCTAATGATTGATGCTATGATCAAAATATTCACATGATGAATTGAATTTTTTGAGAATAATGAATTTAAATTTGAATGAATTTGAATTTTGAAAGAAATGATTGAGTTAAACTCGGAAAAAATTGATGAATGATGATGATACCAACAAACGAATTTGAATCATGGTAGAAACAAATATGATTGAAATTTTGAAATAAATTTGAATAAAGATGATAAAAACCAATGGATTGAATGCGAATTAATCAAAACAAATTTTGACAAAAAAGCAATACCTGAGTTTGATGTAAACTTAGATAATGACTTGAAATGGATTAACCAAAATGAGTTTTGATTAAAAAAAACCTGAGTTAATGAAAACTCAGATGATGAATAGGGATGATGTAAGTGAATTGGATATTAATCAAAATAAACTTTGATTAAAAAAACTTGAGTTTAGATGTAAATTCAAAAGATGAATGGCGATGGACAAATGGATATTAATCAAAATGAATTTTGACTAAAAAAACCTGAGTTTAGATGTAAACTCAGAAGATGAATAATGCTGGTATGGATTAATCAAAATAAATTTTGACTAAAAAAATCTAAGTCTAGATGTAAACTGGGATAATGAATGATGATAGGAGTTAAGATTTGGAATGAAATATAATTGAAAGAATTACCATACTTTAGGGTGAGCTAACTCAACGCGTGTAACCCGTTGGAGTGAGTGGATAGGAATCCATTTCACTTATCTGGGTTGTAGGGAACCAGAGCCCAAATAGGTTAAGATAAGACTGACTAAATGGTAGTCCAAGCAACCCATGGGAAGATGGGTTGGTTGGTTGCCCCTTGACCATTTTGATCTAGGGTATTAGCCACACACATGTGTTGAGTTGGCTAAGGTTGGATTAAGGTTCACACCTATCTAGCATCAAATAGGGCTCACACAAGCTCCAAAATAGGTTAGATATAGGGATAAAGATATCCCTATATCTAGATAGAAATGAGGGAGCCGCTTAAACCGAGAGCAAAATAAGGATAAAGTTGTCCCTCCTGACAGGTAGCTCTTGGTTTATGCTCAAACAAAGACCTATAGTCTACATAATTATGCTGGTGTATGCAAGAGTTTTAACTATAACGTTGAGGAGCACTTGATCGTATATGTGTCATCCCGGCATGGAGTAATTAAACCTAGTGCCTCGAGGGTCGATTGGTGCAAGCGAGAAAGACTAATCGCGTTTACCCGAGATGAATATCCCTCGGTCCTACAGCCAGTACTCTCTACAGATCTTTGGGCTCCATCATCAGGGATAAATATCCCTTGAGTGTTAAGCTTACCGGATCCAACTAGATAGGTGAAGGTGTTTCTATTGTAGTATGCGATGAATATGAATGTGAATGCATCAATCATAATCAAACAATGAATAAAAAATAGAATCCTAGGCATGTTGCTAAGTTTGCAAACAAATGTTAGAGATTCAATTAATAACTAATAAATGAAATAGTAGATAGATGAAATTGAAAGCTTATGATCCGGTTTCCTGTATTTGATTAAGACTTAGATTTTGCCTTGAATCTATCCCCAGCAGAGTCGTCAAGCTAAAAGTACGGGATTTTGACCCCTCTTCCCGATCAAGATTGAACCCGGGAAGGAATGAGCGATAAATCGCAATAGGGTTGAGAGTTGCCACCTATTATAATTCTGATGGAAATAGGGTCCCTGAGATGGTTGGATAAGGCATGGTCTGAGAGTAGAGTTTAGGGTAAAGGATTCATTTGAGTTAGGGGAAGGTATTAGACACCCCTAAACACCTATCCGGAGATGGTTACCTACTCCCTAAGTCTGAATTAAATAAAGGAAACTATAAAAGAAGTTTGAAGTTTGATTTATATGCTAAGCAATGTAATATGAACAATTGACTTTAATTGATAGGCATGATAGAAATGGGGAATATGGATTCTATCTTAGGGGGAGCTGAACCTGATTAGGGTTGCTTACGTATCCACTGTTAGTAGAATCAAGCCACACATAGTTCCGAAAGGTGATTGATGGTTTGATTTGATTGATTAATGGTTTTCGATTATATGGGGAGTGATAGGGCATTTTAAGCTCGTGATGAGAGCGATTGGGCAGTTTAAGCTCGTGCTGAGGAGTGATTGGTAAAGAGAATTATGAACAAAGTTTTGGCGAGGTAAACCTGAATTGGAATTCAGGCAGGGGTTCGACTAGGGTTTAGCTAGGGTTAAGCTAGGGTGTAGCTAAGGTGTAGCTAAGGTTTAGACATGGTTAAGCAAGGGTTTAGATAGGGTTTAGCAAAGATTTAGCAAGGGATTCTATCCTAGGGGGAGATGAAAATGAGAAGGAGATCCCCTCCCTCTATAGGTAAGAAGATGGCTTATGTGGTGCCACATGGCACAGCCATTTGATGATAACATGGACAGCGATGATGTGGCCCTTTGACCGGTTTGACCAGTTTCACGATTTTTCACGCATTCAGCCCCCGTAACTTCACGAAACGATGTGTATGGTGACAAAACGATAGCTGATCGTACTGGGGGCAATCCGACACCCATTCTGCAAATTTTGAGGAAAAATATTGAGTTTTGAGCGTAAAATCGAAGTCCGGAAGAAAATTACAAAACCCACAAATTTCCTGGTTTTGGACACTAAACACGCCACGATTTCGTGGTTTGAGTTGTAATAAAGCCGAGACAGCAGGTAGTCGTCTAGATGAACAACTGACATGCGGTGTGTGAGTTTCGAAGATTTCTATTGGGGCAATTGGTAAATATTGTGTACTGATTGAATTTCAAAACCCGCGGATTTCCTGGTTTTCTTATGTACGATGCCCCCGCGGTTTCGCAAATCGATGCTTGTCGAGCCGGCACGACAAGTAATCCTCCAGGTAGTAGAACGACACACAATACAAGAATACCGGTGGGTATCTTTTTATTTTACTGGTAATTATCAGACACCGAATCCAATAACCAGAACCCGCGGTTAAACTCAAACACTTTTATGAGGTTTTACGGATTCCGATTAGAGGAAAGTGGCACCATAATATTTATAAGTATTATTCTTAAGTTAATTATACTTTATTAAAGGTGATTCTGGCCTTGGGATTTTCTTCCGAAAATCTGGGTCGTTACAATCTCTCCTCCTTATAAAAATTTTGTCCTCAAAATTTGATTAATCTGTATCTGCAATCAAGGAGAATATTAATACAAAATTTTACTTTCTCATCTTGTCATTCTTACAACATGAATTTGCAAACAATAACAATATTAACTATAACTATAATTTGATACCATTCATATCAACAAATACTACATGCCATTCATTTTGTCAGTCCATACAAAAGATAAACCTTTTTTTTTTTTTTTAATCTTCTCGATCATCATATTAGTGATTATCTGTCCACGTACTATTAATCCTATATCCAAAATAGCCCTAAGGAAGACAAATTAACTAGGTCATTCGATGAGATGTTTCAACCTTTCTTTATTTTTCTTTGTTTCTCCTTTCTTCTACGATTTCCATCATTGCAACCTTTGTGTGCAATGACGAAGGCTTGTCCTTTACCATCTTCGGTTACATGTCACTCCAATTCTAGATAGAACTTCTTGATGTGTCCCGGTTTGCCATACTGATAGCAGGAGTCAACTCTACAGTCTATAGTGCAATGGTTTTGACCGCAATGCCCACAAATCCATGGTTTAGCTTCCTCTGTAGCATTTACCTCGCTATAAACTTCAACTTTCATTTTCTTGTTATCATCCATTGCTTCACTTTTTTCCCTAGAAAATTTTTTCATTTCTTCATGCACCTTTTCTACCCTTAATGCCCTATCTAAAAATTCAACTTCCCCTTGACAGCAGGCCTCAATCCTTCCTCAAACTTTTCCACCCTCCATTGTTCATCCTCTATGAACTTAACCAACAACCTGGAGAGTTGGTTAACCCGCTGTTCATACTCACTGACCGTCATGTTTCCCTAGGTCAGTTGTAGAAGTTCCATTTATTTCTTCTTCTTCTTCGATGTCGAGAAGTATCGTTCGTAGAAGAGTTTTGTAAACTTTGCCCAACTCATGGGTCGTTGATTCTCCAGAATTGTTCTTTCCACTGTCGTCCACCAATGCTTTGCCTCTCCCTTGAGCATGAAAATGGCAAACTCGGGCTTGGTGTCTTCTGATAAGGACATAGCCCAAAATATTTTCTCTAATCTTTTGATCCAATTTTCCACCTTTAACGGACCAGTAGTCCCTTTGAAGGCTACTGGTCCAAGCCTTTTAAAAATTTTCAACCTACTCCCATTCCCATGTTCTGGAATTACGACTATGGGAATGAGGGTACCATTAAGATTTTGAGTTTGCTAGTTAAACCCTAGATCCTAACCCTAGTTAAGCCCTAACCCTAAGCCTAACCCTAGTCAAACCCTAGGACCTAACCCTAGCCAAGCCCTTAGGCTTAAACCAAAATCCAAGGCTCTTAGGGCCTAAACCCTCGAGTTGGGTCCAAGGGGCCCAAAATTTCAAACTCAACCCCCCGTACCGCGTGCATTGCCTAGGCCAAGCCCCTGTTGGTTAAAACCTGGTATTGGCAGTAGATAATCTACCGCCATTACCATTTTGCATTGTTTTGGTAATGACGGTAGTTATTCTACCACTAATACCCAGTTTTGTGTTTAGCAATACAACCACCCTCCTGCGTGTACCAGGCACGCTCCCTGGCACCCCCTCTCCTCCTCTGCAGCTCCGCCCACCCTGGTACTAATACCAGGGGTGTCCTCAGCCTTCCCCCTATAAAAACCGAGCTCCACCACCTTCTTCCCCAGCTAAAAAACCTCCCAGCCGAACCCTTGTGTGTTTTTTTGAGGTCTAAGCCCTTTGCCCCACACCAGAGAGTAGTCCCACACCTTTGGAGCCTCTAGAGACCATCTCCAACCTCACCTCAGCCTCTATGCAGCACCACCGTTATGCACCACCACCACCGCAGGCTACCAGCGCTGCCGCCTTAGTAACAGCAGGGTAGGGTCTCCCTCTACCCCTTTTTCCCTTTTGTTAAGCATAAATGTGAGCCCCTGGTCCTTCCAAGGGACTTGTTTTCTTCGGTTTGCACTAAACCCAAAACATGGGTCTCCCCCCCCCCACCTTCTTCACGGGTGTGGGGAACCCCTCAAGGGTATAGGCATTTCCCCCGCAGCCTCAAGGACTTCTGGGGGTCCCTCAATCCATGAGGGAACCCTTAGAATACCCCTAACAGCAGCCCCGTAGGGCAAAACTCATTTTTGGACAAATCCAAGAATGACGGTAAACACAATACCGTAATTCTTAATGTATTCTGTTTCAGCCCCTGTGGCCCCCACCTGAGCAAGCCCTGGTCCATTCCAAGGCATGAATCAACTCCCTGAGGTCTTCGCAAGCTCACCCTGATCCTTCCAAGTTCACCTCACCACCTTAACCATGGTTAAAATAGAAAAAATTAAAACTGTGCAGAATGACGGTAATGCATCTACCGCTATTCTTTGATTTTCTATTGGAGGTACTTCAAGCCACTGTGGGCCCACTTTGAAGCCCAGTCCAGGCCCACCACAAGCCCAGGATATGTGGTAAGCCCCTGACCCAATCCCTGAGGGTCCATGACCCCTGAGGTTCACCCCTGACCTTGCCTTAGATCAGCAAAACCATTCTCAATAAAACTGAAAATTGGGGTAGAGCATCTACCAACATTTCCACTCTATACAGAATTGGAAATGGCAGTAATGTATTTACCGTCATTCTCACTTCACTAATTTCATGCGCTTTGCAAAGGTCCAGGCCTGGTAGGAGGCCATTCTAAGCCTTGCCTAGCCTCCTGGGCCCATTTCAAATCGCCTCTGACCTTAACCACGGGTTAACCCAATCCTGGTTAAAATTTAATCATGGTTAGCGATCTAACCATGAGGGAAAAATCCTCAAAATTCTCTAAAAATTCCAAATAAACTGAAAATACAGGAAATAACAGAATTCATGCTCTAATCTCTGCCTAACCACGGTTAAACAGACTAACCATGGTTAAACTCTATTTTGACCATGGTTAGGCTCATTTAACCTTGGTAAAAATCTGGAAAAATATCAAAAACATCTAAAAAATCCAAAAAGACCAACAATGTTGTTGTTGATCCCTTTTACCATAGTTAGCACACCTAACCATGGTCAATCACCTTCTTAACCCGGTAAGCAACCTTAACCCTTGGTTAAACACTTTTTGGCCTACTGGGTCTAATCCTTGGCCTTTCGGGCCTAACTTTGGCATATTGGGCCTAACCTCACTTCTCTTAACTATGGTTAGTAATTCTAACCATGGTTAGTTTGACTTAACCCTGGTCAGCAACCCTAAAATTGGTCAAACTTCGCTTTCGCCTATCGGGCTTCACTCTTGGCCTACTAGGCATAAACCTTAGTCTACCGGACTTACCCCAGGCCTACCGGGCCCATACCATGCACTTTGACCAACTCCGATCAACAAAACTCTAGTCTACCGAACTAGACCTCAAGCCACCCTTGGTGCACACACACACTCCCCCTAACCTCGACACGGGCTCATGTGCTAGAACTATGTTTGGTCTCATCTCACCACAATATGAGTACATAGGCAACCCAACCCGGGTTCGACCATAGTTTAGTTTTTTCCTTCTTAGATTAGTATAAACTAAACCCAATGCATTTGATTAATAGCTTGACGTTAATATGCCTTAAACCTAGCAAGTAGGGAACCATTGAAAAATGAAAGTGTCGGGGTGCCTAACACCTTCTCCGGACTTAATTAAACCTCTAACCTAGAATTCTAAGCAAACCAAATCCTTATCCATCAGTCGGGAGTTATCCCTACTGAATTAATAAGTGGCGACTCCAAATCAACCAGTGAGTAAAATCCGTGCTCATAATAATAAGACTGTTTTTTTTACACTCTATTGGAGATAATGAATTTCTCCTGCACTTATTCTTAATACAAACATATAGATTAAAATCCTTAACGGATTCAAAACTGTAGTTGTCATACGCGACATCTAACTGTGTCCAATATCCAATTAGACTTTCTGTCAAGGAAGATATGTTATTATGGTTATTGTTATAACTCTGATACCAACTGTAATGCCCTGAACCCACGCCTTAGGGAATCATGTTCCGAGATGCGCGTCCGGTTGTCATTACCACGTAGCAGAAGACTTTGCCCGCGAAAATACGGAAAATTTTCAAATTTTCTTATGAGCTTACATAAGCAATAAAACTAGGTCATCATAATAACCATCATAAGCAAATGTATTACCTTTACTTGCTACGGTGGTCCTTATAAGTGTCAATCGTTTTGTTGAGACCTTCTATTCTCTGGACAGCAGCCTCATAATCTACTGACATAAAATGTCAGTGAGCTATGAAACCCTATAAAATCCACAGTCCATCTAGACTATTTTCCACATAGTAACACTCATCAATAACAATATAACAGTATAATTCAATTTCTGTGTTACAGTAATATTAGGATAATAAGGCAGTAACAATATCATGAATTGTGACCCAAGGTCACTCAGGGCTATTTCACCCTATCTGAGGTTCCTCACCTCATAATGTTTTTCATTCATCATGTTCATCAACTATCAACGATGTTCACAACACTAGGTTACCAACACAGGCAACCGACCATGTTTTACCTTCGAGTCTGTAGACTCTATCTGATAGGCCTTAGCCCTTAAACCTTTACCCTTGAGTCCATAGATTCAAATCGTTAACTAACCGGGTCTACACCCGTTGAAATCAAACTTTGATTCCTTAGGCTCCATACAACCTTGAGTCCTTAGACTCATCACATAACCCATAACTTGTACCATCTCAGAACATCCTCATTCCTCAACCTGTCTTGGGACATACCTAAGTACAGTGATCCCCATTCCTCAACCTGTCTTGGGATATACCTCCCTCAAAATCTTGTTGAAACATACCGAAGTATAGAGGTCCCCACCCCTCAAAGTATTGTTGGAACATACCGAAGTAAATAAGTCATCATCCTTTATGATACAACATCATATTCAATCTTTACCAGGGCATACCTGAGTATAAGGTCACCGCCCCCACGGGGCATACTTGATACAAAGATCACCACTCTATTAGGGTATTCGTCACCCTCAACAAATCTCTATTGGGACATACCTAAGTACAACGATCCTGTAATGCCCCAAAATACCCCCTAGGAGCTTAGGGATACTTAGGCGTGACTATACGTACCTGCCAAACCATCCTGTCATGAACAAGATAATTAACGTACTAAACAATGATAATCAGAGCGTGAAAGCTAAACATAAATGCGGAAGCGTAAACTAACTTTTTCTTTTCTTCTAAGATTTCCAAAATAGTATTCCAAGTTAACATATATACAAAACATGTCTAAGTCTAAGGTGGACAGACCCACCTATCAAAATGTCAAAATACATAAAAGACCCTCTCGTACTCTCCCCTCAACAGTAGTCGAGGTATGGCCACACGTCAAGGTCTCGGTCCGCCTGAGACTGTAGTGGGATAGACAGCTCTCTCTCCTCGATATACTCTTCCTCTACCCAAGGCTCTAGGTCGAGGGCTCCCTCAGTACCTGCCGACATGGAAGTACGGCTGAGCATGGAATACTCAGCGAGTACAAGCTACTAGCTATCCATAACAATAATAAACATGCAAATAGTAGTACAATACCAATCATCAATTCCAGGCAATAGTAAAATCATAGAATTAAACAATATTAATCATGGAGAAATATTATCATCTTGATGAGCATGAATGCAAAAACGCTGACAAAACTCATGCTTGAAAACCCGTTTCCATGTCCCGGTATGCATTTTAAAACCATGTATGCGTGCATGCATGAATGTCTTGTCATCATCTTGTAATCTTGTATCTTGTAACTTGTGAGCCAGAGGCTAGCACCCGAATCTCCCTGGGCTGCCAACCTCCTTGATATGTATGGTTTTCTTGTGAGCCAGAGGCTAGTACCCAAACGTCCCTGGGCTACCAACCTCCTTGATAATAGGTGATTTTTATTATTTGTTTAGTTTTTCTTGTGAGCCAGAGGCTAGTACCCGAATGTCTCTGGGCTACCAACCTCCTTGACAATAGGTGTTTTAAGGGTTTTCTTGTGAGCCAGATGCTAGTACCTGAATGTTCCTGGGCTACAAACCTCTTTGACATGCAATATTTTCTTGTTGGTTATTATATGCACATGCTCTTGAAATCTCGGTTCATGCTATCATGCGTGCTCGTGTATGTGTCGATCGTGACAACCATGAAATAAGGATAATAAGAGAGGTATGACATCACCATTCAATTCACAATATATGCATATGAGAATTTGAGTAATCAACATGGTATTTAAATTCATTCATCATTCATGAGAATACATGCATAAGGCCCCTTTCCATTTCTTCATTTAAATCATTATTTCATAGTTTAGGTATTTTGTCAAACACTTAGCATGCAAGTTTCATCATTGTTCATTTTCTCCTTTTTAGTGCATATTTTACATTCAATCACACAAGGTAAGTTTATTATTTGTGTAATGCCCATCCTCCATTTTCCAATCCACAACCCACACATACCATACATCACCCATTCGGCATCCAATCGCCACATCCCACATCCATCCAAGCATCCATACCATTTCTTTATCTTGTTTATATTTATTAGGGATGATACATTTCACAAGAAAGCAAACATAATAGCATAAATCGCATTTTATAAAGAAAACTTAGATTTATTGCTAGGGTAAGTTAGTAGGGTGTACTAACCTTGAATCAAGGCTTGATCCTTGGTAGAAACCTTGATTGAAGCTCCAACTTGCAAGAAGAAAGATCCTTGCTTGAAGAAGGCTTGGTGTGGGCAAGAAACCCTTGAATTTGCCGTGGAAAACACTGCTCTACCTTGGAGAAGGATTCCCACACGAGCTTGAGGTTGGATTTTTGAAATCCAAGCTTTTAGGGATGCTCTTGGGTGCTTAAACCCTTGATCTTACTCTCAAATGGAAAGGGGGCTTTGGAACCCAAGTTTCTTCTCCCTCTCTCTCAAATATCCCTAAGTATAGTGAATGAGGGCTCAAAGGGTCGAGCAAGCCCTTATGGGTAAGGGTTTAACGCTCAAAAGACGAAAAAGCCCTTACTGAAATTTCTGTAAAACACGGGGACCGAGCGATCGGTGGTTATGACCGATCGATCGGTTGCCTACCGAGCGATCGGTACTCTGACCGAGCGACCGGTCAAAAAACTACTCTCTGGAAAATTTTCCCATACAAAAGTTTTGACCGTGCGATAGCTACCGATCGATCGGTTTTGGACCGATCGATCGCTGACTGGACCGAGCAATCGGTGCTCTGCATGTCTGGACTGTTTTGACCATATCTTTTGACTCGCTCGTCCGATTTTGACGATTCAACTTGCGTTGGGTTCGTCTTTCAAAAATGAACATTTCTGACATTTCAGAATTTCCGATTTCTCTCTTATTTATTAATTAGACTATGAGGAAGGCCAATTAGCTACGAAAACGGTATTCATTAAGTATAGAAAAGTCCGGGGTGCTACAGATCCCCACTCCTCAACCTGTCTTGTGACATACCTTAGTACAATGATCCCCATTCCTCAACTTGTTTTGAGACACCTCCCTCAAAGTCTTGTTGGAACATACCAAAGTACAGAGGTCCCCACCCCTCAAAGTATTGTTGGAACATACCGAAGTATAGAGGTCACCACCTTTCAAGCCAATATTCACTTATCCAACCTCTATTGGGACATATCTGCCACCATAGATCACCACCCCTCAAGGCAAAATTCATTTTATCCAACCTCTATTGGGACATACCTGCCATCACAAATCACCACCCCTCAAGGCAACATTCATTTTATCTGACCTCTATTTGGACATACCTGCCACTGCAGATCACCATCCCTCAAGGTAACCCTCTATAGGGACATACTTATTGTATAAAGGTCACCATCGGACATACCTACTATATGAAGGTCACCACCCTGCAAGGCAACATACAAATAACTGGGCCTTCATCCATAGGGAACATTGCCCAGAATTCATTGACTTGACACAACCTTGGGTCCATAGACCCGATGTCATCCTAACTCTCCCGACTATCAGTCACGGAGGAACCTCGGCTCTTAACAGACCCGCCTCTCCAGACTTAGTCAAATAGGGACCAGAGATAGCGTTTAACTCAGGTTAGATTTTCTAACCATAAGAAATTCCTAATTATTCTAAGCCTTGCTTGAATAATTGAATCTGTTGAGCCTCATGCCCGTGGACCAATTTCAACAGTGTACCGTTCCGATGGGGAACATTATCCAGCCTGATGGATCCATCCATCACCTTACAAGTGCCCAGTAATCAATACATCATACAAGAGTCATTCTGATAGAGAACTTATCTGGGCCAATGGATCCATCCTTCACCTTGAAAAAATCCAATAATGTCACCTCATCCAAGGTCATTCCGATAGGGAACATATCTACGCCGATGAATCCGTCCATTACCTCTAACAATTTCAAATAATCATTTCGTCACCCAAGGGTAACATCATAACACACAAAGGATCCAAACTGGGCTTCTCGGAGGGTTAATCGGGGTCCAAATCTCCAAAACCTATGCTTTGGCGATCGATCGCTAGTGTTGGGCGATCGATCGCCCAAGCTTCTGCATGTTGGCAATCGATCACCCAGATAGGGGATCAATCGCCCAGCCTCTACTGAGCCTAAATTCTGAGCTTTTCAACCATAAACTGAGGGCTACGCCCCTCTACTAGATTCCAATCCATTCTCATCCATTCCATACACATCACACCAGGTCTCCAAACCTTTTTCATCCATGTCATTCACAATCAAACCATTCCACAAACAAAAATAACGTAAATAGGAAAAAATAGAAGAGAGGGAAAGGGATTTTTACCATCTACACGCAAATCGAGGCTCCAAGTGATGAAAAGGACGTCGCTAATGCACTCAAAACGTCGAAGAACCCTTAGGTACAACCTCTTTTCTTACTCTCTCTACTTTCTCTCTCCTCCCTATATATGTAAATCGAGGCTTTGAATGGTGAAACAGACATCGCCAATGTGCTCAAAACGTCGAAGAACCCTTGAGTACAACCTCTTTTCTTTCTTTATCTACTTTCCTCTCTATTTTCTCTCTCCTCCCATTACAATCAAATCAAGGCTCTAGGTGGTGAAACGGACGTCGCCAATGCGCTCAGAACATCGAACAACACCAGGGTACACCTCCTTCTCTCTCTACCCCCACTTTTTCTCTCTACTTTCTCTCTCTCCTCACTTTATCTCTCTAGAACCTCACGGACAGAGCTTTGGCCCTTGGGATATTGAACAGAGAAATTAGGGGAAGATCCCCTCCTTATATAGGCAAAAGGATGGCCTATGTGGCACCACGTGGCATGGCCATGTGACGATCACATGGGCCGCATTGACGTGGCCATTTGACCACTTTGACCGATTTGACCAATTTCATAATTTTTCACGCGTTCGGCCCCTGTAACTTCATGAAAGGACGTGCGATGGAGACAAAATGACAGATGATCGTATTGGGGATAATCCAACACCCGTTGTGCAAATTTCAAGGAAAGATATTGAGTTTTGACGGTAAAACCGAAGTCCAGAAGAAAATTGCAAAACCCATAAATTTCCTTGTTTTGGACACTAAACATGCCGTGGTTTCACGGTTTAAGTTGCAATAAAGCCGAGATGACAAGCAGTCTTCCAGACGGCTAACCGACACACTGTGTGTGAGTTTTGAAGATTTCTATGGGACAGTCGGTAAATATTGAGTACCGACTGAACTTCAAAACCTACAAATTTTCTGGTTTCCTTATGTATGAGGCCCCTACGGTTTCGCAAATCGATGCGTGACGAAGCCGGCATGACAGGTAATCATCTAGGTAGTAGACCAACATGCAGTACGAGAATATCGGGTGGGTATCTCTCGATTTTACCGGTAATTATCAGACACCAAATCCAATAACCGAAACCCGCGGTTAAACCCAAACACTTTCCTGAGGGATTCCAATTAGAGGAAAGTGGCACCCCTAATATTTATAAATATTATTCTTAAATTAATTATACTTAATTGAAGGTCATTCTGGCCTCAGGATTTTCTTCCAAAAATCTGGGTCATTACAAATCTCATGAACAGTGAGATCAATAAAGCAAGTCGAAAGTATTTTCGATGAAGAACTTGCACTCAAGTCTAGAATATGAGAGAAAGCTCAAATGGATAAATCATCCACAATTGGGGAACCCTAGAATAACTTTGGGAGCCTCTCTTCTTAGTTTCAAAAGCCCTAAATTGTATTAGGGAACAATGGTATATAAGAGCAAACCAAAAAGGGGAAAAAGAAATATTCTAAATATTGATTTCCCGCATAGTGGTTCAAAAGCCCAAGGGGGTTGTTCAAACGACCCCTTGGTCGTTCGAACACCCATGGGGTGGTTCAAACCACCTCATAACTTGATTTACTGGATTTTTTCTCCATATATTTTTGGCTCCGTGGTTCGAACAACCATTCCATGGTTCGAACTACCAACATGAAAAAAGCCCAAAACTGATTTTTAACTTCCTCCTTATATTTCTAACCACCTAGGGTATACCGGACATTGTCTAAGTCAATTCCTCATAGGGTAAATGTCAACTAGGTCTCTTACCATTCCTAGGCGCGTATGCATCCCATGATCAATAACTTGTCTTCATCTTCTCATGGCTTTTGGCACTTGAAGCTTCTTGGACAAAGACACCTTTAAACATGGTTTATCTTACAAAATTATCCAATCCAAATATGGACTTTACAAACTGCATATTGACAACGCATGATAAGATGTATATCCATGATAAATTCCATGTTCGTCAACGCATGATAAGATGCATGCTCATGATAAATGCATGTTCTTGTGAGACACGTGTACTCGTGAAACTTATACTTACATACATGTGAATTTGTACTTGAGTGTCATGATTAACATTCATCTAGGTTATCTCTTAGATTCCGATCTTCCACCATTGAAACTCCACCAAAGCATCCCATACCACAACAGTTTGAGAATTCTGGGTTAGAAAGACCTTCCTCTAAGTCTTGGCCTATCCGAATTTCAGTCACCATATGTATTTACATACTTTAGAACTTATCATACAAATCATACCGATATGATTTTCCATACATACATGAATTCAATAACATGCTCATAATAACAATTACCCCTATCCATCCTCATTACACCCATCCGCCTCGCAACCATGCACAAATTGCACTTCCTCCATCATATAAAATCATTCCACATTCTCATTCATATTTAAAACCCTAGAAATTCATCCAATTCATCCAATACATCCACCATAATTTCTCATCCTCAATTTCATACATCAATAGAGTTAAACATCAAGTATCAACACCACAATAGCCAAAATCATGTTTATCAAAACACATAAGTGCATAAAATCCTCATTTCATGCATGCTCAATACTTAACAATCCATGCGTAATAATGCTAAAAACCTAACAATCCATACCCAAACTTATTCATGCATAACAAAATCATAATAAAGTTAGGTTGGACAGTATATCGACCTTCCGGGATTGGTTCCCTACGATCCAATGCTTGAGAATCCTCCTCGGGGTTGATTTCCAAGATTCTCTTCTCTCCAAGCCAATCTCCTTTAAAAACCCATAGTTTTCTCTCATCTTCTTCAAAAATAGGTGTAAAAAACGTAGAAATCCTAAACTCTCAAAATAGAAGGACGATTTATAGGGTTGGGGGTTTAAACCCTAAAAATTCGCACAAAATGGCATTTTTATAATTTTCTGCACGAGCCATTCGAACGGGTTAGTGTCTATTTGAATGCCCCTTGATGGACATTCAAATGGCCATCGAACAAGCTGCCAGGGAAGTTACTATTTTTTGCAAAACTGGTAGCCCATTCGAACGGCCTGGGAGTCCGTTGGAGTCCATTCGAATGGCTTCAAACGTATGGGGTTCCACTAGAACACTCTGCCATGTTTTGCCTTATTTTTCGCATTTCTCAATTGTTTCTTCATTTAAACTATTTAAACACTTCATAAAACATTAATTAACATCAAGCATACAATGCACGTTTAATTTAACAATTTTAACCTTGTTAATCACATAAATGGCATGAAAAGTAAATTTGGGTCTCTACATGCTTTGTGATTGCTATTTTTTTCATCCTCAGCCTGTCCTGATAACTTGGATCCGGTTATGGCTACGCCACATTTGTGTTCGTCCATTTGGTCTCCTCGGATTTCCTCATTCCCCGTGCTCTAGGAAGTTTGATGACTTGATAGTAAGATGAGGGGATCACCTTCATCCCGTGAGTCCACCATCTTCTGAGGATGAAATTGTTGGGTGATGGTGCGTCTACAATAGTAAACCTTCTGAGCATGGAAACGGATCCAACAGTTATCGGGAGGATGATCTCCCCGATCGTTCGTGAGGAACTTCCGTTGAATCTGAAAAGTGGCACCTTGAATGGAGTGAGAGATGAGGCTCTTAGCCACATTTGATTGAAGGCTGAGATGAAAAAAATGCTTACAGAACTACTAGAGTCTCAGTCATCGCTTGACCTGATAGGTCCCAATGCGTAAAGTGATGGCAAATGCGCTGTAATTGGACCATGCCACCTGCCTGAAATCCTGGTCGATGAAAACTAACTCTTGCTTTGTCTGGATTTCCCGTCCTGGCTCTACTCTACAGACCTTGTTCTAGAGCAAAGCACAAAAAATTTTGCGCATTGGCCCGACTTTCCTGATCGGGGTTCAGTTGTGGCAACGACGATCGTTGAATCACGTTTATGGTTTTTGATGGCGTAGTGCGGGGGTCTTCTTCCCGGCTAGGACAAGGATTCATGCCCTCTAATTCCTAACTCGGGCTTTTATCACCTCTTTCCTCTTGGGCGATGAACTGCCCAAGGTACCCCGCCCTCACCAGCTCTTTCAGAAAAGCCCGTACAGTTTTGCATCAGTTGGTGATGTGGCATTTACACTTGTGAAAGGCGCAGTAGTATTCAATAGATCGGGGGCTGTCGGTGATCGGTGGGATTTCCCTAGGCCACCTAAAGAAGGGATCTTTCTCGATTGCCTTTAATAGTGCGTAGAGGCCGATCGTGAAGTTAGTCTGCTCCTTGCGCTCTTGTGCATGCTATTTGTACGGCCGCCTCATTCTTCTAAATGCCCAGACCTTTTTCAGACAGATGGCGCCGGGTCTACTTCACCGACGGTGGGTGCTTTGTGCTTTGATTTGGCTTGGACGTTTTCCTCAAGCTTTGTATACTTCGTGGCTTGGGATAACAGAATTTCTAGGGTGTCCAACTGCTTTTTTTATGAGTGATTCGTAAAGTTGTGATCTGACGGGGAGCACATTCCTGAAAACAATGATCTTCGTCTTGTCATCACAATCATCCGGGGACTATACATCCTCCTTGAATTTCTGGATAAAGTCAGAGAGGGATTCTGCCCCCTTCATCTTTAGGGCAAAGAGAAAATCCACATTGGATGGTTTTCTCTTGTTGGCAATGTATCGATTGATGAAGACTGCATTCAGTTCGTCAAAGTTATTGATTGAACCTTGAGGGAGCCTGTGGAACTAAGCCAATGCCTTCCCCTGCAAGCTCAATGGGAACACGCGACACATAAGTGCGTCATATTTTTCCCAGAGTATCGTCATCTGTCTAAAGTGGAGCAAGTGCTCGACGGGATCCATGGTCCAGTTGAATGGGGTGAACCGTGGTGGTTAAAATTTTCGGGGTGGGTCCATGCTCAAGATGCTAGAAGAGAAGGGAGAATTTCAAACATCGTGTAGAGCCAAGTGTTCCGCCTGATCAGTTTGGCCTTTCCCAACCTGGGCCAATATAGTGTTGCCTTGAGCGAGGATGAGTACCTTGACCTCCTCTAGGGTCATTCCCACGTTCCTTTCTGGGGCACTGCTCTTCTCTGCTTCCTCTCTCCCTAGGGTAGAGTGGTCATCATGGATAGTGTGTGTGGTGTGTCTCACGCTATTGTGTTCGGTCCCTCGAATCTGATCAGCAACAGTGTGAGACTCACCTCGTTCTCAGCTAGGAGGCTCTTCTCTGGGATTGGCTGCTCTATCTCAGCCACCCTTTTTTTGGAGGTCTTGGTTTCTTTCCTCCATGTGATCCATGACCATTTGGTGTCGCTCCATGATGGCCATTAACATGTTCAGCTGATTCGGCTACTCAAAGTTGCCCCCGACAACCAGCTCTCGGACGGAGGTAGCTGTCGTTGTTCTTTTTGGGCTCATGATATCAGAGTTGGAGTATTGGGATTAGCAAGTGATAGTTGAAATTTCCCACAGACGACGTCAATTTTTATTGGGGAACTACCTATTGTGCTGATTTTGATACCACATGTATGCCTTCGAACAATTGCTGCACCTTTGATCCTCCGAAATAATTAGGCAGGATGACCTGCGAATACACTCCGACGATCAAGTCAATAAAAAAGTGATGAAGAGGGATAGAAAGAGGAGAGAACCAATGGTCTAAGGTTTTCAGTGGGATAGAGACTCAATATGTGCTTAATTTCGAGAGAATGCAGATTTTTCTCTATTCCCTACCTCTATATTTATAAGAAGTAGATTAGGGTTTTGCCAGTTACCTTTCTATTTCCATCTCACTGGGATAGAAGCTTTTCTACTTACATAAGATCCTGCTAGTGAGACAGTAGATTGAGTTTCTTGTTTTTGAAGGATGACCTGTTGATCGGGATATCCAGAATTAGATTGATCTTTGCTTCTGCATGGATGATTTAATGACTTTACTATCCTCCCCTTCAGATTTTTTGAGCTCGAGGCCGTGTCGGGAGCAAGCACCCCAACTTGAGCTTTGCCTGGGATCCGACGTGGGCGTTGAGGTTGGATGGGTCGATCAAGATGTAAATCTTGGTTCGATCAGGGTCGTTAGTACTGGCAATTGTCTTTTATGCATGTCTTTACCAATTTATAATAAGTTTATTTATGAGGAATTTGTAATGGTTGATGAATAACTCACATGTATTTATGTTTGAATTGGCTACCTCAAGAGAATCTATTTATTAAAATGATATCATCTGCCCCTGCAATAAAATGATGTTACCAAACAAAAATTTATAATAAAAAATTGTCTACTGTAGGCTACCAAATAGTTTTACTATGGACAAATCTATTTCTTAATTATTTTTTTCACAAATCTATTTCGACTAGATTTGTTTGAAATAGACAAGATCTACCAAGCAAGCCCTAAGTCAAAATAAACTCTATTTTTTAAACTTGCCAAAGGCTAGCCTAAGATAGGTTGGGTTGCAAAAGGTATATGATTAGATTATAGGGAGGCTGCTATATAAAAATAAAAAAAAGTTTGACGGTTGGGCTAAATAGTCACAAGTGGCCAAATCATGGCCTATCTTTCATGCATCTATACAGACACTTCTTTTCCCTTGTCAATGCAGTATTGGAGATTGTCATGGGTAATACAGCTTTAGCTTGTCGGCATTGGTGGGCTTCATAAGTAGAGATCCATCTAAGTGGGCGAGTCTTAGCATGTCCGAGGAGTACCTCTTTGACAACATTAGGACCTTCCCAATTTGGTTTGAACTTCTCACTCGGGTCAATTTGATGAGTTCGTATATATCTCAGCACTACCCCTTCATTAAATGCCTTGGCCACACCTTTTTAGCAAGTGCTCGAGTAACCCACTGTTGGTAAGCTAACGAAGAGGATAAGAAAGTTCCAACGACCCAAATTAACAAAACAATGGAAGCTTACACAGCCCAAAAGTTCCCTGCAGACACTCATGGGTCAGGATAAATGAGAAAATAGCAGAATCTTCCAGTACTGCAAAGGTAATATAGCATAGCCACTCCCATAGTAATTTATATATAATCTCCATTTTCCATCTCACTTCACTAAGCAGATCTTTATAACTGAGGCTCCACCTATACGGTGCAGGGCCACTATGGCATCCCCAGGCTTGCATAAGCCCCTCTTTGTTGCTGACTTGAGGGCAGCTTCCAGGATCACCTCTGTAGACTCTGAATCCGTGGCCTTGGCGGATCCTTCTGCTAAAAGCGGGATCAGGCCCCTGTATATCAGGCTGTGCCTTGCCGGGGTTTCATCACTGCAGGTCCAGTCAAACGAATCTGTTGTCAAAACTGGGACCACCACAGAAAGAATCGGGACAGCTGGCCGGTACTTGGCAACCAGCTTGGCTGTGGTCCCACCACGCGTCAACACAACAATGAGTGTCGCTTTGGCCTTGTAAGCTGTTCGGACAGCCGATGAGGCAAGGCTCTCCAGTGGGCTCATTGGCAGTGGGGTTGACCTGATCCTCTCCTTAAAGATGGCCCCATAGTCGAGGGAGGACTCTGCCTCAATACAGATACGAGCCATGATCTTCACGGCAAGCTCCGGGTAAGCTCCAGCCGCGCTCTCACCACTGAGCATGACACAGTCAGTGCCGTCGAGGACAGCATTAGCTACGTCAGTGGCCTCGGCACGGGTGGGACGGGGTGATTTGATCATGGACTCGAGCATCTGGGTGGCAGTCACCACGGGCTTGCCTACATGGTTGCACTTGTAGATCATCATCTTCTGGGCAAGGAAGATCTTCTCAACCGGAATCTCCATCCCTAGATCACCACGGGCAACCATGAATGAATCCGTCTCACGCAGGATATCATCGAAGTTTATCACCCCCTCCTGGTTCTCAACCTTCAAAATTCCAACAATCAAATTAAGTTATTCGACGATGAACAAAGAGTGGAGACCTTTAAAAGAACTATGTGACCAGACTTTTTTGGTGGGGTGGATTGCGGGCCTTCATCACCTCCTTGGGGATCTAGTCCTGACCCGAAGGGTTGGGGACACCCCTATATGAGAACAGAAATTCTGCACAAAGGAAAAGCTATCTCAAAGGAGGTACAGCCAAGCCATTTAATGGGAGGGGAAAATCAATCCAAATTGATGATCCTAACCATCAGACTCACGGACCTCTTACTGGGCCTTTTGGCAATTTTCTTTCTTTGAAATTTTGGCTGTCCAGAATCATCTGAACGGGCTATTTACCACGTAGATGTCTATGCAAGTTCCATTGGACGGTTACAGTCGACACCCTTTGTGTGGGTGGTAGACCATCCTTACCCGACGATGGATAGACCCCTTGGATTTTCTTTTTGAAGTACTGTACAATCACAAATTATCAGGAATTCACATACCTTTGACATCAATTGTATATGCTTGGCATGGAACCCAAGAACCTGACGAACATTGACAAGATCTGAGCCCTTGCGCACAAACGAGAGAGCAATCATATCTATCTTGTTGGGAACACCCCATTCCAAAATGTCTTCCTTATCCTTCTCTGTTAGTGTTGGAAGATCCACCACAACACCAGGGAGATTGACATTCTTTCTCTCACCTAGAGTAGCAGTGTTTTCACAACGGCATCTCACGGTTCCAGCAGCTGGGTCACAAGACAAGACAGTGAGGGTGATGGTGCCATCTGCACATAGGATGGTATTTCCGGGCTTCAAGTCCACAGCAAGTTTTTTGTAGCTCATAGATATCATCTCCTCATCCCCTTTTATGCTGTAATCGGTAGTTACTGTGATCTCCTGACCCTCCTTAAGTTGGATAGCTTTTTCACCCTTTAAGAAGCCAGTTCGGATCTCAGGTCCCTGAAACAAAAAAAAAAAAAAAGAGGAAGTGAGGTGTAAGAAAACAGTTTTTGAACTAAAATTCCAAGGAATAGCAAGGACTTCCATGCAGACTAAATTTATGGATGGAGGGTAAGTGATGTTAGAATCACCAGTGCTAAAAAGGATGAAAAAAGATTGTACAAAATATTATGCTCAGGATTTAATTGCAGTAGTTATGCAGAGGGTAGAGAAAGCATAAGGTGTCATCCTCATAAAACAAAAAGATGTTAAAAATGGAGCTGATTTGTAGTAGCTAAGTTGTTTCAAAGACTTTTCAAGACTAGAAATATGACAAAAGGTGTCTGTACCATGAGATGGAGCTGGGAAGTTACGGGAGTAAACAACGGCACAAAGAAAAGTAACTAGGGAACCAATAAAAATTTATTTGAATACATGCCTAGGAGACCACTATTGAAGCTGTCTTCATATTTGAACAATTCAAATTGATGAAGGAAGTTTAAAGAGAAGACTTCTCAAACAAGAAAAGCAAATGGAGAGTTCCTAAAGTGTTGTGATGGAAAAGGAAAGGATTTTTCGAGCTAACACAATGTTATCATTAAAGTAAGAGGGAGCTGTAATTGGTGGTGAATATTGTTCATAGCAGCGGTTTACATTAAGGGTCAACAATATGTCCATAGCTTTTCACAACGATTATGGTTGAATCGATAGGTCATATTCAATAGGAGGTTCCTTGGTGTATGTTATTTGCAGTTGTATTTGTTTAAGAGACTAGAGATGAGGTAAATGCAAAACCTGAAATATGAAATTAAGTTTGGATTCTAATATAAGTCTGACAAAGAGAACTACAGAATGCAACATTAGTAAGAACATGAATAGAATGAGTATATAAATGAGAGAAATGTATGAGTAAAGGAAATAAAGAGTTTCCCAAAAGCAACAAAAACCAATATTAAGCCAATTAGGAAAATATGACTCCAGTTGTACACAAAATTAGCTCTCCTAGTACCAGATAGCTCCTCGAGTATGGAGTTCCAACTATATAGTGACCATCCAATATCACTACATAACTTCAAAGGAAGTTCTCTGAAGCTTCAAAAATTCTACAGTTCATTTCTTTCCAAATGACCCAACAAATCGTGAAAGTCAATATCTTCCAAGGAATCCTCCCCCATCACCAAAATGATCATTTGGGCAGCCAAGAAAAACCTCCCTAACTTCTTTCTTCTGAGTCTATGATGTGCCAAATTCATAGAGCCCAAGCAACAGTGGATTAGAAGATCATTTACATCCTCTTCACTAGGTGTGAACATGTTATACCTGTTTGGGATCACCACTTGAGGATCTCGTCTAGATGCCGACTATATGAATGATTTTACTTTTGTGGCAACTTATGCTCTATAAGTTTTGCCAAACTGAGGGATTCTGACCAGGATATCTTCTTGCTCTGCAAGAAGACCACTGTAGAAAGTTTTAACTGAAAAAACACTTGCAAATCTCCTTTCCAGAATTGGTGTCTTCTCTGGATTAATTTGGGATCCATTCAACCTAGAGAGGAGGAGGCACTCTTCTATCTCCCTGTCCATGAGATTTCTTTTGAAGAAAGGATTCCAAATGATTTCCCTATTTATACACTCAAAGTAGTTTCCGCCACAGGTCTATGTTTAAGGAACTTGTCTGTAGACATTGGAGCATAGTCACCTAAACAGAAAATCCCACAACAGCAATCCAAAAATCGAATTCTACCGCCTCTCCTCACTGTGTAACTTCTGCTCCAATTATTGATCTTGGTTATGCATAACCTCCTTCCCATCTTATTCTATAAGATCAAGCAAGTGACGTGCTGTTTATCCCACCTGCTGGCAATTCCAAAGTTGGTTCCAATGACCCTTCTCCACTATCCTCTTTGCTATACCACCCCAGCCAGTTTCATAGGAGAGCCTTATTCATAGTTCATACATCATAGCTATTGAACCCCAGGCCACCACTCTTGGGTGACGAAAAACAAGGAGTTGATTTAAGGACTCCGAGGAGAAGACTTTTTCTGGAAAAAACTTTAAATGAAACATTTTAGCTTT
The DNA here is from genome assembly GCA_015143295.1 of Tetracentron sinense. NCBI lineage: Eukaryota > Viridiplantae > Streptophyta > Magnoliopsida > Trochodendrales > Trochodendraceae > Tetracentron > Tetracentron sinense. Next base: position 2,325,518 of record CM026574.1, on the reverse strand, counting down.
TATGCTTAAATTTAAGTTCATTTAATATGAGATAATAGTATGTTTAATGTTTATAGCGGATCGAATTCTTATTCTTTTGAATAAAATATAATCTTGAATCGCCAGCCAGTCAATAGTATGTTTAATGTTTATAGGTAATCCCACACCAGATAATATGTTTAATGTTTATAGGTAATCCATATTAGGTGTAATTTCCATAGGTTATGTATCTCCAGCCAATCAATCGATTGATTGGCCAAATATTTTCTATTTAAAAAAAATTAAAGTTATTTTTATTAATTAGTTAATTTTAATTATATGTAAATATTTGAATAAGTTATCTCTCTAATTAATAATCATAAAATTAATATTTAATACGAAATCACTAAATAATTAAACTACAAAAAATATGGTTTATTTTTTGTAAGTTAATTAACTTTGTCTACCAAAATTATTAACAAAAAAAACTATTTACAATTTGAAATTGATTTTTTTTTAAATAGCTTAATTAGATGTAGCACATCTTACTTATAAAGTGCATGGCTTTTAAATATTATAAAGTTATTATATTTTATTTATTTATTTATTTATAAATCAGGTTAATTAGAACATACTTTAATGCACACTAACATAGACATATAGGCATGTTAGAAAGTAATTGATTTATTGTCTAATATTATTCTGATTTCTATTTTACATTTCTTTAAGCGTCATTGTTAGGATGTCAAGGAGGAGACCTGACATCCAGTGGCAATAGGAGGTGTCATACCGACTCCTCCCCACAAAGCTGCTTAAAGTGTTTACAAAACTCCCAAAACCAGCTAGTTTAATCAGTCACTCCTCTCAAATCGTTAAAAGTATCAACATGGTTCAAAATATCAATATTGAGTGTCGTATCAGTAAGGCCAAAACATGATATATATCGGACCATATCAAATGGATACAATGGTAAAATCAGGATACGCTAAGATACGCTTGAATAAGGAAGAAAAAAAATTGAATACCGAAATTTCCAATGCGTATCCTTAATCTATGATCCCGAAGACCTAGAGGGGGGTGAATAGGTCTATACTAGGGATTTCTACCTTTTTTAATTTTAGCAATTGTATAGGCGGAATATAAACAAACAATTGCAAGCAAACCACAACACAGGAGATTTTTACATGGAAACTCTTTCAGGAAAAACCGCGGAACCTTGTCCAGTCAAAAAGATATCACTTTGACAAAGTTAACAGAAACTTACAAGACTCGAACTAAACTCCATCGGACTCGACACTACGATCCTTCAGTACTCAGTGCTCCCGCCTCAATAAGTCACCACGTACGCACAAGTCCCGTGATCAACTGTAGCAGTTTGAACTTCTCTTAGGTTTTCCAAAAACAGTGATCCTCCGCAAAGGACTCAATTCGTCAGTAACGGCGTCGGCTCTTCGCTAACCACACACTCTCTCGAGTGCTGAGGGTATTGAATCTGGTTTGCAATAACAAACTCTAGAGGGATCTTATAACGGAAGAACATCCAGTGCAAGTCGATGATAATCGATAATGAAGCTTGCAACACTAGAGGGAGAGCAATAGAGGAGGAGCAATGGCCAATGGGTATCATCCAACCATGAAGGGAGAACCCTAGATAAGCTTGAAAAGCCACCACTCTATTCTCTAACAATATATAAAAACCCTAATCACGGATTAGGAAAAGGTTATATTTATAGAGCAACCAAAAATAAAGTTTACAAATTCGGAATCTACTATTCCTACGCAACTCGGTCGACAAAAAGCTGAGTGGGTTGACCGAGATGTGGTCGGTCAACTGAGCTAAAAACCACTCTATGGAATTTAAGCCATACAAAATTCCACACACTCAGAAACCGAGATAGGGGTCGGTCGACCGGATTGCCTAATTTCCTGAGATTTGGAAATCCGACTTTGCAAAACAAGTTACTCTGTATCTGGTCACCTAGGGGCAAAACACATGGTCCAAGTCAATTCCTCCTAGGTATAAACTAAGTATCTAAGTCTCACTTACCATCCTAATACAAGAGCGAAGCTTGATTGCATTTTCTTCAGTCTTCATCTTCACTAGACATGAGTAGAGAGGCAAGGACTAATACATACTAGACACTGTTTTGGACTCGGAATTTAGCTAACACAAATTTCGACTTCACAAATACCTTGAATAAAACTTTTTTAAATACAAATATAAGCTTAAAAAAACTAAATAAAGGTCTCCAACTATATTTATGACCGTATATATGAAAGTTAAGAATTTTATTGGTTAAGAAAAGGTGAGCCCGTTGATAAACAGGTATGAAAATACAAATCATAGTGACATAGCCAAATATAGGAAATACAATCTAGGTATTAAAACCTTACATTCAATTAGTTAAAAACGAATGTATTGAATTACAACAAAAAATTATAAGCTTAAATGTGTCTTTTTATGTTGAACTATAACATTGTTAGTTGAATTTTGACCCTGCACAACAAAATATTTTGATGACTAGAATATGACTGTTTTTGCTGGACTTTTGAGTTACGGTAATGTTTTGATATAGTAGAATTTATGAAATTTTAATATTTTAGAAATACCTTACTATTTGAAAGTTGAAATTTTGACCTAATCCATAAAATGCGCTAAAAAGAGGATTTTGTTACTGAACTAGAAAATTGAATTTTTATTCTTCAAGAATTTGGATCGAGGATAATTTTTATTGAATTCAACTGGGGGTATAACCTTATTTACGTATAAATTTCTTAAATAAATAGAAATAAAATTTGAAACTATTTACTTATGTAACGTATCAAGTGTGGGCTATGGATCCTAATGTAAATGGAAGGAGATAAAAAAAAAAAAACATTAAAAAGAAACATCCCCATACCGGCCGTATCGGACTCATATCGATCTTGTATTGGCTCGATACGCCCGATACGAGGTCGATACGGGGGATTTTTTCCAATTTACCAGTGTACGGGGTAGCTGCAAATCTGATACGTATCGGCCATTTGGCCCATATTGGCTGATACATAGCAGAATTTTAAACTATGAATACCAATGAAGGGAACGACAGCTCTAAGGCCTTTGCAAACAACCTACAAAGACGTACATAGAAGATGAACAAAATAAATATATGAAGGGAATGAGAGTTGTAGGGCCCTTGCATACTACTGCCAAGGAGGTATGCAGATAATTAAAAAAATTGAACAGCACAAGTGCTTAGGGAATGCACTCTGCCTTGAGAATGTTGTCCTCATTAATATTTATGGAATTACTTTTTTATTGATATTAGCATTTATAGAAATGCTAAACCATAGGTGAAATCTGGAAATGAAAAACTTTCCAATAATTGCAAAAAATCACCTTACAAAACCATAGGTAAAATATTAAAACTAACTTTACAACATTGGTTACAACAATGTATTGACAACAATATATTGATATCAATCTTATCCCTATGTATCTACCAATAAGTCAGAATATTTCTGTCGATTTTGTGCAAGTTAAAGGCTATACAAGGGTGAGAAGAAGGACAAAAAGACATGGATGGAAGTACTGAGGAAATATTTGATAACACGCCATTTTACCAAAGTTATAGCTTTTTTTGATCGGTAGATTCAATTTTATTAAAACAAACAGAAGATTCACAAAAAATGAACCTCCAAGAGACAATACAAAGACTACTCTAAAACAAAGAAGCTAAACAAAAGCTCCTCCCCAAACAAGATTACGATATGACCGCATCGAACCCTATTTCCACCAAGTCAAACTTGGCGGAGACCCAATCCAGCAACAGAGCGCGTGATCGCGAACACACTCTCTCCAAAGACAACGCAGCATTCTCAAACACCCTCCGGTTTCACTCTTCCCACAAAGACCACAAGACCACCCCAGGGAGGAAGGTCCAAACCAGAGCCACCGGACTATCAAGCGTAACTGAGAGCCACCTGGAAAGCATGTCCTGAAAAGATAAGGGAAACACCCACGCCACTCCCAACTGCGACAAAAAATACCACCAAAGCTTCCTAGTAAAAGGGCAATGAAGCAATAAATGGTCGACCGATTCCTCCGCCACTAAGCACAAACAACACTGATTAGGAAGACTCCAACCTCGCTTCTTTAGATTATCCAAAGTGAGGATCTTGTCCAGAAAAGTTGACCAAAGAAAAACCGATACCTTCGAAGGCAACCCATAGAACCAAACCAGCTTACGCGGGAACTCCTCAAGACCACCCGGATAAGCCACCTGCAAATACTCCTTCACAGAAAACCACCCACTAGAATTATAGGCCCAAACCCGGCGATCCCTAACTGACTCCTCCAACTTCACCGACTCAAGTAGGGATAACAAAATAGCAAAATCGCTGACTTCTCAATCATTAAGAGGGCGGCTAAAGAGAGGTGCCAGACCACTACCCCCGCTCTCCTAGAGTACATATCTGCTACTGACGCCGATTTAACTGAGGCAAGTAAGAAAAAAGTCCTGAACCGTTGTTCCAGAGGACAAGACCCGCACCAATGATCGGACCAAAATTTAATGAACGTCCCATCTCCTAACACCAGGTGCGTAAATTTAACGAACGTGGCCCAACCCGCTACAATACCTTTCCAAAGGCCCACTCCATGGGGGCCCCTAGGGAGCCTAGGCTTTCAATGGTCTCTACAACCATGCCGGGCCACAATCACTCTCCACCACAAACTATCTTCTTCTTCCCCAAAACGCCATAGCCACTTACCCAAAAGCGCCTCGTTAACTGCCTTCAAAGGCCAAATATTGAGCCCCCTCTCTCTTTAGGCCTACAAACCTACTTCCATTTCACCAAATGAAGCTTCTTAGTCACCACCTTCTCGTTCCACAAAAAATCCCTTTGCATCCTTTCCAGCTTAGATGCAATGGAAGCCGGAAGTCTAAAAAGGGAGAGAAAGTAGGTCGGAAGACTGCAAAGAACATGCTTCAATAAAGTGAGCCTACCACCTTTAGAAAGCAACGACGCTTTCCACCCCGACAAACGCCTCTGAAATCGTTCAACTATCGGAACCCAAACCGACTTCGCTTTGAACGGAGCACCCAAAGGGAGGCCCAAATACTTAGTAGGGAGAGAACCGGTCTTGCAGCCGAGGCAATTCGCCAACACCTCCAAATTAGGCACCTGCCCAACTGCAAAAAGCACACTTTTCCAAAGTTATAGCTTTTAATAAAATGGAATGGCTGAGTCGACTAATGTTTTTGATCCCCAAGTAATTGGGATAAGGATTTGATGATTATGATTGTTAATCTTGTCGATATTGTGCAAAGAATTCTTTAATCCTTTTTTGGCATCTTGTACATGCACGAATTTTCACAAATAACTAGTAAGAAATCCATGCGATGCACGGAAATGTGAAAGAAAAATGTATGACAATATTAAAAGACGGATGGAGGGGTATTTTAATCTTGTTGAATAAAGAAGTGGTGGAAGTATCAAATGAGAAGAAAGGGGGCTGTTCATTATCGCTCCATTGTCATTTCATTAATGCTGATTTCTGATGGGTCCCTTTTGGGGTATAAGGCCCACTGTTCCAGTGAGCAGAAACATTTCTGGTTGAAGCTTGATAACATCAGCTCAAGATGGGGAGCTCATTGGTACATTGGGGGTGACTTCAACTACGTGTGCTACGTGCATAAGAAGTCAAGAGGGGGCACAGTCAATCAAATATGAGAGGTTGTGAGGATTTCATTTTCACGTAGGGCCTACGTGAATTTCCCCTCAAGGTGCTACATTCATATGGTGTAATTTCCAAATCCCCTATCCCTTTGTAGTTTGATCGCTTTTTTGCGTGTCCTCGATGGAAGGATAATTCCTTGATGCCTTGCTTCTGGCTCTCCCCAAGCCGATATATGATCCCGTTTCACTATTGTTAGACCTAGACAACAAGCGCGGTGAGCTAAAACCGTTCAAATTTGAGAATATGTGGCTTCAATATCCGGATTTATTGTCTGTGGTAGAAGAGGTTTGTGCAAATTTGAATTTTTTGGGGGGGTTTCGCGAGCACCAGTTTTGGGCTCATATTGAAGGTAGATAAGCAAAAATTCAAGGTGTAGAACAAAGAAGTATTTGTGATCATTTCTGAAAGGAAGAAAAATAATCCTAGGGGAATTGAACTCTTGGATTTGAAAAAGGAGCTATCCAATCTTTCTTTAAGCGAATCTAAAGAGAGACATTCTGAAAAAGGAGTTTCAACACATTTTAAAATTTGAAGAAATTAATTAAAATGGTGTTAGATGGCTGAAGAGGGGGGCAGTAACACAAGTTATTTCCACAAGATGGCTAATATCTGTCGGATAGTGAAGAGAACCAAGAGATTATAGACAAGAGAGTACCGGTAGGACAAATAAGACGATTTGGGAGTCCAATGGCAGCCTTTTAACCCAATGTATAAAGAAGATCAATCTTATAGGCCTCTGTTGGATGGGTTTGTCCTTTGAGAGTATCAATAAGGAGATGCATAGTCAATTGGAAAGATCATTCTCAGAATTGGAGATATTGTCCGTTATCAAAGGAATGAAGGGTGATAAAGCCTCAGGGCCGAATGGTTTTTCAATAGAGTTCTATACGAAATTGATAAAAAAAAAAAAAATAGAGTTCTATACGAAGCGTTAGCAAATTATCAGTCAAGATTTGGTGAAAGTCTTTCACGAGTTCTTTCACTAAACACTTTTGATTTGACAGTTTTAAATTATTCCTACATTGTTCTCATTCCTAAGGTGTCTGGGACCCTAGACATTAGGGATTTTAAAACCTATCAGCCTCCTTGGGAGTGTGTATAAGCTTTTATCCAAAGTGTTGACACTTGACAGCTAGGCCGATTCTAGTCATTGGTCATGTTATATCCCCGTAGCAAGGCGCCTTTGTGGGTGGTAGGAAAATTCTGGATGGGATCCTAATTTTTAATAAATGTGTGAATGAGAGGTTAAAGCGAGGTGAGCTGGAAATTATTTGCAAGATAGACATGGAAAAGGTCTATGATCGTATGAGCTGGGATTTTCTAGATTATATCATACAACATATGGGTTTTGGGATTATGTGGCACACTTGGATGAGATGTTGCCACTCTTCACCTTCATTCTCAGTGCTTATCAATGGCTCGCCTTTTGGCTTCTTTCAAAGTTCAAGGGGCTTGTGCTAGGGTGACCATTATCTCCCCTGCTATTTATCATGGTCACTAAGGCCCTCAATAAGATTATTTAGAGGACCTCGGTGTAGGAAGGATTCGCAATAGGTAGCCCACTCGCGATGATATCCATCTGCAATTTACTGCTGACACCTTGCTATTTGATGGGGCTTTAGCTAGGCAATTAGCTCTATCAAATGTTTCGATGCAGCATTCAGACTGAGAATATCTTTTCATAAAAGCCAAATTTTAATTATGGAGGAGGTCCCTAACCTTGAAGGCTCAATGCATGGGTTGCAAGACCAGGTCGTTTCTAACTAGATACTTTTTTTAGGAAAGAAGAGTTGGGGTTTAGGTAGAGCCCGACCAGATAAATAAATATATAATAGAAGAAAAAAGGAATACAGAGAAAAATTAGGGAGGATAAAAGAAAGAGAACAAAGGGCCACCCCGAAGGGGAAATGGAAGACCCACCAAGGGCAGCCACACTCAAATACTCATCTACAAGGCACATTGCCCAGACCCATCCAACCCCAAGAAACTCACAGAACCTCGACCCCAAGGAAAAGCCACATTCTAACTAGATACTTGGGGTTGCCTTTGGGGGCTCCGCTCAAAGTGAAGTCAGTTTGGGAGACAATTATGAAGAGATTCAATAAGAGATTAAGAGGGGTGGAAATCCTCTCATCTCTCGAAAGGTGGGATACTCACTCTTCTGACAAGTACTCTTTGTAGTCTTCCAAAATCCAACCTATTACCTTCCTTTTTTCCACATACCAATATTAATTGCTTCTCAGTTGGAAAGTCTCCAAATAATGTTTTGTGGAATGAGAAGGTAGTATCAACAAAAACCATCTTGTGAAGTGAAATTAGGTTTGTCGGCCAAAAGAGGGAGGGGTCTCAATGTGTGGCCAATTAGGGCCGTTTGTAATGACCCAAGTTTTTTTATTTTTTTTGGTTCATGATAATCAATGCATTATACGCGAACCGTATAAAAGAATGGTAGTAATAAAAGTATGCAAATATAGATAATATGGGTATAATATAAAACTTATTACAGGGCTTAATATATATATATATATAGTAGCCCATTAGGGTCTGTGTCTTTATGGGCCTTACAAAATACAAACCCATAAGGGTCTATGTTTTGTGGGCCTTTCCTAAACAAACCCATAAGAGTCTATTTTTGTGGGCCTTTCCTAAGCAAGTCCATTAGGGACTAAACCTTTGTGGGCCTTACCTAAGTAAGCCCATACTACATGAGTGACACAAAAGATAGCACATAGGATAGCTACATGAGTGACACATACCAAAATCATTATTTAACATTCACATTGTAGTTTTGATGCTTATTTGTGAATTTTTTCTTTTTTCATATATAGAGAGATTTTAGAACTTGTTAGTTGTTTGTAGCATTTGCACTAAAAAATGTGTTTATTTTAATTTTTTTGTTAAAGTCTTGGCAAAAGGTAATTTTATACATATATTTTATATTTTTAGACGAATTTTTAACAAATTATTGACTCTTGACCCGTATTATACTCGAATTATTCTCGTACCGCACTATTGGCATCCTGCATTTTTTCTGCCGACTTTTTGAATGAATTATTAAATTACTATTTTGGATTATACACAAATAATTCTTGTGCCAATTTTTTGTCTTGCGCTGAATTATTAACTATGGGCACGGCACAACACTCATTGGAACGTGCCTATACCGTGTCATGGTGACGTCGGCATTATGGTTAGGCACGTGGCACTTCAAGCATGCCGTGCCATTTAATATATATATATATATATAGCTAGAAACTTTTTGTCGAGTTGTCTAGCCTTTTCGGCAACATGGACAAAAACTTATTAGGATAGTAGCGACACCAATGGCGATCAATAGGTATGTCTCTCTCCCTCTCTCTTGTTATCTCCTCTCTATTCTTTATATTAGTATTTTCTTATAACTTTGGTTTCTAATTTTAAAAAATTGGGGACAGGTGGTCCACTCTCTCTCTATTTTTATTATTTTCTCTATTTTTTTAGTTATAATATATAAAATAAGTGTTAAAGTGTATAGAGAATGCTTGAAGAAGCCAAAAAGCAAATGGTGGTGAAAAAATTGAGTGTCAAATCAAAGTTTTGAGCTATCAAGGTTTTAAATAATGGTTTCGTTTTGTGTAACGGGTCTGACCGAAACCTTTAGGTAATAATGTAACGTAACAGTTTAATCTGTTACAACCGGAACCCCTCGCCCTCATTTAAAAAATATAAAATTAAAGAAAATATGTTTAAATATAATATTAAAAAATTTTAAAATTACATATTATCCCTGAAAATGTCAATGCATCATTTTCACACATTATGAGATAAAAATGTAAATGTACAACCCAAATCATCATAGATTCATTGATTTCATTTAAAATCTATGAATCTATGTTCTAAACTTATTAATATGCATTAACTAAGAAACAAAGATTGAAAAAGTTAAAATAATCTTAGCCCAATCAAAAAGTCCCAAACGGTTTTTTTTTTTCCTAAAGTGAGTTGTAAAGATTCAAATTGTTGGTTAATGGCGGAGGTCATGTTTGACTTGAGAGGGAAAAGAAATTGAATTTTGAAAGAAGTGAAATAAAATGAATTTCTTAAACTCATGGTATATAATATATTATCAAACGTTTTGTAACGGTCATTAAGTAACGTAATTTGGCTCATATCAGGTCAGGTATTACCAAAATCTTTACGTAACGGTCGTTTCGTAATAGTTTTAGCGAGATTTATTATTATGTGAGCCAACAAAGTTCTTGAATAATTTCCGAACTATTCATTTTTTAAGGTATACAGTTTAAAATGCCTTTTTTTTACGAACTGACAAATAATTCTCAAACTAACGAATTATTCGCGAATAATTCTCGAACTGACGAATTATTACAAACTTATGCCGAACTTATTCCGACTAGATATTTCTCACAAATTATTCGTTTAGCCTGATTCGGAATTCTAAAATAAGAATGAGGGCAAAATGTATTTTGAAATTAGCAATAGAGTTATTACCAATAACCCGAGACTTATTTCACGTTGAGAAATCTCCATTTTACTAAAGTCACCAATTGATAGAATCATGATAAAACTCTATTCAAATAGGTTTTTTCAGGGTTTTGATTACATTTTATTGAATTGAGAGAAAACGATGATTTTGAACACTGGTTAGTCGACTGAATTTCGATCGAACTGGAGAAATATATGAGTTGTGCTTTTTATCCTAAGCTAATTCTATATTTTACTAAATAACTATGTTATGCCAAATAAATACACTCATAAATTGCTTTCTGATTTTGTCTATTCAGATTCTTATTTTTCTCATTTCTATACAGTTCTGAATTGCTTATATAATCTGATTTACATATACAAACATGTAATCTACATTATTCTTTTTTTGTAAGTTACATAAAACTTTCTTAAGCCTTATGTAATTTTTCATGAGTTCGTTAGTTTACATAATGCTTGTTTTTTAGGCATTGGGATAAATGTCTAAAATAGTAAGAGATGTCAATAGATCCAGTTTGGTAGATGGTAAACCATTCCTATTTTTTATAATTGTTTAATAATTTTCTTTTTCCGAACTTATCCCGAATTTGTCAAGTTTTGCACCTTTTTTTTATTTTATTTTAACCCACGCCACATAATTTCTGAACCCGAACTTTGGTTGTTATCAATATTGCTCACAGCTCGTGCAACATCATGGAACCAAGCACATTAGATGTCAACGACACTATATCAATGAAAAATGAAAGTGTGGACAAATATGTCCTCCATTTGTCAAGATTGGTGATTAGTTAGCCAACATCTTGACCAAGAAAGTTAGTAGTACTCAATTCTATGGTCTTTTAAGCAAGCCGGGCATGATGGACATAAATGAACCAATTTGATCTGGAATGTTGAAATGTAAGTGTTTGTCACATGTCACTTTTATGTTACCAGTGTCGCTGTAATTTGTCCGATGTTGCTATCATGTTTGTCTTTTCTTCTATGTATAATTAGGCCTATCAAAACAGCCCGCCTCGAAGGGTACCCGGCCCGCCCAAACCCGTTCAAGCCCGGCACTTCCCCAGCCCTTGGGCCAGGCCCAAAAATTAAAAGCCCGTGTATTGTTGGGCCAGGCTAGGGCACCCCCCTGCCCGGCCCTTTGTAGCCCGGCCCTTGTCCATACTTGCTACACTATATCTAATGTTTATAAACCTACATATATAACTACAAAGTATAATATATATATATATATATATATAATATTCTTGAAATAACAAAAATGTCGCTTTCAAACAGTTTATTATTAGGGTTCTATGGGTAATTTCACAAACTCACCATTATAAAAACCCTCCATACCTAACCCTAACCCTAACCCTATCTCTATCCGAATCTCTAATACCTCACGCGTATCGCCTCTCAAGTCTCATTGTCTCAGGATTTCAACCTCTCTCACATGTCACATGCAGAATCATCTTTTCTCTCTCTCTCTCTCTCTCAAAATCTCACTCACTCTCAACTCTCTGTGCTGCTACTGTTAGCCCTAGTGCTCATGCTCGTACTCTTTTCTCAACTTTCAAGCACCTCAAACCTCAGTCTCAAGTCTCAAACTCCCTGCTCAGAGGGGAGGATCACGGCCACCACTCACGGTCACGACCACTACTCACTGTCACGGTTACGGTCTGAGTATTGATTTTCTATACTAGAAACCCTAATTCCGATTTTTTAGTATTGATTTTCTATTTTAAAACTACTTAAAACCCTAGCCCCTTAATAGTTAATACCCTAACCCCTTAGTAGTTCATACTGTTATTTGTTTCTAAGACCCTAATTTCCAAACCCTAAACCCTTGATATATTTTTTAAATTTCTGATTTTCCTCTCTGAATTTGTAATACTTGTTAGCCTAAAAGTTACAACCTTAGGTACCCTTAATAATTTTGAAAATTACACAATAATGAAATGATCATTTGTGTTACCAATGTCTCCCTTAAGTGTTTATGAAAAACAGTGTACAAGAGCATTAGCCAACTATTCAAATCATAAAGCATGGAATTGTCATCTAAGTTAGAAAAAGAATCATTCAAGTAAAATTGAAGAAGCACAAAGCAATCAAAGTCAAAAAGAAGATACAATCATTCTTGAAGATCAAGTTGAAGTTCATGCCAAATTTCATAAGAAGATGAAATTTATCAAAGAAGATATCTTGGAAGATCTCAAAGTTGAAAACATCATGGAAGATTCAAGATCAAGTTTGAAGACTCTCAAGAAGACTTATAGTTTAGTTTTTATTCCTTGAGAGTGCCTAGGACTTGTGTAAAAAGTCTTCAAAAGTTGGATGCTGGAAAAGCTCACGAACTTAGATTGACCATAGGTCGACCAAATTGAAAATTATTCAAAGGATAAAAATATGGTAATTATCTTAATAAAAATAAGGTAGAAGACCTATGAATTTATTCCCATCATTAAGGTCAAGAAAAGAAGATTTTCTGCTAAAAATCATTCATCCAATCAACTAGATGAAGGCTATGATTTTATTCCGGCCACTGTGTCCATCCAGTCAACCAGATCACCATCTAGTCGACTAGATGCTTCGGGATGAACATTAAATGGACAGTAACGACTATTTTTTTAAACGGCTATTTTGCATTAAATACTACTCCAACGGTCATAAATCTTTTTGAGCTATAAATTGAGTTCATTTATGAACTAGAAACAACTCTTGAATCATTATTCATCAAAGCATTAATTCTCATCAATTCTCATCAACCTTAATCGATTCATTCTATTGAGAAAAACCTAAAAATCTCATATTTTTCTTTTTTGAGCTATTCAGCTCCAATCTTTGAAAGATTTTTAGAGTGATTTAAGTCAATCTTATTCAGCTTATATCAGGAGCCAATTTCTAGATTGAAATCCATTTCATACAATTTGTATTGAAGAAATCAAGAATCGTGGATTCTTGTCCTTGAAGTAGGGAGCTTTGTAAAAGTCAAGAGATGATTGTTTTCTTGCATTGTTAAGGTCTGATCTTCACCTGGAAGAAGATTGTAAAGGTTTGGTCTTCACCCGTAAGAAGATCGTGAGATAGTGTATCGTGGTGAATCCTTGAGCAGGAAAGCTTCAGGCGAGGACGTAGGCAGGAGTGCCGAACCTCGAAAACAATTCCTTGTGTTTACTCTTATCTTTTATTTATTATTGCATTAATTAAGAATTGGTAGTTTCCATTCCTTTAATTAATTAGTTTAACTTAAATTCCGCAAAAAGGGATTAAGAAGAAATTTAAATTTTCCAAGACCTTATTCACCCCCCCCCCCCCCTCTCTAGGGTCGAATACTTGGACAACAATACTATTTGGGATAACATCCTACTCAAGGCTTCAGAAACGATGATAAATAGGAAAGGGGAAAGAGGATCCCCCTGCCTTAAACCCCTAGAACTTTGGAAGTAACTCATCGGGCTACCATTAAGTAGGATGGAGAACGACACCGATGAGATGCACAACTGCATCCAATGACGCCATCTAGGACCAAAGCCCATTCTTTTTAACACATACCCCCAAAAACTCCCAATTGACATGATCATAGGTTTTCTCCATGTCCACTTTGCATACAATGCCCGGAATCTTAGATCTAATTATGTCATCAATGCATTCGTTTGCTATTAGGATACCATCAAGAATTTGACGACCGCCTACAAAAGCCCCTTATTGAGGGGAAATGATATGACTCGTCACTCTCCTAAGTCTAGCTATTAGTACCTTAGATAGAATTTTATAAGTAATGCACACTAAACTAATGGGGCGAAAGTCAGTGATATCCTCTGCTCCCTTCTTCTTGGGTATCAGTGTTACAAAAGTGTTGTTGATCACCCTATCAAATCGCCCAACCTCATGCATCTCGTGCATCACAGCCATGACATGCATCACAGCCATGACATCCTTCCCAATTATATCCCAACCAATGTTTTAAAAAGCATGTGAGGCTTACGCCTCGAGGCTCGCCTCGGGGCGAGGCTTAAGGAATACGCCTTGAGGCTCAACCATGAGGCTTAAACAGTTAAACTCCATGAGTCTCATATGAGGCACACACCTCACGCCTTGAAGCTCGCTTGTCTATGACGTACATCTCATACATTAATTAAAATTAGGTTTCTAGCCACAACTCAGACTTAAATGTCATTTTAAAAAAAAAAATTATTACTTGTTTCAACTAATATAAAATAACGCTTATTTATTTCAAATAAGACATTGAAAATGATGATGAAGATAGGTTTCAACTAACACTTAATTTATTATGTTTAACGTATTTAAACTTTTAAAACTCTTTGAATCTAATTCACACTCTTTCCCTAGTAAACCTTGCAAAAATATGGAGCCACTGACCTACAATGTAGTTTATAACTTATTTGCAATTTTTTACTAAAATTCTAAATACACCACATGAATTGATAATTGAATATCATCGTCAATGTGTATGAACAAAAAAGTAAATCTAAATTTCAACACTTGCTTGCATTTCTTATCTTTTTTTAATAGTTAAATAATTTATATAGTTTCCCTAAGTGTACGTATGCTCCCACAAAACTCACACAATGTACATGAATACAAATACATTTATATATATAAATGTATACCTCTTTATATAATCTTTCATTAACTTTTTCAATCTTTATTGTGAAGCTTACGCTTCACGCCTCGAGGCTTACGCCTCACGCATCTTGATGTTAGCCTCAAGGTTACAACTCTAAGTACCCAAAATTGTTTTGATGATAACACAATAATGGAATGATCCTTTTGGTACTAATATTTCCATTTAGTAGGTGCAATTTCAAAGAAAAAGTCTATTAAGATCAAAATTCAAGATATGAAGAATTAAAGAGCTCAAATCAATCAAAGTCATCAAGGCAAAAGTCCAAGCACTAGTCAATTCTGGAGAAAAGCTTCAAGGACTCAAACCAAAGCATAAAGTCAAGTCAACTGAAGCTCCACAAGCTCCATACCCAAGATGATTTCAATGAAGACTAGTATAGATGTCAAGAACCTTGTAAAGTCCTCAAGACATTGGAAAAGAATTGCTCAAAGTACACCTAGATAGACCCTAGGAGACCTAGTATAATTTGGACATCAATCTAAGGCCCTAAAAATAATTAAAATAATGTTGTTTTGATTGCCTAAGGATCCAAACACAATTCCCATCTTTTTGGTCTTATTAAAGATGAGTTTACTGAAAATTTTCAATGGACTCGTCGACGAGTACAAGAGAATCGTCGATGAGTGGAACAACATAAATGATTCAATTGCTTCTGTTCCAACTCGGCGACGATTCAATGCTAATCCACACTCACTCGTTGACGAGTACCTGCAGGAAAAATGTGTAACGACTAGTTGTCAACAGCTAGTTCGCATTAAATGTGACCACCAACGGCCATATTGATTGCTCAACTATAAATAGAGAAGATTTATGAACTAAAGACATGATTCTAACACTGTTCAATCATTCATACATCTCTTAAACTCTTCCAACAATCAATACTCTGTTTTTGCATTGAATACCTAGAATCCCAATCCCTCATTTTCTGAGCATTCAATTCCAATCAATCTTAAGTGATTGTAAGCTTTGTATTCCATTCTTATTTAGCTCAATTAGGAGCTTTCAATTCGGATTTTATATTTAATCAATCTTTGTAAAAGCTGAAAGTCAATAATCAAGGGTTTTTGTACCATTTGAGAAGAGAGTCTTCTTGTACCCAAGAGAAGGTTTCTCTTGAAGAGGTTATTCCTTGGCCTGCTAAAAGGATTGTAAAAGGTTATTCTTGAGCCTGCAAAAGGATTGTAAAGGCTTGTTCTCTGCCCTTAAAGAATAGTACGATTATTGGAATCGTGGAAAATCCTTAAAGCGGGAAGCTTAAAGGCGGGGACATAGGCAAGTTGCTAAACCCTGATAACACATCTTGTGTCTGGAATCTCTGTCTCTCTCTCTATCTATTTAGTTCAGATTAATTGTTGGTAGTAGTAGTGATTAATTTTTAATTCCGCAAAAATCACTTAGCTTAATTTTTAAATTGTCATTGACCCTATTCACCCCCCCTCTAGGGTCCATTATCTGGGCAACACTTGAGGTCCTAAAGCCTCGCCTCACGCTTTCACGTTTTAAAACATTGATCCCAACATGCTCGATACAACTCAATGGTGAACCCGTCTAGGCTAGGGACTTTGTCCCCTGCCCTATCATGAATTGCACCAAGGACCTCCTTCTCCTCAAAAGGAGCCTCCAAATCATCCCGATGATCCACGGGCAAAAGATCAAAAGGAAGACCATCCAATTGAGAGCGCCACTGTTCTTTCTCTTTATATAAATTCTAAATAGAAGGAAACAATGTTTTCCGCGATCTCTACGGACCCCTCCTCCACTCACCATTTACCTTTAATCGGGAAATGAAGTTACTTTTTCTGTAGAAATTAGCTATTCGGTGAAAGAATTTAGTATTCTGATCCCCTTCATTAAGCCACCGAACTCGAGATTTCTGTTCCAACTAATCTCTTCCAATTTGGCTGTATGTAAGAATTCCAACTTCTTGGCTTCCTTAGATTGGACCTCATCAATGGTAAGGGGTCTCAATTTTCAGCCATATCAAACTCCCCTATCTCCTTCAAGAGGCTAGACAATCTAGCTTGGATGTTACCAAAGACTTCTCGATTCCAAACCTTGAGACACCCTTTAAGGCCCAAATCTAGTGCTGGCGGATCCCAACCCCCTACGAGAGTTCCACACCTCTGAAACCACCCCCTTAAATCCCTCATCATAAAGCCACATGTTTTCGAATATGAACGGAGTAGGGCCCCCTCGAAAATGCCTCGATTCCAAAGATAATGGTACATGGTCTGAGATGGGTCGGGGCAAGGCTGATTGAATGAATTTTGGAAACTGGCTTTCCCAAGATGGGTACATAGGAACTAATCCAGTCGGCTTGCTAGGCTGCTAGTTGCAGAGTGGGCCCATGTGAAAAGCGTACCCTGTACTGGAAAGCCAATCAATTCATGACGCCTTATGAAATCCCCGAATCTCCTCTTTTAGCATTCACCACACCACCATCTTTCCGTTCCTCAGTAAAACGAATACTATTAAAATCTCCGCCCAGGCACCAAGGAGCCTCCCACCTAACACTAACTTCGTCTAACTCATCCCAAAAGGCTGAGTCCTCCGTCCCGCCCGAGGGACCATATACACTTGAGAAAACCCAAGTAAATTTTGCCCCCACCCATCTACAATGGATGGATATTGAGTATGCTCCCAATTCGGATTCTACCACCTCCAGACGGTCCTTATCTATCCCAAATCAGTAAGATGCCACCAGAAGCTCCTAACAATGGAATTGCTACCCACAATGATGACGAGATATCCCATATATCTCTGATGGTGTGATCCTGGATCACTTCTAATTTGGTCTCTTGAATACACGATATAGCCGGCCTCCTAGTTCTGACCAAGTGTTTCACCGCCACTCTTTTCTCCATGAGACTCAACCCCCGGATATTCCAAGAAAGAAATCTGGATATTGCTGATTAGCTTACTTTTGATTAGATTTTGATATTGTTGATTAGATTATGATATTTCTGATTATATTCTGATACTCTTATTGTTACTGTTTTAATCTGAAATTACAAATGTCTGCTACTTCTATTTTAATCTGAATATTTTGTTCTGGTTCTGCTGATATTCTTATTATTACTGTTTTAATTTGAAGATTGAATAATTCTATTTTAGTTTGGATATTATGTCATGCTTTTGCTGATATTTTTATTGTTACTGTTTTCAATCTAAAGATTGAAAAAATCCCGTCATTGCATTTTTAAGTTTTTAACAACAAAATATTCCCACTCATTCTTACGGCCCTTTAGCCCGATCCGGGCCGGCCCTTGCGCTTGAGGGCAAGGCTAGGGCCCAATCAACCCCAGCCCTTGAAGGGCTAGGACCCTACTCTTATAGGGAAGGGTAGGGCTAGGGTTGACCCCGGCCTTGCCCCTACCTAGCCCTTTGACAGCCCTATGTATAATATGGTTCTCTAAGAACAATAATCTAAGAAACCTAATTCTCCTTCCCCCCCCTCCCCCTCTCACTCACTCACTCTACTACCTAAAACCCTAAAATCAACTAATCAACCATGTGTTTTATATAACTTGCGACATGAATAACGTTTGTGTAAATCTATATCACATAATGCAAGAACATCGTATAGTTCTTATATTCTTCCATCAAGCACGTAGTATAAGACAAGCTTCAAATTCCTACTACATAACACAAGTTACAAAACACAAACAAAATAACTAGAACTAAGTTCTCGGTAATTAATTTGATTTTAAAAATAATAAGTTTTATTTATTTAATTAACAATAACGGTTAATTAAGTTAATCAACTTATGAAAAATTAACTACGTTTTGTCTAATTTAATTATGTAATTTTTTGTACTAAACATTAATTTTAGATAATTAACACGATCCACATTTTTAATATAAAATTTTAAAACTAAACTAATTAAAAAAGATAAAGCAATTCTTAAGGGTACATGGAAGCGACTAACACAAAACAGAAAGGAAAGCATCAATTCATTCAATTAAAGTCAAATTAGAAACACATATTAAGGGAACTAGTAGTATGCACTATGCAGATAAAGAGCTTCTTGCAATGCACAAATGTTTACTGCATCCAAATTGAAAAGACACTCAAATCCCTGGTAAATAATAGAATAACAAGGGAATGGGCACATTGAAAATATAAAAGTAAAGCCGGTGGAATTTGGGCAAGAACAAAATCTCCAACTTGAAATGCTCAAGGAAAGCAACATTACAAAACATAGGGAAATGCAGCTCTCAGAAAGGAAAAGAGTGACCTTAGTATCAAGCATGACGGCGCACAAGATCTGAGTGCTGAGCATGGCGGTCCTGAGATTGTCCAAGGTCTCCTGATGGTACTCGTGAGTACCGTGAGAGAAATTGAACCTGGCAACGTTCATCCCGGCCCTAAGAAGCTTCTCGATCATAGGCACAGACCGAGAAGCTGGACCTAGCGTGCACACAATTTTCGTCTTCGGGATACGCCCATCATTCGGAAGCTCCTTCAAGATTCCCTCTATGTCGATGTTTGCCATTACTCACAACCCTCTTTTTGATTCAAATTCTACAATGGAAAAGAGTATCATCTCTTGAAGAAAAATTCATTAAAAAAAATGAAAACCAATGCAGAATCGAATACCCATTGTACTTATTGAAAAAAGAATATATCTAACTACGCTGGAGAAACAGATCCTCCTGATCAAAACCCTGAACAGAGTTTAAGGATTTCTCCAGAAAGTCACATATAGATCGGAGACTGGAAACCCCTCAAATCCTCCTAAAATCGTATAAAAAAAAATATGAAAACAAAGGCAGAATCAAATATAATATATATATATATCTAATTACGCTGGAGAAACAGATCTTCCTGATCACAACCCTGGAAATAGTTTACGTATAAAAAGACTTTCTCAAGAATCGGAGACTGAAATCTCTGAAAACTAAGAAAGCGGCGAAAAATAAAAAAACGATAGACTGGAATTGGAGAAAATCATAATTTCTACCCAGATATTACGCAGATAACGACTATTGAAAGCTTTCAAATGGGATTTTGTTTTGTTGTGTTTATGAGAAAACAAATCTAAAAGGAAGCAAATATAAAAACTCACCAAACCAAGCTTTCTGCTGTATGGGGCTAGCACTCCTGATTCTGAAACTATGTGATTTATGGCGTTCAAGATCAAGGGGAGAATATCCCATTCTAATAGTGTGGGATTTTCAACTTTCCGCTGGTCGTTGTTTCGGTAAAATGTTTCTGTGGGCAGGAAAAACAGACAACCACGGTAACTGCTTCCTGTAGTTTAGTTAGACGACAAATTGGGTGTGCACGTTCCTTGCACGTGCAAATTTAATAAAAACAACAAAAAGATCTAATGAGGCATTTTGATAAATTAAATTTTCTATAAATTAAAATCATCCCTCGTATCTTCTCCTCTTCACACCCCCCGCCTCTTGTTTCAATGGTGGGGTGCTTCAATTGTGGGGTGTGGCATCTCTCAATTGAAAGGTCTCGATATCTAAGATATCGCATTGAGCGAAAGTTGCAAGAGCTCCAATCCTCAAGCTAACCACTATTACTAACAGTAGGTAAATGATATCCAAACCAAAATTAAATAAATAAATATCCTCTTCTCTTCATTCGAGAATGACATGGTTAAAAACGTGAATTGAATTTTTAGCTTCATTTTTTACTACCCTTTACGCATATGCGTTCGAAACTGAATAATGTAAGTTAATTCCAAAATTGCTCTTTACTCATAAGTTCAAAGAGTTCAAATAATCTTTAGCTAATTCCAACCACCCATACTTTTATGGGTTCAAAACATTGATTGAATTTTTAATTAATTTCAATACTATCATTTACTCGTATGTAAATATAATATTTTACTTTAAACGGTTGATTGAATTTTAACTTATTTTCAAAACTAACAATTTGCTAATATATAAAGAGAATATTACTTGAAAAAGTTAATTACTCGATTTGGGTGTAGATGGCCCATGTAGGATCCATCATGTAGATATGGAAGGTTTCCATCTGAGATTGGATGGTTGCCAAGATGGTTTTAGTCGTAGGATAAATTCATTGTCCTATTTTATCTAGATTTCAAATCGGGCAATCGAACGGTCCACTTGTGGACGGTTCTACTATGGATGGTTGTGAATTTTAACTAATTACAAGACTACCCTTTACTCATAAAATTTTACTTAATTCCAAAACTACTCTTTACTCATGTATAAAGGCAATGTCACTTTAAAATGTTGATTAAGTTTTAGCTTAATTTCAAAACTACCTATTTCTAATATATATAAAGAGAATGTTACTTAAAAGAGTTAATTAAATTTTAGTTTGATTTCAAAACTGCTCTTTATTAATTTTAGCTTTCATTCATATATATAGGGTACTTTTTCGTCAAGAAATATAGGAGACTTAAAAAGATTGAAATTTAATGTAATTGTAAAACTTTCATTTACTAATATATAAAAGCAATGTTTTCATAATCAGATCGATCGTCGAATTGGTCGAGTGATTGGTTCCCGGTTTGATCAGTCTAGTTGGATTATGTCCTTTTATTATTAAAAATATATATTTTTATATTTTTTAGTCTAAAATATCCTATTTTCAAAATTTTCTATGGTTTTCGACCATTTGACCTCACTTAGACTCAAAATAAGAAAAATGCTCAACATGAACCTCGAAGAGGGTTTTCAAACCTTTCTAATGGCTTAAGAATCGTTCGATTCAAATAAAATGTGACAAAAATATTATCATTTAAAGTTAACTATAAATAATAGGAAAAATAGAGAAGATGAAAAGGGGTTTGACCTCCCTACACGTAGATCGAGGCTCCGGAGAGGAAAATAGACGGCGCGGTTGCGTCTGTAACGCTAAAAAACCTCAAGGTAGACTCTCTCTCTAACTCTCACTTTCTCTCTCTAGACTTCTCTCTTTCTCTCTTTACACGTCGATCGAAGTGTTGAGGAGGAAAACGGACGTCGCCAGGGCGTCGAGAACATCGAAAAATCCCAATGAGACATTCTTCTTGAAGGGAGATCCAGATAAAAATTATGCGGAAACTGGATCCCCTAGATCTTAACACCATAGAAAGCATCAAAAACTATTTAAGAGTTTTAGTGATATCACCTCGGTGAATGATGTTCACCGGTGAAACTTAATCCACTCGAACCGTCAGAACTCTTTGTAGAGATTTCTCCAAAAAAATACTAGAAGCTCGATCTTTGTTCTTTGCTATCCCCACAAAGCTTTAGAATCTCATTTGGAATTATAGAAGCAAGATGAAGAAGATGGAGTAATGGTGTAGACTTTCTATCACCAAAAGTACTAAGGTTCAAAACCCTAGAATAAACAAAACCCAACTTGCACCACCAATGAAGCTCACGAAAATCACAGTTTGGAGAGAGAGATGACAGGAGAGAAAAAATTCTGGAAAAAAGTGTTTAATGGTCTAGGGTGTTGGGGTATTTATAGACTAGGATCATATCCTAATCCTACTCCAACTTGATCTTATCTAGTAGGATTTATTAATTAATAATAACTTTTACTATTAATTAATTAAACTCCTACTTAATCTATAACTACTTTAGTTGTAGTAATCCTACTAATTAAAAAGTCCTTATTGCAAGAAGATTCCTTAATTAAAAAGGATAAGTCAACATCCAACAAAAAGAAGGAAACCTAGTAAAACTAGGAAACCAACTCCAAGGGGGGGCGTGAGCTTCAAGGGGGCATGGAGTTTGAGGAGTTAAACACTCCAAGTTGTAATCCAATTACAACTTATCCTCATCCTTATTGCAATCCAACAATTGGATTTTAATTCCATAATTATAGGAATTATATTTCAACAATTATTCAATTAAATAAATACTAATCCAATTAGAATTACCAAAGTGGGTGCCCCACCCTAGGGTTTAAACCCATGGGGCTTTGGCCCATATTAAAGGTCCATTTTAATGGGTTTATGGATATGGGTCAAACTCATTTCCCCTTTAATTATGTTAATCAAATAATTATTAAAATAATCCCTAGATGTAAATTAACAATTAATTCAAATCATAGATTAACTTTTAATCCATTTAATTAAATGATTAACTTTTAATCACTTAAATAATTGATTAACTTTTAATCAATTATTGAGCTTGTATTTCTTATGTGAGCACCTCCACAGATTGCTCTGGGACATTCTTATCCTGGCTTACCCAATATTATCTCATTGACCCTAAACAGGAATTATATTGGAATTGTAAGTGACATGAGATATCCATGTTGCAATTGAATCCTAGTGTATGAAAATTAACCATTACGGATCTCGCCACATTGATCGTTTAAGATCGTTACCTCGTTATTACACTAATTCCGAAGAATAGTAGTAAGTGTGGAGGCTGTCAAACCACAAGGACTGCGCTGATTATTTTACTTAAGATTCAAAGATAAATTTTTGAAATAAAAATAAACACATGGATTTGGATTGTTGATTTAATGTCCTAAATTAATCTAACTATTAAAGCAAATAAAAGTGGTTAAGAATCTGGATAAAGAAGTCTAGGGTATTGAATCCACCGTTAGCCTCCTAACCTTGATTAACAATATTCAATCTAGGGTTTATCATTTGCAATTGCATTTGATTAATTGAGGCTACAAGTCTTAATTAAATCCATTCAAAAGATCAAGTATAAGAATACTAGGTATGATCTATCTTTGGTTGGCACGGATCATCCACATTATATTAACTAACCTAGGGTTATGGAGACGATCCGTCTTTCCGTAGGTATAGATCATCTTAGAATTCTCATACTTGTATATGAAGCACCATTACATGACATCCATAAATAAAATCACAGAAATTAATTATGGATTGAATCTCAATCAAATCAAAGTTAATTCCTAAGACAAGGAAAGTTTTATTAAGATTGAAAATTGAACAATAAAATCGATTGCCAAAGCAATCCTCGAGTCATGCAATCTCTATTACAAATAATGGAACCCTAGAAAGAAATACAGAAAATACAACGTTACTCGGCTAGGGTTTCATCAAAACCCTAGATGGGAGCTTAGTTGCTCATGATGGATAGATCAGCCACCATAGATGATAAAGACTTCACGATCTCCATGATTTCCACGCTCTTCTCTCGGCGAGTTCTCCTCTCCTGATGAGTTCTTCTTTTCAAAATCGAACCCTAGGCAAGGCCTTAGGGTTTTCTATTTATAGGCCTCCCAAAAATACCTTTAGGGTTCAAATTTAAAATTCAAAAAACGAGGTCGAATTTGATAGAAAAACGCGCGTCGATCGATCGGCTCTGGGGGCCAGATCGATCTGAAACCCTCTGCTGCTCCCCGATCGATCGGCTTTGTGGGCCCAATCGATCGGCCTTAATTTTTTTATTTTTTTAAAATAAACTTTCCCATCGATCGGCTCTGTGGGCCCGATCGATCGGCCTGTCTGCTGGTGTGATATGATCAATCGGCTCTCAGGCTCGACCGATCGGCCTGTCTGCTTTTTGCACCGTTTTTTCGATTTTTGTTCATTTGACTTGTCTTAGACCCTTCCGGATTCTTCACTTGGTGTAAACATTAACTTTTGTACCATTTTTCTATCAAATACCTGAAATAGAAAATCAATACCAAGTAAAGCATAATAGGAACAAAAACCCGATTTAGTTACATAACAAGCATAGTTTTGAGGTGTGTAATTGTGTACAATTACGCCCAATCACACATGAACTTTTAAATTCGATTTATCCTTCTAAATATATTATCCCTTATGGGTTTTCGAGATTGACATACTATCAAACCCATAGCCCATTGCAAATCATCCGGGTTTCCAAGACTTATGATTAAGTCATGAGAAACAATTTCTCATTAAAAAAACATTTTGAGAAAATCTTTTAATAAGTATAATACCTTTTAATAAAAGTATATTTCAAAACTTATTTTGTTTTCAAAATCACTTGCGCAGGATTTGAACTTAATCAACTGTCTTACCCGGAACTTGGATAATCTCTCAAATTAATGAGCATAGATTTCTTATTTGAAATTCATCATGACTCGAACAGCTTTCTGACTATCCAACTGTCATTGTATTGTATTTCTTAAGTTAGAAAATACGTTATTGAAATCAAAACAGTTAGATCACTGCTCAGTCATAGATGAACACATCATATCTAAGGATCATCAAAACTGTTCAATGTGAATGAGAGACCAACTATCTGATAGTATGTTTATGCAAGAGGTCTCTTATTGAATGCAATCAGTCAATGTACATTTAATCACTCATATACTGATGTGTAGTCTCCACTACAATAGTTCGAGATAGAACTACATCTCAACTATTGAGAACATCTTAGCATTCTGGCAGCCATATAAGTGAAATGCCCAGCTTCACCCACAGCTGTGACTATATAAGGTATAAGGAACCGGAAAGTTATATCTGCCTGTGATAATCTAATCACATAACTTTCCTACAATATATCCTATGGACCTTTATCAATATCTCATATCGTATAGATCATCTCATGATCATGGTCAATTACCCATAATGAATACACAATTGATTAAGAAGAAGTCTTTATTAATCAAATTAATAAGAGTCTAATAATCTAAATGACTTTTCTAGGCATCATGTCTAACACTTCTCTCTCTCTCTCTACTTTCTCTCTCCTCTCTCTATACTTTCTCTTTCTAAAAATAATTTGGGCAAAGTTTCTCCCACAAACAATGCGTGAGAAAATGAGAGAGCTGGCCCCTCTTTATATAGGGAAGGGTCTTGCCTACATGGCGAGGCCATGTGCTTAGCACATGGGCTCAATGATGTGGCCGTTGACTAGTTGACCAATCTTTGATTTTTTCCCCGTTTTTCACATATACGGCATCCGAAACCCTAAATGACATTCGATAGTGACGAAACTTCAGGTGACCGAAGTTGGGACAGTCCGACAACCGCTGTAGAAATTTCAGGAAAAAATGTTAAATTTTGACAATAAAAAGCAAGTCCGGAAGAAAATTGTAAAACTCATAAATTTTCTGATTATGTACACAAAACACATTGTAGTTTCTTCATTGGAGATGATGAACTGCTAAAACGACAGGTAGTCGTCCCCACGGTCGACAGACATGTAGTGGTATGAGTTTTGCAAATTTCTATTGGAACACTAGATAAATATCGAGTCCCAACTGAACTTTGAAAATTTGTGAATTCTCTGGTTTTCTTGATTTTCTTACATATAAGGCCCTCACTGTCTCGCGAATCGATGCACGATGGAACCGGTACGATGGGTGATCGTCCCAATAACCAACCAGTGCGCTATGTGCGAATTTCGGAGGAAAACACTAGATTTTTATCGGTACACTTCAGTTTAGAATAAAATCATTTTTCCACAAATTTATCAAACACTTAACTATCGTTCGAACGAAAGAAACTTTCGTTCTCACGAAGTCGCGGAACCAGCTGTTATAAGTCCCTGTTCGAATTCATTTGAACCACTTTGGTTCGAACGAGCTCTAGGTTTTTTGTCTCCTTTGCCTTCCCTCCTACTCAAAAGGTAAAATCTCTCATTCCTCCTTGTTCCTTTGGCTCTGGGCTTCTCAACCGTCCATCGTAGAATAGTCCACATGTGGGATCTTACAAGGACATCTACACCCAAACATGGTATCTTGTGGATTGGATTGATCTAGACAAGCCTAAACTTGTGAACAAACAAAGTTAGAGCATGATAAAATTAGATTAATAATAATCTTGTTACCAAACATATCTGGAATAGGTTAATTGGATTAACTATAAATTTGTAACTAAACAAGATTAATAAAAGAATTGATTCTGGCCAAACCATAACCAAATTATGTGTATAATTGATTATGGTCAAAAACAAAATAGCAGCAGACCTAATCCAGAATAGGTTGAATTAGGATTAGACTAAACCAGAGTGTGCCTAATCCTATAACCAAACAAACCCTTAAACCTTGAAGGGAAAAATATTAATTTTAGAAATTGACTAGATTATTAGATAATCTTTTTCCATTAATCAATTGGGACTTTAGGACATTTAAATAATTGGTAAACTCTAAATAAACTAATTATTTAGATGTATATTTAATTTTTCAATTGCATCTTAAAGGAAGATCAGTACCCGTCTTCTACTAAGTAGTGCAAACTCGTAAGGAAGATCGGAGATAATCAGAGTTGAGTTATATCCCAAAGATAGAGCTGCTACATCCCTTACACATGAGAGACTTTGACTATCTCCAAGAAAGACTCATTTATAGCATTTCTCAGCGAAACGATTCTCAATTATAATTAATTAACTTAATTACTTGATTAATTATTTGTTCTTGTTTCTAAGTGGCTATGTGTGCATAGATTTAGCCCAATTTACCCAACACTATGTACATAAAATAACAATTTCAGTTTTTTTTCTCACCTGCTTGGTGGTGATAGTGGGAGCTCTTCAGATGTTTATCTTGACATTTCGTGGGGTAGAGGCTTATCTGAAGAAGATGGGAATTGGTTGACTTCGGAATTTGCCGTAGAAGAGATTAAGGAGGTTGCTTTTGGGATCGATGGAAATAAATCTCCGAGCCTTGATGGCTTCATGGTCTTGTTCTTCCAAGCTTGCTGGGAGATTGTTCATGTCGATCTCGGGAAAGCTATTAAAAGTTTCTTCTCTAGCTCTAAGATGCTGGTTGAGATGAATGCAACCCTTATCTCTTTAATACCAAAGATTGAGCGCCCTGAATCTTTTGCTGATTTTAGACCCATTTCGGTATGTAATGTGGTTTACCGGTTTATCTCTAAGCTTCTAGTTCAACGGCTTAAACCGCTGATGGTGAAATTAGTTGATTGGAATCAGTCTGTGTTTGTTAAAGGTAGGCGGATATTTGATAACATTTTGTTGTGCCAGGAGTTGCTTCGTAATTACCACCTAAAGCGTGGAAAACCGAGAGTGGCCATCAAAGTCGACATTAAAAAAGCATATGATTCTGTTGAATGGAGCTTCCTTGAATGTATTCTGATTAGGAGCGGGTTTCCTCTCAAGTTTATCAGTTGGATTTTAGCCTGTATTTCTAGAGCCAGATTCTCAGTTGTCATCAATGGTGATCATGAGGGGTTCTTTCCCAGCTTTCAGGGCTTGAGGCCAGGGGACCCCATTTCCCCTTACCTTTTCATGTTAGTAATGCAAGGCCTCTCCTATCTCTTAGATAAAGAGGCCGAGGAAGGATGGCGGATTGCTCACCCGAATTGTGCTATGCCACTAATTACCCATCTTTGCTTTGCTGATGATCTATTTATTTTCTCGGCAGGTACTCTTAGCTCCATTGATTCCATTGCGTCTGCTTTTCACAGATTTAAGTGTTCTGGTCAAAAGGTGAACCTTGCCAAGTCAAGAGTCTATTTGGGGAATGTGGCTGCCAGGGAGATTGAGTAGGCAAATTATTGCTCTGATTGGCATCTCCAGGGGCATCATGCCTACTAGGTACCTTTGGCTGCCGCTCTGCACTACTCGGCTCAATAGTATCGACTGTCATCCGCTTCTTGATAGAATTACCAAACGAATTTCTGCTTGGAAGAATAGATGGCTTTCTTATGGAGGGCGCATTGAGCTAATTAAAAGTGTGCTCAGTAGCTTCCAGTTGTATTGGTGTGGCGTCTTCAAGCTGTCAAGTGCTATTATTTCATCTATTGAAAGCCTCCTTGCTAAGTTTTTATGGGCTGGGCTTGATCTCCATCGTTCTATCTATAAGGTGGCTTGGAAAGAGGTTTGTAGGCCAAAGGATGAGGATGGGTTGGGTATTCATGCAGTTAATGATTGGAACATGAGTGCCTTGCTAAGAAGGTTTTGGGAATTAGCTAGTAGGGATAACTTCCTATGGGTCTCCTAGTTCAAAGAGAGATACCTTGTTAAGTAGTCTATATGGACCATGCACATGCCTTGCTCGCCTTCTTGGAGTGTCAGAAGCATGTTGAGAACTAGGCCTATTGCTGAAAAGGTTATTATTCACCAGATTGGAGATGGTAGGAGTACTGCCTTTTGGCTTGATCCTTGGCACCCTAAGGGGGTTCTTGCGAACCAAGACTTCATCGTGCCTAGTATGTACAATTATCTAAATAGGGCCGCTTTTGTTTCTTCTATCCGTGTTGGGAATGGTTGGCGGGCTACCCCCCCCCCCGGTCGTTGCCCGGCTTTGTTTGATACGTGGGAGGAGATCGCTTCTGTGCAAATTTTGGGGGATAAGAAGGACAACATAATTTGGACCCCTGAGCACGATGACTCATTTTCCCTAAAGTCTGCTTGGGATATTGTGAGGAGCCATCAACCGAAAGTCACATGGTCCAACCTAATTTGGTTCTCACAATCAGTGCTGAGCCATGCAACTATTGCTTGGATGGTGATTTAAGCATGCCTTATCTACGAAAGATAAGTTGGTGCGTTGGGGTATTATGGTTCACGATACTTGTTGTTTGTGCAGATCACCTTTTTGCTCATTGTGTATATTCTTCTGCCATTTGGACTGCCTTATGTCAATGCTTGCTCATCCAGGTTCATCCTTTCATCTAATGAAATGATAAAGTTAGATGGTTTTCTCGTCTAGCTTGAGGAAAAGGTTTCCATGCGGCCGTTTGTAAAGTGACCTTTGGAGCTTTTGTGTACCACATTTGGGCCGAGAGGAATAGACGTAGCTTTTGGAATGAGTTTCTTAGCGGGGAGAATTAGTTGAGGAGAATTATTGCTGATGTAACTGTTAAAATCAGTTCTGAGCACATGCGTATTGCTGATAACGATGCCCACCAATCGTTAGTTCCTAGTTGGTTCTTCAAGGTTCAATGGCAGAGGCCCCTTATTCGATGAGTTTCGTGGATTCCTCCTGATGCGGGCTGCACTCGGCTTAATATAGACGGCGCGGTTAGAAGCAATGGGGGTGGCTACGGTGCTATTTTGCGAGATGAGTGGCCTTGGCCTTGAGAATGTGCTGTTGTCTCAAATCGAAGATTACATGGCAGTTCTAGATGAATTTGCTATTATGCATACTCATAGAGAAGCCAATAGAGTAGCAGATTATTTATCGAAATTGTGTCGTACAGTTAGTGATAGTGTTTGCTTGAGTAATATTCCCCCTGCGCTTGCTCAGATATTGTATAATGATGCGAGGGGGATTAGTTACATGCGTCTGTAATTGTTTGCTCCTTTTCTACTGGTCGGGGATTTCTAAAAAATTAATTAGAACCTTAAATAATTGTGGTAAATTTAATTGAGTTTTAAATAAGCTTACTAATTGTCTAAAGTAAAATTTCCTATAAACTATTAAACATAAATTAATTAAATCTTCAATAAATAAATCATTAATGCAAAACATGTGCACTTTTTCTAGTATATATAATTATTTTAAACTTATAATAAATAAATTTAGGAGATAGTAATTGCAAAAAAAAAAGTTGAAAAGTTAAAAGAAAAAATCCTAACCCTAACTCTCACTTTTCTCTGGACTGGAGGACTATCCTCAAATCTTTTATTATTATTATTATTTAAAAAAAAATTTGTATGCATGATTGGATTAATTTTGTGTATTTTTTTGTATTGTAATTTAGCACTAAATGTCTTAGTAAAATGATTAAAAAAAATTGATTAAAATAATCTTAGAATTCGAATCAAGCTTGACTCAACTTGAGCTTGGCTTAACTTGAATCTATTTTGAGCTCAAGCCAAGCTGAGCTCAAACTTGAGCTTGATCAAGCTTGTTCAAGCTGAGTTCAGGTTGGACATTAGAGTTGGAATCAAATTCAAGCAGCTGGATCATGTTAATGCCACGTTTGAGCTTGGGCAAGTTAAGTACTGAACTCGATCCACATTTTGTTTTTTTAGGTAAACTCAATCATACCACAAGGCAATGACTGAAGGCAAATACAAGGAAATACTCACACCACTCATGCAAACTCACACACACACCCAGCATGCAAACTCACACATACAGCACACACATGCAGCCCTTGTAAGCTTCACCCTAGAGCTCCTCAAAATGGGTACCAACCGTTTGAGGCGCCAAGGAACTTATAAGGGACAGCATGCTCGGGTAACTATCCGATGTGGGACTAAACACTCACCCTAAGGCTTTCTTCTTCTTCTTTTTTTTATGTATGATAGGGATAATCGTGGAACACGTGGAGAGAGAGAGGTGAGATTGTTTTTTAATCTTCTTATTCTTTTTTCTTGTTGTGTTGAGATATTTTTTTTCTATGTCACTAGTTCGTGTCAATATTAATATTTGGGGTGAGTGGGCCTAACATCGCATAACTAGAGAACTCCTACCCTTGAGCAAGGTTTAAAATCCCGTTGAGATTTTGCGCATACCACGAAATCCTGATTTCGTCCAACCCCCAATATTGATATGATAAGGATTTCAGAAAACACGATTTGGTTGGGATTTTAGAAATTTAATGGCAAATTTTGGAATTCTAAAATTCGGGATTTCGGTAGGATTTCGGAAATTTGATTTTAAATAGTTTTTAATATTATTTTTATTAAAATTCTAAAATATTTCAAAATATTTTGATATTTTAAACGAAATTTAGTGAAATTTATTTTTAAAATTTTTTTAAATAAAACAATAATATGTATATAAATATAATAAATTTTAATAAAATATTTTTTAACATATTTATTTTAATAAATCTGAATTTCAAAATCCCATCGAGATAACCGAAATTTTCACAATTTCGGTTCAGGTTTGATGATCAAAATCACAGATAATTTCGAGATTTCAATCCTTACCCTGTTCTCCCCTAGCTCTCGAATTTGAGCAAGGACCTCCCTCAACAAGTGGCACACCATCCCTATCTTACTTAGAGGAGAGGCGGATGCCCTTGAGGAGGATGAATGATTACGATACTTTTGCTTTCTTGGATATCCAAGCAAGATGCCTCACTCGGTGGATGACGTTTGTGCCTGGGACCACCACCGTTATGCGTATGTTTTCTCGATTGTGTTCTTTGGGACAAGAGTGGTCCAAGATTCCATTGCTCATATTCTATTATTACCAAAGCCTGGATGAGTCGGTCATCATATTTAAAGAACTTTGATTTCTAAAGACGTCTAGAACCATCCGCCCTGTTTTCTAAGCAATGTGATGGTCCAAATCGAAGAGGATTTGGATCTACAGATTCTCTCAAGTTATAAATGGACTGGTTATAGCTGTTGACATGACATCTGTCCCTGCGTTACTGTACCATGACCAGGGGTGGAGCCAAGAAATTTTCTTGGGTCGAAGTACATATATCAAGAAAATCACTTGGATTGAGGGTATGGGCCTTGGGGGTGTAGCCCCGAGAATTTGTTTTGGAGTAATGGGTCCATTCTACTAATAAAATTCATTAATGTTGCATTCTAAAATTAGGTCCAGCAATAAAAAAAACATGGACCCTCCTTTTTTATAGTCATTATATAAACAAAATTGAAATAAATGATTAATTTACCGCGCATTTTCATTATGTAACGAAATGTCAGTCTTCATTGGATCATGCCCACCCTTTTAATATCCACTAACTGTGGTTAATATTCACTCACCCTTAGGGTTCATCTATTTAATCTTTGTTTTTAGAAGAAAATTTTTTAGGTTGGTTAAGCCTAACCACAGTTAAAAGAGATGAAAGGAGAAGTAGTCAGGGATGAGCTAATCAGTGGAAAGCAGGCACCTCCCCTACTTGACACATCTCTTTTAACACCCATTAATTGTGGTTAAGATTCACTCACCCCTAAGGTTTATACATCTACCCTTGGGTTTTAAAAAAAATAACTTCTAAGATAATAAATCTTGACTATGGTAAAAAGTGACATATAAAGAATCAATCCCTTTATATTATACATATAAAAATATTTACAATATTTTTTTAGGGCCACTATATAGAAAATTTAGATATTGTATATATTTTAAAAAAATTATACATACAAAATAATAATTAAAAAAATCAATTTGAGACCTCGCCTGCTGAAAAATCCGGTGAACCTCGAATCTAATGTTTGACTTAAGAAATCACAAACCCAAGGGGGTGGCTAAGTCTCCTTACAAGTCTATCTACCATTTCTAAGATTATGCAATCAAATTATTAATTGAGGGATGATAAAAAAAAATGCAAAAATATAGAAAACAATCAAACCACAACACAAATGATTTTTTCGTTGAAACCCTTTCGAGAAAAACCACGTGACATAGTCCAGCAAAGAGATATCACTAAAAGTAAAAGCAAACCAATATTTACAAGACTCGAACTGTACTCAACTGGACTCGATACAACGATCCTCAGTACTCAGTCCTCCACGCCTGAATAAGCAATCATGAACCCGCAAGTCTCGCAATAGCTTGTACTCCTCCTAGATCTCCACAACAACCACGATCCTCCTCGGATCGATTTCATTCGCAAAGGCTCTGGATCTCACCGCTCAATTGTTCTTAACAAGAACGAGTTGATGGTTGATTAATAATACACCCTAGTTGGATTCCAAATAATAGGAATACCCAAATAAGCAATAATGAAGCAATCAATGACTTGCAATCTCTAGGGTTGAAGAGGAGAGGAGAATGGGTATGGGAAACCCTAATAATCCTTTAGAAACTCTCTAATCTTCTTAGGTTCAAATGAGGAATCAAACTCAACTTAAATAGGATCAAAAACAGACTTCTAATATGAGAAAAGCATTGTTTATGCGCTGACCGTTCGAACGGTTGTGGCACCATTCGAACGGTTGAAGCTATAGGTGCAAATTTACTGAAATTGTTCAAGAACCGTTCGAATGATTCCTTGATCGTTCGAACGGTGATCTCAAAACTCAGAATTTGAAAAAACTTCATTCACAAAAGATGTAGATATTTTCGTTCCGGTCGATTTGATATATTATGGACCAAAATCTGAACTACAGTCAATGAGTTATGCTCCTTACACCGAACCTTGATTTCTTTGACCCTCTAACACCTCTCAAAGCTACATATCTAGTTACCTAAAGTTCATTTCATTATTTTAAGTCAATTTCTACCTAAGATACCATCGTATCTAGGTCACTTACCATCTTATGAGTGATATGAAGGCTATGATCGGAATGTTTTCAACTGATCTTCTTCGGTTATCATCTTCACTTGTCTTGGACGCTTGTAAGCAATGACACAAGACATACTAGACTCATTGTTTTGACAACGGAATAAGCCAACACTAAAACGTGGACGTTACACCCCCTAACTCCACCCCTGATTATAACTATACTGTGAAAAGAGACATTTGTCTTCTTTGGGGTTGTAATAGTTTCTTTGACACCAGTCATAACCTAGGAGAATCTCAAATCTTCTATATCTATAAATACTAAGGTGCCGTTTGGAATGCCTACACTTCGAGTCTACTTGTCTATTGGGGTAGACGTTTCACGTTTTAAACCGTTTGGTAGCATGTCTACTTGCTATAACACAAAAGTCATGAAATGTCTAAATCAAAAATTCAAGTACCAAGTATTTGTAAAAATATCTAATAGAAGTATTGTAAGCAGGGATACCAAGTTCGCCACATGCTATAGCGAACCGTGAACCGAGCGAACCCGAACTGGTTCTTGGTTCGGTTCGGTTTGATTCGTGAAATTGAGCAAACCACATAATGGTTTCAAAACAATCTTAGTTTGCTAAATTTTTTATTCAAATTTATTGATATTTTTTCACTAAGTTCTATAAATTTGTACTTTTTATTTCACAATCCATTCATAAAAAGGCATTATTTTTATTATTTTTCAAATAAATATTTGTAATATGTTATTTACATGCTTAAAAGATATATATTTTTATAATATAATATAAAATATATATTTTGTTTTACATGTTTAAGTAGCGAACTAAGCTAGCAAAC
This sequence comes from Tetracentron sinense, assembly GCA_015143295.1. NCBI lineage: Eukaryota > Viridiplantae > Streptophyta > Magnoliopsida > Trochodendrales > Trochodendraceae > Tetracentron > Tetracentron sinense. The sequence continues at coordinate 2,290,888 of CM026574.1, read as the reverse complement.
CAAACTAAAGAACCTAAGCGAACCGAAAAACAAATTATCCCATCCTACCCCTATTGAACCGAGTTCACTCTACAGTGGTGAACTATGAACCGCGAACCTGAATTCAAATCGGGCAAACTAGGTAATATTGATTGTAAGTGTTATACTACTAGTTCATTGGGTCAACCAGGATTGACTCAACGATCTGACTGGTTTGTACCGACCTACCTCCTTAGCTAAGTCAGTGTCCAGTCTGGGTTTTAAAACATTGATCTCCACTATTATAAAGTCTTCTCTTATCTCCAATTCTTACAAGTAGATTTGGGACCCACTACTTCATCCTAAGCCCTATCTATCTCAATAGTATTTTAGAGTCTTCTCTTATCTCCAACTCTTAGGTGTACTAATTTAAGTTTAATACTAAAATACTTATGATTTTCTATTAAATATTATTAAAATAATAATAAATTATTCTTATAAAGTCAGTTAATTAATACAAATAATAATGTCTATCAAATAAAATAAATTTATTAAATATTCTTAAAATATATTATTTAATATTTTAATATATAAATAATATTATTTAATTTCTTAAAAATTTTAAATTATTACCCGTGCATGACACGGGGTTTCTACTAGTAGAGTTTTAGTAGTAATTGAAAAACCCTCATGAATACGTATAAGGTGTTGGGACCTATTGTTATTAAATTTTAAGTAGTCTAATAGAATTAAGAAACTATAAGTAGTTAGTTTTATAATGTTTTACTAGCGGGTGGCACGTGCAATGCACGTGAGAGCGAAGGGAAGGAGTTAAAAGGGACACATGTTAACCCGTGGGAACGATTGAACTCGCTAGTGGCACATGCGATGCACGTAAGAGCGAGGGGAAGGAGTTAACCGCAGTTAGTAAGAGTTAAAAGGGTCACGTGTTAACCCACGAGTGCGATTGAACTCTCCCTGAGTTCAATCGCGATTGGCTGTGATTCAAAATAGATAGATGAGTAAGGGTAGTTTCGAAATTAAATCAAAGGCAAGGGGTAGTTTGGGAATTAAAGCAAATATTAAATCAAAGTTTTGTTTTTATATAAGGGTAGTATGGGAATTTCGAAAAAATCATCTATGGCTGTCTCTCGCATTATAATAGTAAAGATAAATTTTAGATTTAGCATATATTAGTAGGACCCACCAATTGATGTTGGCTGCGTATTTTTAAATTCTAAGTCATTTAATTTGAGTAAAACACTATAAGTAGAGAATTCTAAGTAGTCTAATTTTTAAAATAGATCCTATGAAATGTAATAATATCTTATAATATTATATAATATATGGATAATATAGTCTAACAAAAAAAATATTAGAAACTATTAAAAATTAATTTTGATTTTAATATTAGAGAAGTAGCATGATATATGATGTTCTTGTGGGTGACACTTACTATACTTTATAGTGGACGGTTGGATGAAAAAACTTGTTCTGAATCCGACCCTTAGATATTAAGGTGAATCCTACGTGACACAAAATCACAAAATAGGAGGAATATGTTTAGGCCATTCCAAATTAGACGAATGCATATTTGTTGAAACTTGAAATAATGGAAGTACCCTAAACACGTGTTTGACTGTTTGCCCATGTATTTATTAGTTTAATATTATTGTACTATTAAGAGTACAATAATTTTTAAGATTTTTTTAACAACAATTATCTATGTTGTTATTATTATTATTGGTAAAGACTCATTTATTTCTAGAGACTAGGAAGGACTCTATTATAAATCCTTACTTATAATAAGTGATTAATATTTTTAATAAAAAAAATATGTATTAATCACTAGAAAGTTATTCATGATCTTCAAAGAATTCTCTATTTATAGTTTTCTACTCCAATTGAGCAATTCATAATGTAAAACAATGAGTTACACCACCTCATATATATCTATGAGCGGAATTTATTAGTGGATCTTATTACTAATCTTTCATTTTTAATTAATCTCTATTAAATAATTTTTCATCTCATCAAAATAAGTAAATATAAATTAATATTATTTTTACTCGCATCTAATGAGATTCGACTAATAAAAACAAGATTTAGAAAAAAAGGGAATAGTAATAGAAAGGGCACAGGGTCATCTTATCCTACCTTAATTAATTATTGTCTCATAGAATTTTGTCATCCGTATACATATCAATTATGGTGCCGACTAAGAAGATTTTGTTTGTCCAACTACAAAAAAAGTGTAGGGCGAGAAAAGCTGACTCGATGTCTATCCCGTAACATATAAAGAGTCAAAATAAATCTACGACACATTAAGTCAATAAAAAGGATCCCTCGATGTCTATCCAAGAGTCAAATAAATCTAAGAGCGCTTAAGTCCATAAAAAGGACCCCTCTATCTCTCTCTCTGAAGTCTGAAGAGAGTAAAAAGAAAAAAGAAAAAATGGGATTCATGATGAATCTCTGCTTGTGTTTCATGATATGTGGTTCTGCTGTGGCTTCGAGATTGGTAGAGGAGACAGAATCAAAGAATGTGAAGAGAAGGAGTATGCTCGCCAACGGACTCGGCGTTACTCCTCCCATGGGGTAACTCTCTCTCTCTCTCTCTCTTTCTCTCTTCCTTAGTGATTGCTACATTTGGTTGATTTCGCCCATTAATCTTTTCCTGATAGGAATGCAAGATTAAATTTATACTTCCAATATCTTTCGTCTTTTTTCTTTTCTTCTTTGGTCAGAACTCAGAAAAGTGAAAACGATAAGTAAGTGAGGAATGAATTTAACATTGTAACCTTGGTTTTTAGTAATTTTTTTAAAAAAATTAACCTTAACTTTAGGTTAAATTTTGCTTCCCGAGTTCATTTGCCATTCGCTGTGATTCCATCTCTAATTCATAACACAGTCAGCAATGGATTTTATTATTATTATTATTTTAATTATCAGAAATTTCTTTTTATTATTATTTTAATTGATCAAAGCCGAAATAAATTGATTTTTTTTTATTTGTATTTATGATTTTATTTTAATATATTAACAATCCCAAATCCTAAATCCTAATAATTAAGTTTTCTAGTTTAAATAAGTTAGAGAACTGGTTTTTCTAATATATCAGGAGTAGTGATAGAGGACTGCAAAGGTCTTCTTGTAAGCAGACCACCCAATCAAATTTCATCCCTTGGCAAAGAGGAAATTGGATACCTCTACAATATGTTACCTGTAATTATTATCACTAAAGAAGTTTCTCACTACTACCTGTTGCCTTCCAATTGAAATTTCAGACCATGGGGTCCGTTATACATTTTCCTAGAGTCCTATCTTCTAATAATGAGTTTTTTTTTTCTAATTTAAATAGGTTACTACATGTGGTATTAATATGGTTTTCTAGTTTAAATAAGTTTGTTAACGTGTTTAACCTGCTAACTATCTTAACTTATTCTATAAAAATCAAAATTCTAATATTTAGGTAAATTGTGCAAAATTTTGGAAAATATCATTAAATATGGTTATTTTTATTAAAAAAACTAAATCCGAATTATTTTCGCTGAAAATTTGAAATTCCAAAATTGTAGCCGAAATCTCTAAATTCTGTCCGATTCGTGCAACTCGATATCTATTTCAAATGAGGGAGCCAAGATCACAATTTTGTGAAATTTCTTTGAAATTAAAAACCTTCCAGGGCTGCAATGCCCATTGCTTGCCAAGATCTGCTCAACCTGGTAGGATTTTTGGGGAACGGACCCCGTAGACTAGGTACTCACCAATTTATTTAATAGATGGTCTGGTCTGGATGCTACATTTGAGCATTGCTACAAAATCTGCATGTTTTTTGGGTGGAAACAAAAATCTGTATAATTGATAATCTTATATTTGTTGTGTTATTCAGGTGGAACAGTTGGAATCACTTCAACTGCAAGATTGAGGAGAAAACCATCAAAGAAACTGGTAACTTCAAATAACCTCCCCAGTCTATCGAAAAACATAAATGTAACTCAAAGCTCATGATCTTAAAGTTGGTGAAAAAATTGTGGTGTTTATATATATATATCTGGATTTTATATTGAGTCTTTAAATTTGCGTCAGCTGAATTTTTCGGTTTCCATGCATTTGGGGAGATCCTTATAATTCACCCTATCTGGGAACATCCGATACAGTAGTGGAATTTGTGCCAATTTAGAAGAAAAAAAGTGAATTTCAGCATTGTTATGCCTTCTCTGGTTTTGTCTTGATTTTCAGCATTAATATTAAAATATTTTTAAAAGAAAGTGAAGCTTGTATTGACATTTGTTTTGATAAAAAAACTACCGTAATACAGAAATGTCGGACTTGGGATTCATATTCAAGTGGGCTTGAGCCTCAGTGTTGAGTAATAGACAGACATTACTCAATCTGTTTTTTATGTGTTAATTCAACCTGAAGGAAATTCATAGGAGTGCTTAACCATTTACATAATTTTTATAGTACTTCTTTTATTCAGCATTATTGTTAGTAATGCTTTTTTTGTTTCCATGTTTTCAACAGCTGATGCTTTGGTTTCAACTGGTCTTGCTAAGCTTGGATATCAGTATGTTAATATAGGTATATTGTTCTTCCAATACACCTCTGCTTTTCAAAACTTTATTTTCTAGCCTTGCAATTGAATTGTTGATAAAAATAGATAACTAAAGATTCCATTTTCCTTCTTTAATAGATGATTGCTGGGCTGAGATAGCTCGTGATGACAAGGTTTGATTTATCCTTTTTTTCCCTTCTCTTTATCCTGAATCCGATTATACTTATAAATTGGATGAGCATTGATTATTGCGTAACTTATAATGCTTGTGAAGTTCTTTGCAGGCTTACTCTTATCTTTTCTTAAAGAATTTCTTACGATATATATGTGTAACAAATTTGAAATATCTGTTACTTTTCAATAAATCCTGTTAGGATTGTTTCGATTTTTCTCAACAATTTTTTTTCTTGTTAAATAAACTTAAAACTTTTGAACAATTCAGACTTTACTTCATATACCATCCAAAAATAAATAAAAATTTTCTCTAGCATATCATTTGTCGCATTTCCGATAAAAAAAGGATTTCAAATTTCAGGGTAATCTAGTGGCTAAGAACTCAACATTTCCATCGGGGATCAAAGCTCTTGCCGACTATGTTCATAGCAAGGGGCTTAAACTAGGAATCTACTCAGATGCAGGGTATGTACACAGTATTCTAATATATTTCTGTTTGTAGTTCTGCATGAGTAGCCATTAATAAACCTCCTTGATTACAAGATGGATGGATGATGTCTCAACCTCCCTTTTGCAGGTACTTTACGTGTAGCAAAAAAATGCCAGGTTCGCTAGGTCATGAGGAACAAGATGCCAAAACCTTTGCTTCATGGGTATCAATGAGCTCTATCATTGCTTTTACTGTTTACAGATGTTTCTATTGAAAACATTTTTGATATTTTAGATCAAAATTTTCTTTTAATTACAAGAAAACATAGTTGCTTCTACTATTAAAGTTTTATTTTTCTGGCCAAAATAAGTAAAATGTGAACTACTGTGTTGGGTATATGTAGGGTATTGATTATTTGAAGTATGATAACTGTAACAATGATGGTTCAAAGCCGACTGTTCGGTAATCTAATTTTCCATATTTGCTTCTCTATTTTATAAATGTTCCTTACTATAATACACAATATACCAGCCTATTGGTTTATAATTATGCCATTCTACTCAATTTGCTTCTCATATAGATATCCTATAATGACCCGAGCTCTAATGAAGACGGCCCGCCCAATCTTCTTCTCCCTTTGCGAATGGTAATTCTATTTTCCCATGAGCAAAAATTGCTCTCTTATAATTTTTTTTCCCCCTAAGTCTGTTTGGTTGACTTGTTCTCCTTTTGTTCATCAGGGGGGACTTACACCCAGCTCTATGGGGTGCTAAGATGGGAAATAGCTGGAGAACTACGAATGACATTTCGGATACATGGGACAGGTAAAACAATATATATATGCTTGAATTAAGATGGTATTGATAACCCGACAGATTTACGTATCTTGTTTAATTGTTCGCTCTACAGTATGGTCTCTAGAGCCGACATGAATGAAGTCTATGCTGAGCTTGCAAGGCCTGGTGGTTGGAATGGTTAGTATCCTACTGTGTACACAGTAGGATTCTTCAATACAGAAACTGAAGAATAGACTATTAATCTTTCATTTTGTAATGACTTCATTGAGTGACCTCTTTCCCTAGAAAGAAACCACTTAATTATCATCTTTTGCTGTTGCATTTGAGCAGATCCTGACATGCTTGAAGTAGGAAATGGAGGAATGAATAAAGATGAATACATAGTCCACTTTAGCATATGGGCCATTTCCAAGGTAGTAGAGATTTTTTCGCTGTATATATTTTTCCCCTTATATATATATATATATATATATATATATATATATATTTAAAATAAATAAATAAAAATATTTGTAACGATTATTGCACAGGCTCCCCTTCTGATTGGATGTGATGTGCGGAATGCAACAAAAGAAACGATGGAGATCATTTCCAATAAGGAGGTTATCGCCGTTAACCAAGGTAAATACATGTGTCATTCTAGAGATATTTTTATTTCTAATAAATTATAGCTTTTATAAGTAGAGTAGTTCTCCAATGTCTAAACCCAACCAATGTTGAATAGATCCCCTCGGTGTTCAAGCGAAAAAGGTTAGGATGGAAGGTGATCTTGAGGTACGTACGTCAACAATGTCTAGCTACTATAGAAAATCCACTGCTACTGAATGAGTACAAGATTGAGCTGACGCATCTCTCTCTACTACAGGTTTGGGCTGGACCCCTTTCGGGCTATAGGACAGTTGTTCTCCTACTCAACCGAGGTTCATGGCGTTCTGCTATAACTGCCAACTGGGACGACATCGGAATCCCCCCCAACAGTGTCGTTAAGGCAAGAGATGTTTGGGAGGTATTTTCAAATGACCAAGCCTTACTATATCTCTATGCTTTTTTATGTGTTCATCTCTTTCATGCATTAACCACCTTTACTGGGTTTTGCTCATGCAGCATACAACACTGAAGACACAATTCATTGGTAACATCACAGCTACCATGGATTCTCATTCATGCAAGGTGTATGTCTTGACGCCTATTTCTTGAGTTTCCGATTTCCGCCTTACCATTGCAGGCGAATGTTTATGTTTTGATTTGTCTTTCCTTCAGTCCAGTGCCATTGTTGCCTGATGAAACAGACATAGTTGAATAGTTACCCAAGTCCCTAATTGACTGGTTACAGAGGATATTTTGATTAGAAATATAGAGGAGGATGGAATTATCCTTTTTATCATATATTTATTTCTACTTTACTGTTTTATTTATCCTCTACTAATTAATGCAATATGCTGTTGCAACTATATAGTAGCAGCAGGTATTTTTGAGATCAATGAAAAAGGATATGAGACGAAGTACTCAATATCTGCACACACCCTTTTACTCTGTTTTAGGCAAGGAACCTCCAAAATTTGGAAAGCCCTTTTAAGTCATAACCTGCTGTACTAAGGGCCTGTTTTGATAAACTTCTTTAAGGAGAGAAGAACTTCTCCAGGAGAATTTCCAAGAAAAGTAACTTTGAAAAAAGTCTACAAAGTCAATTTGAGGAAAAAAAAAAGTGATGTTTGGTTTGCACTAGAAGTAACTTCTTAACATTAAAAGTCAAATGTTGACTTCCCACACAAGTTTTGCTTGGCTAGCTTCCTAGAAACAGTTGTGTTTTTCCCGATTTCTAAGGGCTTTTGACTTTTTGGAGCTAAAAGTCACATCAATTTAGAGCAAGGGCCCGTTTGGCATCACTCCCAAAGAACAATTCTTTATTCCCTGGCAATAAAATCTTAAGAGTTTCTATTCCCAGGAATAGAAAATTGTTCTTGGGAGTGATGCCAAAAGGGCCCCTTTACTTCCATACAAATGTGAGAAGAGAAGCACGACAATGGAAGATGCAATCTTTTTTTTGGTAGGAAACTAATAATTTATTCAAATAAAGGAACGATGTACATGGGCCTGGAGGTTATAACCTCTACCATAAAAGATCAGATTTTCCTTGGTACATATTCCAGTTTGAAAAAACTTTGATGCCTCCACATTTGCTATTTTTGCAAGATTATGAGCTTCTGAATTTTGAGATCTACGCACCCACGAAATAGAGGAATTTGAGAAATTTCTCCATAAAATTTTGATGTCTTCAAAGATTGACTTGATATCCCAATGAGGGGGCCCTACATCCTCACAAATAGCATGCATAATAGATTGAGAGTCACCTTCGAGGATGAACTTATTCCAATTATTTTGGAGGCAGAGCATCAACCCCAGAAAAACCGCTTTTGCCTCAGCTTGTCTCACATTGCTAGGGCAGATGAGAAAACAAAACGAAACAACACACCTGCCAGTATGAGTCCGAGCCAGCCCACCCACGCTTGATATGGAGCCATCCGCAGAAGAAGACCCATCCACATTAATCTTCAACCAACCACTCGGAGGGGCGATCCATTGAAAATTATTTGAATCAGCTTCTGGAGGTCTAGACATTAAAGAAGTGAAGATATCTGAAGTCGGGTTAGCATTTTGAGCGGAAGAGACTAACTCCAGAGCATACACATTTGTTCTCTCAACTGTATCGCGAGGATCAGGTTAGGATTTCTCAAAAATAAACTCATTTCTAGTTTTCTAGATCATCCACAGCACACAAATAATTCTTATAGTTGCCTCAAAATTATTAGCCTTAAACATATTTCCTTTCGACCACCGGTCCCACCACTTCTCCATAGATACGACATTGCCCTTTTCACTATGATAGCTAATTGATGATCCAAACCATACACATCTTGCAAACTCACATTCGAGGAAAAGATGAACTCCAGACTCGAGTTCATTTCCACAAATTTTGCAAATCGGGTCAACATCAATATTCCTCCTTTTAAGATTTTCCCCTACTGCCAGAATATCTGAAATACACCTCCACATGAATAAAAGCAATTTAGGAGGAAGCGGGATCTTCCATAATGAACTCCATCTTGAGTCCTGGATATTATCTGTGGATGAGGATGCATTTTTTAGTCTCCAAGGGTCATTCATGGTAGCCAAATGATAAGCAGATTTTACACTAAAAACTCCCTTGGGTTCAAAGTGTCATGCCCATGAGTCTCTTACACTAAGGACACTAGGTTGAATCTCCCATATATTCTTTCTCTCTATGCTGGAAAATAAATCGCAGATAAGTTCAGTTTTCCATTGTTTTGAAATAGGGTCAAGAAAATGAGAGACTCTATTGAAAAGGCACCCCTCTGGTTTTGGGGATACGGCTAGAAAATGAGGCATATTTGGTAGCCAAGGATCTTTCCAAGGATCAATTGAGAAGCCCGAACCGACCTGTCGCCGGATACCAAGCTTGAGAAGGTGCCGCCCATAAAGGATGCTTTTCCAGCCCCAGGATTCTCAGTAACAATTTCTAGCATGCATAAAATCGTTGTTAGGAAAATAGAGAGACTTTAAAATTCTGCTCCACAAGAGGTTTGGCATGAGAGTCAATCTCCAAGCTTGTTTTGCTAGCAGAGCCTGGTTGAAGAAAGCCATATTTCTGAAACCAAGACCCCCAGCAGATTTGGAATAGCACATTTTTCTCTAGCTTCGCCAATGGATTTGACTTTCCTCCTCTTTTTGACCCCACCAATACTGAGATATCGCTGAATTAATAAAGTTGAACCATTTAGATGTTATTTTGAAACAGCTCATAGCATAACAAGGAATAGATTGAGCCACTGCTTTGATCAATATAGCTCTCCCAGCTTGTGATAAAAGAGAACCTTTCCATCATTTGATTTTGGAGAGTATCCTTTCCTTTAGATACCCAAATAATTTTGTTTTTGATCTTCCGAACATTGTTGGTAGACCCAAATATTTGTCTGGAGGGGCTAGAGATGGAATATTCAGATGGGCTGATAGAGATAATCTTTTTTAGAATCTTAAGAATGAGGGAAAGAGAGATGTGAGAAAGTACAAAAGGAGAGAACGTAGAGTGGAGAGAGAAAATTATAAGACGACAAAATTACCTATAATTTGGTATAAAACCTCAAGGACATTCTAACTATAAACTTTAGTGAAATTTCGGCTATAATAAAATTTAACAGCATTTTGAGTATAAAACTTGAGGGATATTTTTTACAAATAAAAGAAATAAAATATAGGTATTTTTTAAATAAGATAAATTTCAATCATTTCTAAATTCTCATTCTTTTTATATTAGTTAAGGATAGTTTTTTAATTAAGAAAATTTTCAAATCAATGTTTTTAAGTCTCCAACTCCCTTTAAATATTAGTAAAAGGAAAATTTGAAATTAAAAAAGAATTTCAATCAACTTTTTAAGTCTCTTGTATTAATAGAGGACAATTTTGAAATAAAGTCAAAATTCAATCAACCTTTCAAAATATTATTCTCTCTTTAAATAGGATGCCCGAATAGGGCATAGCATCTTCACGTGCAAAGGTGTTTCACTAAGGAGGTGATAGCATGCATCACCACATTTCGTTGGGTGGTAAGCGTCCACCTTTCCAATTTGCCATGTGTCACTTGAAGACCCATTAATTGTGGTTGAGATTCACTCACCCTTAGGGTTTATGGATCGACCATTGATTGAAGTTCACTGCAAATTAAGTTCCACTCCTTTATAGATATCATTAGTCCTTACTATCAGAAATTTGATGATAAAAAATGCATTCAAAGAAAATATTGAAGTTAAAGATGTCAAATGATCACTGGCTAGTTGACAACTCAATGTCTGGGGGATCATGTTTAGGGCTTTTCTCATTATATATGAACATGAATATGTGACTTAGACATGTCTGTTAGTATAAATAAGCTAAAGATATAGCAAATCTGATATACAAATACATATGTGAATTATTTTCATGTATTACGAAACATACTTTTAGAAATAATATCGTTGTCATGCATAGAGAACTGTAGAAATAATATATTTAGATAAGCTCCATCATGTAATTGTTAATAATTAAGTAGAAAATCTAAGAGCATCTCCAACCCTACACCATTCACATTCTCTTCGCCAGTTTGGGGAATGTAAAGGGCTTCTGCGACGCTCCAACAGGCTCATTAAACACAATCGCCATTTTATGGAAACAGTTTTTGCTCACCAAATGTGGCAAGCATTTCTTTTAAAATAAAGTCCATCGAAAGCGTTTTCAGGAGCTTCCAATTTGAGTGAGAAGAAATATGGAAGAAATCAGGAGTGCTGTTGAAGTTCCACCTTCAAATTAAAAGTGGAGAATTTAGGGAGCTTCCCATTTTAAAGAAAAAATAAAGAAACTTTTTTGGTGTTGGACATACTAACACAAGAGTACAACACGGGCATCCAAACTTTCAGAATATAGCAAGGCCTTTGTTACATAGTACAAAATACAATAATAAGGGAGAATACAATTAGAATAATGAAACACGACAACATGATAAGATAAGTTGCAGAAAGAGTAAGCATTTACTTAAAACTTATAGGTACCATCTCTTGATCATCTTGTTGGTCTAGGGTCTAGAAGTGCATATGCTACATTATTTGTTAAGGTATTCATAATTAATATTTACGATGTTCCACTCTAGAAGCCAGATAAGGGGAAAATTAGAATGTTCCTCCACTTCTGGTGTAGCCATGGAAGCAATATCCTTGCTCTCAAGTAGGATCCACCCAAATTATCAAAATCTCCAATTTTTTAAGTTTGTTCCAAAGGTTATTTTTGATCATTTTGCAGCCAATTCAAAATTGTCAATATAATTCTGATTTCGAATAATATTCAAAAGATTGATTTAAAATCTAAGGGAAACAATCAAATCTAGGTTAATTAAAGTTTAGTGGCAGAACTTTAAATATCAGAAAATCTGTAATTTACAGATTTCTAAGGCCCATGCGATGATGCTGCCGGCCCGCTGGAACTACTAATTTCTCGACACACTAAATCAATTGGATAATAAGAGGATCAGTCGCTTTTCTACCATGTTGAGTTGGAGAAAACTAATAAACTAATTCCTTTAATTAAGAATAACCCAAACCGGACAACTAATTCAAATTAAATATTAAGCAAAGTTAACTTTTTAATCACCATAAAAATGGTCGATTCAAAACTAAGTTAATCTGTCCAGGATCACAAAAGATGTGAATATTCACGTTAATACCTCATGGGCTTTATCTATGATATTCCAGTTTATTTGCGTTTTTTTACAATGACGACTTTCACCCAACTTGTTTTGATAAGGTCATAACAAAACAAACGATATTTTAACATTGATAGCTCATTTTCAAATTTTTTTTGTAACGATCCCAAATCGTTGCGTGATTAAAACAAGAAATTAAATAGAGAAGAGAGGAGATAAATCAAAGGGAAATCCAGACCTTTGTTTTACATTAGAGAGAGAACATCTCTTAACATCCATGTTGAAACTAGTGAAAATTCTCATTGCTCAACATGAGTGTTTACACCGTATATAGTTTACTGGGTTTTGCTCATGCAGCATACAACACTGAAGACACAATTCATTGGTAGCATCACAGCCACCATGGATTCTCATTCATGCAAGATGTATGTCTTGATGCCTATTTCTTGAGTTTCCGATTTCCGCCTTACCATTGCAGGCGAATGTTTATGTTTTGATTAGTCTTTCCTTTAGTCCAGTGCTGTTGTTGCCTGATGAAACAGACATAGTTGAATAGTTACCAATTCCCTAATTGCTGGTTACAGAGGATATTTTGATTAGAAATATAGAGGAGGATGGAATTATCCTTTTTATCATATATTTATTTCTACTTTACTGTTTTATTCATCCTGCTAATAAATGCAATATACTGTTGCAACCGTAAAGTAGCAGCAGGTATTTTTGAGATCAATGAAAAAGGATATGAGACGAAGTACTCAATATCTGCACAGCCTTTTGCTCTGTTTTAGGCAAGAAACCTTCAAAAATTTGGAAAGCCCTTTTAAGTCATAACCCGCTGTACTAAGGGCCTGTTTCGATAAACTTCTTTTAAGGAGAGAACTTCTCCAGGAGAATTTCCAAGAAAAGTAACTTTGAAAAAAGTTACAAAGTCAATTTGAGGGAAAAAAAGTGATGTTTGGTTTGCACTAGAAGTAACTTCTTAACATTAAAAGTCAAAGTGTTGACATCCCACACAAGTTTTGCTTGGCTAGCTTCCTAGAAACAGTTGAGTTTTTCCCGACTTCTATGGGCTTTTGACTTTTTGGAGCTAAAAGTCACATCAATTTAGAGCAATCTAGAATCCACGGATTTGGTGCTTTGGTCAGGAGGTGGCGTCCAAGATGGAGATAAAGGCTATGCCCAATTTCTTGTTAATGAGGGCAGGAGTCCCAAGAAGATAAGCTAGTGGAAGCTAATCTTGAGGAGATAAGGAAAAGGATTGATGGATTTGCTCATTCCATTCGTCCATATATTCTCAGTTGATGTGTGGATGTTCTTAGCTTTAATTTTGATACCTGATGGGTTTTTTTTTTGCGTGGAGGTTGAGATGATGGTGTCTGAGATTTTGTGTCTCTTCTCAATCTCAAATCTGAAGGGATGCGAGATTGAAGCGGAAAAATCATCTCTTGGATCGGATCAATAAAATGAGATACGGAGGTAGAGCAATGGCCTTCTGGAAGAGTATGATCTAAGTTGAGCTAGGATTTCTCCACAATGGGATTTCATACAAAACTTGGGTGTGTGGTTGATCACACTTGAGCAAAACTCAAGTGACACATGGAATATTATCAAGAGAGACAAAATCTTTCACACAAATGGAAAGTCTCCACTTTTACTTTCTTGGTTGCATTCTTTCCTCCTTAGCCAAGGAGATTTATACACCATCAAAGAGAGAGTCATTAGACTCTTCCATAATTATTCCCTTATATCAAGCAATTAGAATCTGGATCAATGGTCCAGATTCAACCACATTTACCATAGCTCCCTTAGATCAAGTAACGGCTTTTAACGGCTCTTTGGAGTCTTAATGGCTTGGTCAAACTAGCTGTTAAGCCTTTGACTAAGATCCAATGGTCACCCTTCACCAAGATACCCAGGCTTACAGATGATCCAACACTCCATATCTCACAATATCAATCATGATCCCTATGCACATGAATGCATCAAGATTAAAATAAGATAGATACCATATAATACATTTAAAAAACATGATCATACATATGCAGTGATGTGATGTGCATGAGTGTGAATATGCATGACGAGATTCACTTGAGGATTTTATCCATCAACCATAGCCGTACGATCGAGGGATTATAGCCACCCGATCTCAATATCCAACAAAATCATGTAATTTGGAGCTACTGCTTTAGTGCTGTAAATGTTGTTTGAAATGAAAGAGATATTGTACATATGACCAACAATACCAAAATTACCGTCTTATTGGATTTTATCTCATTTCAGATCATGAGCTCTGATTTCCAAGACAGCAAACACACTAACACCCTTCAATTCAAGCATTTAGAATTATTTGTATAAACATGATTCTTGTTTAGGTAATTTACGCCATCTTGACCATAAACCTCATTAGTTTATAGAGGTCGTGTTTGACATGCAAAAGCTACTGCTACAAATATATTTGCATCGCGTCTCGGCGGTCAGAAAGTTGTGCTGAACCCACATGAGAAATCTGGTTTCTATGAGAAAAGTAAAACCTTAGAATCCCACAAACCAGAAAACCTCAAAAGAGATGCTTTAAAGTTCAGAGATCAATAGATAGAATTTGGGATGAAACCCACATGAGCAGAGTGTTGGTTTGAGTGAAATGTTGGTTTCACTCATAAACATATAATTGTATGGTTTCTTTTGGAAGGAATACAGTGCGATTGGTCACTGGAGTAATTTATGTTATTTGCGACACACCCAATTAAGGCTTTGATTCGAAGCCCCAAATTAATAGCATGTGTAGCTAGCTCACTTATGAATAACAAGCTGTCAAGTTTCTTCAGCTCTCCGGATTCCATCATTATTTGAACCACCTTCCGGAGTGTTGTTTTCAAATCCCAGATTGGTCACTGGGGACATTTTCTAACAAAGAGTCGTTCCACTATGTGTGAGTCCATTTCTGGGAGTAACTTGATCAAGAAAGTTGATGCGTACAACAATGTATATAACGCCTGTTTAAAGCCAAATAACAATGCCTCATATCACAGAGAGCCTTTAACAACGGTACAAAAAACACAAAAAATCTGTGCACCTTAGAATGGTTTCAAGAATGACCTCTCCTAGGAAGTCATCCAGGTGGGCCATTGGTTGATATTTCAAACATTGCACAGCTACCTCAGTCAGAAACATATTACTATTGAAAAGAACGGTTTTTTTTTTTTTTTTTTAAGGATAATTTTCTGTCTACAATATTCGACATAGGTTTTTTCCTTATTCCGGTCATATGAATAAGGCTTAAAAGCCCTCCTTAGCCCAAAATCCACTTCCATATTAACTCTTCTAAGGAGGTCTCCTGCAAAACCTCAAATATCCATGATGCCTAATTCCAAAAGCCTTCTCATGTACATAAGACACTCTGACACATATATTTTCGGGTGAGAAATCTAATACTCATTCGTGATGGAAACAGTAAATCTAAGAATCTACCAGAATTTCTATTCATTACGTCAAGGGAAGGTATACAAAAAGTGGACTGTAACCCATGCTAATAAACAGAACATGGAAACTAATAAACAAATAGAACTCCCTGGGACTTGAATGCAATCTGCGCTGCTGGCTTCACAGATTCATGTTCACAATGAGGCTATCAACCGTCCGCTTCACACTTTGGTGACCATCATTTTTAAATGCTCTCTAGATGATTCCCTCAAAAGAGATGGTGGAAAATTTAAGCGCTTATGTGCAATACCATCAGACTAATAAGGCATAAAATCGGAATTTAAACACGCATGTTGTTACATACTCGAATGAGCATTCTTAAGATATTTATAATGTATACACACTTGCATAGAGAGACATACTTATCCGCATCTGTGTCTGGACTACTATATCTTATATACACAAGAATCTATGCACATACACTAACTGAATTCCCAATACGTTTTGTTCTTTGTCGCTCAAATCTGCTAGTTCTCACATTGTTACTTTTCAGGCGTTATTTGTTAGGCACATTGAATCAAGACGACAACATTTCCTCCCATGTTCACTAGAGTCATGCTTGAGGGGCAGCGTCGGATTTAAGAGAAATGCTTTCTACCATGCATCAGCCGAAATAGAGATATGTTGTTCCTCACCCTTATTTTAGATTTTAATAACTGAATCATTATGCTTAATTCCTATCGATAAGAAGAATTAGTGTTTCTAAGCTTTTTGCTACTATTTGCTAAATAGGATTGCAAAATTTTGGTTTCAAAATTTTTAGTCAATTTTATGCAATAGCATAGAGTAGCTCATGCATATACAGATTTTGCCGGCAAAGTGAGATGTTCTAATTTTGTATGTAAAGTTGAAAACAGATTTAGTTGACTATAGATTAAAGGATTTGGTACTTTGCAAGAGCTATAGATCTACGAAGCTATATTATGTTATAATGATAACGCCCAAGCCAAGCCAAGCCTCACAAGCCCACCAGTTTCGTCACCCACTCACTATCTCACCCCCATTTCACATAAGAGAGGAGAAGAGGAGATAAGATACTGTTGTTGAACCCCAAGGCACCACCAAATGCTCTCAACCACACCACTCTCTGCCTCTCGCATTCTCTTAGGCAGCTTGGAGCCCCTCTCACGTTGAAGGATAAGGAGAGGAAGGAAAAGTAACAAAGGAGAAGAGAGGAGGAAAATCCCTCTCGGCTCACCCTTTGTACACACCCAATGCCCCCCACCAGCCAGCTCACCTTATCCATCAGCTCACAGCACATGTTCACACCCATAACAGTCTGCAAAGCAACCACATTTCAACTCCACTAACAGTCCCAGTAACAGCCCCTGTTCACGCCCAAACTGTCCGCTCTTTTGCCCATTTTCCCTCACGAGCAGTCCATCTCTGCCCTCGGACCAACAACCATTTTTCCCCGATCCCCTCCCTCGTAGCCTCAGCCCAACGACATCCTCCATCCCTTGCAACCCCCTCATTCATTCCTAGATTAGTGGTAATTGCAACCAGTAGAACCTCCCAACGGTCTTCTTTTGTTCGGCAAGTAGGGAACCCGCATAGCAACGCTCCCAACTCTCTTCTCCGGTTTGGGCCTGCATCCCTTTTTCCATCCGTCACGGCAGTAGCAGTTGATATCCCTTCCACCCACTTGCCCATTCCTTTCTTTTTTTTAAAATTGGTTCTGTTTAGTTTAGATATGCTCTCAATTAATTCCAATGTTAGTTTTTATTTTAAAAAAATTCTGCTGGTTTTAGAATTAGATTAGCCTTTAGTTTAGCTTTATATTAGCTTTGGTTATATCCTTTTCTAATAATAAGTTAGCCTGTAATCTAGTTAAGTTTGTTTTAAGTTAGATTTGTCTCAATGCTTTAAATCTGATTTTTAGTTTAGGTTAAATGTAATTTGGATTTCAAGATTCTTTCTTTAGTTGGTTTCTTGGATAGTTTTAACTTAGCTAAAATCAGATTTTGAAGTAACCCTTAGGTTAGTTTCCATAGGCTTAATCATTGGCCCACGTTAATTTGCTTAAACCTAATTCTTTTTTTAGTTAGTTAGCCATAGTTAATGAAACTCTCTTTTTAGGGTAATCCTTAAACAAATGTTAAGATAATTCCAGGACAACCCATAGAAAATTTGATTAACCCTAGATTAGACTAAGATGTAAGCTCAATACTTGCACGAGCCTAAACTGCTTAGGGTATGACTTGGTAAGAGCCTAAATTGCCACCGCTCCGAAACGATCCTAAAGTACCGCTCCAAAACGATCCTAAAGTACCCCAATAAAAACCAAAAATCGAAAAACATTTAAATATCCCGAAAACCCAGAATTATAACTTTAGAGAGCTTGCCTACTCCCCCTGTTCTTCATTGAGCCTAAACTACTATTCGAAAAATTAGAAAATATCCAAAAGACTAAAAACAAAGTCAAGACACCAAAATTTAATCAATCCCAGCGCTCCTAAATGAGCCAAAGACTATGTTGTCCGCTCCAGAATGAGCTTAAACTACCGTAATTTCCGAGATGAACACATAAATTATCCCTTAACTCCGAAATGAGTATAAACTACCGACACTCTGAAACAAGTCTAAACTACGCTAATCTGCAACGAGTCTTAACTGCTGTAAGCCCCGCGGAAGAGCTACACCGGTCTGATTCCGCTTAGCCGGGTTTAAAGGCAACCCAATCGAGTGTTCAACAACTAGGATAGATGTTGCTTCTCATCCCTTCTTAATTAGCATAACTCAAATTACTTAGGAATTTCTTTAATTTTTTCTTGTTTGGGTTAAACCAAGGAAGTAGGTAACCGTCGTAAACGGGGGCTCTGGGATGCCTAACACCTTCACTGGGATTTAACCGTATAGCTTCCCTAGACTCTGACCTAGACCGTATGCCCTTATCCACAACTTTTCCCGGGTCCTATTTCCTTTAAAAGAAAATAGGTGGCAATTCCAAATCTTGTAAAGTTATTTAGCGTCGTTCCTCCGTGGGGCTTGGCTCGGAAGTATAGTGACAAAGTCAGGGTCTGGCAATAATTCGGCAAGTTGATTTATGTACCTAATGCTTGAAGAAGTGTGTGGACACTGAATAAGGATTCCACCGCTCCTTAATGGGGTAAATGTTCCGTTGATACTTGTCAAACTGGACTTGGAAATCCAGCTGGTATTTATCGATGAAATGGTTTTATCGAAATTATTATTTTCTAAATATAGAAAATAAGTATAATTATTCTTCTAATGAATTTCAAACTGTTTTTGAAAGTTCAATTTGACGAAAAGTATCAACTGAAAGAGTTCTCAACATAAGCAAAGGATTTAGACATTATAAGGTATTATCCCGTAAGTTATATGCAATTTTTGTTGGTTGAAGGACTTGACTGGAAAGTTTACTAATTGAAATTATTGAAATGTAATTGTCTCTTTCCCGGAGGTTTGATCACAATGTGTTAATGGACGTTATTGTTGTTGGTGGAAGTCCAGAGACGTAGATGAAATTTGAAGTATATAATGGAATATGAATTGGAAAGTGTTTCCTAGTAACAAGGCTACATCTTGGAGAAGAAGCATTTGGTTCCACAACCGGAAATAAGGGATCCCTTTAGTTCCCACACACTAAGAGCTACCCAAATCTTTAATTTAATTAATTAGTTTCATCCATGTTTTCTACTATATTGTATAGTAGCGTTATTGTTAATATGTGATATAAATGTTAAAGAGGATAGAGTGTAAGCGAGTGGACCCAGCCGAGTCTTGGACGTCCCACACTCTCTCTATTAATTAATTTAATCGAGAATTGGATTAATACTAGGGTTTGTAAGAAAGGCACCCGCTTAGGGTGGAATGCCCCTCTCTCTCTGTCCTCCTTCCTTTTTGGTTGCTAGTTGTTAGTTTCAATTTGGAATAGGATTATTCCTTATCTAATCAGGATTTAGATAATAGGAAAGCAGAATCCTAATTTGATTAGGATAGTTTCTAAGATTAGTTTAGCCAGTTGTTTTTTAAATTAGACAGTATTTGTTTATACTAGAAAATGTGTTTCAAAAAGGAGAAGGACTCTCTCCTCTATATGTGTATGGGATCTCTCATTAGAGAAACCCAAACAAGCCACCATACAGTTCGAACCCCATCTTTTACCTCCTCTCTACTTGGACGCCCCCTTGATCTTATAGACGCCCTCTTTCTCCCTTTAAACTGTACGAACATCTCTCTTTCGCTCTTGCGGTTAGATTGTGATCCTACTTTGAGGTGTGATCAGGGAGAGCCATCAACTTCCATTGGAGAAAATTTTGGAGCAACAAATAAGGTTCGTGAGAATCAATAGGAGACTTTACATTGTGAAGCTTTGTAATCATGATTCAATTATTAGTAAAATAAGGTAGAACTAGTCAGATCTTGGAAACAATGTAAGCTCATCTAAGACTTGTGTAATAAAATTAAAAAGAGCCATACTATCGAGCTTCAGTTCCCCGGAGAAGCTTCCCAACTTTTGGGTATTATTTTTTGTCAAAGAAATTTGATTTTTCGTTTAGAAGAAGTTTCAATTTTTGTGATTTATCTTTATGTTGGGGGTGTTTAGAGTACGGTAGTTATATAAGAAACAAATCCAGATAGATGCGTGATGAGAGATATGACGCACCTTCATCTCACCTCAATTTTTAAATGCTCTCTAGATGATTCCCTCAAAAGGAATTGTGGAAAATTTAAGCGCTTACGAGCAATAGCATCAAACTAATAGGGCATAAATTTGGAATTCAAAGACGCATGGTGTTATATACTCGAATGAACATTCTTAAGATATTTATAATGTATACACACTTGCTTAGAGAGACATACTTATCCGCATTTGTGTCTGGGCTAATATATCTTATATACACAAGAATCTGTGCACATACACTAACTGAATTCCCAATACGTTTTGTTGTTCGTTGCTCAAATCTGCTAGTTCTCACATTGTTACTTTTCAGGCGTTATTTTTTGGGCACTTTGAATCGAGATGACAACATTTCATCCCATGTGCACTAGAGTCTTGCTTGAGGGGCAACGCCGGATTTAAGGACAGTGGTTTCTACCATGCATCAGCCGAAATAGAGATATGTTGTTCCTCACCCTTATTTTAGATTTTAATAATTGAATCATTATGCTTAATTCCTACCGGTAAAAAGAATTAGAGTTTCTGAGCTTTTTGCTACTATTGTCTAAATAGGATAACAAAATTTTGGTTTGAAAATTCGTAGTCAATTTTATGCTATACCATACAGTAGTTCATGCATGTATAGATTTTGCCAGCAAAGTGAAATGTTCTGATTATGTATGTAAAGTTGAAAACTGATTTAGTTGACTATAGATTAATGGATTTGGTACTTTGCAAGAGCTATAAAACCATGAAGCTATATTATGTTATAATTATAACTCCCAAGCCAAGCCCTCACCTCACAAGCCCACTGGTTTCGTCACCCACTCACCATCTCAACCCCATTTCACCTAAGAGAGGAGAAGAGGAGGTAAGATCCTTGTGTTGAACCCAAGGCACCAGCAAATCCTCTCAACCACACCACTCTCTTCCTCTCACAATCTCTTAGGCAGCTTGCTGCCCCTCTCACGTTGAATTAGACGGAGAGAAAGGAAAAGAAAAGAAAAGAAGGAGAAGAGAGGAGGAAAATCCCTCTCGGCTCACCCTTTGTACACACACCAAAGCCCCCCGTGAGCCAACTCACCTTCCCCATTAGCTCACAGCACATTTTCAGACACATAACAACCTCAAAACAACCACATTTCACCTCCCCTAACAGTCCCAGAACAGCTCCTATTCACGCCCACAACAGTTCCCTCTTCAACCCATTTTCCCTCACGAGCAGTCCTTCTCTGCCCTCGGACCAGCAACCATTGGTCCCCCATCTCCTCCCTCGTAGCA
Source organism: Tetracentron sinense (assembly GCA_015143295.1). Taxonomy (NCBI): domain Eukaryota; kingdom Viridiplantae; phylum Streptophyta; class Magnoliopsida; order Trochodendrales; family Trochodendraceae; genus Tetracentron; species Tetracentron sinense. The sequence continues at coordinate 2,269,339 of CM026574.1, read as the reverse complement.
TCAGCCGAACGGCATCCTCCATCCCTTGCAACACCCTCATTCATGCCCAGATCTGTGGCAATAGTTACCTGAAGAACCTCCCAACGGTCTTCTTTGGTTCGACAAGTAGGGAACCCGCACAGTAGGTGACCTAGGTTAATTTGCTTAAACCTAATTCTTTTTTGAGTTAGTTGGGCATAGTTAATGAAACTCTCTTTCTAGGGTAATCCTTAAACAAATGTTCAGATTATTGTAGGACAACCCTTAGAAAATTTGATTAACCTTAGATTAAACTAAGATTTTAGCTCAATACTTGCACGAGCCTAAGCTGCTTAGGGTATGACTTGGTAAGAGCCTAAATTGCGACCGCTCCGAAACGATCCTAAAGTACCCTAATAAAAACAAAAAACCGAAAAGCGATTAAATATCCAGAAAACCCAAAATGAGCCTAAAACTATGTTGTCCGCTCCAGAATGGGCTTAAACTTCCGTAATTTCCGAGACGAAAACATAAACTATCCCTTAACTCCGGAATGAATATAAACTACCGACACGCCGAAACAAGTCTAAACCACGCTACTCCGCAACATAACAACTGTAAGCCCCGCCGAAAGAACTACACCGGTCTGATCCCGCTTAGCCAGGTTTGAAGGCAACCCAATCGAGGGTTCAAAAACAAGGATAGATTTTGCTTCTCATCCCTTCTTAATGAGCCTAACTCAAATTACTTAGGAATTTCTCTAATTTTTTCTTGTTTGGGTTAAACCTAGGAAGTAGGTAACCGTCGTAAACGGGGGCCCCGCGATACCTAACACCTTCACCAGGACTTAACCGTATAACTCACCTAGATTCTGACTTGGGCCGTAGGCTCTTATCCACATATTTACCTGGGTCCTATTTCCTTTAATAGGTGGCGATTCCAAATCATGTGAAGTTATTTAGCGTTGTTCCTCCGTAGGGCTTGGCCCGGAAGCATAGTGACAAAGTCAGGATTTGGGAATAATTTGGCAAGTTGATTTATGTACCTAATGCTTGAAGAAGTGTGTGGACACTCAATAAGGATTCCACCACTCCATAATGGGGTTAATATTCAATTGATACTTGTCAAACTGGACTTGGAAATCCAGCTGGTATTTATCGATGAAATGGTTTTATCGAAATGATTATTTTCTAAATATAGAAAATAAGTATAATTATTCTTCTAATGAATTTCAAATCGTTTTTGAAAGTTCAATTTGACGAAAAGTATCAACTGAAAGAGTTCTCAATATAAGCAAAGGATGAAGACATTATAAGATATTATCGAGTAAGTTATATGCAATTTTTGTTGGTGGAAGGACTGGACTGTAAACTTTAGTAATAGAAATTATTGACATGTAATTCTCTCTTTCCCGGAGGTTTGATCACAATGTGTTAATGGACGTTACTGTGGTTAGTGGAAGTCCAGAGACGTAGATGAAATTTGAAGTACATAATGGAATATGAATTGGAAAGTGTTTCCTAGTAACAAGGCTACATCTTGGAGAAGAATCTTTTGGTTCCACAACCGGAAATAGGGGATCCCTTTAGTTCCCACACACTAAGAGCTGCCCAAATCTTTAATTAAATTAATTAGTTTCATCCATGTTTTGTTCTATATTGTATAGTAGCGTTATTGTTAATATGTGATATAAATATTAAAGAGGATAGAGTGTCAGAGAGTCGACCCGGCCCCACACTCTCTTTATTTATTAATTTAATTTAGAATTAGATTAATACTAGGGTTTGTAAAAAAGGCACCCGCTGAGGGTGGAAGGCCCCTCTCTCTGTCCTCCTTCCTTTTTGGTTGCTAGGTTTTAGTTTCAATTGGAATAGGATTATTCCTTATCTAATCAGGATTTAGATAATAGGAGAGGAGAATCCTAATTTGATTAGGATAGTTTCTAAGTTTTCTTTAGACAGTTCTTTTTTAAATTAGACAGTATTTGAGAAAATGTGTTTCAAAAAGGTGGACTCTTTCCTCTGTATATATTTGGGATCTCTGATTAGAGAAATCCAAACAAGCAACCATATAATTGGAACGCCCCTCTCTTATCTCGTCTCTACATGGACGCCCCCTTGATCTTACAGACGCCCTCTCTCTCCCTTAAAACTGGTTATGTTTAGTTTAGATATGCTCTCAATTAATTCCTATGTTTTGATTTGAAAAAAATTCTGCTGCTTTAGTTTTAGATTAGCCTTTAGTTTAGCTTTATATTAGCTTTGGTTATATCCTTTTCTAAACATAGGTTAGCCACTTATCTAGTTAAATTTGTTTTAAGTTAGATTAGTCAGAATGCTTTAAATCTGTTTTTTAGTTTAGGTTAAATGTAATTTGGATTTCAAGATTCTTTCTTTAGTTGGTTTCTAAGTTAGTTTTAACTTACCTAAAATCAGATTTTTAAATAAACCTTAGGTTAGTTTCCATAGCGTTAATCATTAGGTGACCTAGGTTAATTTGCTTAAACCTAATTATTTTTTGAGTTAGTTAGCCATAGTTAATGAAACTCTCCTTTTAGGGTAATCCTTAAAAAAATGTTAAGATAATTCTGGGACAACCCTTAGAGAATTTGATTAACCCCAGATTAGAATAAGATGTAAGCTCAATACTTGCACGAGCCTAAACTGCTTAGGGTATGACTTGTTAAGAGCCTAAACTGCCACCGCTCCTAAACGATCCTAAAGTATCCAATTAAAAGCAAAAAACCAAAGAACGTTTAAATATCCAGAAAACCCAAAATTATAACCTTAGCGAGCTAGCCTGCTCCATCTACTCTGCATTGAGCCTAAACTACTATCCAAAAAATTAGAAAATATCAAGAAAGACCAAAAACGTTACAAAGTCAAGACACCAAAATTTAATCAATCTCGGCGCTCCTAAATGAGCCAAAAACTATGTTGTCCGCTCCAGAATGAGCTTAAACTTCCGTAATTTCCGAGACGAACATATAAATTATCCCTGAACTCTGGAATGAGAATAAACTACCAACACTCAAAACTGAGTCTAAACTACATTGCTCCGCAACGAGTCTTAACTACAGTATGCCCCTCGGAAGAACTACACCGGTCTAATCCCACTTAGCCGGGTTTGAAGGCAACCCAATTGAGGGTTCAACAACTTGGATAGATATTGCTTCTCGTCCCTTCTTAATTAGCATAACTCAAATTACTTAGGAATTTTTCTAATTTTTTCTTGTTTAGGTTAAACCTAGGAAGTAGATAACCGTCGTATATGGGGGCCCGGGGTGCCTAACACCTTCACCGGGACTTAACCGTATAGCTTACCTAGACCATAGGCCCTTATCCACATATTTACCCAGGTTCTATTTCCCTTAAAAAAATAGGTGGCGATTCCAAATCTCGTGAAGTTATTTAGTGTCGTTCCTCCGTAGAGCCTGGACCTGAAGCATAATGACAAATTCAGGGTTTGGGAATAATTTGGCAAGTTGATATATGTACCCAATGCTTCAAGAAGTGTGTGGACACTCAATAAGGATTCCACCACTCCTTAATGGGGTAAATGTTTAGTTGATACTTGTCAAACTGGACTTGGAAATCTAGCTGGTGTTAATCAATGAAATAGTTTTATCGAAATGATTATTTTCTAAACATAGAAAATAAGTATAATTATTCTTCTAATGAATTTCAAATTGTTTTTGAAAGTTCAATTTGACGAAAAGTATCAACTAAAAGAGTTCACAATATAAGCAAAGTTTAGTTTAGACAGTTCTTTTTTAAATTAGACAATATTTGTTTATACTAGAAAATGTGTTTCGAAAAGGAGGACTTTCTCCTCCATATATATATGGGATCTCTCATTAGAGAAACCCAAATAAGCCACCATATTGTTGGAACGCCCCTCTCTTATCTCCTCTCTACTTGGACACCCCCTTGATCTTACAGACGCCCTCTCTCTCCCTTTAAACCAAATGAACATCTATCTTTCTCTCTTGCGGTTAGATTGTGATCCTACTTCGAGGTGTGATCAGGAAGAGCCATCAACTTCCATTGGAGAAAAGTTTTGAGCAACAAAGAAGGTTCGTGTGAATCAACAGGAGACTTTACATCGTGAAGCTTTGTAATCATGATTCTATCATTAATAAAATCAAGTAGAACAAGTCAGATCTAGGAAATGATGTATGCCCCTCTAAGACTTGTGTAATAAAATTTAAAAGAGGCATACTTTCGAGCTTCACTTCCCTCGAGAAGGCTCACAATTTTTGGGTATTATTTTTGGTCAACGAAATCTGATTTTTAGTTTAGAAGAAGTTCCAATTTTTGTGATTTATCTTTATGTTGTTGGTGTTTAGTGTACGGTAGTTATATAAGAAACAGTCCCAGATAAATGTGTGTTGAGTGATATGAAGCACCTTAATCTCACCTCAAATTTTAAATGCTCTCTAGATGATTCCCTCAAAAGGAAAGGTGGAAAATTTAAGAGCTTACGTGCAATACCATCAAACTAATAAGACATAAATTTTTCATTTAAACATGCATGTTGTTACATACTCGAATGAGCATTCTGAAGATATTTATAATGTATACACACTTGCTTAGAGAGACATACTTATCCGCATCATTGTCTGGACTAATATATCTTATATACACAAGAATCTATGGACAGACGCTAACTGAATTCCCCATATGTTTTGTTGTTCGTTGCTCAAATCAGCTAGTCTCACATTGTTACTTTTCAGGCGTTATTTATTGGGCACTTCAAATCCAGACGACAACATTTCTTCCTTTGTGCACTAAAGTTACTTGAGGGGCAACGTCGGATTTAACGACAGTGGTTTCTACTATGCATCAGCCGAAATAGAGATATGTTATTCCTCACCCTTATTTTAGATTTTAATAATTGAATCATTATGCTTAATTTCTACCGATAACAAGAATTAGAGTTTCTGAGCTTTTTGCTACTATTTGCTAAATAGGATAGCAAAATTATGGTTCGAAAATTTTTAGTCAATTCTATACTATAGCATAGAGTAGTTCATGCATGTACAGATTTTGCCTACAAAGTGAGATGTTCAGATTATGTATGTAAAGTTGAAAACGGATTTAGTTGACTATAGATTAAAGGATTTGGTACTTTGCAAGAGCTATAGAATTATAAAGTTATATGCTGTTATAATGATATCGCCCAAGCCAAGCCCTCACCTCACAAGCCCACCAGTTTCGTCACCCACTCACCATCTCACAACCATTTCACCTAAGAGACAAGAAAATGAGGTAAGATCCTTGTGTTGAACCCCAAGGCACCACCAAATGCTCTCAACCACACCACTCTCTTCCTCTCACAATCTCTTAGGCTGCTTGCATCCCCTCTCACGTTAAAGGAGAAGGAGAGGAAGGAAAAGAAAAGAAGGAGAAGAGAGAAGGAAAATCCCTCTCGGCTCACCGTTTGTACACACACCAAAGCCCCCCACCAGCCAGCTCACCTTCTCCATTAGCACACAACACATGTTCAAACCCATAACAGTGCTCAAAACAACCACATTTCACCTCCACTAACAGTCCCAGTAACAGCCCCTATTCACGCCCACAACAGCCCCTCTTCAACCCATTTTCCCTCATGAGCAGTTCATCTCTGCCCACGGACCAGCAACCATTGGTCCCCCATCTCCTCCCTTGTAGCATCAGCCCAACGGCATCCTCCATCCCATGCAACACTCTCATTCATGCCCATATCAGCAGCAATGGTAACCAGTAAAACCTCCCAACGGTCTTCTTTGGTTCGGCAAATAGGGAACCCACACAGCAGCGCCCCCAACTCTCTTCTCTGGTTTGGGCCTGCATCCCTTTTTCCATCCGCTACACGACAGTAGCAGTTGATATCCCCCCCCATTCTTTTGTTTTTGTTTGAAATTGGTTATGTTTTGTTTAGATATGCTCTCAATTAATTCCTATGTTAGATTTGATTTGAAAAAAATTATGCTGCTTTTAGTTTTAGATTAGCTTTTAGTTTTGCTTTATATTTGCTTTGGTTATATCCTTTTCTAATAATAGGTTAGCCTGTAATCTAGTTGAGTTTTTTTTAAGTTAGATTAGTCTCAATGCTTTAAATCTGATTTTTAGTTTAGGTTAAATGTAATTTGGATTTCAAGATTCTTTCTTTAGTTGGTTTCTACGTTAGTTTTAACTTACCTAAAATCAGATTTTTAAATAAACCTTAGGTTAGTTTCCATAGGCTTAATCAATAGGTGACCTAGGTTAATTAGCATAAACCTAATTCTTTTTTGAGTTAGTTCGCCATAGTTAATGAAACACTCTTTTTAGGGTAATCCTTAAAAAATGTTAAGATAATTCTAGGACAACCCTTAGAAAATTTGATTAACCTTAGATTAGACTACGATGTAAGCTCAATACTTGCACGAGCCTAAACTGCTTAGGGTATTACTTGGTAAGAGCCTAAATTGCCACCGCTCCGAAACGATCCTAAAGTACCCCAATAAAAACAAAAAACCGAAAAACGTTTAAATATCCAGAAAACCCAAAATTATAACATTAGCGAGCTTGCCTGCTCCCCCTGGTCCGGGTTGAGCCTAAACTACTATCCAAAAAATTAAAAAATATCAAAAAAGACCAAAAACATTACAGAGTGAAGACACCAAAATTTAATCAATCCCGGTGCTCTTAAATGAGTCTAAAACTGTGTTGTCCGCTCCAGAATGAGCTTAAACTACCGTCATTTCTGAGACGAACACATAAATTATCCCTCAACTCCGGAATGAGTATAAAGTACCGACACTCCAAAACGAATCTAAACTACGCTACTCCACAACGATTCTTAACTACAGTAAGCCCCGTGGAAGAACTACACCGGTCTGATTCCGCTTCGTCGGGTTTGAAGGCAACCCAATCGTGTGTTCGACAACTAGGATAAATATTGTTTCTAATCTTTTCTTAATTCACAGAACTCAAATTACTTAAGAATTTCTCTAATTTTTTCTTGTTTGGGTTAAACCTAGGCAGTAGGTAACCGTCGTAAACGGGGGCCCCGGGGTGCCTAACACCTTCACCGGGACTTAACCGTATAGCTTATCTGGACTCTGACCTAGACCGTAGGCCGTTATCCATATATTTACCCGGGTCCTATTTCCCTTAAAATAAAATACGTGGCTATTCCAAATCTTCTGAAGTTATTTAGCGTCCTTCCTCCGTAGGGCCTGACTTGGAAGCATTGTGACAAATTCAGGGTTTGGGAATAATTCAGCAAGTTGATTTATGTACCTAATGCTTGAAGAAATGTGTGGACACTCAATAAGGATTCCTCCACTCCTTAATGGGGTAAATGTTCTGTTGATACTTGTCAAACTGGACATTGAAATCCAGCTGGTATTTATCGTTGAAATGGTTTTATCGAAATGAATTTTTTCTAAATACAGAAAATAAGTATAATTATTCGTCTAATGAATTTCAAATCATTTTTGATAGTTCAATTTGACGAAAAGTATCAACTGAACGAGTTCTCAATATAAGCAAAGCATTTTGACATTATAAGATATTATCCCGTAAGTTATATGCATCATTTTTTGGTGGAAGAACTAGACTGTAAACTTTAGTAATATAAATTATTGACATGTAATTCTCTCTTTCCCGGAGGTTTGATCACAATGTGTTAATGGACGTTATTGTGGTTAGTGTAAGTCCAGAGACGTAAATGAAATTTGAACTACATAATGGAATATGAATTGGAAAGTGTTTCCTAGTAACAAGGCTACATCTTGGAGAAGAAGCATTTGGTTCCACAACCGGAAATAGGGGATCCCTTTAGTTCCCACACACTAAGAGCTACCCAAATCTTTAATTTAATTAATTAGTTTCAACCATCCTTTCTACTATATTGTATAGTAGCATTATTGTTAATATGTCATATAAATATTAAAAAGGATAGAGTGTAAGAGAGTAGACCCGGCCTTGTGTTGGACTTCCCACACTCTCTGTTTATTAATTTAATCGAGAATTAGATGAATACTAGGGTTTGTAAGAAAGGCACCCGCTTAGCGTGGAATTTCCCTCTTTCTCTGTCCTCCTTCCTTTTTGGTTGCCAGTTGTTAGTTTCAATTTGGAATAGGATTATTCCTTATCTAATCAGGATTTAGATAATAGGAAAGGAGAATCCTAATTTGATTAGGATAGTCTCTAAGTTTAGTTTAGACAGTTCTTTTTTAAATTAGACAGTATTTGTTTATACTAGAAAATGTGTTTCAAAGAGGAGAAGGACTCTCTCCTCTATATATATATGGGACCTCTCATTAGAGAAACCCAAACAAGCCACCATATAGTTGGAATGCCCCTCTCTTATCTCCTCTCTACTTGGATGCTCCCTTGATCTCACAGACGCCCTCTCTCTCCCTTTAAACCGGACGAACATCTCTCTTTCTCTCTTGCGGTTAGATTGTGATCCTACTTCGAGGTGTGAAAAGGAAGAGCCATCAACTTCCGTCGGAGAAAATTTTTGAGCAACAAAGAAGGTTCATTTGAATGAACAGGAGAATTTACATCATGAAACTTTCTAATCATTATTCTATCATTAATAAAATCAGGTAGAACTAGTTGATCTTGGAAATGATGTATGCCTATCCGAGATAGATGAGTGATGAGTGATATGAAGCACCTTCCTCTCACCTCAATTTTAAATGCTCTCTAGATGATTCCCTCAAAAGGAAAGGTGGAAAATTTAAGCGCTTATGTGCAATACCATTAAACGAATAAGGCATAAATTTGGAATTCAGATACGCATGTTGTTACATACACGTAGGATATTTATAATGTATACACACTTGCTTAGAGAGATATACTTATCCGTATTTTTGTCTGGACTAAAATATCTTATATACACAAGAATCTGTGTACATACACTAACTGAATTCCCAATATGTTTTGTTGTTCGTTGCTCAAATCAACTTCTTCTCACATTGTTACTTTTTAGGCTTTATTAGTTGGGCACTTTGAACCAAGATGACAACATTTCATCCCTTGTGCACTAAAGTCTTGCTTGAGGGGCAACGTCGGATTTAAGGACAGTGGTTTCTACCATGCATCAGCCGAAATAGAGATATGTTGTTCCCCACCTTTATTTTAGATTTAAATAATTGAATCATTATGCTTAATTCCTACCAATAAGAAGAATTAGAGTTTCTGAGCTTTTTGCCACTATTTGCTAAATAGGATAGCAAAATTCTGGTTTGAAAATTCTTAGTCAATTTTATGCTATAGCATAGAGTAGTTCATTCATGTTCAAATTTTGCCTGCAAAGTGAGATGTTCTGATTAAGTATGTAAAGTTGAAAACTGATTTAGGTTACTATAGATTATAGGATTTGATACTATGCAAGAGCTATAGAACCATAAAGCTATATTCTGTTATAATGATAACGACAAGGCCAAGCCCTCACCTCACAAGCCCACCAGTTTCGCCACCCACTTACCATCTCTCTCTCATTTCATATAAGAGAGGAGAAGAGGAGGTAAGATCCTTGTGTTGAACCCCAAGGCACCACCAAATCCTCTCAACCACACCACTCTTTTCCTCTCGCAATCTCTTAGGCAGCTCACTGCGCCTCTCACGTTGAAGGAGAAGGAGAGGAAGGAAAAGAAAAGAAGGAGAAGAGAGGATGAAAATCCCTCTCGGCTCACCCTTTGTACACACACCAAAGCCCCCCTCCAGCTAGCTCACCTTCTCCATCAACTCACAGCACATGTTCACACTCGTAATAGTCCTCAAAACAACCACATTTCACCTCCCCTAACAGTCCCAGTAACAGCCCCTGTTCACGCCCACAACAGTTCCCTCTTAAGCCCATCTTCCCTCACGAGCAGTCCATCTCTGCCCTCAGACCAGCAACCATTGGTCCCCCATCTCCTACCTCGTAGCATCAGCCGAATGGCATCCTCCATCCCCTGCAACACCCTCATTCATGCCCAGATCAGAGAGAAATGCGACAAGTAGAACCTCCCAACGGTCTTCTTTGGTTCGGCAAGTAGGGAACCCGCTCAGCAACGCCCCCAACTCTCTTCTTCAGTTTGGGCCTGCATCCCTTTTTCCATCCGCCACGGCAATAGCAGTTGATATCCCTTCCACCCCCTCCCCCCCCATTCCTTTGTTTTAAATTGGTTATGTTTAGTTTAGATATGCTCTCAATTAATTCCTATGTTAGTTTTGATTTGAAAAAAATTCTGCTGCTTTTAGTTTCAGATTAGCCTTTAATTTAGCTTTATATTAGCTTTGGTTATATCCTTTTCTGGTAATAGGTTAACCTGTAATCTAGTTAAGTTTCTTTTAAGTTAGATTTGTCTCAATGCTTTAATTTAATTAATTAGTTTCATCCATGTTTTCAACTATATTGTATAGTAGCGTTACTGTTAATATGTGATATAAATATTAAAGATGATAGAGTGTAAGAGAGTGGACCAGGCCTAGTGTGGGACGTCCCACACTCTCTCTATTTATTAATTTAATTGAGAATTAGATTAATACTAGGGTTTGTAAGAAAGGCACCCGCTTAGGGTGGAATGCCCCTCTCTCTCTGTCCTCCTTTCTTTTTGGTTGCTAGTTGTTAGTTTCAAATTGGAATAGGATTATTCCTTATCTAATCAGGATTTAGATAATAGGAATGGAGAATCCTAATTTGATTCGGATAGTTTCTACGTTTACTTTAGATAGTTCTTTTTAATTTAGATAGTATTTGTTTATACAAGAAAATGAGTTTCAAAAAGGAGGGCTCTCTCCTCTATATATATATGGGATCTCTCATTAGAGAAACCCAAACAAGCCACCATATAGTTGGAACGCCCCTCTCTTATCTCCTCTCTACTTGGATGCCCCCTTGATCTTACAAACGCCCTCCATCTCCCTTTAAACCGTACGAACATCTCTCTTTCTCTCTTAAGGTTAGATTGTGATCCTACTTCGAGGTGTGATCAGGAAGGGCCATCAACTTCCATTGGTGAAAATTTTTGGGCAACAAAGAAGGTTCGTGTGAATCAACAAGAGGCTTTACATCGTGAGGCTTTGTAATCATGATTCTATCATTAATAAAATCAGGTAGAACTAGTTAGATCTTGGAAACGATGTATGCCCATCTAAGACTTGTGTAATAAAATTAAAGAGACATACTTTCGAGCTTAACTTCCCTGGAGAAGCTTCAAAATTTTTGGGTATTATTTTTTGTCAAAGAAACATTATTTTTAGTTTAGAAGTTCAAATTTTTTTGTGTGATTTATCTTTATGTTGGTGGAGTTTAGAGTACGGTAGTTCTATAAGAAACAGTCCCAGATAGATGCGTGATGAGTGATATGAAGCACCTTCATCTCACCTCAATTTTTAAATGCGCTCTAGATGATTCCCTCAAAAGGAAAGGTGGAAAATTTAAGCGCTTACGTGCAATACCATCAAACTAATAAGGCATAAATTTGGAATTCAAACACTCATGTTGTTACATACTCAAATGAGCATTCTTAAGACAATTATAATGTATACACACTTGCTTAATTAGACATACTTGGCATTTGGAGAAGAAGCATAACTCAAATTACTTAGGAATTTTTCTAATTTTTACTTGTTTGGGTTAAACCTAGGAAGTAGGTAACCGTCGTAAACGGGGGCTGCGGGGTGCCTAACACCTTCACCGGGACTTAACAGTATAGCTTGCCTACACTCTGACCTAGACCGTTGGCACTTATCCACATATTTACCCTGGGTCTACTTCCCTTCAAACAAAATAGGAGGCGGTACAAATCTTGTGAAGTTATTTAGCGTCGTTCCACCGTAGGGCTGGCTTCGAAGCAAAGTGATAAAGTCTGGGTTTGGGAATAATTCGGCAAGTTGATTTATGTACCTAATGCTTGAAGAAGTGTGTGGACACTCATTAAGGATTCCACCGCTCCTTAATGGGATAAATGTTATGTTGATACTTGTCAAACTGGACTTGGAAATCCAGCTGGTATTTATCGATGAAATGGTTTTATCGAAATGATTATTTTCTAAATATAGAAAATAAGTATAATTATTCATCTAATGAATTTCAAATCGTTTTTGAAAGTTCAATTTGAGGAAAAGTATCAACAGAAAGAGTTCTCAATATTAGCAAAGGATTAAGACATTATAAGATATTATCTCATAAGTTATATGCAATATTTGTTGGTGGAAGGACTAAACTGCAAACTTTAGTAATAGAAGTTATTGATATGTAATTCTCTCTTTCCCGAAGGTTTGATCGCAATGTTTTAATGGACGTTATTGTGGTTAGTGGAAGTCCAGAGACGTAAGTGAAATTGAAGTACATAATGGAATATGAATTAAAGTGTTTCCTAGTAACAAGGCTACATCTTGGAGAAGAAGCATTTGGTTCCACAACCGGAAATAGGGGATCCCTTTAGTTCCCACGCACTAAGAGCTGCCCAAATCCTTAATTTAAGTTATTAGTTTCATCCATGTTTTCTACTATATTGTATAGTAGCATTATTGTTAATATGTGATATAAATATTAAAGAGGATAGAGTGTAAGAGAGTGGACCTGGCCTAGTGTGGGACGTCCCGCACTCTCTATTTATTAATTTAATTACGAATTAGATTAATACTAGGGTTTTTAAGAAAAGTACCCGCTTAGGGTAGAATGTCTCTCTCTCTCTATCCTCCTTTCTTTTTGGTTGCTAGTTGTTAGTTTCAAATTGGAATAGGATTATTCCGTATCTAATCAGGATTTAGATAATAGGAAAGGAGAATCCTAATTTGATTAGGATAGTATCTAAGTTTAGTTAAGATAGTTCTTTTTTAGATTAGATAGTATTTGTTTATACTAGAAAATGTGTTTCAACAAGGAGAAGTACTCTCTCCTCTATATATATATGGGACCTCTCATTAGAGAAACCCAAACAAGCCACCATATAGTTAGAACGCCCCTCTCTTATCTCCTCTCTACTTGGATACCCCCATGATCCTAAAGACGCCCTCTCTCTCCCTTTAAACCATACGAACATCTCTCTTTCTCTCTTACAGTTAGATTGTGATCCTACTTCGAGGTGTGATCAGGAAGAGCCATCAACTTCCATTGGAGAAAATTTTTGAGCAACAAAGAAGGTTCCGGTGAATCAACAGGAGACTTTACATTGTGAAGCTTTGTAATCATGATTCTATCCTTAATAAAATCAGGTAGAACTAGTTAGATCTTGGAAACGATGTATGCCCGTCTAAGATTTGTGTAATAAAATCAAAAAGAGTCATACTTTCGAGCTTGAGTTCCCCGGAGAAGCTTCACAATTTTTGGGTATTATTTTTTGTCAAAGAAATCGGATTTTTAGTTTAGCAGTTCAAATTTTTGTGATTTATCTTTATGTTGGTGGTGTTTAGAGTACGGTAGTTATATAAGAAACAGTTCCAGATAGATGCGTGATGAGTGATATAAAGCACCTTCATCTCACCTCGATTTTTAAATGTTCTCTAGATGATTCCCTCAAAAGGAAAGGGGGAAATTTTACGCACTTAAGTGCAATACCATCAAACTAATAAGCCATAAATTTCGAATTCAAACACGCATGTTGTTACATACTCGAATGAGCATTCTTAAGATATTTATAATGTATGCACACTTGCTTAGAGAGACATACTTTTCCACATTTGTGTCTGGACTAATATATGTTATATACACAAGAATCTGTGTACATACACTAACTGAATTCCCAATACGTTTTGTTCTTCGTTGTTCAAATCAGCTAGTTCTCACATTGTTACTTTTCAGGGGTTATTTGTTAGGCACATTCAATCAAGAGAACATTTCCTCCCTTGGGCACTAGAGTCTTGCTTGAGGGGCAGCGTCGGATTTAAGGGCAGTGTTTTCTACCATGCATCAGCCGAAATAGAGATATGTTGTTCCTCACCCTTATTTTAGATTTTAATAATTGAATTATTTTGCTTTATTCCTATTAATCAGAAGAATTAGTGTTTCTAAGCTTTTTGCTACTATTTGCTAAATAGGATAGCAAAATTATGGTTTGAAAATTTTTAGTCAATTTTATGCTATAGCGTAGAGTAGCTCATGCATGTGCAGATTTTGCCTACAAAGTGAGATGTTTTGATTATGTATGTAAAGTTGAAAACTGATTTAGTTGACTATAGATTAAAGGATTTGGTACTCTGCAATAGCTATAGATCTACGAAGCTATATTATGTTATAATGATAACGCCCAAGCCAAGCCTTCACCTCACAAGCCCACCAGTTTCGTCACCCACTCACCTTCTCACCCCCATTTCACATAAGAGAGGAGAAGAGGAGGTAAGATACTTGTGTTGAACCCCAAGCCACCACCAAATGCTCTCAACCACACCACTCTCTTCCTCTCGCAATCTCTTAGGCAGCTTGCAGCCCCTCTCACGTTGAAGGAGAAAGAGAGGAAGGAAAAGAGAAGAAGGAAAAGAGAGGAGGAAAATCCCTCTCGGCTCACCCTTTGTACACACCCAAAGCCCCGCACCAGCCAGCTCACCTTATCCATCAGCTCACAGCACATGTTCACATCCATAATAGTCCGCAAAACAACCACATTTCACCTCAAGTAACAGTCCCAGTAACAGCCCCTGTTCACGCCCACAACTGTCCGCTCTTTAGCCCACTTTCCCTCACGAGCAGTCCATCTCTACCCTCCAACCAGAAACCATTGGGCCCCCATCTCCTCCCTCATAGCCTTAGCCCAACGACATCCTCCATCCCCTTCAACCCCCTCATTCATTCCTAGATTAGGGGCAATTGCAACCAGTAGAACCTCCCAACGGTCTTCTTTGGTTCGGCAAGTAGGGAACAGCGCCCCCAACTCTCTTCTCCGGTTTGGACTTGCATCCCTTTTTCCATCAGTCACGGCAGTAGCAGTTGATATCCCTTCCACCCACCCCCCCATTCCTTTGTTTTTGTTTTAAATTGGTTATGTTTAGTTTAGATATGCTCTCAATTAATTCCAATTTGAGTTGTGATTTTTTAAAAATTCTGCTGCTTTTAGTATTAGATTAGCCTTTAGTTTAGCTTTATATTAGCTTTGGTTATATCCTTTTCTAATAATAGGTTAGCCTGTAATCTAGTTAAGTTTGTTTTAAGTTAGATTTGTCTCAATGCTTTAAATCTGATTTTTAGTTTACGTTAAATGTAATTTGGATTTCAAGATTCTTTCTTTAGTTGGTTTCTTGGTTAGTATTAACTAACCTAAAATCAGATTTTGAAGTAACCCTTAGGTTAGTTTCCATAGGCTTAATCATTAGGTGACATACGTTAATTTGCTTAAACCTAATTCTTTTTTGAGTTAGTTAGCCATAGTTAATGAAACTCTCTTTTTAGGGTAATCCTTAAACAAATGTTAAGATAATTCTAGGACAACCCTTACAAAATTTGATTAACCCTAGATTAGACTAAGATGTAAGCTCAATACTTGCACGAGCCTAAACTGCTTAGGGTATGACTTGGTAAGAGCCTAAACTGCCACCGCTTCGAAACGATCCTAAAGTACTGCTCTGAAACGATCCTAAAGTACCCCAATGAAACCTAAAAATCGAAAAACATTTAAATATCCCGAAAACCCAAAATTATAACTTTAGCGAGCTTGCCTGCTCCCCCTGCTCTGCATTGAGCCTAAACTACTATCCAAAAAATTA
Source organism: Tetracentron sinense (assembly GCA_015143295.1). Classification (NCBI taxonomy): domain Eukaryota; kingdom Viridiplantae; phylum Streptophyta; class Magnoliopsida; order Trochodendrales; family Trochodendraceae; genus Tetracentron; species Tetracentron sinense. The sequence goes on along the minus strand of CM026574.1, from coordinate 2,253,707 downwards.
GAAAATATCAAAAAGACCAAAAACATTACAAAGTGACGACACCAACATTTAAACAATCCCGACGCTCCTAAATGAGCCTAAGACTATGTTGTCCGCTCCAGAATGAGCTTAGACTACCATAATTTCCGAGACGAACACATAAATTATCCCTTAACTCCGAAATGAGTATATACTACCGACACTCTGAAACAAGTCTAAACTACCTTAATCCGCAACGAGTCTTAACTACTGTAAGCCCTGCCGAAGAACTACACCGGTCTGATTCCGCTTAGCCGGGTTTGAAGGCAACCCAATCGAGTGTTCAACAACTTGGATAGATGTTGCTTCTCCTCCCTTCTTAATTAGCATAACTCAAATTACTTAGGAATTTCTCTAATTTTTTCTTGTTTGGGTTAAACCTAGGAAGTAGGTAACCATCGTAAATGGGTGCCCCGGGGTGCCTAACACCTTCACTGGGACTTAACCGTATAGCTTCCCTAGACTCTGACCTAGACCGTAGGCCCTTATCCACATCTTTTCCCGGGTCCTATTTCCTTTAAAAGAAAATAGGCGGCGATTCCAAATCTTGTGAAGTTATTTAGTGTCGTTCCTCCATGGGGCCTGGCCCGGAAGCATAGTGACAAAGTTAGGGTCTGGGAATAATTTGGCAAGTTGATTTCTATACCTAATGCTTGAAGAAGTGTGTGGACACTCAATAAGGATTCCACCGCTCCTTAATGGGGTAAATGTTCAGTTAATACTTGTCAAACTGGACTTGGAAATCCAGTTGGTATTTATCGATGAAATGGTTTTATCGAAATGATTATTTTCTAAATATAGAAAATAGGTATAATTATTCTTCTAATGAATTTCAAATCGTTTTTGAAAGTTCAATTTGACGAAAAGTATCAACTGAAAGAGTTCTCAATATAAGCAAAGGATTTAGACATTATAAGGTATTATCCCATAAGTTATATGCAATTTTTGTTGGTTGAAGGATTAGACTGTAAACTTTAGTAATAGAAATTATTGACATGTAATTGTCTCTTTCCCAGAGGTTTGATCACAATGTGTTAATGGACATTATTGTGGTTAGTGGAAGTCCAGAGACGTAGATGAAATTTGAAGTATATAATGGAATATGAATTGGAAAGTGTTTCCTAGTAACAAGGCTACATCTTGGAGACGAAGCATTTGGTTCCACAACCAGAAATAGGGGATCCCTTTAGTTCCCACACACTAAGAGCAGCCCAAATCTTTAATTTAATTAATTAGTTTCATCCATGTTTTCTACTATATTATATAGTAGTGTTATTGTTAATATGTGATATAAATATTAAAGAGGATAGAGTGTAAGCGAGTGGACCCGGCCGAGTGTGGGACATCCCACACTCTCTCTATTTATTAATTTAATTGAGAATTAGAATAATACTAGGGTTTGTAAGAAAGGCACCCGCTTAGGGTGGAATGCCCCTCTCTCTGTGTCCTCCTTCCTTTTTGGTTGCTAGTTGTTAGTTTCAAGTTGGAATAGGATTATTCCTTATCTAATCAGGATTTAGATAATAGGAAAGGAGAATCCTAATTTTATTAGGATAGTTTCTAAGATTAGTTTAGACAGTTCTTTTTTAAATTAGACAGTATTTGTTTATACTAGAAAATGTGTTTCAAAAAGGAGAAGGACTCTCTCCTCTATATATATGGGATCTCTAATTAGTGAAACCCAAATAAGCCACCATATAGTTGGAACGCCCCTCTCTTACCTCCTCTCTACTTGGACGCTCCCTTTATCTTATAGACGCCCTCTTTCTCCCTTTAAACTGTACGAACATCTCTCTTTCGCTCTTGCGGTTAGATTGTGATCCTACTTCGAGGTGTGATCAGGAAGAGACATCAACTTCCATTGGAAAAAAGTTTTGAGCAACAAATAAGGTTCGTGAGAATCAATAGGAGACTTTACATCGTGAAGCTTTGTAATCATGATTCAATTATTAATAAAATCAGGTAGAACTAGTCAGATCTTGGAAACGATGTAAGCCCATCTAAGACTTGTGTAATAAAATTAAAAAGAGGCATACTATCGAGCTTCACTTCCCCGGAGAAGCTTCACAATTTTTGGGTATTATTTTTTGTCAAAGAAATCTGATTTTTAGTTTAGAAGAAGCTCCAATTTTTGTGATTATCTTTATGTTGGGGGGTGTTTAGAGTACGGTAGTTATATAAGTAACAGTCCCAGATAGATGCGTGATGAGTGATATAAAGCACCTTCATCTCACCTCAATTTTTAAATGCTCTCTAGATGATTCCCTCAAAAGGAATGGTGGAAAATTTAAGCGCTTATGTGCAATACCATCAGACTAATAATGCATAAAATCGGAATTTAAACACGCATGTTGTTACATACTCGAATGAGCATTCTTAAGATATTTATAATGTATACACACTTGCATAGAGAGACATACTTATCCGCATCTGTGTCTGGACTACTATATCTTATATACACAAGAATCTATGCACATACACTAACTGAATTCCCAATACGTTTTGTTGTTTGTCGCTCAAATCTGCTAGTTCTCACATTGTTACTTTTCAGGCGTTATTTATTGGGCACTTTGAATCAAGACGACAACATTTCATCGCACGTGCACTAGAGTCTTGGTTGAGGGGCAACGTCAGATTTCAGGACAGTGGTTTTTACAGTGCATGAGCCGAAATAGAGATATGTTTTTCCTCTCCCTTATTTTAGATTTTAACAATTGAATCATTATGCTTAATTCCTACCAATAAGAAGAACTAGAGTTTCTGCACTTTTTGCTACTATTTGCTAAATAGGTAGCAAAATTCTGATTTGAAATTTTTTGGTCAATGTTATGCTATGGCATTGAGTAGTTCATGCATGTACAGATTTTTCCCGCAAAGTGAGATGTTCTGATTATGTATGTAAAGTTGAAAACTAACTTAGTTGACTATAGATGAAAGGACTTGGTACTTTGCAAGAGCTATAGAACTAGTGAGCTATATTATGTTATAATGATAACGCCGAAGCCATGCTCTCACCTCACAGCCCACTAGTTTCGTCACCCACTCACCATCTCATCCCCATTTCACCTAAGTGAGGAGAAGAGGAGGTAAGATCCTTGTGTTGAACCCTAAGGCACCACCAAATGCTCTTGCAATCTCTTGGCAGCTTGCGGCCCCTCTCACGTTGAAGGAGAAGGAGAGGAAGGAAAAGAAAAGAAGGAGAAGAGAGGAGGAAAATCCCTCTCGGCTCACTCCTTGTACACACACTAAAGCCCCCCACTAGCCAGCTCACTCCATCAGCTCACAACACATGTTCACACCCATAACAGTCCTCAAAACAACCACATTTCACCTCCACTAACAGTCCCAGTAACAGCCCCTGTTCATGCCCAAAACAATCCCCTCTTCAGCCCATTTTCCCTCACGAGCAGTCCATCTCTGCCCTCGGACCAGCAACCATTGGTCCCCCATCTCCTCCCTAATAGCATCAGCCCAACGGCATCCTCCATCCCCTACAACACCCTCATTCATGCCCAGATCAGCGGCAATAGCAACCAGTAGAACCTCCCAACGGTCTTCTTTGGTTCGGCAAGTAGGGAACCCTCATAGCAGCGCCCCCAACTCTCTTCTCCGGTTTGGGACTGCATCCCTTTTTCCATCCGCCACGGTAGTAGCAGTTGATATCCCCTTTGCGCCCCCCACCCATTCCTTTGTTTTTGTTTTAAATTGGTTATGTTTAGTTTAGATATGCTCTCAATTAATTCCAATTTGAGTTTTGATTTAAAAAAAATTCTGCTGCTTTTAGTTTTAGATTAGCCTTTTGTTTAGTTTTATATTAGCTTTGGTTATATCCTTTTCTAATAATAGGTTGGCCCGTAATCTAGTTAAGTTTGTTTTAGGTTAGATTTGTCTCAATGCTTTAAATCTGATTTTTAGTTTAGGTTAAATGTAATTTGGATTTCAAGATTCTTTCTTTAGTTGGTTTCTAGGTTAGTTTTAACTTACCTAAAAGCAGATTTTTAAATAAACCTTAGGTTAGTTTCCATAGGCTTAATCATTAGGTGACCTAGTTTAATTAGCTTGAACCTAATTCTTTTTTGAGTTAGTTAGCCATAGTTAATGAAACTCTCTTTTTAAGGTAATCCTTAAACAAATGTTAAGATAATTCTAGGCCAACCCTTAGAAAATTTGATTAACCCTACATTAGACTAAGATGTAAGCTCAATACTTGCACGAGCCTAAACTGCTTAGGGTATGACTTGGTAAGAGCCTAAACTGCCACCGCTCTGAAACGATCCTAAAGTACCCCAATAAAAACCAAACACTGAAAAACGTTTAAATATCCAGAAAACGCAAAATTATAACTTTAGCAAGCTTGCCTGCTCCCCCTGCTTTGCATTGAGCCTAAACTACTATCCAAAAAAGTAGAAAATATCAAAAAAACCAAAAACATTACAAAGTCAAGAGACCAAAATTTAATCAATCCCGACGCTCCTAAATGAGCCTAAAACTATGTTGTCCGCTCCAGAATGAGCTTAAACTACCGTAATTTCCGAGATGAACACATAAGTTATCCCTCAACTCCGGAATGAGTATAAATTACCGACACTCCAAAACGAGTCTAAACTATGCTGCTCCGCAATGAGTCTTAACTACTGTAAGCCCGGCGGAAGAACTACATCGGTCTGATCCCGCTTAATCGAGGGTTCAACAACTAGGATAGATATTGCTTCTCATCCCTTCTTAATTACCATAACTCAAATTACTTAGGAATTTCTCTAATTTTTTCTTGTATGGGTTAAACCTAGGAAGTAGGTAACCGTCGTAAACGGGAGCCCCGACGTGCATAACACCTTCATCGGGACTTAACCATATAGCTTACCTAGAATCTGACCTAGACCGTAGGCTCTTATCCACATATTTACCCAGGTCCTATTTCCCTTAAAATAAAATAGGTGGCGATTCCAAATCTTGTGAAGTTATTTAGCGTCATTCCTCCGTTGGGCCTGGCCCGGAGCAATAGGAAGGTTAGAATCAACATGGGAGGTATTGATATTACCTGGATCTGAGGAGGATTCATGGCAGAGCATATGAGGGTCTTCTTTGTTAATATCTATCATCGAAACCCCACGATTTGGATTCCTGGAGAAAACCTGCACCTCACTTTGTTTTCCTCCACCTATGTTTACATCATTTTTTTCATGACCAATCACCGGAAAATCCCCTGGATCAATAAAAATAGGTAAAGGAGGAGTCATCTCTTCAACCACTACGTGAAAAGGCTCATTGAACTACACAATTGTGCGCAAAGAACAACGGATATGAGCTGTGGATATATATATATATATATATGTCGCTACAAACCACGGTTGTTAACCATGGTATAGAGTTTTTAAGAGCAACACCTGATTATAGCCGTCGTTGTTTTTCAACTTGAACCTAACCGACCCTCACGACTCTTTCCTCTTCTTTCCTATTCTTTTCGTGTACTTCTCTCTGGCGCTGGTTCTCCAACTCATCTCTCCAACTTTAAGCTCGAGGCAAGCTTGGTCCTCCACAAAGAGGTCGCATAATAGCCACACATCTCTTATCCTTTGCACACGAGATTCGTTTTTTTTACCAGGCAAGTTTCTATATATTTGCTCAAATCGAGCTCTATCAGTATTCATTTGAATTATCCCTAAAGTTTCATTTCTAGATTAATTAGTTTGTTTGGGTAGTTGTTGATGAGAGTTGAAATTAGGGTTTGGTTTTCCTGCTTGATTTTCAAGGTGTCGATTCAGGTTTTATGTTTTCTTTTGATTATTCTATTTATTTTCGGATACTTCATGATGTTGGATCTGGCAATGGCGTTATAGTTAGTGTTTAATTTCAATACCAAATAGATGCTATGTTCCCATATCTTTTCTTAGGCAAACCATTCAAAGAGAAGCCATGGATCGTCTCAACTGTTATGCCACATCTAGGGTATTAGGTTGTCAGCCACAGTACCGTATGTTGTTACATGTAGAGATAACAGGATCCATCACTACTGTTTCAATTTATCGATTCCCACAAGAGTTGTAGAAGGAAGATTTCTGTAAAATTTATTGATTCCTAATACATAGATGTATACTAATAATGGTCCATAAAACTTATCTATGACACCTACTTACTACAGAGACCACCTTGGCATTCTCTGGTTGTTGATTTCTTTGCAGAACTTCACATATCCTCAATGGAAGTACTCCCTGTCTTAAGATTGAATGAATTACCCTTACCTCTTTGGTTGCAATCCCTCAGTTTCTATTTATAAATGAAAGGGGACTTGCCGCTCAGAAGAAAAGAGGTCTCGTTCCATCTCACACATTGTCAATCAAGAGCTACCATTGCAAAGAGCGACCCGTCAAAGATTACGTAGTGGTCTTTGAACCAGGAGGGAGATTCCGTCTATACACATATACTCTGTTTTGGATCAGGCATACTATCTTGCAATCCAGGACTCTCTCAATTTATGCTCTCTTTCTTTCTAGGCTTGGATTTTTGATGCCTTCTCTACTATCTCCTCCTTATCTTAGCAGTTGGTAGCACACATTCCACCCATAAATTCATGAAGGTTGCAAGGATTAATCTTCTGACATGCCAGAAATGGAAAATTTAGAAAGCATTTCTAAAACAGTGAGATGCTTTGAGATGGTCCTTTTATCACGGTATTAGATTGTCCTTTTAAATGTGTGGTCTGAAATTGGGAATGTAAAGCAGCTACTTTGAGCGAGGTTGCAGAGAGAGGACATATGGATGCATTAAAAGCAGTGGATAATGCTTTTAGCAGAGCAAGCTGTTTGCTTTTGAACTAGAGGCTTTGCAATGTGTGAATGATATACCTCGATACACCCATATGCCTTAGAGAATAGGGAAATGCTATGGGGTTTTTACTGTGATGGTTTAGATAGGAGAGAATGTGGAATGTGTAACCTTTATTGAGAGGGTTTAGATAAGAGAGCAGCCACATGCGTCATCCGGTAGATTCTTCTTGTTGGAAATCAATAGATATTAGGCGGAGTGACTTTGCTGCCGAGTCTCATAATGTTCGGCTAGGACTTGCAACAGATGGATTCAATCCCTTTGGGAACAAGAGCAACTCTTATAATTGTTGGCCTATTATGATTGTTCCATACAACCTTCCCCCATGGGCCCCATCTTTATGCATGCGCAAGGAGTTCATTATGTTAACACTATTGATTCCCGGCCACCCACATCAAGAAGGATGTGACTTGTCCTTTTCCCACTTCAAGCCAACATATAGTGAGAACAAAATCGGAGTGTTATTCATTTATGTCAATAAGCAAGTAATATAAGTTCCAATATTCATCCCTTTGATGTTGAGCTGCTATATGAAAGAGCTTCTGAGAGTGCCATGGCTTCAGTCACCAAGGCAACTCATAATATATTGCAATGGACAATAAGGACACTGAATGATTTTTGTTTCTCGATTCTCCTATGGTTTGGCTGTCTAATGTTCTTTGAGTGAGAGATTATCTTCTTTTTGTAATGAGCATCTGTCTGTGTAGGTAGGAAACAAAATTAGAAAATAGAACTGGAATACAAATTGGTTAGTGTCTAGTGTGGTCTTTTCTGGTTTAGCTTGATACAGGGTGATGTAATTATATTTGGTTTATATATATATATATATATATAATTAAGAAAAACTATGAAATATATGTACATCTTGTTTGAGGTATTTGCTTGAGAAAGATGATGGATGGGTCCTTTGTGTTTCTTTAGTGGGTAAACTGAGATAAAACCTGTGGCCTCAGGACAGTGCAAAATGTCAAACAACTGAATTACGCACCAATTGAGGGTCATCTGCATAACTAAGAAAACATAATAATTTTTCCTCTTGTGTCATAATGGTATCCACCAGAGAACCCTTTGATTGCATCAACTCTGAGATACAGCATTAGCCATGGATATTTCTTTGATGTTTTGAGCTTATGATTAAAAGCCCAATGTCCAACTCCAACTTTCTTCTCCCAGACCACCTCAAAGAAGGAGATCCCATCAATCCCATCTCTAATATCAGAACCAAGATCATAAGTTCCATTGAAACCCCCTCTCATTTTATCCATTCCCCATAAATCTGTCTGTTGATGATACAAGAGGGGTTGGTTCATGCACCCATCTCTGAAGCAAGGGAACTTCACTGGCTTAAAGGCCCCACCTTTTTTTCCATTCTCAGGACACAGACCAGAGTTTGTGTCATAGTTTCCATTTTTCAGCATCACCATCCAAAAATGCCATGATTTTGTATCTGCAACTTCACATGAAGAACCCAGATGCAGCTTTTTTCTCCACTGCATAAAGATCTGTTTTGTTAAGAGCTTCTGGATTTATTCTTGGGATTGGTTTCCCCACCCCAAGTTTGTTATCAGCTTCAGTAACTTTGTGTTCAAATGAAGAACCTATCCCAGTATAATAGAGAATAACAACAGAACAGAAATTAAAGAGAAAGGAAAACAGAAAAACTGAAGAAGAAAAAATATTGTTGTTCTCAAGTTCAAAACAGTAATGAAAAAGTAAAATGCAGTTTCGATATCAGTGAGAAAACCCCATATTTTGGCATTTAGGCAATTTATCACACAAATGCAGAGTTTTCTTTTTTTCTAGAGGATATCATTTACCTATGTTAGTACAGAGTTGCGGCCTTTTTCCCTTATTCTAGGAAAGAGGAATGCTAGACCTACTCTCAGTCAATCCCTACTCTCACCCTCCATCAACCACTTGTCCAATTTGCAATGATTAAAGCTCTCTCATGCAGAATGGACAAGGGGGTGACCACCCATCAATGCATGTACAATCTGATTCTGTAACAGTAATCAGGTTGGTGATTTGCCTTACAATATCTATGGTTTTTAGATAATTACAGTAGAATATATTTGAGACCAGTCAAATTTGATAGGCACCAAGCCTAGTGAAACTTAGCTCGGTAAAACAGACCTTGAATGCAATGCGAATTACAATTGTAATTTGTAAGTAATGTGCCCTTACTAACAATTTAGTAACATGTTACACCTGCCATGTGCACTGCTCTAAGAATGATAATCGATAAGTTATTTCTACATCTTATTTTAGACTCTACTGTATTGTGATTGAAAGGGTTCCATAATATTATGAGTTGCTTGATTATGTTCAGGAATTTTTTATTTTTTCAACACAAGGTCCATAACAGAGCTGTGTCAAAACCTAACTCTCGAACTCCTTATCTTGGTAAAATGCCTGGAATCATATAATTCAACCCTGAAATCTAGATCTTGGACCCTTGAACCTGATACTTCAATGTTTGTACTGATAATTTAGAACCGGGACCCTGTATCACTATCCTGGATACTCTTATCTTGATCATAACCCTTGGTTTTTGAAACTCTTTCAAGTTCTCATCTCAGTTAGATGAGACCTCCACTAGTCTACTTGTCTTCTATGCATCCTGTTGGAAAAGGAGTACTGTAAAATTTTGTCACTCCACTAATCTAGGTTAAGCTCTCACACAAACATTACTGACCAACTTAGAATTTACATAAGGACAAGTGCTGTCCATTCTTTTCTTGAGACATAAATCTTGGCACTTTGCACTTTGTCATGGTAGTTAGGAAATTTGAGTCACTTTTTCAAGTTTTCTAACAAAATTAATTCTAACCATCGTGAGATTTCAAGTCTTGTTTTATGAGATTTTAGATTTATGATCTTTGAAGTTTATATACTGAACTAAATATTTCAATGAAAACGCTTTGATGTCCTTTTAGCTAGAGAATAGCAACTACACCAGATTGAGCGAGGATTTGCAGAGAAAAGCCAACAACTGAGGTATAAGTTTGTATAACTTTTTTTTTTGCACATTCGTATATCTATTAATTGATTGCTGTGATATATGCACATATTACATTATAATATTAAGACAATGACCATCAATAACAGGAATATTTCAGGGTGAAGAGCTCCAAGGATTAGATATAGAAGAGTTGCAGAAATTAGAGAAATCACTGGAAGTAGGATTGAGCCGCGTGATAGAAACAAAGGTTTTTATCCATTTCCTTTCTACTAATTCTATTATAGTGTAGAACCCCGGAATTTAGGTTCACTGTTCATGTGAATAGTGCTGTGAATAGTGTGTGAATAGTGCCATCAAGGCCTAAAGCCTTAATGAAATTGTGGGTTCATGTTTTATAATGAAAGGAGGTAGTGAATGAATCAAAATATGTATTGAAAGTGTTTTTGGGGGTTGGGGACAAATGAAAAATGAGAGTATAACATACTCCAAGTGTCAAAGAAAGGGATGCCTAAAAATACCCTCAACTTTAAAGAGCTCTAGAATTCTCACCGCTGATTGGAATCAAGTGATTCTTGAATTTTTGGAAAGGTATTTAAACCCTCTTTGAGCTTCATGCTTATCACTTTTTCAGATTTTGAGTCGAGGTTGGGTCAAACGTCAGATTTTTGGAAATGAGTCTGCTGAAAATCTGGGCTGCTGAAACCCATTTTCGGACAAGTCAGCTTTAAGGGTAATTTGGTCCATGAAGAAAGAAGAATTAAAAATTTTGAAAAACATGAAAGTTGTTCCCCTTTGAAATACGAATCCAATGCAAGTTGAAACGTCAAAATCGGATAAGCGAGTCAAAAGTTATGGTTGAAATACCAAAGCTGAAAAAACCCAGGCCTGTCATAACTTCACTAGTCGACGAGTGGACTTCACCAGTCGATGAGTGAGCGTCAGTCGTCGACGAGTCAGCCCCGAAACGGCCAAAAACGACCCTATAACAGCCCAGAATTCTTCCACCGACCTTGGGAGATATTTTGGGATTTTTGGCACCCTTTAGCCTATAAATAGATGAGATTTCGTGGGTATGGGTTTACCCAAACCTAAAGCATAGATTTTGAGGATTTTTGGAAGAGAAGAAGAAGAAGAAAGCTCTGATTTCTCAAAGCGTTCTTATCATATCAAAGTGAAGCTAAATCCTTGCTTCTAAGGTTTGTATTTTACTATTTTTGGTATTTTAGAGCTTGGGTTTTCTACCCAAGGTGATTCTTAAATTCTGAAATCAAAAGAGGGGTTCTTGGTTTTGTTTTTCAATTAAGGTTCCAGCTTTCTCAAAGCTCCAACCAAGTTTCCTCAAGCTTGATTCTGATCCGCAAAAGTGTAAAAAACTTCCATTCAAGGTAGATACACTCTACTAGATTTTAATTCCATAAATCATATTGTGTACACAATTCAAGATAAAAACCTTTGATTTGTGCTATGAACTAGTAGGAAATTCTACTAGTTAACTTGTGATGATGCTATGCTTTAAACCAAAGAATAAAGAGAGTAAAAAGTTATGTTTTAGATATTCTTGATATTATGATGATTCAAACATGAAAAGCATGTTAAAAGACTTAAGTTTTGGGAAAAACCGAATAGGAAAACCTTATATTTTGCTGAAATTGGATATGGGTAGCTATTTGTATATGGGCTATTGCTATGATTGGAATATATGAGCTTTTAGCTATATGTAAAGTGTTTTCAATTTTGTTTACCATGTTATACACAAATGCTACACTGACACAAGTATATGCATGATCGGTTTTTTTTATCAATTTATGGGTATCCAAAGAGGAAGAAAAAGTATAAGAAGTAATGGAAAGTAAATGAAGGTATATGGGAAAGTAATGGTGCAAGATGATTCTAGTCATCTATCTTAGGTTGATAGAAGGCCCGCCCATCTCCTGTGGGTACATGGGTACTAATCAATCGAGTAATACCGATCGAGGAGGTACAATAACAGGCCACCTGGAAGGGAAAGGGATACTGGTCGTCGGACTCCGACAAATAGCAGGCCACTTGGAAGGATCATGGATACTGGTCGTCTACTCTGAAGGTAGCCGAAGGTGAGGATAACAGTAGGCCCGCCCAGTTTATGTGGGTACATGGATACTAGTTGCCTGACTCCTTAGGTGGATCTAGGATATTTTAAATACCTGTAGATGGAAAGTAATGAAACTAAGGTATTTTACAATACTCGTAATGCAAAGATGTAAAGGAACATAATAAAGTAAAGATGGTAAAGCAAAAGAAGATGTTTCTCCGAGATATATGCACATGATTGTTTTTAAATTATGTTTTCCGCACTCTGATTAAAATAATGCATGTGAAATGATTTAAACTGCGATATATATGCTGTATTCATGTTTATGACATTACTATCTAGTGGTTTGTATACGCGGAGTATTCAATACTCAGCCGTATATATTATGTCGGCAGGTCCTCTCGACATTTGTGGCGAGCATCCTCAGGAGCCTTGGGTCGAGGAAGAATATGTTGAAGAGAGACCTACTCCGAAGGAGCTTCAAGAGTATCAGAGGATACTCGATAGGTGGTGGCCCCATACAGAGTGAGATAGGGAGAGACTGATACATGTATTTTGATGAGCGAGCATGTTCGCTCTTTATTTTGGGTTATTGTATAAACTTGGATATAGTATGTGTAGAAAATTTTGTATTCTGCTTCCGCTATAGTATGTTTTATATGGTGTACAGGATGTTAAGTATGCCTTATGTGTCATACAGGATGGTTTGACATGGCGGTCACGAACTAATGTATCCCTAACTCCTAGGGGAGAGATACAATAAATCGGTGTAATAAAGTGAGATGAGATATAGTGTATTTCATCTCAAGGTAATTTGAATTTGAATTTTGAAAGAGATTAGGATACTATTTTTTGATTAGGATCAGATTTGAGTTTCTATCTTAATATATATATATATATATAAACCCTACTTGGGTCTCTATGTAATCATTCAAGAATTATCATTATAAATTTCTATCTAATTCTAGTCATGAACTTGGATTCATGCTGTAAGTGTAACTTATGGAAATTTCTAAGGATTTCAGGGAGAAAGAATTGTGGAAGAGATCACAAGCCTTCAAAGAAAGGTAAGAAGCCAACTTCACAAAACCGTGGGGCATCTCATATATTCGATATAAATATAATATAAAATAGATATAAATATGGTGACCTCAGGGTGATAACCGGATTTGCCGTAGGGGATTTTGTTTCAAAAGGGAAACGTGGGATGAAAGAGATCGAATCACAGCCAATTGCGATTGGATTCGGGGAGAGTTCAATCACACCCACAAGTCACCACGTGATCTTGTTAATCCCGGTTAATCATGGTTAAGATTCACTAACCCTTAGGGTTCAATAATCTAATTTTGGTTTTTAGAAAAATCTTTAAAAGCACTTTTAACTCGAGTTAAGAATTTGTAACCCTTAGGGTTAAATTTCTTTTTTTTTCTAAAAACTAAGGTTAGATTGTTGAACCCTAAAGGTTAGTGAATCTTAACCACGGTTAACCGGGGTTAATGGGGACAAGTGGTGACATGTGGGCACGATTGAACTCTCCCTGAATCCAATTGTGATTCAATCTTGGGATGAAATGGTGGATTGGGAGGAATGCTAGCCCTACTCTATTCTATATGAGAGAGTGCTTCAATCATTACAATTTAGATAAGTGTTATGGAGGGTGAGAGTAGGGCTAGCAATACTCATTGATTGAATGTTTTTTTTTTTTTGATGGTATGAATAGTTCAGAAACACGTCAACTTCCCGGAAAACACTGTCAACTTCCCGCGGAAGTCGATATATTGACTTCCCGGGAAGCAACAAGATCCTGCTTTTTGGGGAATTACTTTCACGAACTTTCTACTTTTCGGGAAGTCAAATTAATATTGGTAAACCAAACACACTAATGCCTAACTTTTGACTTCCTAAAACCCAAAAGTTGTAGAAGTCATTGGGAAAGTCTATCCAAACGCCACTGTGCGATAGCCGGCCCGGGTCGATCTCCTCCCCACATCCGTGTTTTTCAACTGATGAGAAGCCGAGATCGTTAGAGTCGCCACCAATCAAAATCCGGGTGTGATTGGGCCCGGGGATTCTCTTATGAGTTGGGGAAGGTGTTAGGCACCCCACCTCATCCGTCGAATGACGGTTACCTCTTAATTTTCTCCATTAAATTAATTTAAAATTATTTTTCCTTCTTTGTTTGTCTCTTTTTATTATTTCGAGATTGGAAAGCCACCCCTCCTCGATCGAGTTAGGTGATTTTCTCTCTACTTGCGCAGCAAAGCCCCTTTTCCCTAAATCGGCGAACAGTCACGCTCTCTCCTCGACCGAGTCAAGAGGGACCCCGCCTACGTTTGGGTGGAAAAGGGACAAAAAAAAACTACTAACAATAATAAAGAAAAATGAAATAAAGAAGTCGAAGATCTGGTCTTCCGCCCTTTCCTTCACCGGATTTCCACTTCCGCACAACCGTGTAGAGGGAAATCACCGAGCTACTAAAAGAAAGCGAGGGAAGAAAAGACTTGGACGGGTAGAAGTAGAAGATGGGGATGTAGCATACCTTTTCCCTTTTGGATGCTCCAAGTGTTTGAAGAGAAGAGAGTGATTCCACGAGATCCAAACTCCAATGGTTTTTCCCCAAAGTTGGTGAAGATCAATCCTAGGTTGATAGCTTGATGGCAGGAATTTCTGGGTTTTTTAAAGGTTCACCCCAAAATTAGAGGTTTCTCCAAGTTATGGGTTGGCAAAGCTTGGCCTTTTCAAAGTTGAGGAATGGGTTGGGGTGAGGCTCAATTTATAAGATGAAAAATAAGGATTTCGCTCTTTCTGGGCGATGTGGAACTAAAAAAATAACCCAAAACACGTTGGCACGAAGTGGCACGCAAACCGAAGACGAATTAGGGTTTCCATACCGTGCCTTTTTAAAGACCGCGGAAAGGATTTTTGGACAAAACAAAGAATCGCGCCTTTTTAAAAGCCGCGGGATCAAAATTTCACTAAAAACGAGTCCGAACTGTTTCAAAAGCCGCGGGATCAAATTTGCACTAAAAACGGGTCCGAGCTGTTTCAAAATGCGTGGAAACAAATTTGCACTAAAAACTGGACTGAGCTGTTTCAAAAGGCGTGGAAAGGATTTTGGACAAAAAAAGGAACCGCGCCCTTTAAAAGGGCGCTGGACATTTTCAACATTAAAACAGGCCCTTCCACTTGGGCTTTGGCTGATTTAGGCTCGGGTTTGACTTGGGCTTCACTTTTATCTTTAACCTTGGATATATTGGAGTCCGGATCTCGTCTTGGAGTTCACCTTTTGGCACTTGGAGTCGAATCATTGGAGTGTGCAAAAATGGGGTGTCTACAGCCACCTTAGGATTTTTAAAACAAGAAGATGTAGGAGATGTAGGGGGATCCGGATAAAAATTTATGCGGAAACTGGATCTCCTAGATCTTAACACCATAAAAAGCATCAAAATTATCTAAGAGTTTTAGTCATATCACCTCGGTGAATGATATTCACCGGTGAAGCTTAATCCACTCGATCCGTCAGAACTCTTTGTAGAGATTTCTCCAAAAAAAATACTAGAAGCTCGATCCTTGTTCTTCGCTATCCCCACGAAGATTTAGAATCTCCTATGAAATTATAGAAGCAAGAGGAAGAAGATGGAGTAATGGTGTAGACCTTCTACCACCAAAAGTACTAAGGTTCAAAACCCTAGAATAAACAAAACCCAACTTGTACCACCAATGAAGCTCACGAAAATCCTTAGGGAGATCCCTAGGGTCTCACGGTTTTTAGAGAGAGAGGAGAGGAGAGAAAAAATTCTGGAGAAAAGTGCTTAATGGTCTAGGGTGTTTGGGTATTTATAGACTAGGATCCTATCCTAATCCTACTCCAACTTGATCTTATCTCTTAAGGAATTATTTAACAATAATAACTCTTATTATTTAATAAATAATTTCATAGTTTATCTATAACTACTCTAGTTATAGAAGACCTTCTAATTAAGGAGTCCTTCTAATAAGAGGGTTCCTTAATTAAAGGGATAAGTCAAACAATCAACACTTGGAGGAATCCAAGTCAAAATAGGAAACCTAAACAAAAGAGGGGGGGGGGGGGGGGGGGGGGCGTGAGCTTCAAGGGGGCGTGGAGTTTGAGGAGTTAAACACTCCAAGTTGTAATTCAATTACAACTTATCCTCATCCTTATTGCAATCCAACAATTAGATTTTAATTCCATAATTAAAAGAGATATTATTCAATAATTATTCAAATAACATAATCCTAATCCAATTAGGATTCCTCAAGTGGGCGCCCCACCCTAGGGTTTAAACCCATGGGCTTGGGCCCATATGGATGGGTTTATGGATATGGGTCAAACTCATTTCCCCTTTAATTATGTTAATTAAATAATTGCTAAAATAATCCCTATGTTTAAATTAACAATTAATTTAAACAATAGATTAACTTTTAATCTATTTAATTAAATGATTAACTTTTAATCACTTAAATAATTGATTAACTTTTAATCAATTATTAAGCTTGTATTTCTTATATGAGCACCTCCACATATTACTCTGGGACATTCTTACCCTGGCTTACCCAGTGTTATCCCATTGACCCTAAACAGGAATTACACTGGAATTGCAAGTGACGTGAGATATCCATGTTGCAATTGAATCCCAGTGTATGAACATTAACCATTACGGATCCCGCCACATGAACTTTTTAAATTCGATTTATCCTTTCAAATACATTATCCCTAATGGGCCTTCGAGATTGACATACCTATCTAATCTATAGCCCATTGCACATCATCCGGGTTTCCAAGACTTATGATTAAGCCATGAGAAACAATTTCTCATGAAAAACATTTTGAGAAAATCCTTTAATAAGTATAATATCTTTTAATAAAAGTATATTTCAAAACTTCTTTTGTTTTCAAAATCACCTGCGCAGGATTTGAACTTAATCAACTGTCTTACCCGGAACTTGGATAATCTCTCGATTTCTTGTTTGAAATTCATCATGACTCGAACAGCTTTCTGACTATCCAACTGTCACTGTATTGTATTCCCTAAGTTAGAAAATACGTTGGTGGAATCAAAATAGTTAGATCACTGCTCAGTCATAGATGAACACATCAGATCTAAGGATCATCGAAACTGTTCAATGTGAATGAGAGACCAACTATCTGATAATATGTTTATGCAAGAGGTCTCTCATTGAATGCAATCAGTCAGTGTACATTTAAGCACCCATATGCTGATGTGTAGTCTCCACTACAATAGTTCGAGATAGAACTGCATCTCAACTATTGAAAACATCTTAGCATTCTGGCAGCCATATAAGTGAAGTGCCCAGCTTCACCCACAGCTGTGACTATATAAGGTATAAGGAACCGGAAAGTTATATCTACCTGTGATAATCCAATCACATAACTTTCCTACAATATATCATATGGACCTTTATCGATATCTCATATCGTATAGATCATCTCATGATCATGGTCAATTACCCATAATGAATACACAATAGATTAAGAAGAAGTCTTTATTAATCAAATTAATAAGAGTCTAACAATCTAAATGACTTTTCTGGGCATCATGTCTAACAGGAGAATTCTAAATAAGTGAAGTTATCGTTTAAGTTTATCTTAACAATAATTCTTATTTAAGTTCCATAATAAAAACTTATACTATTAAGGATATTATAAGTAATATAGTAAAATTAATCAAGTTAAGCCAAGCCGAACACAAGCCGAACAACTTTTTGGCTTGATTAACCAACGAGCTCAGTCATTTAACTTAGCTCAACTTGGCAAACTCAAATATCTAACTCAAGCTCGGCTCTTTGACAGTCCTAACGCACATGTGAACAAAAGCAATTTTGACCATTCTACCCCCAAATATTTCAAGTAAAGACAATTGTATCCCACTACATTTAAACACAAGACAAAATGACTATTTGACTCTACTTATTGTTTTGATTTCATGCTTCCAACAAAAGAGAACACCGCTCCAACTAGCTAGCAAGAACACCATTAACAGGTATGTTTCAAACTCTAGATAATGCCATTAGCTTAGAAAACCTTCATTATCGAGTTTCTTGCTTTATAAAAAAAAGAAATGAGTTAAAAATCATTGCATTTATGAGTAATAGAAGAAGAGGCTTAGAATCATTAAATATATGATTTTAAGCCTCAAATATGAATTTCTCATGTGTTATCTATTTGTTTTTTGTATGGTTTATGGTGTAGGGTCATACTTAGAAAAAGCGGGATGAAATGGGTCTATAAGGCATGTCAATACATGTCACAATCCAAGGTTGAAGATGACAGGTCGATACATGTAAATCAATGGCAAGCTGCAAATGGCTTATCGGGAATGGAGAAAATACATATTTTTGGTTTGATATATGGTGCCATATCAAGCATGTAATTGACCCAACGTTGAGGTGCCTGACTCATTTTCCTTCCATAAGTGATATTCTCATAAATGGATCTTGGATGCTTAACAACTTATCAGAAGACCTTCCTACTATCGAATATGAGGAAGTTATTATAGCAATGTTGCTATTTCATCCTCGTAGGATAGGATAGCTTGGACCTTGGAGAGCTCAGGGAAATTTTCTGTCAACTCATGTTAGAATAGCCTCCAGGAAAATCACCTAAAGGTTCTCTAGGTAGATTCAGTTTCAGATAATTCTGTCCCTCTTAAGATTTCCATATTTTAATGGAAAATATTCTTAAATACGATTTCGGTTGATGAAAACATTCAAAAAAAGAACATATTCCTTGCTAGCAGATGTGTATGTTGTAGGACTCCATCGATGGAATTTTTATCTCATTTGTTCTATCAAAGCGATTTGGGTAGAAGCCTATGGTATAAGGTGAGTTCGATTCTTCATATTCCTATATCCGATCAAGTAACTATTCAACCCGTATGATGAAGTTTTTTATTAGAAGCAAGAGGGATTCAGTCAATGTGGTGCTCCATATTGTCTTGGTTTGATTTGTTAGGAGATTTGGCTTGCAAGGAATTCCATTAGGTTTGATAATATTCAAAGATGAGTTTAGGTTATATTTAACATAATTTTAGAGTGGGTTAAAAATGCAGCCAAGTGTTGGATATTCAATTCTCGACCTTGCAAAAGGGACGAGGATCTTTGCCAAAATTTCCAAATTTCTATGCTCTATACTCAACTGGTCAGCCCCATCATCACAAATGATTAGCCCCCTCCCTGGGTAATTGCTTCAAATTAAACATAGATGGGGTTTCTACTGATAATTCTAGAATTAGTGAAGGAGGGGGAATTATTGTCACGACCCAAAATACCCCCTAGAAGATAAGAGACCTTTTGGTACATGACCTAAATCATATCATACCATCCTGTATAAAAACGCACAAGGTATACAATTAGCGGAAACGTAAAATTTCTAAAATAAAACCTGTACATATATTTTCCAAGTCTGAACCAACCAAATTTATACAAAATGTAATAAGTCTACAGTGGACATTCCCCACTTTTCAAAATATATGAATCTTTCCTTCACTCCTATTAGTAGTAATCTAGATAGGGCCACCTATCTAGAGCTCTACCCTCACACAACGGATCCATAGTAGGCTCCGGCTCATAGTACTCCTCCTCGACCCAAGGCTCAGGAGCAGCATACACATCCCCAAAACCTGCCGATGATAACAAATCGGCTGATCATGGAATACTCAGCGTATACAAACCACTAAATAATGTCATAATATCATAAGTTTTCACATAGTCAATTCATACAATACACATGCACTGAAAACACATAGGGAAACCTTTTTGCAAATACACGTGTTATACGATAGAACACATACACTTATCTTTCAAAATCATATTCTTATTTTCTTTTCTTTTATCTCTTTTCTTTAAACATAGAACATTTCACTTGCTTTACACATGGCTTTATGGGAGAGTTCACATGACTTTGACTAATGCTTTACCATACAAGGGTAAAGAGTCCATTAACATTCACATACACATGGAGTATGCCTAATGCTCTACCTAGAGTGATAGAAGTCCATTAACATCTTCATCCACCTTCCCGTGGATATCTTTGCACATAGTTTACCCGGAACCAATGCCCAATGCTTTACCATACAAGGGTAAAGAGTCAATTTGCATTCTTCCCACACATAGCTTCAGTTGGGATCAAATGACTAATGCTCTACCTAGGGTAAACCTTATGCTCTTCAATTTCATTCAAAACTATCACATATCATCCAAAACACTAATTCATGTCATTGGTTTAAGCATGATAGCAATACAAGAGAACTATGATGATTTCCTATTTTATTTTCATTTTAAGCATAAGGTTCATCATGGTTTGTCAATAGAACTATAACATAAATACATAGTAGAGTGTATCTACCTTCCGAGACTAATTCCCTTTAGCCATAGCACTTGAGAATGGTTGAGAAACAAAAAGGATGCTCCTCCTTTGGTTGGAATCCAACAAGAACACCCAATCATAAAAGCCCCAAGCTCCGTTTCATTTCTCCTCTTTCTCCTCTTCTCTTTCTCTCTCTTTTTCTCTCTTTTTAGCTCAAGGGTTGAGTAAACACTAACCCCCACGATATTGGGTCTTTATAGACCCAATTGGGTCAATGGGAAACACCCAAAAGGCCCCCCATGCAAAGTAAGTCGGCCACAAGGTAAAATCAGCATGATCAGTCGACTGGTAGGGACTATCGGTCAACGGGTCAAAATTCACCTCTCTGCCTAAAATCCCCATACAAAATTTCGACCCTTCGATCGACCAGTAGGGCCATTCGGTCGACCGGTAGGCATTCGGTCGACCGGTAAGGACATTTGATAGGGTTGTTGTTCAGTCGACCGGTAACGAAATCGGTCGACCGGTGATGCCCTGTTTTTGCATGTTTTTCTCATTTCCAACACTTAGAGTATTTCACCTACTCTTCGCCCGCACCCTTAACCTACTTAGGGTATCTCACACCCATGCTACAAATACCCAACATGTTTTGAACCCCAGTCACCGCCTAATGCTCCTAGGCATGAGCTAAAATTGTCTTAATGCTCCTCTACACTAGCTTAAACTGCCTCATTGCTCCTCAGCACGAGCTTAAACTGCCCTTTCGCTCCTAGATATGAGCAAAAGCTGTCAAACCCTTCAATCACCCACCATCCAAACAAATCAACTCAAACCATAGTCTTGGAACTACGTGTGACTTGATTCCACTGATCGTATATACGTAGGCAACCTTGATCAAGTTCAACTCCCCCAGGACAGAATCCTTATTCCATTTTTATCTTGCCCATCTCATCATATTATTTACATTAATTTAACATTGCTTAGCATATAGATCAATTTCAAGCTTCTTTTATGGTTTCTTTTATTCAAACTCAAACTTAGGGAGTATGTAACCATCTCATAATGGGAGTTTAGGGTGCCTAATACCTTCCCCTAACTCAATTGAATCCCTTACCCTGACTTCTAGACCATGTCTTATCCAATCATCTTAAGGACCATTTCCCTCAAAATTATAATAGGTGGCAACTCTCAACTCATTTACGATTTATTGCTATTCCTCCTCGGGTTCAATCCTGATTGGAAAAAGGGGTTAAAATCTCAAACTTTCAATACTCAAATAGATGAATAAACTGAGAGGGTTAACCATTGCTTGGAGACCTATTTATGTTGTTTTTCTAGCCAACAACCACGAAATTGGGTGCGATAGTTACCATGGGCTGAATGGAGTTATAAAACTTCCTTTCATGAATCTAGTAATTTGACACCGTATGAAGTGGTTTATGGTCAACCGCCTCCAACAATTGAAGCTAATGTCCAAGCCAACACCATAGTCTACCATGTGGAACAAGAATTTTTAAAACAGGATAGCATCCTTCAACTTTGGAAGGAGAACCTTGCAGTTGCCCAAGCTCGGATGAAGATGCAAGCAAACAAAAAGTGCATTGAACGATCATTTGAGATAGGCGACATGGTCTATCTTCGACTACAACCTTATCGACAATCTTCTATGGCGTTGCATAATTCAACAAAACTAGCACCTCATTTTTACGGACCTTATAAGGTGCTCGAGAAAGTTCGAATTGTTGTATTCAAAATTGAGTTGTAGGATAATGTGCGTATTCACCTAGTGTTCCACATCTCTTGCCTAAAAAAGAAGATTGGTAATCATCCAATCGTCACTATTACTTTGCCGGACTATACTGACGTTGGGATCGTAGAATTGGTGTCGAAGACCATCCTTGTTCGTCGGCCCGTGAAGAGGAACAATAAAGCTATCACTCAAGTATTGATCAAATGGCCTAATCTTCCGAATGAAGATGTGACATGGGAAATGTGCCAGTCAATTCAAGAACGTTTCCCGGACTTCGAACCTTGAGGACAAGGTTGTTTCAATGAGGGATGGAATGTTGCAACCCCACACGTTGTTAGTTTCCTTTTACTTAGTTTCCTTCTTTAGTTTTCCAATTGGGTAGTGTAAGCACCCAATTTTTACACCCCTCCCTAACCATGGTTAAGATCTTTTAACCATGGTTATCACCAGCCGAATCCCCTTTAACCCTAGTTAAACCCTAGTCAACCATAGGTCCAAACCCTAGTTAAACCCTAGGACAAACCCTAGTCAACCCTAGGTCCTAACCCTAGTTAAACCCTAGGACAAACCCTAGTAAACCCTAGGTCAACTCCCTAAACACTAGGCCTAACCCTAGTTTAGCTAGCCCTAGCCTACCCCTAGGACCAAGGCCCCTAAGGCCTAAACCCATAGGCAAAAACCCTTGGGCCCAAACATGGGCCCATGACCCAAGTCAACTAATTGGAGGGCCCTGGCCCTTTCAAAATTTCAAAAATCCATAATGTCGGTAGAGTATCTATTGACATTTCCATTTCAGAACATATGGGAATGGCAGTAGATACTCTACCACCATTAAGCTTTTTGCCTAGGATGGGAATGGTGGTAGATATTCTACCGCCATTCCCTGTGTTGCGTATTTGCAGGTCTACACACCTCCCTGCTCACTCCACCGCCCTCCACTGTGCCACCCACTCCTAGCAGCCCCCACTCCACCTCTACGCACGTGCATCGCATGTGCATTCCGCTAGTATATTATATGTAGTTGGACAAACAAAATCTTCTCAGTCGGCACGATAATTGATATGTATATGGATGGCAAAATTCTAATAAGACGGTAATTAATTAAGGTAGGATAAGATGACGATGTGCCCTTTCTATTACTATTCCCTTTTTCTAAATCTTGTTTTTATTAGCCAAATCTCATTAGATGGGAGTAAAAATAATATTAATTTATATTTACTTATTTTGATGAGATGAAAATTATTTAATAGAGATTAATTAAAAATTAAAGATTAGTAATGAGTGTTGCGATTTGGTTTGATTCTTTCCCTCTTTCTGTTGTGTATCTTGTAGATGATTCTTTCCTATCCTGTAGATAATATAGTTGTATGCTTGATTATAGGATCTGGCGCTTGATTGTAGGATCTAGAGTGTTGAACCATCGGTATATGTGTTAGACATGATGCCCAGAAAAATCATTTAGATTGTAAGACTCTTATTAATTTGATTAATAGAGATTTCTTCTTTATCTATTGTGTATTCATTATGGGTAATTGACCATGATCATGAGATGATCTATACGATATGAGATATCAATAAAGGTCCATAAGATATATTGTAGGAAAGCTATGTGATGGGACTATCATAGGCATCTAGCTTTCCAGTTCCTTATACCTTACATAGTCGCAGCTGTGGGTGAATCTGGCCACTTCACTTATATGGCTGCCAGAATACTAAGATGTTCTCAATGGTTGAGATGTAGTTTAAATGTACACTGACTGATTGCGTGCAATGAGAGACCTCTTGCATAAACTTACTATCAGATAGTTGGTCTCTCATTCACATTGAACAGTTTCGATGATCCTTAGATCTGATGAGTTCATCTATGACTGAGCAGTGATCTGACTGTTTTGATTCCACCAAAGTATTTTCTACCTTAGGGAATACGATACAGTGACAATTGGATAGTCAGAAAGTTGTTCGAATCATGATGAATTTCAAACAAGAAATCCATGCTCATTAATTTGAGAGATTATCCAAGTTCCGAGTAAGACAGTTGATTAAGTTTAAATCCTGCGCAGGTGATTTTGAAATCAAAATAATTTTTGAAATATACTTTTATTAAAAGATATTATACTTATCAAAGGATTTTCTCAAAATATTTTACTTGTTTCTCATGGCTTAATCAGAAGTCTTGGAAACTCGGATGATGTGCAATGAGCTATGAGTTAGATAGTATATCAATCTCGAAGGCCCATTAGGGATAATGTGATTGGAAGGATGAATCAAATTAAAAAGTTCATGTGGCGGGATCCGTATTGGTTAATGTTCATACACTGGGATTCAATTACAACATGGATATCTCATGTCACTTGCAATTCCGATGTAATTCCTGTTTAGGGTCAATGGGATAACATTGGGTAAGCCAGGGTAAGAATATCCCAGAGCAATCTGTGGAGATGCTCACATAAGAAATACAAGCTCAAACAATTGATTAAATGTTAATAAATTATTTAAGTGATTAAAAGTTTATCATTAATGAAATAGATTAAAAGTTAATCATTAATAAAATAGATTAAAAGTTAATCTAAGGTTTAAATTAATTGTTAATTTAAATTAAGGGATAATATTAGTAATTATTTAATTAACCTAATTAAAGGGGAAATGGGTTTGACCCCCATATCCATAAACCAAAAAGTATGGACCTTTAATGTGGGCCCAAGCCCATGGATTAAAACCCTAGGGTTGGGTGCCCACTTAGCTTTCCTAATTGGATTAGGATTAGGTTAGTTGTATAATTATTGAATTATAACTCTTTTATTTATGAAATTAAATTCCAATACTTGGAATGGAAGTAGGATTGAGATGAGTTGTAATTGGATTACAACTAGGAGTCCTAGACTCCCCTATAGCTCACGCCCCCCTTTGGTTGTGGTCTCCTAATTTGATTAGGACTCCTCTTTGTGGTTGGTTGTTGACTAATCCCAATAATTAAGGAATCCTCTTTTGACAAGGACTCCTAAATTAATAGGATTTCTATAACTAGAGTAGTTATAGTTATCTTTGGATTTTATTTTAATTAATAACAAGAGTTATTATTAATAAATAAATCCTAAGGGATATGTTGTAATTGGATTAGGATTGGGATACCATCCAAATCCTATAAATACACCACACTCCCCATGACCGTGCACTTCTCTCTCTCTCAATTTTTCTCTCTCTTCTCTTCTCCAGCCGTGAGTCCCAAGGGTAATTACCCTTGAATTTTCGTGAGCTTGATAGGGTGCTTCAAGTTGGTTTTTTCAACTTAAGGGTTTTGAACCCTAAGGTTTTGGTTGTTAGAAAGTCTACACCAAAATTCCAACTCCTTCTATTTGCTTCTTCAAATTCCAAAGAGAGATTCTAAAGCTTCGCGGGGATAGAGAAGAACAAGGATCGAGCTTCGAGTATTTCTTCGAGAAATCTCTACAAAGAGTTCTGACGGTTCAAGTGGATTTAGCTTCACCGGTGAACATCATTCACCGAAGTAATATGACTAAAACGAGTAGATAATTTTAGTTGCTTTCTATGGTGTAAAGATCATCGGGATCCAGTTTCCGCATATTTTTTATCCAGATCCCCCTTCAATATGTACCTGTAGACACATTGTAATGCATAAGTGAATAAAAACTATTCTTCTCAATTTCTTATTTTAAGTTAGTATCAGAGCTTCGAAGCCTGAATTTGTACCCTTCATTGAACCATGGCCGATTCAGATTTGGAAACATCTGGGACCAAATCTGTTCCCATTATTATTCAATCCGAAGGTTCATTGTTCAAGGCAGGGATTGTACTTGATGAAACAAACTATGATTTGTGGTCTCAAATCATGGAGATGCATATTTCTGAGAAGGAGAAACTCTCTTTCATTCGTGATAATTCTTTACCTCCGTTTGAGAAGGATGACAAGTATGAGAAGTGGTATACAGACAATCAAAAAGTCAAGAGATGGTTGTTGCTATCTATGTCCTAGAAATTATGAAGTGATACATTCGCTTACCCACTGCTCGAGATATTTGGAAAGCTCTTTCTAAAGCTTTTTATGATGGAGCCGACGAATTGCAGGTGTTTGTCTTAAATCAGAGGGCTTTCTCTGCCAAATAGAATAGCAGAACACTCTCTATGTATTAACTAAGATTTTTGGAGAGTTGTTTCATCATGATAAGGTGATCATGGAAAGTGAGAAAGATGTTGAATCTTACCGAAATCAGTTTAGCGACAAAGGTTGCATATTTTTCTTGGTGGATTAGATGGTGAATTCGAATAAGACTGTGGTGAAATTTTGAGAAAGGATCCTATTCCCGAATTAGAAGCAAGTTATGCATTGGTCTGCTATGAATTTGTTCGACGCGCAATGATGATTGAAGAACAAGAAAAGATTGAAGCTTCAGCCATGGTGACTTGTTACCGGCCTAATCAGAACCGACCTTCTCAAGGCCAACCTAAAACCACTAATGGTGCCGATAAATCCACCTACAAATATGCACTCATTGCAATCAAACTGGTCATACCAAAAGTCACTGCTTTGAACTTGTGGGGTTTCCAGAATTGTGGGATCATAGCCGCGATTCACGGAAGAGGAATTCCAAGAAGACCTCCAGTGCTGCGATTGTTGAAACAAAGACAACAGATGATGTTGCTGGAAAACTCACGACATTAACAGCAGCGGCAGGTAATGGTGGTAAGGTTTTAAATATGTCCATGCTTGTTTCTAATAGTGCATGGATAATTGATTCCAGTGCTACGGATCATATGACATTTGATACTAGACAGGTCTCACCCCTTAAATCGTCCTCACAAAAATTTGTTTCCACTGCCAATGGCTCTTCGGCCCCAGTTATTGGAGAAGGACCCTTACCTCTCACTGATACTTTGAATCTAGATTCTGTTTTAGTCGTTCCATCTTTGGATTACAATTTGTTGTTAGTTTCCCAAATCGCCACTGCCTCACTTTGTGTTATAATTTTTTGGCCTGATTATTGTGTGTTTTAAGGACATCCGGACGAGGCAAATGATTGGTTGTGGTGTTAGGCGAGGGAAGCTGTATTACTTGGACTTGGTGTCAGAGTTCGGACAAGCTGCGTCAAGCTCTAACGGTGGATGGCTCTAAGGGAGAAAAGCAGAAATCTAAAATCTGGTTATGGCATCGACGTCTGGGGCATGCTTCCTTTGGCTACCTGAAGAAATTATTTCCTAGTTTATTTGCAAAATTTGATTTTTCTAGTTTCCGGTTTGAAGTTTGTGAACTTGCAAAAAGCCATCGTGTTTCTTTTCCATTAACTTTGAACAAGAGTTCAGTTCCTTTTATGATCATACATTCTGATGTTTGGGGTCCATCCAAGGTCACTACCTTAGGTAGATCACGTTGGTTTGTTATTTTTATTGACGATTGTACAAGGATGAGTTGGGTGAGCATGATGAAATCTAAAGGTGAAGTGAACTTGTTATTTCAAAAATTTTATACCATGATTCACACTCAGTAGACACACAGGTTCAGGTTCTCCATAGTGACAATGGAGGCGAATATTTGAGTTCTAAACTTCAGCAGTATCTGGAAGGACAGAGAACTATTCATCAAACTACTTGTTCCAATACACCTCAGCAGAATGGGGTGGTCGAGAGGAAAAATTGTCACTTGTTGGAGGTTGTCCGTGCTTCATTGATAGAGGCCCATATGTCGTTGTCCTATTGAGGCGAAGCACTTACCTCGGCAGCATATTTGATCAATTAGGTACCCTCCAGCACTATTGATTTCCAGACACCCTCCCAGGCTCTTGTTGAGGCGATTGTTGCTCCAACTGTCCCAAATTTACCTCCTCACATCTTTGGTTGTGTAGCATTCGTACATCTCCATAAGCATCAGCGCAACAAGTTCTCCTCGAGCATTGCGATGTGTCTTTCTAGGATATGCTGCTTATCAAAAGGGGTACCGTTGTTATCATCCTCCAACCCAACGAATGTTTATTACATTAGATGTAGTTTTTCATGAAGACTCAATGTATTTTTTTGCTGAGCCTGAACTTCAGGGGGAGTACAAGAAGGAAATTCAGACTCTAGACTATGATGATGAACTCTCTGAAGATGTGGATGTTCGTATCTCTGAAGAAAGGGAACTCCCTGGATCTGTTAATCAAGAAGTGGGGGAATTGGATGAAAGTAGTGATGAACACCCAGAAACTGAAGTTGTGACTCCACCTCAGCGAGTCCATCACACCACAGGCAGCTGATACACCAAACCAATCGCTTGCTGAGGATGTTCCTGAACCATCTAGAAAACAGCTACCGCAACATCTCACCAGAGGTATCCCTAAACCCACATATGAACCTGAACTTTGTAGTAAAGTTAAATATCCCATGAGTCATTATGTGTCTAACCATCGTTTGTCAGAATCAAATCACTCATTTGTAAATCAATTATCTACTGTATCTATTCCTAACAATGTGCAGGAAGCCTTAGCTAACTCAAGGTGGAAAGTTGCTATGAATGAGGAGATGAAATCATTGTAGGAAAATAAAACTTGGGAACTTGTTGACCGTCCGCCAGGAAAGAAACCAGTATAGGAAGAATCATCTACAAGATAGGAAAGAATCACAAGAGAAAGAGGGAAAGAATCAAACCAAATCGCAACACTTATTACTAATCTTTAATTTTTAATTAATCTCTATTAAATAATTTTTCATCTCATCAAAATAAGTAAACATAAATTAATATTATTGTTATCTCTAAAATAGAAGTTATATGATTGGAGGAATTGGGTTTTGGAGAGCAGAGAGAAGTCTTATTTCTTTATATTATAGTACTAGCAGAGACCCCGTGCGATGCACGGGTAATAATTTAAGAATATTTAAAATTAAATAATATTATTTATTTATTTAAATATTAAGTACCATATTTTAATAATATTTTTAATAATATAATGTTTTTATTTGATAAACATTATAATTTGTATTAATTAATTGACTTTATAATAATAATTTATTATTATTTTAATTACATTTAATAAAAAATCATAAATTTCTTAGTATTTAACTTAAATTAATACACCCAAGAGTTGGAGATAAGAGAGAATTCTACAATAGTGGAGATAGAAAGGTCTCTAGGATGAGATAATGGATCCAAAACCTGCAAGAGTTGGAGATAAGAGAGGACTCTACAATAGTGGAGATATATAGAGGGCTCTAGGATGAGATAGTGGGTTCCAAACTTGAACGGTGGAGGTTAAAGAGAAAATCCATGTGCTATCTCTAAAATAGAAGTTATAAGATTGGAGGGATTGGGGTTTGGAGAGCAGAGAGAGAAGTCTTATTTCTTTATATTATAGTAAGTATAGATAGATAGGACACATGCTAAATAAAATCAAGAGGTGTGCTAACCCCAGATGGATATTTCAAATTTTTACCAAACTTTCACTATGGGTGGAAGTGCAACACCTATCTTTGCTAGCCCTTCAACAGGTTACGAGAACAATTTGTTTTAGAAAGGAGGAAGTTATGATTTCAACCGGTTCTAAAGGTAAGAGGGAAAGGTAGTGACACATGTTGCTTCTACAGTGAGAGTTTGGAAGCTTGCGTCTGGGGCTAGCATTTCTCTAAAATCTAAAGATGGGGTGGAAGATGAAGTAAGGTATTTTGTTACTTACAGTCAAGTAAA
The DNA here is from genome assembly GCA_015143295.1 of Tetracentron sinense. NCBI lineage: Eukaryota > Viridiplantae > Streptophyta > Magnoliopsida > Trochodendrales > Trochodendraceae > Tetracentron > Tetracentron sinense. Next base: position 2,224,068 of record CM026574.1, on the reverse strand, counting down.
CAGGTGCCCTAAATGCATACGTGAGATAATACACACATATGTGAGGTGATGCTATTTTTGTTCCCCTTAGATGAAGCTTTCTCGTTACATACTTTGGATGCCATGTTTTCTGTGTCCCAATTAAAAGAAGCTAGGATAAGGCAGATTTATTGATGTTGTAGGAATTTTCTAGATGAAATCCATTTGATCATGATGAATCCATCATCCTATGATATATTTTTTTTATGTGCCATGGCAGGAAAATGGGTTGCTGCATGTTCCTAAAGGGCAGGCTCAAAATCCGCAGGCACAAATGTTCTCTGATCCGAATATGGCTGTGGATATGATGAAGAAAAATCTTTCAATGATCATACCTCAGGTATTGCAATTTGTGTTATCACTATTTTACTTTATTTTTCAAAATGGGATCACTAATTATCTTTATTGGTCAGACTCTTACTTTTGCATGGGTCAACTTTTTCTTCTCTAGTTTTGTGGCAGGTTTGTTTCTCTATCTCGCTATTAAATACTAGAATTGTGGGTTATTTAGTTTCTTCCCTTAGAAGGTGTATTATCTTTTATTTAAAGTCACGGCTTTATCATCTTGCCATTAATGCTCTTTTTTCTTGGTCTCTACCTTTCTTTAAAGATATTTATTTGGATCTTCTAACGATCTGATTAACGTGATTTTCCTTTCTCAGCCAAGATACCCTTTCCTCTTACTCAGAGGTTTAGATCAATGTTACAAAATGGAATTGACTTGAGCAGTGTTGATGTTAGCTATGTCAGCAGTCGCTCATCGTACTTTTCCAATTTTATGATCAAGAAGACATTTTATTTCTCCTACTTAATCACTCTTTCCTCTGAATTTCACGTTAAGTCTGGAGTTCATACATGGACAATCATTTCTGACGATTGTTTTGTGACTTTTGTCAGGTATTTTCTCAATCTCTTCGGATTAAGGGGTCTATTCAGCCTCATTCTTGGAGAAGAAAATGGTAATATTGGTTTTATACATAATACTTTGTTCTTTAGATCTGCTTACTTGCTGAGCAAATATGAAGATTTGATCATAAATGCATGGATAGAGATTTCTCAACCTTGGAATTTCCATCTCTTTGGATATCACGGAAACTGATATGTAATTGCTGATGCAGCCACAGATGATACGCAGCGGATGATGCAAACGAGTGGATTTGGTTTGATCCAACAAAGGTACATTTTTTTTTGTTTTACTTTTTGTTGTTTTTTATTGGCTTCTTGTTTCAACCCAAGTCTGCCTACATTGTCAGTGCTAAACATCAATTCACTTTGGTTGATTTTCCTTAAGAACCATTTTGTTCACTTCTAGATGGCTTATGAGAAACAGTGTTGCACAATTATGTAGTTCACACTACCAACAAATGGTATTTTCCTTTAGAAACTTAATGGAATGTGTTGTTTCTTATTTTGGGTTGCATTCTATGATATGTTATGATGAAAATGTGTCCACATTCTCTGGATTTCAGTGATTTTAAATTTTAATTTTGTTTATTAGTCTGTTACATCTCTTATTTTATTTCCCTTGATGCAGTCTAAGGTCATCTTCCAAAACTTCGAGAATTATGAATCCCAGCAGTCAATGATTTGGGAACTAACTGTAGAAGCACTTGAAGGATTTAGATTTATCATCATCAAGGATTTGTGCATCCTTCTAATTTTGATCCTGGGTTATTGCTGCTTACGCAGATCCTATTATTTGTCTTTATGCTTTGGACAATTTCATCCTTAGTTTCACGTTTTACCCAAGTATCACCAGTGTCTTACAGGGTTCTACACTTGGGGTAGGGGCGAAAAATAGATGTATTTCTCAATATTCTTCAAGTTATGGCAGCATGTTCTTAATTTGTTTCTAACATTGGTTATTTATATATCTTACTCTTTATAATTCTCCATTTATCCTGGTATGTTATTTACAGACCCACTCTATACTTCTTTCCACGATGATGAATGGGGAGTTCCGATTCATGATGACAGAAAGCTATTTGAGCTGCTTGTTTTATCAGAGGCATTGGCAGAACTCAGCTGGCCAACTATTCTTAACAAGAGAGACTTATTTAGGTACATCACTCTCTAGTTCCTCTTATCACTTTTAGCTCTAATGAAAAGTTCAGCTTTATCGGTGTTCAATTTTGTTTGTTGGATCCCTTTGGCAGGAAACTTTTTGTGAACTTTGATGCAGTTGTGGAGAATAGTTAAATGCCTTAATGTTGGCCTAAATGACCTCTTTTAATCTGTTGTATATAGATCCAAGTATGCTCTCCTATAATTAATATTTCCATATGATTTGCTCTTCTTTGGCAGATTCAACAGGAGTTCGGTTCCTTCAGCAACTATTGCTGGAGTTTCATAACAAACCAACCAGAAATGTATTCCGTTATGCACGTCAAGTTCCCATTAAGACACCAAAGTCAGAGATCATGAGCAAGGATTTGATGCAAAGAGGCATCTGTTGTGTGGGTTCCACTGTTGTTTATTCATTCATGCAAGTCGCCTTTGGTGAAATTTTTGACAAAATATTCTTGTTTCATTTTTGTTATTGCTCCCCCTCAGTTTTATTTCTAATTATCATAAAACATGAGTGCTTCTTGACCTTGTGATCTCCAAAATATGTTTTAATCAAGCCCATGGCTCAAGCCGCTCGACAAGTTGTAGTTGTAATTCAACTCCAGCTTGTTAGTTACCTTTTCATTTCTTCAGATATTCAATTTATTTTGCAGATTCTACAGCTTGTTACTTCCATCAGACATAGTTGCATTGTGCGTTCCGACGTTACATCTGTCTAAGAAGCATATAGGTTCTTTTGTCTGATTTACATAGCAAGTAAAGAGTGTCTTATTTTAGGCCCACTTCAAAATCAAGTCTCTTTCCTTTATTATTTAAGGGGAAAAATTTGTCATGGGAAAATCAATCAGTGTTTTTTGGAGCTTGATTCTCAATGTGTAATTGCTGTGAAATGTCTGAAATTTATGTTGTTTTTGGATCAGAATTTTTGAAGCTCTGGACTTTGCTCAGGAGGAGCTTGCACCAAAGTGTGAAGAGAGGGTTGATAGCCTCATTGCTGAACATGAATCTGTGAATGCAACAGCAGCGACAGATGCATTCAAGTCTCCCAGGGATTTTCTATTTGTTTATTATTGTTTCCATGTTCTAGTTATTAGCATGGGTTCCCAGTTCCACTGTTTTGTATACCTTCCCTTGAAGTAATGAATAGACATTCTGGGATATGAATTCTTAGATTTTACTGTTTCCATCACGAATGATGTATTAGATTTCTCACCTGAAATATATTGTGTCAGATTGTCTTATGTACATTGAGAATGCTTTTTTGGATATTAGGCATCATGGATTATTTGAGGTTTTGCAGAGACATCCTTAGAAGAGTTAATATGGAAGTGGATTTCTGGGCTAAGGAGTGCTTTTAAGCCTTATTCATATTGACCGATAAGGCACAAAACTATGTCTGAATATTGTTAATGACAGAACTTTTCCTTAAAAAAACCTCTTTTCAATAGTAATATGTTTCTGACTGCTGTAAGCTGTGCCAATGTTTGAAATATCAACCAATGGCCCACCTGATGACCTTCCTAGGAGAGTCATTCTTGAACCATTATAAGGTGCACAGATCCCGTTGCTTAAAGGCTTTTGAATATGAGGCATGTTATTATTTGGCTTTAAACAGGCGTTATATACATTGTTGTACGCCTCAACTTTCTTGATCAAGTTACTCCCAGAAATGGACTCACACATAGTGGACGACTCCTTTGGTTAGAAAATGTCCCCAGTGACCAATCCTTTGGATTTGAAAACAACACTCCGGAAGGTGGTTCAAATAATGATGAATCCGGAGAGCTGAAGAAACTTGACAGCTTGTTATTCATAAGTGAGCTAGCTACACATGCTATTTAATTGGGGGCTTCGAATCCAAAGCCTTAATTGGGTGTCGCAAATAACATAAATTACTCCCAGTGACCAATCGCACTGTACTTCCTTCCAAAAGAAACCCTACAAATTATATTGTTTATGAGTGAAACCAACATTTCACTCAAACCAACACTCCCTGCTCATGTGGGTTTCATCCCAAATTCTATCTATTGATCTCTGAACTTTAAAGCATCTCTTTTGAGGTTTTCTGGTTTGTGGGATTCTAAGGTTTTACTTTTCTCATAGAAACCAGATTTCTCATGTGGGTTCAGCACAACTTTCTAACCGCCGAGACGCGATGCAAATATATTTGTAGCAGTAGCTTGTGCATGTCAAACACGACCTCTATAAACTAATGAGGTTTATGGTCAAGATGGCGTAAATTACCTAAACAAGAATCATGTTTATACAAATAATTCTAAATGCTTGAATTGAAGGGTGTTAGTGTGTTTGCTGTCTTGGAAATCAGAGCTCATGATCTGAAATGAGATAAAATCCAATAAGAAGGTAATTTTGGTATTGTTGGTCATATGTACAATATCTCTTTCATTTCAAACAACATTTACAGCACTAAAGCAGTAGCTCCAAATTACATGATTTGAGATTGAGAAGAGACACAAAATCTCAGACACCATCATCTCAACCTCCACACAAAAAAAATATTAAAAAAAAACCCATCAGGTATCAAAATTAAAGCTAAGAACATCCACACATCAACTGAGAATATATGGACGAATGGAATGAGCAAATCCATCAATCCTTTTCCTTATCTCCTCAAGATTAGCTTCCACTAGCTTATCTTCTTGGGACTCCTGCCCTCATTAACAAGAAATTGGGCATAGCCTTTATCTCCATCTTGGACGCCACCTCCTGACCAAAGCACCAAATCCGTGGATTCTAGATTGCTCTAAATTGATGTGACTTTTAGCTCCAAAAAGTCAAAAGCCCATAGAAGTCGGGAAAAACTCAACTGTTTCTAGGAAGCTAGCCAAGCAAAACTTGTGTGGGATGTCAACACTTTGACTTTTAATGTTAAGAAGTTACTTCTAGTGCAAACCAAACATCACTTTTTTTCCCTCAAATTGACTTTGTAGACTTTTTTCAAAGTTACTTTTCTTGGAAATTCTCCTGGAGAAGTTCTTCTCTCCTTAAAGAAGTTTATCGAAACAGGCCCTTAGTACAGCGGGTTATGACTTAAAAGGGCTTTCCAAATTTTTGAAGGTTCCTTGCCTAAAACAGAGCAAAAGGCTGTGCAGATATTGAGTACTTCGTCTCATATCCTTTTTCATTGATCTCAAAAATACCTGCTGCTACTTTACGGTTGCAACAGTATATTGCATTTATTAGCAGGATGAATAAAACAGTAAAGTAGAAATAAATATATGATAAAAAGGATAATTCCATCCTCCTCTATATTTCTAATCAAAATATCCTCTGTAACCAGCAATTAGGGAATTGGTAACTATTCAACTATGTCTGTTTCATCAGGCAACAACGGCACTGGACTAAAGGAAAGACTAATCAAAACATAAACATTCGCCTGCAATGGTAAGGCGGAAATCGGAAACTCAAGAAATAGGCATCAAGACATACATCTTGCATGAATGAGAATCCATGGTGGCTGTGATGCTACCAATGAATTGTGTCTTCAGTGTTGTATGCTGCATGAGCAAAACCCAGTAAACTATATACGGTGTAAACACTCATGTTGAGCAATGAGAATTTTCACTAGTTTCAACATGGATGTTAAGAGATGTTCTCTCTCTAATGTAAAACAAAGGTCTGGATTTCCCTTTGATTTATCTCCTCTCTTTTCTATTTAATTTCTTGTTTTAATCACGCAACGATTTGGGATCGTTACAAAAAAAAATTGAAAATGAGCTATCAATGTTAAAATATCGTTTGTTTTGTTATGTCCTTGTCAAAACAAGTTGGGTGAAAGTCGTCATTGTAAAAAAACGCAAATAAACTGGAATATCATAGATAAAGCCCATGAGGTATTAAGGTGAATATTCACATCTTTTGTGATCCTGGACAGATTAATTTAGTTTTGAATCGACCATTTTTATGGTGATTAAAAAGTTAACTTTGCTTAATATTTAATTTGAATTAGTTGTCCGGTTTGGGTTATTCTTAATTAAAGGAATTAGTTTATTAGTTTTCTCCAACTCAACATGGTAGAAAAGCGACTGATCCTCTTATTATCCAATTGATTTAGTGTGTCGGGAAATTAGTAGTTCCGGCGGGCCGGCAGCATCATCGCATGGGCCTTAGAAATCTGTAAATTACAGATTTTCTGATATTTAAAGTTCTGCCACTAAACTTTAATTAACCTAGATTTGATTGTTTCCCTTAGATTTTAAATCAATCTTTTGAATATTATTCGAAATCAGAATTATATTGACAATTTTGAATTGGCTGCAAAATGATCAAAAATAACCTTTGGAACAAACTTTAAAAATTGGAGATTTTGATAATTTGGGTGGATCCTACTTGAGAGCAAGGATATTGCTTCCATGGCTACACCAGAAGTGGAGGAACATTCTAATTTTCCCCTTATCTGGCTTCTAGAGTGGAACATCGTAAATATTAATTATGAATACCTTAACAAATAATGTAGCATATGCACTTCTAGACCCTAGACCAACAAGATGATCAAGAGATGGTACCTATAAGTTTTAAGTAAATGCTTACTCTTTCTGCAACTTATCTTATCATGTTGTCGTGTTTCATTATTCTAATTGTATTCTCCCTTATTATTGTATTTTGTACTATGTAACAAAGGCCTTGCTATATTCTGAAAGTTTGGATGCCCGTGTTGTACTCTTGTGTTAGTATGTCCAACACCAAAAAAGTTTCTTTATTTTTTCTTTAAAATGGGAAGCTCCCTAAAAATTTTCTCCACTTTTTGAAGGTGGAACTTCAATAGCACTCCTGATTTCTTCCATATTTCTTCTCACTCAAATTGGAAGCTCCTGAAAACGCTTTCAATGGACTTTATTTTAAAAGAAATGCTTGCCACATTTGGTGAGCAAAAACTGTTTCCATAAAATGGCAATTGTGTTTAATGAGCCTGTTGGAGCGTCGCAGAAGCCCTTTACATTCCCCAAACTGGCGAAGAGAATGTGAATGGTGTAGGGTTGGAGATGCTCTTAGATTTTCTACTTAATTATTAACAATTACATGATGGAGCTTATCTAAATATATTATTTCTACAGTTCTCTATGCATGACAACGATATTATTTCTAAAAGTATGTTTCGTAATACATGAAAATAATTCACATATGTATTTGTATATCAGATTTGCTGTATCTTTAGCTTATTTATACTAACAGACATGTCTAAGTCACATATTCATGTTCATATATAATGAGAAAAGCCCTAAACATGATCCCCCAGACATTGAGTTGTCAACTAGCCAGTGATCATTTGACATCTTTAACTTCAATATTTTCTTTGAATGCATTTTTTATCATCAAATTTCTGATAGTAAGGACTAATTATATCTATAAAGGAGTGGAACTTAATTTGCAGTTAACTTCAATCAATGGTCGATCCATAAACCCTAAGGGTGAGTGAATCTCAACCACAATTAATGGGTCTTCAAGTGACACATGGCAAATTGGAAAGGTGGACGCTTACCGCCCAACGAAATGTGGTGATGCATGCTATCACCTCCTTAGTGAAACACCTTTGCACGTGAAGATGCTATGCCCTATTCGGGCATCCTATTTAAAGAGAGAATAATATTTTGAAAGGTTGATTGAATTTTGACTTTATTTCAAAATTGTCCTCTATTAATACAAGAGACTTAAAAAGTTGATTGAAATTCATTTTTAATTTCAAATTTTCCCTTTACTAATATTTAAAGGGAGTTGGAGACTTAAAAACATTGATTTGAAAATTTTCTTAATTAAAAAACTATCCTTAACTAATATAAAAAGAATGAGAATTTAGAAATGATTGAAATTTATCTTATTTGAAAAATACCTATATTTTATTTCTTTTATTTGTAAAAAATATCCCTCAAGTTTTATACCCAAAATGCTATTAAATTTTATTATAGCCGAAATTTCACTAAAGCTTATAGTTAGAATGTCCTTGAGGTTTTATACCAAATCATGGGTAATTTTGTCGTCTTATAATTTTCTCTCTCCACTCTACGTTCTCTCTTTTTGTACTTTCTCACATCTCTCTTTCCCTCATTCTTAAGATTCTAAAAAAGATTATCTCTGTCAGCCCATCTGAATATTCCATCTCTAGCTCCTCCAGACAAATATTTGGGTCTACCAACAATGTTCGGAAGATCAAAAACAAAATTATTTGGGTATCTAAAGGAAAGGATACTCTCTAAAATCAAAGGATAGAAAGGTTCTCTTTTATCACAAGCTGGGAGAGCTATATTGATCAAAGTAGTGGCTCAATCTATTCCTTGTTATGCTATGAGCTGTTTCAAAATAACATCTAAATGGTTCGACTTTATTAATTCAGCGATATCTCAGTATTGGTGGGGTCAAAAAGAGGAGGAAAGTCGAATCTATTGGTGAACCTAGAGAAAAATGTGCTATTCCAAATCTGCTGGGGGTCTTGGTTTCAGAAATATGGCTTTCTTCAACCAGGCTCTGCTAGCAAAACAAGCTTGGAGATTGACTCTCATGCCAAACCTCTTGTGGAGCAGAATTTTAAAGTCTCTCTATTTTCCTAACAATGATTTTATGCATGCTAGAAGTTGTTACAGAGAATCCTGGGGCTGGAAAAGCATCCTTTATGGGTGGGACCTTCTCAAGCTTGGTATCCGGCAACAGGTCGGTTCGGGCTTCTCAATTGATCCTTGGAAAGATCCTTGGCTACCAAATATGCCTCATTTTCTAGCCGTATCCCCAAAACCAGAGGGGTGCCTTTTCAATAGAGTCTCTCATTTTCTTGACCCTATTTCAAAACAATGGAAAACTGAACTTATCTGCAATTTATTTTCCAGCATAGAGAGGAGAATATATGGGAGATTCAACCTAGTGTTCTTGGTGTAAGAGACTCATGGGTATGACACTTTGAACCCAAGGGAGTTTTTAGTGTAAAATCTGCTTATCATTTGGCTACCATGAATGACCCTTGGAGACTAAAAAATGCATCCTCATCCACAGATAATATCCAGGACTCAAGATGGAGTTCATTATGGAAGATCCCGCTTCCTCCTAAATTGCTTTTATTCATGTGGAGGTGTATTTCAGATATTCTGGCAGTAGGGGAAAATCTTAAAAGGAGGAATATTGATGTTGACCCAATTTGCAAAATGTGTGGAAATGAACTCGAGTCTGGAGTTCATCTTTTCCTCAAATGTGAGTTTGCAAGATGTGTATGGTTTGGATCATCAATTAGCTATCATAGTGAAAAGGGCAATGTCGTATCTATGGAGAAGTGGTGGGACCGGTGGTCGAAAGGAAATATGTTTAAGGCTAATAATTTTGAGGCAACTATAAGAATTATTTGTGTGTTGTGGATGATCTGGAAAACTAGAAATGAGTTTATTTTTGAGAAATCCAAACCTGATCCTCGCGATACAGTTGAGAGAGCAAATGTGTATGCTCTGGAGTTAGTCTCTTCCGCTCAAAATGCTAACCCTAGACCTCCAGAAGCTGATTCAAATAATTTTCAATGGATCGCCCCTCCGAGTGGTTGGTTGAAGATTAATGTGGATGGGTCTTCTTCTGCGGATGGCTCCATATCAAGCGTGGGTGGGCTGGCTCGGACTCATACTGGCAGGTGTGTTGTTTCGTTTTGTTTTCCCATCTGCCTTAGCAATGTGAGACAAGCTGAGGCAAAAGCGGTTTTTCTGGGGTTGATGCTCTGCCTCCAAAATAATTGGAATAAGTTCATCCTCGAAGGTGACTCTCAATCTATTATGCATGCTATTTGTGAGGATGCAGGCCCCCTCATTGGGATATCAAGTCAATCTTTGAAGACATCAAAATTTTATGGAGAAATTTCTCAAATTCCTCTATTTCGTGGGTGCGTAGATCTCAAAATTCAGAAGCTCATAATCTTGCAAAAATAGCAAATGTGGAGGCATCAAAGTTTTTTCAAACTGGAATATGTACCAAGGAAAATCTGATCTTTTATGGTAGAGGTTATAACCTCCAGGCCCATGTACATCGTTCCTTTATTTGAATAAATTATTAGCTTCCTACCAAAAAAAAAGATTGCATCTTCCATTGTCGTGCTTCTCTTCTCACGTTTGTATGGAAGTAAAGGGGCCCTTTTGGCATCACTCTCAAGAACAATTTTCTATTCCTGGGAATAGAAACTCTTAAGATTTTATTGCCAGGGAATAAAGAATTGTTCTTTGGGAGTGATGCCAAACGGGCCCTTGCTCTAAATTGATGTGACTTTTAGCTCCAAAAAGTCAAAAGCCCTTAGAAATCGGGAAAAACACAACTGTTTCTAGGAAGCTAGCCAAGCAAAACTTGTGTGGGAAGTCAACATTTGACTTTTAATGTTAAGAAGTTACTTCTAGTGCAAACCAAACATCACTTTTTTTTTCCTCAAATTGACTTTGTAGACTTTTTTCAAAGTTACTTTTCTTGGAAATTCTCCTGGAGAAGTTCTTCTCTCCTTAAAGAAGTTTATCAAAACAGGCCCTTAGTACAGCAGGTTATGACTTAAAAGGGCTTTCCAAATTTTGAAGGTTCCTTGCCTAAAACAGAGTAAAAGGGTGTGCAGATATTGAGTACTTCGTCTCATATCCTTTTTCATTGATCTCAAAAATACATGCTGCTACTATATGGTTGCAACAGCATATTGCATTAATTAGTAGAGGATAAATAAAACAGTAAAGTAGAAATAAATATATGATAAAAAGGATAATTCCATCCTCTATATTTCTAATCAAAATATCCTCTGTAACCAGTCAATTAGGGACTTGGTAACTATTCAACTATGTCTGTTTCATCAGGCAACAATGGCACTGGACTGAAGGAAAGACAAATCAAAACATAAACATTCGCCTGCAATGGTAAGGCGGAAATCGGAAACTCAAGAAATAGGCGTCAAGACATACACCTTGCATGAATGAGAATCCATGGTAGCTGTGATGTTACCAATGAATTGTGTGTTCAGTGTTGTATGCTGCATGAGCAAAACCCAGTAAAGGTGGTTAATGCATGAAAGAGATGAACACATAAAAAAGCATAGAGATATAGTAAGGCTTGGTCATTTGAAAATACCTCCCAAACATCTCTTGCCTTAACGACACTGTTGGGGGGGATTCCGATGTCGTCCCAGTTGGCAGTTATAGCAGAACGCCATGAACCTCGGTTGAGTAGGAGAACAACTGTCCTATAGCCCGAAAGGGGTCCAGCCCAAACCTGTAGTAGAGAGAGATGCGTCAGCTCAATCTTGTACTCATTCAGTAGCAGTGGATTTTCTATAGTAGCTAGACATTGTTGACGTACGTACCTCAAGATCACCTTCTATCCTAACCTTTTTCGCTTGAATACCGAGGGGATCTATTCAACATTGGTTGGGTTTAGACATTGGAGAACTACTCTACTTATAAAAGCTATAATTTATTAGAAATAAAAATATCTCTAGAATGACACATGTATTTACCTTGGTTAACGGCGATAACCTCCTTATTGGAAATGATCTCCATCGTTTCTTTTGTTGCATTCCGCACATCACATCCAATCAGAAGGGGAGCCTGTGCAATAATCGTTACAAATATTTTTATTTATTTATTTTAAATATATATATATATATATATATATATATATAAGGGGAAAAATATATACAGCGAAAAAATCTCTACTACCTTGGAAATGGCCCATATGCTAAAGTGGACTATGTATTCATCTTTATTCATTCCTCCATTTCCTACTTCAAGCATGTCAGGATCTGCTCAAATGCAACAGCAAAAGATGATAATTAAGTGGTTTCTTTCTAGGGAAAGAGGTCACTCAATGAAGTCATTACAAAATGAAAGATGAATAGTCTATTCTTCAGTTTCTGTATTGAAGAATCCTACTGTGTACACAGTAGGATACTAACCATTCCAACCACCAGGCCTTGCAAGCTCAGCATAGACTTCATTCATGTCGGCTCTAGAGACCATACTGTAGAGCGAACAATTAAACAAGATACGTAAATCTGTCGGGTTATCAATACCATCTTAATTCAAGCATATATATATTGTTTTACCTGTCCCATGTATCCGAAATGTCATTCGTAGTTCTCCAGCTATTTCCCATCTTAGCACCCCATAGAGCTGGGTGTAAGTCCCCCCTGATGAACAAAAGGAGAACAAGTCAACCAAACAGACTTAGGGGGAAAAAATTTATAAGAGAGCAATTTTTGCTCATGGGAAAATAGAATTACCATTCGCAAAGGGAGAAGAAGATTGGGCGGGCCGTCTTCATTAGAGCTCGGGTCATTATAGGATATCTATATGAGAAGCAAATTGAGTAGAATGGCATAATTATAAACCAATAGGCTGGTATATTGTGTATTATAGTAAGGAACATTTATAAAATAGAGAAGCAAATATGGAAAATTAGATTACCGAACAGTCGGCTTTGAACCATCATTGTTACAGTTATCATACTTCAAATAATCAATACCCTACATATACCCAACACAGTAGTTCACATTTTACTTATTTTGGCCAGAAAAATAAAACTTTAATAGTAGAAGCAACTATGTTTTCTTGTAATTAAAAGAAAATTTTGATCTGAAATATCAAAAATGTTTTCAATAGAAACATCTGTAAACAGTAAAAGCAATGATAGAGCTCATTGATACCCATGAAGCAAAGGTTTTGGCATCTTGTTCCTCATGACCTAGCGAACTTGGCATTTTTTTGCTACACGTAAAGTACCTGCAAAAGGGAGGTTGAGACATCATCCATCCATCTTGTAATCAAGGAGGTTTATTAATGGCTACTCATGCAGAACTACAAACAGAAATATATTAGAATACTGTGTACATACCCTGCATCTGAGTAGATTCCTAGTTTTAGCCCCTTGCTATGAACATAGTCGGCAAGAGCTTTGATCCCCGATGGAAATGTTGAGTTCTTAGCCACTAGATTACCCTGAAATTTGAAATCCTCTTTTTATCGGAAATGCGACAAATGATGTGCTAGTGAAAATTTTTATTTATTTTTGGATGGTATATGAAGTAAAGTCTGAATTGTTCAAAAGTTTTAAGTTTATTTAACAAGAAAAAAAATTGTTGAGAAAAATCGAAACAATCCTAACAGGATTTATTGAAAAGTAACAGATATTTCAAATTTGTTACACATATATATCGTAAGAAATTCTTTAAGAAAAGATAAGAGTAAGCCTGCAAAGAACTTCACAAGCATTATAAGTTACGCAATAATCAATGCTCATCCAATTTATAAGTATAATCGGATTCAGGATAAAGAGAAGGGAAAAAAAGGATAAATCAAACCTTGTCATCACGAGCTATCTCAGCCCAGCAATCATCTATTAAAGAAGGAAAATGGAATCTTTAGTTATCTATTTTTATCAACAATTCAATTGCAAGGCTAGAAAATAAAGTTTTGAAAAGCAGAGGTGTATTGGAAGAACAATATACCTATATTAACATACTGATATCCAAGCTTAGCAAGACCAGTTGAAACCAAAGCATCAGCTGTTGAAAACATGGAAACAAAAAAAGCATTACTAACAATAATGCTGAATAAAAGAAGTACTATAAAAATTATGTAAATGGTTAAGCACTCCTATGAATTTCCTTCAGGTTGAATTAACACATAAAAAACAGATTGAGTAATGTCTGTCTATTACTCAACACTGAGGCTCAAGCCCACTTGAATATGAATCCCAAGTCCGACATTTCTGTATTACGGTAGTTTTTTTATCAAAACAAATGTCAATACAAGCTTCACTTTCTTTTAAAAATATTTTAATATTAATGCTGAAAATCAAGACAAAACCAGGGAAGGCATAACAATGCTGAAATTCACTTTTTTTCTTCTAAATTGGCACAAATTCCACTACTGTATCGGATGTTCCCAGAAAGGGTGAATTATAAGGATCTCCCCAAATGCATGGAAACCGAAAAATTCAGCTGACGGTTTTCTCCTCAATCTTGCAGTTGAAGTGATTCCAACTGTTCCACCTAAATAACACAATAAATATAAGATTATCAATTATACAGATTTTTCTTTCCACCCAAAAAACATGCAGATTTTGTAGCAATGCTCAAGTGTAGCATCCAGACCAGACCAGACCATCCCATCTGTTATCACTAATATTCCGTTCCCCAAAAATCCTACCAGGTTGAGCAGATCTTGGCAAGCAATGGACATGCTCAATTCCCCAAAAACAGATATCACTAATATTCCGAGTTGCACGAATCGGACGGAATTTAGAGGCAACCGAAAATCCTTGGATATTTCCATCATCTGCCTCTGCGGCTAGCACTCCTCAATTTAAGTTTTAAAAAAAACAACTCAAATTTTGTAACGGTAAAAAATGGCCAGCCTCTCTCTGTCTACTCGACGCTCCTCACTTTCTCAGAAGTGTGAAGAGCTCGTAACGGCTCTCTCTCTCTCTCTCTTCCTCGCCTCATTTTCTTCCAATGAAGACGCTGCCATCACAGCAGTACCGTAAATTCGAAAGATTTTTCTACTGTCACCGTCGTTGATAGCTGCAATTCCTCCTTTTCCAGCTCCGACCCTCATTTTTCCGACGACCTCGGCCGCACAAATTTTTCTCATGCTCAATTCTCTGGTAAGCTCCGTGTTCCGGTCGATGATTTCGAATTCAGACTCTAGATTTTTCGTCCAAATTAACACCCCTCCTCTTTTTTTTTTCCTTCTAAAATATGGTTTTCTGGCAATTTTATTCACTTTTTGAAAGATTTTATCAATGAAAACTGGGGGAGATTTCATGTTTATCAAAAACTTCAAGCGCATTTGATTCAAATTCATAAAAAGGTACGAAATCGCTGAATTTTGTAAATTTTGTTTGTTAAGTTTAATTACAGTTCGTCGAGGGATCATTCTGGAGAAAGGACGAAGCATCAGAAACACGTGAATTCCATCCCGAAACAATTCCAGAAGAAGGTACTGCTCATTAGGGCTCGCACTCCTCTATTCGTTTAAATTTTGCAATTCCGTTTTCCCTCTTTACCTTCAATTGAATTTTTGTATTTCTGCAATTTAAACCATTTATGAGGGCTGTGGTGGAATTTTACCAGTGGTAAGAACTCTCACTTTGTGTTTTTTGTTGCATGAATCTATGATTAAATTAAAATTCAAATAGATAGTATAAAATTGCTCAGCTACAGTCTCTCTGTAAGAGATGGTAGAAAATTGCTTCATCAATATTGAGCTTCTGCCTTTTTTCTATAATACAGAAATTTGGAAATCTATTATGTGTAGGTTAAATGGATGATTCCTATCACGTGTTTGATGAAATTTCTAGTCAAGTCTAAGGGTTGAATGAATGATGCCTCTCACGTGTTTGATGAAATCCTGTTAACAGTTGTGTTAGGGTTGAATGAATGATGCCTCTCACGTGTTTGATGAAATTTCTAGTCAAGTCTAAGGGTTGAATGAATGATGCCTCTCAAGTGTTTGATGAAATCCTATTAACAGTTGTGTGAATGATGCCTCTCACGTGTTTGATGAAATCCTGTTAACAGTTGTGTTAGGGTTGAATGAATGATGCCTCTCACGTGTTTGATGAAATCCTGTTAACAGTTGTGTTATACCATTAATTTCATATACTATTATGTATAAATGAATGATAATTGAATTGATTGCATTTATCCATTAGAACACAAATAAAGTAAATTCTGAAATCCTGATAACAGTGTGTTAAATTCTGAAATCCTGACAACAATGTGTTATAATACTATAAGAACACAAATAAAGTAAATTCTGAAATCCTGATAACAGTGTGTTATAATACTATAAGAACACAAATAAAGTAAATGCTCAAAATTTCATTCCAAAACTTGAGGATATGTGGGACATTTAATTTGGGTAAAATATGACTCAGCCCTATTCTAATATTTGTGTTATACACATGAAACATGTGGTGATTAATCTAGTCAATCCTAATGCTAGAGTTAGCAATCTAGACCATCCTAATGATAGAGGCATTGGCACAAATTTCACCGATGGACAATCCTATATGTAAGGAGGTTTTTCCAACAAATAAAATGCATTTAATTATATTAATCAAATGTTACTGTTTGTCCAATTTGAATGCAATTATTTTGCACTGTGGACCATCAAAAAGGTGGGCCAAATGTTTCAATCAGTCATGATTGATGAGCACATGTTTACAGCGTCTGTCCTAGAATTCCACTCAAATATCACCATTTTTTTCTTTTTTAAACTTATCTGCCTTCCGATCCATATTACATAATCCCCCAACATTCGGATTCTCACATGCCCTCTCTGATCAGCATTCATGGAATTAACCATGATTGGAGACCCAGTAGTCAGTCATGCAGTCAATAAATTATTTATCAGTCAATTCGCTGCTCCTTGAAGATAATAAGAAAATTTATAACTGAAGGACACTATACAAACAGAAGATTCAAAAGAATAACGTCAAGCCTTAAGCAATTCCAGAATTTATTATGCATGTATTAGTATCTTTTCTAGCGGTAGTTGTTCATCTCTGATCTACATCAATTAATTTAAGTGTAACCACTTTAAAAAGTTTTTGGATCACTAGAGATCAGAAGCCCAGTGTGAGTAAATGATATATTCCCTGTTTATCGGGGATGAAATAGTACTAAGAGATGCATAATTAGATATCTTGATTACATTCCCAGTTACTTGGTTCATTAGATAACAAACAAATGCCACACTTCTACCAAGGAAGTAAGCACATGCCAGGAATAACTTGATTGCATTCCCAATTATTAATCATTAATGTTTAGAAGATGAAAAGATAGTGTGGAGCTCAACCTTCAGTGAGAATTAGTAATTCTAATTTTGGTAGTGTTCCCTATGGAATTTTTTTAATGGTAATTCAGTATATAGGAATTATATTAGGTAAATTTGAAAGAAGTGAATACATAGAAACCCAAATATCTTAGACAACTGGAACCCCCAAATGATACAAAGACTTTTACCAAAGAGAAAGGTGGACACTCCCGTGAGGAACTATCCTTGGTGATTGTATCCAATATCTTTGCTGGATTGTTTTGTTGGAAGCTCAAGCCTTCTGCAGCAGAAATAAGAATAAGATGCTTTAGATATTATGTTATACTATTGATTGTAGAAGTCTTCTCTGTAATACGATTTCTCTATGTATACTATAGATTTCCCCCCTCTGAAAAAATATCTGATAAAGCACCTCCAGTTGATAAATTTGCTATCCATGAAGTCAAGGTAGAATTTGAAAACAGAAGAGTAGAAGATCCTAATAAAATTCTACCCCCAGAGCAAAGGATTAAAGGTTATAGCTATGGACCTCAAGTAGTTCCTATTTCATCTGAGGGACGCTGTCAAGTTCAAACCAGAAAAGAATGTAAAGGTTCTTGGATTTACTGATGTTTCCAACATAATACAGTAAAATCTGTCTGCTTTGATTTAGATCCAGATAATCTGATGTTGCTTTATGTAAATGGGAATGATTTGTCCAAATGACATCTTTTTATGTAATTAAAATATTTAGTTATTCAATTTTACACCACTTGATTCTATTTGATCCCTATCTACTCTTTATCTCAAAGACACTATTATACGAAAGATGTCTACATCTTCATTGCTGAACTGGGAAATACAAAGGCCATTCTTGCTGTTTCTGCCATAACAAGAGTCATAAAAGAAATGGATAACGTGGCAATTCTTAGGTTGTTAATCTAATTATTTGTTCTCCATTTTCTTCTTTTTTCTTGTGCTTTTATGCTTTCATTCATTCCTTTGTTGTTTGAAAATAATGGTTAATAAGTAGGGTTAGTGTTTATATGTTTCATTAGCTTTACTTTGTGAAGTATTTCCTTATAGTTAGTTGGTGAAGTTAATTCTAGTCAAAATGGTTCTTGTAATTTTGAATATTATATTTTTTTTTTTTTCTCTTTTCTCAGAATTTTATACCTTCACTATTCAACTGCACCATGGGAGCTATCTGAAAACTATGGGGTGGGATTCATCGCGACTTCCTAAAAAGGGCCATTAAGATATGAATGTTCTCGATAACATTTGAAAGTAAGTTTAGCTTAAGATAATTTTTTTAAATCTTCTCAGGCTTATTTAATGCCAAGCAAACTTCTGAATGAGCTATTTCTACTTAGGTTTTGACCTTAATTATTTGTTTTTATAGGTTTATTCTACGAACATATGAACTAGAATCAGGAGTTCGAGTCAATGTTTAAGAGACGAAGGAATTATCGATATTGCTACAATGTTAAGACATTGATACAACCTAACAAAACAAATGAGAAAAAGGTTAGATTTTGTTCATTGCTTTCTAATCATTTAACCTTTTAGCTTTTATCTTGTTTCTATTGTTATTTTATATTACTTTTTTCAGGTCTTACTTGACACTAAAAATAAAAGCCTTATAATTTATTTTATCTTGCTCTCGGCTACTATTGTCTGCTACTGTAAATGGCTGCTCTTGCTCCTGACTTCACTCACTGTAAGTCTTACCATTTTATTTTATTTCTTTTACAATCTTATGTATTTTATTTAGTAGATTAGATGTTAGTTTATAAATTTATTAATTAATATGTTAGTTAGATCAATGTTAATCTGTTAGTCTATAAATTAGATAATCTGTCAATTTGGTTAGTTAATCTAGATTTTGGATCAAATATAGGTTTTTGTTAATAATGTAGCTTTAGTAATTAATATGTATTTTATATTAATTATTAATCTGGTTTTTAATTTAGATTAATTAAGATTCTGATAATGGTTTAGATTAGTGAGATCTTCTAGTTTTAGTCTCTCTAGATGATTGTCAACTTTGTTGCTAACTAGACTAACATTGATTTCAAGTGAGTTGATCTAGTAATGATTAAGAAGGTAATTCTGGGTTGATTTGGCTTGGAATAATGCGGTTCTATGGAGGGGGATTGATAATTGGAGATATTCACTTTGGTAGTTCATCTATTATGCGGACTGGTATTGTTGTTTTCTGGTGCGAATAATTGAGATGGTGAGTAGTTTTAGTCGAAACATATTTGATTGATTTTCCAGAGAAAGCCCTGAGTGGATATTGGATTTTTAGGGAAGTTTATCGACTCCCTTTCTTGGGTCATCAATACCAGCTTTCATCTCTCTCATGTGACTGCCCATTCTTTCTCTTGATTTTGTTCTTTGAACGCTCACCTAAACGACTTTAGCAACTCCAGCTTGGTTTAAGAGCTGAGTGGAGCTTTGGCTATCACCTTCGAAAGGAAAATTCTACCACAAAAATCTTGGAGTCTTCATAGTTAAATTAGAAAACTAAAGAAGAGCACAAATAACTGAAGAAGAGCGAGTAAGAAACTCTCTCCCTTTTTTTTTTTACCCATAGCCATTATTAGCAACAAAGGTCATCACAAACCCATTTCTTGAAATTTAATATTTTTTACCCAAGAGAGAGACCAAAATTCAGTTCTACAAGAAGCATTTATTCAAGTTCTACAAGAAGCATTTATTCAAGTTCTACAAGAAGCTTTTTCCATGGGAGGTCATATGAAGTCTCATATGACCGTGGATTCTGCTAGGAGTTATCTTCTTCTTCACAAGAGGACTTCGTAAAACAAGAAGACGGGTCTAGTGTATGGGCTGGTAAATTGATCCCTAGTCATTCGGAAAATGAAGAATTCAATGAAAGTGAGGATGTTGAAGACATAGAGGAGGAAGAGGGCATTTGGCATTTGAATGAGGTATTAAGATTTCTACTTCTCCTTGGTGTTTTGATCCTTTCCACCTTATTTATTTCTACCATGAATGGGAATACTAAAGAACAGTAATAGAAGATTCAGAACTATCTACATGATCCATTGTTGGGTTTATGTATTCTAGTAAAACAAAAAATTTGGGATATCTATTTTTAATTAAACTCATTAGAATTTTTTGCAGTTGTTTTAGAAAGTTTATATTGTAGCTAAAATAATTTCTGAACTCAGAATATAAAGTCTATTGTAGCTATGACAATGTTTAAATCAATATCCCCAAATCTGCACTTCCAGTAGAAGTTCACAATAACCAGTAGCAGTTCACAATAACCAGATTTTCAAATATGATAAACGTATGCAATTACCAGATCTGGCCTGATTAAAAGTCCTGTTTTTACACTGTTCGAACAACTCCAATAGGTATATACACTGTTCGGACAGTAACTCCAATCTGAATCTCAAAGGCAAACAGTTTACCATTTTCTGCAAAAAAAAGTGTTTTAAGTAATACAAGATGATAGTGTATAGAATCTGCAAAACAGATTTAAAATAATCCAAACTAATTAATCGATTAAATGCTGAGGCGTGGTTGTAAACCACTGTCCTTGAAATCGATTTCACCTCCACTTAGATATTCTCTGGTGCAGTTAGGTAGACGGCGCCTGATATTTTCAGAAGTTCAAAGATATTTTCAGAAGTTCAAAGATATTTGGACATGGTACACTAAATGAATGTGGTCAATAGGATATACTGCGCAGTTTTTAGGAGGCTTTGGGTGTTTGAAGGAAAAAATTCTATCTTTAAAGTTAGCACTCTAGTTTAATCTGAGAGTTATATGACCATTCAGGGTCATAGATAGATTTAGTTTGATGGTGGAAAGGAATTGGGGAACTTTGTTTACTTGTATTCTTTCATGGAAACTTGACATGCTTACTTTTTTGACCTCTTATCTCTTTTTCTCATATTTTTTTCCAGTCTCAAGAAGAAGTGAACAACAAGCTCTTTTGGTATGCTCTGTTAAATTTTTTACAATTTTTTAGATCTCATATTAATAATAAAGTCTACCTAAATTCTTTACAATTTTTGGGTTATGGCATGCTCTATTATACCTACTTTGACATTTTTTAATGTATAGGTATATATAAACATGGGAGCTGGTCAGAGACATGGAGTAATTAGAAGGAGTTAATTCTTTAAATTGGGGCTTCTCTTGGAATGAGAAAGAGAGAGAGAGAGATGGAGCTTGTGAAAGCTCTGGTTTTCGATTGGCAGGTAAAAGACCTTGATCTCTCCCCTTTTTTGGGCCTATTTCATGGTTTTTGGTGTTTGACTGTCCTAATTTGAATCTCTAATGCTAAGTTTGGCATTTAAGACAAAAGAACTGTAACTAAGAAATTAGTTAACCATGCAAAATAGATTTTCTTGTCACATTGACATCAAAGTATTGGCATTTAAGACAATACTTTGATGTATACTTTATGGCCATTATGTTTTGGTTTGTTTGATTGATAGATTGGTCCACTTTTTTTAGTTCTAGCATTTTAGTGTCCATCTAGTTGCAGGTCAAACGCCCAAAATGCCCATTAATAAGGCATTCTCTGGAATTCACACAGATCATAATCTGTTCTAATTTTCAAATCTTCACATAATCAGAGATGACCTGTAAAAGTGGTGAGAACAACCTCATATTCCTGTCCAAGCTTAACTTGAGAGAGTGGTACAGGTTCAGCTTCTATAAAGTTACTGTAATATGGGTTCTATCTATAAAGTGGTATGAACTTAAAGCAAGAGAAAATGGATATTACTGCAAAAGTAACTTCATCCGGGCAGCAAGAGAAAGTGGGTATTACTGCAAAGTAGTGGGTTGAACTCTTCACAACACAGTGACCCATTATTCCAAACTACCCACCAAATCACATAGAACAGAGCTGCTAAACTCTCTCAAATTCACACAGTTCAGAATCTGTTCTCCGGATCCGACACAGTTTATATCTGCCTTCCGGAGTATTGGCACCAGTATGACCTGGTAGTGTATTGGGCGTTGAGTTGGGTTTGGGACTTTGGGTGCCAGAGTTCTGGACTCCGAAATATCAAAATTTAAGAAATAATTTCCTTTCTTCCACAAAATAGTTAATCTGGTTCAGTGATTTGATATTTCGTCTGATCTGTGATGGAAACCTTTTGAGGCCAGTTGATCTCTTTTGTGCTTCTTTGCACCTTGGACCTAACTCTTTTTCCACATCTCAGGCTGCATCTTCTTTGCAACAATTGTTTGAAGCAACAACCACTTACAGGTGACTATAACAATCCAAGTGATACAGCCATACATTAATGCCTTAATTCCTTGTAGCTCGATGGTTTCTTATTAGCTTCTTATAGAGTTTGATGTATATTTTGATTTTTTGTTGATTATTTATACTATTGAAGCAAGAATATACCATGAGATTTGATTACAACAATTTATGATTTGATTTTTGTGTAAACCATGTAGAGAACTTGCTTGAAACAATGTTGACACCTGATTATTATTATTAATATTTCTGTTGGATTCCTGATTTTTATTGATAATTATTTTTCTTTAGAGTTTAGGTTACTTGCTGTTGATTTTATTTAACCTGCAGGCTCATGATTACTGAGCTGTTAGTAATACTCTTACGTGAGCTTATATATATATATATATATATATATAATCCGTTTCAACTAGCTCTTCCGGAGTATTGGCACCAGTATTACCTGGTAGTGTATTGGGCATTGAGTTGGGTTTGGGACTTTGGGTGCCAGAGTTCTAGACTCTGAAATATCAAAATTATAAGAAATAATTTCCTTTCTTCCACAAAATAGTTAATCTGGTTCAGTGATTTGATATTTCGTCTGATCTGTGATGGAAACCTTTTGAGGCCAGTTGATCTCTTTTGTGATTCTTTGCACCTTGGACCTAACTCTTTTTCCACATCTAAGGCTGCATCTTCTTTGCAACAATTGTTTGAAGCAACAACTACTTACAGGTGACTATAACAACCCAAGTGATACAGCCGTACATTAATGCCATAATTCCTTGTAGCTCGATGGTTTCTTATTAGCGTCTTATAGGGTTTGATGTATATTTTGATTTCTTTATTGATTATTTATGCTATTGAAGCAAGAATATACCATGAGATTTGATTACAACAATTTAGAGTTTAGGTTACTTGCTGTAGATTTTTTGTAACCTGTAGGCTCATGATATTATCACTGAGCTGTTAGTAATACTCTTACATGAGCTTATATATAAAATCCGTTTCAACTAGCTCCTTTTCAAGGCATTCGGCATACTCACGTTCTTTCTTAAAACACCCCTAAGTATTGAAAATGATGCATGAGCCCATAAAGTATTTTTTTGAAATAAATTTTGATTAGTTTTCCTACTATTTAAGTCATTTAGGCTTAAAAGATTACAAATGGATTAAGATAAGTGGAATCATGGTTATTCATAAGTTTCTACATGAATGGTGTGGATGTTAGGAAGGCGACGGTATCATTTTACATATGTCAGATAAAAAGTTTATGAGAGATGATATATGTAACTACCATAGATTCATCATTCATCTCTTAATACCACGTTTAGTGATTGGAACACTTTGGCAAAATTTCATCCCATGTGCACTAGAGTCTTGCTTGAGGGGCAACATCGGATTTAAGGACAGTGGTTTCTAACATGCATCAGCCGAAATAGAGATATGTTTTTCTTCACCCTTATTTTAGATTTTAATAATTGAATCATTAACCTTAATTTCTACTGATAAGAAGAATTAGAGTTTCTGAGCTTTTTGCTACTATTTGCTAAAAAGGATAGCAAAATTCTGGTTTGAAAATTTTTAGTCAATTTTATGCTATAGCATAGAGTAGTTCATGCATGCACATATTTTGCTTGCAAAGTGAGATGTTCTGATTATGTTTGTAAAGTTGAAAACTGATTTAGTTGACTATAGATTAAAGGATTTGGTACTTTGCAAGAGCTATAGGACTAGGATACTATATTATGTTATAATGATACGCCCAAGCCAATCCTTCACCTCACATGCCCACAAGTTTCGTCACCCACTCACCATCTCACCCCCATTTCACCTAAGAGAGGAGAAGAGGAGGTAAGATCCTTGTGTTGAACCCCAAGGCACCACCAAATGCTCTAAACCACACCACTCTCTTCCTCTCGCAATCTCTTAGGTAACTTGCTGCCCCTCTCACATTGAAGGAGAAGGGGAGGAAGGAAAAGAAAAGAAGGAGAAGAGAGGAGGAAAATCCCTCTTGGCTCACCCATTGTACACACAAAGCCCCCCACCAGCCAGCTCACCTTCTCCATCAGTTCACAGCACATGTTCACACCAATAACAGTCCTCAAAACAACCACATTTCACCTCCACTAACAGTCCCCGTGAAGGCCCCTGTTCACACCCACAACAATCCCCTCTTCAGCCTATTTTCCCTCACGAGCAGTTCATCTCTGCCCTCGGACCAGCAACCATTGGTCCCCCATCTCCTCCCTCGTAGCCTGAGCCCAACGGCATCCACCATCCCCTGCAACACCCTCATTCATGTCCAGATCAGCGGCAATTGCAACCAGCAGAACCTCCCAATGGTATTCTTTCGTTCGGCAAGTAGGGAACCCTATTTTCCCTCACGAGGGTTCAACAACTAGGATAGATATTGCTCCTCATCCCTTCTTAATTCGCATAACTCAAATTACTTAGGAATTTCTCTAATTTTTTCTTGTTTGGGTTAAACCTAGGAAGTAGGTAACCGTCGTAAACAGGGGCCCCGGGGTGCCTAACACCTTCACCGGGACTTAACTATATAACTTACCTAGACTCTGACCTAGACTGTAAGCCCTTATCCATATATTTACCCGGGTCCTATTTTCCTTAAAATAAAATAGGTGGCGATTCCAAATCTTGTGAAGTTATTTAGCGTCGTTCCTCCTTAGGGCCTTAGTGACAAATTCAGGGTTTGGGAATAATTTGGCAAGTTGATTTATGTTCCTAATGCTTGAAGAAGTGTGTGGACACTCAATAAGGATTCCACCACTCCTTAATGGGGTTAATGTTCAGTTGATACTTGTCAAACTGGACTCGGAAATCCAGCTGGTATTTATCGATGAAATGGTTTTATCAGAGTGATTATTTTCTAAATATAGAAAATAAGTATAATTATTCTTCTAATGAATTTCAAATCGTTTTTGAAAGTTCAATTTGACGAAAAGTATCAACTGAAAGAGTTCTCAATATAAGCAAAGGATTAAGACATTATAAGATATTATCCCGTAAGTTATATGCAATATTTGTTGGTGGAAGGACTAGACTGTAAACTTTAGTAATAGAAATTATTGACATGTAATTCTCTCTTTCCCGGAGGTTTGATCACAATGTGTTAATAGACATTATTGTGGTTAGTGGAGGTCTAGAGACGTAGATCAAGATTGAAATACATAATGGAATATGAATTGGAAAGTGGTTCCTAGTACAAGGCTACATCATGGAGAAGAAGCACTTGGTTCCACAACCAAAAATAGGGGATTCCTTTAGTTCTCACACACTAGAGCTGCCCAAATCTTTTATTTAATTAATTAGTTTCCTCCATGTTTTCTACTATATTGTATAGTAGCGTTATTGTTAATATGTGATATAAATATTAAAGAGGATAAAGTGTATGAGAGTGGACCCGGCCTAGTGGGGGACGTCCCACACTCTCTCTATTTATTAATTTAATTGAGATTTAGATTAATACTGGGGTTTGTAAGAAAGGCAGGCACCCTCTTAGGGTGGAATGCCTCTCTCTCTCAGTCCTCCTTCCTTTTTGGTTGCAAGTTGTTAGTTTCAATTTGGAATAGGATTATTCCTTATCTAATCAGGATTTAAATAATCGGAAAGGAGAATCCCAATTTGATTAGGATAGTTTCTAAGTTTAGTTTGGACAGTTCTTTTTTAAATTAGACAGTATTTGTTTATACAAGAAAATGTGCTTCAAAAAGGAGAAGGACTCTCTCCTCTATATATATATGGGATCTCTCATTAGAGAAACCCAAACAAACCACCATATCGTTGGAACGCCCCTCTCTCATCTCCTCTCTACTTGGACGCCCCTTGATCTTACAGACGCCCTCTCTCTCTCCCTTTAAACTGTACGAACATCTGTCTTTCTCTCTTACAGTTAGATTGTGATCCTACTTCGAGGTGTGATCAGGAATAGCCATCAACTTCTGTCGGAGAAAAGTTTTGACCAATAAAGAAGGTTCGTGTGAATCAACAGGAGACTTTACATCGTGAAGCTTTGTAATCATGATTCAATCATTAATAAAATCAGGTAAAACCAGTCAGATCTTGGAAACGATGTATGCCTATCTAAGACTTGTGTAATAAAATTAAAAAGAGGTATACTTTCGACCTTCACCTCCCCGGAGAAGTTTCACAATTTTTGGGTATTATTTTTTGTCAACGAAATTGGATTTTTAGTTTTGAAGAAGTTCAACTTTTTGTGATTTAGTTTTATGTTGGTGGTGTTTAGAGTACGGTAGTTATATAAGAAACAATCCTAGATAGATGTGTGATGAGTGGTATGAAGCACCTTCATCTCACCTCAATTTTTAAATGCTCTCTAGAAGATTCCCTCGAAAGGAAGGTTGGAAAATTTAGGTGCTTACGTGCAATACCGTCAAACCAATAAGGCATAAATTTGGAATTCAAACACGCATGTTGTTACATACTCGAAAAAGCATTCTTAAGATGTTTATAATGTATACACACTTGCTTTGAGCGACATACTTATCCGCATCTGTGTTTGGACTAATATATCTTATATACACAAGAATCTGTGCACATACACTAACTGAATTCCCAATACATTTTGTTGTTCGTTGCTCAAATCAACTAGTTCTCACATTATTACTTTTCAGGTGTTATTTGTTGGGCACTTTGAATCAAGACGACAAAATTTCATCCCATGTGCACTAGAGTCTTGCTTGAGGGGTAGCGTCGGATTTAAGGACAGTGGTTTCTACCATGCATTAGCCGAAATAGAGATATGTTTTTCCTCACCCTTATTTTAGATCTTCATAATTGAATCATTATGCTTAATTTCTACCGATAAGAAGAACTAGAGTTTCTGAGCTTTTTGTGACTATTTTCTAATTAGGATAGCAAAATTCTCGTTGGAAAATTTTTAGTCAATTTTATGCTATAGCATAGAGTAGTTCTTGCATGTATAGATTTTGTCTGCAAAGTGAGAAGTTCTGATTATGTATGTCAAGTTGAAAACTGATTTAGTTGACTATAGATTAAAGGAATTGGTACTTTGCAAGAGCTATAGAACTATGAAGCTATATTATGTTATAATGATACGCCCAGACCAAGCCCTTACCTCAAATGCCCACCAGTTTCGTCACCCACTCACCATCTCAGCCCCATTTCACCTAAAAGAGGAGAAGAGGAGGTAAGATCCTTGTGTTGAACCCCAAGGCACCACCAAATGCTCTCACCACACCACTCTCTTCCTCTCGCAATCTCTTAGGCAGCTTGCAGCCCCTCTCACGTTGAAGGAGAAGGAGAGGAAGGAAAAGAAAAGAAGGAGAAGAGAGGAGGAAGATCCCTCTTGGCTCACACACACCAAAGCCCCCCACCAGCCAGCTCACCTTCTCCATCAGCTCACAGGACATGTTCACACCCATAACAGTCCTCAAAACAACCACATTTCACCTCCGCTAACTGTCCCAGTAACAGCTCCTGTTCACGCCCACAACAGTCCCCTCTTCAGCCCCTTTTCCCTCTCGAGCAGTTCATCTCTGCTCTCGGACCAGCAACCATTGGTCCCCCATCTCCTCCGTCGTAGCTTCAGCCCAACGGCATCCTCCATCCCCTGCAACACCCTCATTCATGTCCAGACCAGTGGCAATAGCAACCAGTAGAACCTCCCAACGATGTTCTTTATTTCGGCAAGTAGGGAACCCACACAGCAGCGCCCCTAACTCTCTTCTCCGGTTTGGGCCTACATTCCTTTTTCCATCCGCCACGGCAGTAGCAGTTGATATCCCCTCCGCCCCGCCCCCCCATTCCTTTGTTTTTCTTTTAAATTGGTTATGTTTAGTTTAGATATGCTCTCAATTAATTCCTATGTTAGTTTTGATTTGAAAAATATTCTGCTGCTTTTATTTTTAGATTAGCCTTTAGTTTAGCTTTATATTAGCTTTGGTTATATCATTTTCTAATAATAGGTTAGGCTGTAATCTAGCTAAGTTTGTTTTAAGTTAGATTAGTCTCAATGCTTTAAATCTGATTTTTAGTTTAGGTTAAATGTAATTTGGATTTCAAGATTCTTTCTTTAGTTGGTTTCTAGGTTAGTTTTAACTTACCTAAAATCAGATTTTTAAATAAACCTTAGGTTAGTTTCCTTAGGCTTAATCATTAGGTGACCTAGGTTAATTTGCTTAAACCTAATTCCTTTTTGAGTTAGTTAGCCACAGTTAATGAAACTCTCCTTTTAGGGTAATCCTTAAACAAATGTTAGGACAATTCTAGGACAACCCTTAGAAAAATTGATTAACCCTAGATTAGACTAAGAAGTAAGCTCAATACTTGCAGGAGCCTAAACTGCTTAGGGTATGACTTGCTAAGAGCCTAAATTGTCACCGCTCCGAAACGATCCTAACGTACCCCAATAAAAACAAAAAATTGAAAAACGTTTAAATATCCAGAAAACCCAAAATTATAACCATAGCGAGCTTACTTGCTCCCCTTGCTCTGCATTGAGCCTAAACTACTATCCAAAAAATGAGAAAATATCAAAAAAGCCCAAAAACCTTACAAAGTCAAGACACCAAAATTTAATCAATCCCGATGCTCATATATGAGCCTAAAACTATGTTGTCCGCTCCAGAATGAGCTTAAGCTACCGTAATTTCCGAGACGAACACTTAAATTATCCCTCAATTCCTGAATGAATATAAACTACTGACACTCTGAAACGAGTCAAAACTGCGCTACTCTGCAACGAGTCTTAACTACTGTAACCCCCGCGGAAGAACTACACCGGTCTGATCCCGCTTAGTCAGGTTTAAGGGGAACCCAATCGAGGGTTCAACAACTAGGATAGATATTGCTGCTCATCCCTTCTTAATTCGCATAACTCAAATTACTTAGGAATTTCTCTAATTTTTTCTTGTTTGGGTTAAACCTAGGAAGTAGGTAACCGTCGTAAACAAGGGCCCCGGGGTGCCTAACACCTTACCGGGACTTAACCGTATAACTTACCTTGACTCTGACCTAGACCGTAGGCCCTTATCCACATATTTACCCGGGTCCTATTTTCCTTAAAATAAAATAGGTGGCGATTCCAAATCTTGTGAAGTTATTTAGCGTCGTTCCTCCTTAGGGCCTTAGTGACAAATTCAGGGTTTGGGAATAATTTGGCAAGTTGATTTATGTTCCTAATGCTTGAAGAAGTGTGTGGACACTCAATAAGGATTCCACCACTCCTTAATGGGGTTAATGTTCAGTTGATACTTGTCAAACTGGACTCGGAAATCCAGCTGGTATTTATCGATGAAATGGTTTTATCAGAGTGATTATTTTCTAAATATAGAAAATAAGTATAATTATTCTTCTAATGAATTTCAAATCGTTTTTGAAAGTTCAATTTGACGAAAAGTATCAACTGAAAGAGTTCTCAATATAAGCAAAGGATTAAGACATTATAAGATATTATCCCGTAAGTTATATGCAATATTTGTTGGTGGAAGGACTAGACTGTAAACTTTACTAATAGAAATTATTGACATGTAATTCTCTCTTTCCCGGAGGTTTGATCACAATGTGTTAATAGACATTATTGTGGTTAGTGGAGGCTAGAGACGTAGATCAAGATTGAAATACATAATGGAATATGAATTGGAAAGTGGTTCCTAGTAACAAGGCTACATCATGGAGAAGAAGCACTTGGTTCCACAACCAAAAATAGGGGATTCCTTTAGTTCTCACACACTAGAGCTGCCCAAATCTTTTATTTAATTAATTAGTTTCCTCCATGTTTTCTACTATACTGTATAGTAGCGTTATTGTTAATATGTGATATAAATATTAAAGAGGATAAAGTGTATGAGAGTGGACCCGGCCTAGTGGGGGACGTCCCACACTCTCTCTATTTATTAATTTAATTGAGATTTAGATTAATACTGGGGTTTGTAAGAAAGGCAGGCACCCTCTTAGGGTGGAATGCCTCTCTCTCTCAGTCCTCCTTCCTTTTTGGTTGCAAGTTGTTAGTTTCAATTTGGAATAGGATTATTCCTTATCTAATCAGGATTTAAATAATCGGGAAGGAGAATCCCAATTTGATTAGGATAGTTTCTAAGTTTAGTTTGGACAGTTCTTTTTTAAATTAGACAGTATTTGTTTATACAAGAAAATGTGCTTCAAAAAGGAGAAGGACTCTCTCCTCTATATATATATGGGATCTCTCAGTAGAGAAACCCAAGCAAGCCACCATATAGTTTGTACGCCCCTCTTTCTTCTTCTCTTTACTTGGACGCCCTCTTGATCTTACAGACGCCCTCTCTCTCCCTTTAAACCGTACGAACATCTGTCTTTCTCTCTTTCGGTTAGATTGTGATCCTATTTCGAGGTGTGATCAGCAAGAGTCATCAATTTCCGTTGCAGAAAAGTTTTGAGCAACAAAGAAGGTTTGTGTGAATCAACAGTAGAATTTACATCGTGAAGCTTTGTAATCACGATTAAATCATTAATAAAATCAAGTAGAACTAGCCCATCTAAGAATTGTGTAATAAAATTAAAAAGAGGTATACTTTCGACCTTCACTTCCCCAGAGAACCTTCACAATTTTTGGGTATTATTTTTAGTCCGCGAAATCTGATTTTTAGTTTAGAAGTTCAAATTTTTGTGATTTATCGTTATGTTGGTGGTGTTTAGAGTACGGTATTTATATAAGAAACAATCCCAGATAGATGTGTGATGAGTGATATGAAGCACCTTCATCTCACCTCAATTTTTAAAAGCTCTCTAGATGATTCTCTCAAATGGAAAGGTGAAAAATTTTAGCGCTTACGTACAATACTGTCAAACTAATAAGGCATAAACTCTGAATTCAAACGCGCATGTTGTTACAAACTCGAAGAAGCATTCTTAATATATTTATAATGTATACACACTTGCTTAGAGAGACATATTTATCCGCATCTGTGTCTAGACTAATATATCTTATATACACAAGAATCTGTGCACATACACTAACTGAATTCCCAATAGGTTTTGTTGCTCGTTGCTAAAATCAGCTAGTTCTCACATTATTACTTTTCAGGCGTCATTTGTTGGGCAGTTTGAATCAAGACAACAAAATTTCATCCCATGTGCAGTAGAGACTTGCTTAAGGGGCAACGTCGAATTTAAGGACAGTGGTTTCTAACATGCATCAGCTGAAATAGAGATATGTTTTTCCTCACCCGTATTTTAGATTTTAATAATTGAATCGTTATGCTTAATTTCTACCGATAAGGAGAATTAGTGTTTCTGAGCTTTTTGCTACTAATTGCTACATAGGATAGCAAAATTCTTGTTGGAAAATTTTTAGTCAATTTTATGCTATAGTATACAGTACTTCTTACATGTACAGATTTTGCCTGCAAAGGGAGATGTTTTGATTATGTATGTAAAGTTGAAAACTGATTTAGTTGACTATTAATTAAAGGATTTGGTACTTTGCAAGAGCTATAGAACTATGATGCTATATTATGTTATAATGATACGCACAGGCCAAGCCATCACCTCACATGCCCACCAGTTTCGTCACACCCACTCACCATCTCACCCCCATTTCACCTAAGAGAGGAGAAGAGGAGGTAAGATCCTTGTGTTGAACCCCAAGGCACCACCAAATGCTCTCAACCACACCATTCTCTTCCTCTCGCAATCTCTTAGGCAGCTTGCAGCCCCTCTCACGTTGAAGGAGAAGGAGAGGAAGGAAAAGAAAATAAGGAGAGGAGAGGAGGAAAATCCCTCTTGGCTCACCCATTGTACACACACCAAAGCCCCCCACTAGCCAACTCACCTTCTCCATCAGCCCACAGCACATGTTGACACCCATAATAGTCCTCAAAACAACCACATTTCACCTCCACTAACAGTCCCAGTAACAGCCCCTGTTCACGCCCACAACAGTCCCCTCTTCAGCCTATTTTCCCTCACGAGCAGTTCATATCTGCTCTCGGACCAGCAACCATTAGTCCCCCATCTCCTCCCTCATAGCCTCAGCCCAACGGCATCCTCCATCTCCTGCAACACCTTCGTTCATGTCCAGATCAGTGTCAATAGCAACCAGTAGAAGCTCCCAACGGTCTTCTTTCATTCGGCAAGTTGGGAACCCGCCCAGCAGCGCCCCCAACTCTCTTCTCCGGTTTGGGCCTGCATTCCTTTTTCCATTAGCCACGGCAGTAGCAGTTGATATCCCCTCCGCCCAGCCCCCCCATTCCTTTGTTTTTGTTTTAAATTGGTTATGTTTAGTTTAGATATGCTCTCAATTAATTCCGATGTTAGTTTTGATTTGAAAAATATTCTGCTGCTTTTAGTTTTAGATTAGCCTTTAGTTTAGCTTTATATTAGCTTTGGTTATATCCTTTTCTAATAATAGGTTAGGCTATAATATAGTTAAATTTGTTTGAAGCTAGATTCGTCTCAATGCTTTAAATCTTATTTTTAGTTTAGGTTAAATGTAATTTGGATTTCAAGATTCTTTCTTTAGTTGGTTTCTAGGTTAGTTTTAACTTACCTAAAATCAGGTTTTTAAATAAAGCTTAGGTTAGTTTCTATTGGCTTAATCTTTAGGTGACCTAGGTTAATTTGCTTAAACCTAATTCTTTTTTGAGTTAGTTAGCCATAGTTAATGAAACTCTCTTTTTAGGGTAATCCTTAAACAAATGTTAAGATTATTCTCGGACAATCCTTAGAAAATTTGATTAACCCTAGATTAGACTAAGTTGTAAGCTCAGTACTTGCACGAGCCTAAACAGCTTGGGGTATGACTTGGTAAGAGCCTAAACTGCCACCGCTTCGAAACGATCCTAACGTACCCCAATAAAAATGAAAAACCGAAAAACGTTTAAATATAAAGAAAACCCAATATTATAACCATAGCGAGCTTGCCTACTCCCCCATGCTCTGCATTGAGCCTAAACTACTATCTAAAACATTAGAAAATATTAAAAAAGACCAAAAACATTACAAAGTCAAGACACCAAAATTTAATCAATCCCGGCGCTTATAAATGAGCCTAAAACTATGTTGTTCGCTCCAGAATGAACTTAAGGTACCGTAATTTCCGAGACGAACACATAAATTATCCCTCAACTCCAGAATGAGTATAAACTACCGACACTCCGAAACGAGTCTAAACTACGCCACTCCGCAACGAGTCTTAACTACTGTAAACCCCGTGAAAGAACTACACCAGTCTGATCCCGATTAGCCGGCTTTGAAGGTAACCCAATCGAGGGTTCAACAACTAGGATTGATATTGCTTCTCATCCCTTCTTAATTAGCGTAACTCAAATTACTTAGGAATTTCTTCAATTTCTTCATGTTTGGGTTAAACCTAGGAAGTAGGTAACCATCGTAAACAGGGGCCCAGGGGTGCCGAACACCTTCACCGGGACTTAACCGTATAACTTACCTAGACTCTGACCTAGACCGTAGGCCCTTATCCACATATTTACCCGGGTCCTATTTTCCTTAAAATAAAATAGATGGCGATTCCAAATCTTGTGAAGTTATTTAGTGTCCATAGGGCCTGGCCCGGAAGCATAGTGACAAATTCAGGGTTTGAGAATAATTTGGCAAGTTGATTTATGTACCTAATGCTTGAAGAAGTGTGTGGACACTCAATAAGGATTCCACCACTCCTTAATGGGGTAAATGTTCAGTTAATACTTGTCAAACTGGACTTGGAAATCCAGCTTGTATTTATCGATGAAATGGTTTTATCGAAATGATTATTTTCTAAAGATAGAAAATAAGTATAATTATTCTTCTAATGAATTTCAAATCGTTTTTTAAAGTTCAATTTGACGAAAAGTACCAAATGAAAGAGTTCTCAATATAACCAAAGGATTAAGACATTATAAGATATTATCCCGTAAGTTATATGCAAAATTTGTTGGTGGAAGGACTAGACTGTAAACTTTAGTAATAGAAATTATTGACATGTAATTCTCTCTTTCTCGGAGGTTTGATCACAATGAGTTAATAGACGTTATTGTGGTTAGTGGAAGTCCAGAGACGTAGATGAAAATTGAAATACATAATGGAATATGAATTGGAAAGTGTTTCCTAGTAACAAGGCTAACATCTTGGAGAAGAATCACTTGGTTCCACAACCGGAAATACGGTATCCCTTTAGTTCTCACACACTAAGGAGTCTGCCCAAATCTTATTTATTAATTATTTTCCTCCAGGTTTCTACTAATGTATTATTCTTAATAGTGATTAATATTAAGAGAATAAGTGTAAGAGAGTTGACCCGCCTGGTGTGGGACGTCCCACACTCTCTATTTATCTTTTAATTGAGAATTAGATTAATATTGTAATAAAGTGCACCCACTTATTGGCCTTCTCTCTATCCTCCTTCCTTTTTGGTTCTAGTTCCTGACGAGGGGACTGTTGTGGGCTTTGAACATGACTGTTTCGGGACAGTTAGCGGAGGTGAAATGGTTGTTGTTTGAGGACTGTTATGGGGTGTGAACATGTTCCTTTGACTGATGAAGGTGAGCTGGCTGGTGGTGGGCTTTGTGTGGGGCCAAGAGGGATTTTCCTCCTCTCTTCTCCTTCTTTTCTTTTCCTTCCTCTCCTTCTCCTTCAACGTGAGAGGGGCTGCAAGCTGCCTAAGAGATTGCGAGAGGAAGAGAGTGGTGTGGTGAGAGCATTTGGTGGTGCCTTGGGGTTCAAAAATGGATCTTACCTCCTCTTCTCCTCTTTTAGGTGAAATGGAGGTGAGATGGTGAGTGGGTGACGAGACTGGTGGACATTTGAGGTGAGGGCTTGGCTTGGGCGTATCATTATAACATAATATAGCTTCATAGTTCTATAGCTCTTGCAAAGTACCAAATCTTTTAATCTATAGTCAACTAAATCAGTTTTCAACTTTACATACATAATCAAAACATCTCCCTTTGCAGGCAAAATTTGTACATGCACGAACTACTCTATGCTATAGCATGAAATTGACTAAAAATTTTCAAACCAGAATTTTGCTATCTAATTAGAAATAGTCACAAAAAGCTCAGAAACTCTAGTTCTTCTTATCGGTAGAATTAAGCATAATGATTCAATTATGAAGATCTAAAATAAGGGTGAGGAAAAACATATCTCTATTTCGGCTAATGCATGGTAGAAACCACTGTCCTTAAATCCGACGCTGCCCCTCAAGCAAGACTCTAGTGCACATGGGATGAAATTTTGTCGTCTTGATTCAAAGTGCCCAACAAATAACACCTGAAAAGTAATAATGTGAGAACTAGTGATTTGAGCAACGAACAACAAAATGTATTGGGAATTCAGTTAGTGTATGTGCACAGATTCTTGTGTATATAAGATATATTAGTCCAACACAGATGCGGATAAGTATGTCGCTCAAAGCAAGTGTGTATACATTATAAACATCTTAAGAATGCTTTTTCGAGTATGTACAACATGCGTGTTTGAATTCCAAATTTATGCCTTATTGGTTTGACGGTATTGCACGTAAGCACCTAAATTTTCCAACCTTCCTTTCGAGGGAATCATCTAGAGAGCATTTAAAAATTGAGGTGAGATGAAGGTGCTTCATACCACTCATCACACATCTATCTAGGATTGTTTCTATAGAACTACCGTACTCTAAACACCACCGACATAAAACTAAATCACAAAAAGTTGAACTTCTTCAAAACTAAAAATCCAATTTCGTTGACAAAAATAATACCCAAAAATTGTGCAACTTCTCCGGGAGGTGAAGGTCGAAAGTATACCTCTTTTAATTTTATTACACAAGTCTTAGATAGGCATACATCGTTTCCAAGATCTGACTGGTTTTTACCTGATTTTATTAATGATTGAATCATGATTACAAAGCTTCACGATGTAAAGTCTCCTGTTGATTCACACGAACCTTCTTTATTGGTCAAAACTTTTCTCCGACAGAAGTTGATGGCTATTCCTGATCACACCTCGGAGTAGGATCACAATCTAACTGTAAGAGAGAAAGACAGATGTTCGTACAGTTTAAAGGGAGAGAGAGAGGGCGTCTGTAGGATCAAGGGGCGTCCAAGTAGAGAGGAGATGAGAGAGGGGCGTTCCAACGATATGGTGGTTTGTTTGGGTTTCTCTAATGAGAGATCCCATATATATATAGAGGAGAAAGTCCTTCTCCTTTTTGAAGCACATTTTCTTGTATAAACAAATACTGTCTAATTTAAAAAAGAACTGTCCAAACTAAACTTAGAAACTATCCTAATCAAATTGGGATTCTCCTTTCCGATTATTTAAATCCTGATTAGATAAGGAATAATCCTATTCCAAATTGAAACTAACAACTTGCAACCAAAAAGGAAGGAGGACTGAGAGAGAGAGGCATTCCACCCTAAGAGGGTGCCTGCCTTTCTTACAAACCCCAGTATTAATCTAAATCTCAATTAAATTAATAAATAGAGAGAGTGTGGGACGTCCCCCGCTAGGCCGGGTCCACTCTCATACACTTTATCCTCTTTAATATTTATATCACATATTAACAATAACGCTACTATACAATATAGTAGAAAACATGGAGGAAACTAATTAATTAAATAAAAGATTTGGGCAGCTCTAGTGTGTGAGAACTAAAGGAATCCCCTATTTTTGGTTGTGGAACCAAGTGCTTCTTCTCCATGATGTAGCCTTGCTACTAGGAACCACTTTCCAATTCATATTCCATTATGTATTTCAATCTTGATCTACGTCTCTAGACCTCCACTAACCACAATAATGTCTATTAACACATTGTGATCAAACCTCCGGGAAAGAGAGAATTACATGTCAATAATTTCTATTACTAAAGTTTACAGTCTAGTCCTTCCACCAACAAATATTGCATATAACTTACGGGATAATATCTTATAATGTCTTAATCCTTTGCTTATATTGAGAACTCTTTCAGTTGATACTTTTCGTCAAATTGAACTTTCAAAAACGATTTGAAATTCATTAGAAGAATAATTATACTTATTTTTTATATTTAGAAAATAATCACTCTGATAAAACCATTTCATCGATAAATACCAGCTGGATTTCCGAGTCCAATTTGACAAGTATCAACTGAACATTAACCCCATTAAGGAGTGGTGAAATCCTTATTGAGTGTCCACACACTTCTTCAAGCATTAGGAACATAAATCAACTTGCCAAATTATTCCCAAACCCTGAATTTGTCACTAAGGCCCTAAGGAGGAACGACGCTAAATAACTTCACAAGATTTGGAATCGCCACCTATTTTATTTTAAGGAAAATAGGACCCGGGTAAATATATGGATAAGGGCTTACAGTCTAGGTCAGAGTCTAGGTAAGTTATATAGTTAAGTCCCGGTGAAGGTGTTAGGCACCCCGGGGCCCCTGTTTACGACGGTTACCTACTTCCTAGGTTTAACCCAAACAAGAAAAAATTAGAGAAATTCCTAAGTAATTTGAGTTATGGAATTAAGAAGGGATGAGAAGCAATATCTATCCTAGTTGTTGAACCCTCGTGAGGGAAAATAGGGTTCCCTACTTGCCGAACGAAAGAATACCATTGGGAGGTTCTGCTGGTTGCAATTGCCGCTGATCTGGACATGAATGAGGGTGTTGCAGGGGATGGTGGATGCCGTTGGGCTCAGGCTATGAGGGAGGAGATGGGGGACCAATGGTTGCTGGTCCGAGGGCAGAGATGAACTGCTCGTGAGGGAAAATAGGCTGAAGAGGGATTGTTGTGGGTGTGAACAGGGGCCTTCACGGGGACTGTTAGTGGAGGTGAAATGTGGTTGTTTTGAGGACTGTTATTGGTGTGAACATGTGCTGTGAACTGATGGAGAAGGTGAGCTGGCTGGTGGGGGCTTTATGTGTACAATGGGTGAGCCAAGAGGGATTTTCCTCCTCTCTTCTCCTTCTTTTCTTTTCCTTCCTCTCCTTCTCCTTCAACGTGAGAGGGGCTGCAAGCTGCCTAAGAGATTGCGAGAGGAAGAGAGTGGTGTGGTTGAGAGCATTTGGTGGTGCCTTGGGGTTCAACACAAGGATCTTACCTCCTCTTCTCCTCTCTTAGGTGAAATGGGGCTGAGATGGTGAGTGGGTGACGAAACTTGTGGGCATGTGAGGTGACTGATTGGCTTGGGCGTATCATTATAACATAATATAGTTTCCTAGTCCTATAGCTCTTGCAAAGTACCAAATCCTTTAATCTATAGTCAACTAAATCAGTTTTCAACTTTACATACATAATCAGAACATCTCACTTTGCAAGCAAAATCTGTACATGCATGAACTACTCTATGCTATAGCATAAAATTGACTAAAAATTTTCAAACCAGAATTTTGCTATCCTTTTTAGCAAATAGTAGCAAAAAGCTCAGAAACTCTAATTCTTCTTCAGTAGAAATTAATGTTAATGATTCAATTATTAAAATCTAAAATAAGGGTGAAGAAAAACATATCTCTATTTCGGCTGATGCATGTTAGAAACCACTGTCCTTAAATCCGATGTTGCCCCTCAAGCAAGACTCTAGTGCACATGGGATGAAATTTTGCCAAAGTGTTCCAATCACTAAACGTGGTATTAAGAGATGAATGATGAATCTATGGTAGCTACATATATCATCTCTCATAAACTTTTTATCTGACATATGTAAAATGATACCGTCGCCTTCCTAACATTCACACCATTCATGTAGAAACTTATGAATAACCATGATTCCACTTATCTTAATCCATTTGTAATCTTTTAAGCCTAAATGACTTAAATAGTAGGAAAACTAATCAAAATTTATTTCAAAAAAATACTTTATGGGCTCATGCATCATTTTCAATACTTAGGGGTGTTTTAAGAAAGAACGTGAGTATGCTGAATGCCTTGAAAAGGAGCTAGTATACTGTAAGTGGTTGTTGCTTCGAACAATTGTTGCAAAGAAGATGCAGCCTGAGATGTGGAAAAAGAGTTAGGTCCAAGGTGCAAAGAAGCACAAAAGAGATCAACTGGCCTCAAAAGGTTTCCATCACAGATCAGACGAAATATCAAATCACTGAACCAGATTAACTATTTTGTGGAAGAAAGGAAATTATTTCTTAAATTTTGATATTTCGGAGTCCAGAACTCTGGCACCCAAAGTCCCAAACCCAACTCAACGCCCAATACACTACCAGGTCATACTGGTGCCAATACTCCGGAAGGCAGATATAAACTGTGTCGGATCCGGAGAACAGATTCTGAACTGTGTGAATTTGAGAGAGTTTAGCAGCTCTGTTCTATGTGATTTGGTGGGTAGTTTGGAATAATGGGTCACTGGGTTGTGAAGAGTTCAACCCACTACTTTGCAGTAATACCCACTTTCTCTTGCTGCCCGGATGAAGTTACTTTTGCAGTAATATCCATTTTCTCTTGCTTTAAGTTCATACCACTTTATAGATAGAACCCATATTACAGTAACTTTATAGAAGCTGAGCCTGTACCACTCTCTCAAGTTAAGCTTGGACAGGAATATGAGGTTGTTCTCACCACATTTACAGGTCATCTCTGATTATGTGAAGATTTGAAAATTAGAACAGATTATGATCTGTGTGAATTCCAAAGAATGCCTTATTAATGGGCATTTTGGGCGTTTGACCTGCAACTAGATGGACACTAAAATGCTAGAACTAAAAAAAGTGGACCAATCTATCAATCAAACAAACCAAAACATAATGTCCATAAGTATACATCAAAGTATTGTCTTAAATGCCAATACTTTGATGTCAATGTGACAAGAAAATCTATTTTGCATGGTTAACTAATTTCTTAGTTACAGTTCTTTTGTCTTAAATGCCAAACTTAGCATTAGAGATTCAAATTAGGACAGTCAAACACCAAAAACCATGAAATAGGCCCAAAAAAGGGGAGAGATCAAGGTCTTTTACCTGCCAATCGAAAACCAGAGCTTTCACAAGCTCCATCTCTCTCTCTCTCTTTCTCATTCCAAGAGAAGCCCCAATTTAAAGAATAACTCCTTCTAATTACTCCATGTCTCTGACCAGCTCCCTTGTTTATATATACCTATACATTAAAAAATGTCAAAGTAGGTATAATAGAGCATGCCATAACCCAAAAATTGTAAAGAATTTAGGTAGACTTTATTATTAATATGAGATGTAAAAAATTGTAAGAATTTAACAGAGCATACCAAAAGAGCTTGTTGTTCACTTCTTCTTGAGACTGGAAAAAAATATGAGAAAAAGAGATAAGAGGTCAAAAAAGTAAGCATGTCAAGTTTCCATGAAAGAACACAAGTAAACAAAGTTCCCCAATTCCTTTCCACCATCAAACTAAATCTATCTATGACCCTGAATGGTCATATAACTCTCAGATTAAACTAGAGTGCTAACTTTAAAGATAGAATTTTTTCCCTCAAATACCCAAAGCCTCCTAAAAACTGCACAGTATATCCTATTGACCACATTCATTTAGTGTACCATGTCCAAATATCTTTGAACTTCTGAAAATATCTTTGAACTTCTGAAAATATCAGGCGCCGTCTACCTAACTGCACCAGAGAATATCTAAGTGGAGGTGAAATCGATTTCAAGGACATTGGTTTACAACCACGCCTCAGCATTTAATCGATTAATTAGTTTGGATTATTTTAAATCTGTTTTGCAGATTCTATACACTATCATCTTGTATTACTTAAAACACTTTTTTTTGCAGAAAATAGTAAACTGTTTGCCTTTGAGATTCAGATTGGAGTTACTGTCCGAACAGTGTATATACCAATTGGAGTTGTTCGAACAGTGTAAAAACAGGACTTTTAATCAGGCGAGATCTGGTAATTGCATACGTTTATCATATTTGAAAATCTGGTTATTGTGAACTGCTACTGGTTATTGTGAACTTCTACTGGAAGTGCAGATTTGGGGATATTGATTTAAACATTGTCATAGCTACAATAGACTTTATATTCTGAGTTCAGAAATTATTTTAGCTACAATATAAACTTTCTAAAACACCTGCAAAAAATTCTAATGAGTTTAATTAAAAATAGATATCCCAAATTTTTTGTTTTACTAGAATACATAAACCCAACAATGGATCATGTAGATAGTTCTGAATCTTCTATTACTGTTCTTTAGTATTCCCATTCATGGTAGAAATAAATAAGGTGGAAAGGATCAAAACACCAAGGAGAAGTAGAAATCT
This sequence comes from Tetracentron sinense, assembly GCA_015143295.1. Lineage (NCBI taxonomy): Eukaryota > Viridiplantae > Streptophyta > Magnoliopsida > Trochodendrales > Trochodendraceae > Tetracentron > Tetracentron sinense. The sequence continues at coordinate 2,182,801 of CM026574.1, read as the reverse complement.
TAATACCTCATTCAAATGCCAAATGCCCTCTTCCTCCTCTATGTCTTCAACATCCTCACTTTCATTGAATTCTTCATTTTCCGAATGACTAGGGATCAATTTACCAGCCCATACACTAGACCCTTCTTCTTGTTTTACGAAGTCCTCTTGTGAAGAAGAAGATACCTCCTAGCAGAATCCACGGTCATATGAGACTTCATATGACCTCCCATGGAAAAAGCTTCTTGTAGAACTTGAATAAATGCTTCTTGTAGAACTGAATTTTGGTCTCTCTCTTGGGTAAAAAATATTAAATTTCAAGAAATGGGTTTGTGATGACCTTTGTTGCTAATAATGGCTATGGGTAAAAAAAAAAGGGAGAGAGTTTCTTACTCGCTCTTCTTCAGTTATTTGTGCTCTTCTTTAGTTTTCTAATTTAACTATGAAGACTCCAAGATTTTTGTGGTAGAATTTTCCTTTCGAAGGTGATAGCCAAAGCTCCACTCAGCTCTTAAACCAAGCTGGAGTTGCTAAAGTCGTTTAGGTGAGCGTTCAAAGAACAAAATCAAGAGAAAGAATGGGCAGTCACATGAGAGAGATGAAAGCTGGTATTGATGACCCAAGAAAGGGAGTCGATAAACTTCCCTAAAAATCCAATATCCACTCAGGGCTTTCTCTGGAAAATCAATCAAATACGTTTCGACTAAAACTACTCACCATCTCAATTATTCGCACCAGAAAACAACAATACCAGTCCGCATAATAGCTGAACTACCAAAGTGAATATCTCCAATTATCAATCCCCCTCCATACAACCGCGTTATTCCAAGCCAAATCAACCCAGAATTACCTTCTTAATCATTACTAGATCAACTCACTTGAAATCAATGTTAGTCTAGTTAGCAACAAAGTTGACAATCATCTAGAGAGACTAAAACTAGAAGATCTCACTAATCTAAACCATTATCAGAATCTTAATTAATCTAAATTAAAAACCAGATTAATAATTAATATAAAATACATATTAACAACTAAAGCTACATTATTAACAAAAACCTATATTTGATCCAAAATCTAGATTAACTAACCAAATTGACAGATTATCTAATTTATAGACTAACAGATTAACATTGATCTAACTAACATATTAATTAATAAATTTATAAACTAACATCTAATCTACTAAATAAAATACATAAGATTGTAAAAGAAATAAAATAAAATGGTAAGACTTACAGTGAGTGAAGTCAGGAGCAAGAGCAGCCATCCACAGTAGCAGACAATAGTAGCCGAGAGCAAGATAAAATAAATTATAAGGCTTTTATTTTTAGTGTCAAGTAAGACCTGAAAAAAGTAATATAAAATAACAATAGAAACAAGATAAAAGCTAAAAGGTAAATGATTAGAAAGCAATGAACAAAATCTAACCTTTTTCTCATTTGTTTTGTTAGGTTGTATCAATGTCTTAACATTGTAGCAATATCGATAATTCCTTCGTCTCTTAAACATTGACTCGAACTCCTGATTCTAGTTCATATGTTCGTAGAATAAACCTATAAAAACAAATAATTAAGGTCAAAACTTTTAATCAGGCCAGATTTCAGAATTTACTTTATTTGTGTTCTTATAGTATTATAACACATTGTTGTCAGGATTTCAGAATTTAACACACTGTTATCAGGATTTCAGAATTTACTTTATTTGTGTTCTAATGGATAAATGCAATCAATTCAATTATCATTCATTTATACATAATAGTATATGAAATTAATGGTATAACACAACTGTTAACAGGATTTCATCAAACACGTGAGAGGCATCATTCATTCAACCCTAACACAACTGTTAACAGGATTTCATCAAACACGTGAGAGGCATCATTCACACAACTGTTAATAGGATTTCATCAAACACTTGAGAGGCATCATTCATTCAACCCTTAGACTTGACTAGAAATTTCATCAAACACGTGAGAGGCATCATTCATTCAACCCTAACACAACTGTTAACAGGATTTCATCAAACACGTGAGAGGCATCATTCATTCAACCCTTAGACTTGACTAGAAATTTCATCAAACACGTGATAGGAATCATCCATTTAACCTACACATAATAGATTTCCAAATTTCTGTATTATAGAAAAAAGGCAGAAGCTCAATATTGATGAAGCAATTTTCTACCATCTCTTACAGAGAGACTGTAGCTGAGCAATTTTATACTATCTATTTGAATTTTAATTTAATCATAGATTCATGCAACAAAAAACACAAAGTGAGAGTTCTTACCACTGGTAAAATTCCACCACAGCCCTCATAAATGGTTTAAATTGCAGAAATACAAAAATTCAATTGAAGGTAAAGAGGGAAAACGGAATTGCAAAATTTAAATGAATAGAGGAGTGCGAGCCCTAATGAGCAGTACCTTCTTCTGGAATTGTTTCGGGATGGAATTCACGTGTTTCTGATGCTTCGTCCTTTCTCCAGAATGATTCCTCGACGAACTGTAATTAAACTTAACAAACAAAATTTACAAAATTCAGCGATTTCGTACCTTTTTATGAATTTGAATCAAATGCGCTTGAAGTTTTTGATAAACATGAAATCTCCCCCAGTTTTCATTGATAAAATCTTTCAAAAAGTGAATAAAATTGCCAGAAAACCATATTTTAGAAGGAAAAAAAAAAGAGGAGGGGTGTTAATTTGGACGAAAAATCTAGAGTCTGAATTCGAAATCATCGACCGGAACACGGAGCTTACCAGAGAATTGAGCATGAGAAAAATTTGTGCGGCCGAGGTCGTCGGAAAAATGAGGGTCGGAGCTGGAAAAGGAGGAATTGCAGCTATCAACGACGGTGACAGTAGAAAAATCTTTCGAATTTACGGTACTGCTGTGATGGCAGCGTCTTCATTGGAAGAAAATGAGGAGAGGAAGAGAGAGAGAGAGAGAGAGCCGTTACGAGCTCTTCACACTTCTGAGAAAGTGAGGAGCGTCGAGTAGACAGAGAGAGGCTGGCCATTTTTTACCGTTACAAAATTTGAGTTGTTTTTTTTAAAACTTAAATTGAGGAGTGCTAGCCGCAGAGGCAGATGATGGAAATATCCAAGGATTTTCGGTTGCCTCTAAATTCCGTCCGATTCGTGCAACTCGGAATATTAGTGATATCTGTTTTTGGGGAATTGAGCATGTCCATTGCTTGCCAGATCTGCTCAACCTGGTAGGATTTTTGGGGAACGGAATATTAGTGATAACAGATGGTCTGGTCTGGTCTGGATGCTACACTTGAGCATTGCTACAAAATCTGCATGTTTTTTGGGTGGAAAGAAAAATCTGTATACTTGATAATCTTATATTTATTGTGTTATTTAGGTGGAACAGTTGGAATCACTTCAACTGCAAGATTGAGGAGAAAACCATCAAAGAAACTGATAACTTTAAATTTCCTTCCCAGTCTATCATAAAACATAAATGTAACTCAAAGCTCATGATCTTAAAGTTGGAGCTCTGGATTTTATATAGAGTCTTTAAATTTGTGTCAGCTACGTTTTTCGGTTTCCATGCGTTTGGGGGGATCCTAATAATTCATGCTATCTGGGAACATCCGATACAGTAGTGGAATTTGTGCCAATTTAGAAGAAAAAAAAAAGTGAATTTCAGCATTATTTTGCCTTCTCTGGTATTGTCTTGATTTTCAGCACTAATATAAAAATATTTTTAAAAGAAAGTGAAGCTTGTATTGATATCTGTTTTGATAAAAAAAACTACTGTAATACAGAAATGTCGGACTTGGGAGTCATATTCAAGTGGGCTTGAGCCTCAGTGTTGAGTAATAGACAGGCATTACTCAATCTGTTTTTCATGTGTTAATTCAACCTGAAGGAAATTCATAGCAGTGCTTAACCGTTTACATAATTTTCATAGTACTTCTTTTATTCAGCATTATTGTTAGTAATGCTTTTTTTGTTTCCATGTTTTCACAGCTGATGCTTTGGTTTCAACTGGTCTTGCTAAGCTTGGATATCAGTATGTTAATATAGGTATATTGTTCTTCCAATCCACCTCTGCTTTTCAAAACTTTATTTTCCAGCCTTGCAATTGAATTGTTGATAAAAATACATAACTAAAGATTCCATTTTACTGCTTTAATAGATGATTGCTGGGCTGAGATAGCTTGCGACAACAAGGTTTGATTTACCCTTTTTTTCCCTTCTCTTTATAGAAGTGCTGGAATAATTCCTGAATCCGATTGTACTTATAAATTGGATGAGCGTTGATTATTGCGTAACTTATAATGCTTGTGAAGTTCTTTAAAGGCTTACTCTTATCTTTTCTTAGAGAATTTCTTACGATATATGTGTAACAAATTTGAAATATTTGTTACTTTTCAATAAATCCTGTTAGGATTGTTTCGATTTTCTCAACAATTTTTTTTCTTGTTAAATAAACTTAAAACTTTTGAACAATTCAGACTTTACTTCATATACCATCCAAAAAAATAAAAAATTTCTCTAGCATATCAGTTGTCACGTTTCCGATAAAAAGAGGATTTCAAATTTCAGGGTAATCTAGTGGCTAAGTACTCAACATTTCCATCAGGGATCAAAGCTCTTGCGACTATGTTCATAGCAAGGGGCTTAAACTAGGAATCTACTCAGATGCAGGGTATGTACACAGTATTCTAATATATTTCTGTATGTACACAGTATTCTAATATATTTCTGTATGGATGATGTCTCAACCTCCCTTTTGCAGGTACTTTACGTGTAGCAAAAAAATGCCAGGTTCGCTAGGTCATGAGGAACAAGATGCCAAAACCTTTGCTTCATGGGTATCAATGAGCTCTATCATTGCTTTTACTGTTTGCAGATGTTTCTATTGAAAACATTTTTGATATTTTAGATCAAAATTTTCTTTTAATTACAAGAATACATAGTTGCTTCTACTATTAAAGTTTTATTTTTCTGGCCAAAATAAGTAAAATGTGAACTACTGTGTTGGGTATATGCAGGGTATTGATTATTTGAAGTATGATAACAGTAACAATGATGGTTCAAAGCCGACTGTTCGGTAATCTAATTTTCCATATATGCTTCTCTATTTTTTAATTCTTCCTTACTATAATACACAATATACCAACCTATTGGTTTATAATGATGCCATTCTACTCAATTTGCTTCTCATATAGATATCCTATAATGACCCGAGCTCTAATGAAGATGGCCCACCCAATCTTCTTCTCCCTGTGCGAATGGTAATTCTATTTTCCCACGAGCACAAGTTGCTCTCTTATAAATTTTTTTCCCCTAGCTAATCTGTTTGGTTGACTTGTTCTCCTTATGTTCATCAGGCGGGACTTACACCCAGCTCTATGGGGTGCTAAGATAGGAAATAGCTGGAGAGCTACGAATGACATTTCAGATACATGGGACAGGTAAAACAATATATATTTGTTTGAATTATGATGGTATTGATAACCCAACAGATTTACATATCATGTTTAATTGTTCACTCGACAGTATGGTATCTAGAGCCGACATGAATGAAGTCTATGCTGAGCTTGCAAGGCTTGGTGGTTGGAATGGTTAGTATTGTACTGTGTACACAGTAGGATTCTTCCATACAGAAACTGAAGAATAGACTATTCATCTTTTATTTTGTAATGACTTCATTGAGTGAACTCTATCCCTAGAAAGAAACCACTTAATTATCATCTTTTGCTGTTGCATTTTGAGCAGATCCTGACATGCTTGAAGTAGGAAATGGAGGAATGAACAAAGATGAATACATAGTCCACTTTAGCATATGGGCCATTTCCAAGGTAGTAGAGATTTTTTCACTGTATATATTTTTCCCCCTATATATATATATATATATATTTATTTATTTATATTTTTAAAAAATAAAATAAAAATATTTGTAACGACTATTGCACAGGCTCCCCTTCTGATTGGATGTGATGTGCGGAATGCAACAAAAGAAACGATGGAGATCATTTCCAATAAGAAGGTTGTAAGAAGGTTATCGCCGGTTAACCAAGGTAAATACATGTGTCATTCTAGAGATATTTTAATTTCTAATAAACTATAGCTTTTATAAGTAGAGTAGTTATCTAATGTCTAAACCCAACCAATGTTGAATAGATCCCCTCGGTGTTCAAGCGAAAAATGTAAGGATGGAAGGTGATCTTGAGGTACGTACATCAACAATGTCTAGCTACTATAGAAAATCCACTGTTACTGAATGAGTACAAGATTGAGCTGATGCATCTCTCTCTTCTACAGGTTTGAGCTGGACCCCTTTCGGGCTATAGGACAGTTGTTCTCCTACTCAACCGAGGTTCATGGCGTTCTGCTATAACTGCCGACTGGGATGACATCGGAGTCCCCCCCAACAGTCTCGTTAAGGCAAGAGATGTTTGGGAGGTATTTTCAAATTACCAAGCCTTACTATATCTCTATGCTTTTATGTGTTCATCTCTTTCATGCTTTCCAAATTTTTTTTGTAACGATCCCAAATCGTTGCGTGATTAAAACAAGAAATTAAATAGAAAAGAGAGGAGATAAATCAAAGGGAAATCCAGACCTTTGTTTTACATTAGAGAGAGAACATCTCTTAACATCCATGTTGAAACTAGTGAAAATTCTCACTGCTCAACATGAGTGTTTACACCGTATATAGTTCACTGGGTTTTGCTCATGCAGCATACAACACTGAAGACACAATTCATTGGTACCATCACAGCCACCATGGATTCTCATTCATGCAAGATGTATCTATTGACGCCTATTTCTTGAGTTTTCGATTGCCGCCTTACCATTGGCAGGCGAATGTTTATGTTTTGATTAGTCTTTCCTTTAGTCCAGTGCCATTGTTGCCTGATGAAACAGACATAGTTGAATAGTTACCAATTCCCTAATTGACTGGTTACAGAGGATATTTTGATTAGAAATATAGAGGAGGATGGAATTATCCTTTTTATCATATATTTATTTCTACTTTACTGTTTTATTTATCCTACTAATTAATGCAATATACTGTTGCAACCATATAGTAGCAGCAGGTATTTTTGAGATCAATGAGAAAGGATATGAGACGAAGTACTCAATATCTGCACAGCCTTTTATTCTGTTTTAGGCAAGGAACCTTCAAAAATTTGGAAAGCCCTTTTCAGTCATAACCCACTGTACTAAGGGCTTGTTTTGATAAACTTCTTTAAGGAGAGAAGAACTTCCTCTAGGAGAATTTCCAAAAAAGTAACTTTGAAAAAAGTCTACAAAGTCAATTTGAGGAAAAAAAAAAAGAAGTGATGTTTGGTTTGCACTAGAAGTAACTTCTTAACATTAAAACTCAAGACTTCCCGCACAAGTTTTGCTTGGCTAGCTTCTGTGTTTTTCCCGACTTCTATGAACTTTTGACTTTTTGGAGCTAAAAGTCACGTCAATTTAGAGCAATCTAGAATCCACGGGTTTCATGCCTCAGTTTGCTAGGCCATTCGTGAATTTTTTTACTTCCATACAAACGTGAGAAGAGAAGCACAACAATGGAAGATGCAATCTTCAATAATTACTCTTAAGAATGAGGGAAAGAGAGATGTGAGAAAGTATGAAAGGAGAGAAGGTAGAGTGGAGGGAGAAAATTATAAGACGACAAAATTACCGATAATTTGGTATAAAACCGTAGGGACATTCTAACTATAAACTTTAGTGAAATTTCGGCTATAATAAAATTTAATGGTATTTTGGGTATAAAAACTTGAGGGATATTTTTTACAAATAAAAAAAATAAAATAAAGGTGAGCAGCACTAGCATGGTCCTTATGGAAAAATCGAAACTCAGTTACCTTTCAGGGCGCTTGTAATCTCCCTACGGTGGTGGCTAAACAAGCCATGAGTACAGTGGAAGAAGCCTTATCTTGTGGTATGGTAGAGCAAGGGCGAATTCCATCTCGGTCTCAAACTCTAAATGTCAGGTGGATCCCTCCCGAAGAAAACTTGATTAAAATTAATTGCGACGGATCTGCACATCTCCAAAACGGTTCTATTGGCTTTGGGGCAATTGCCCGAAACTCAAGAGGTACGATTTTGGCTGGATTTAGTCAAGGTGCTACCTTCGGAAATGTTGTGATTGCAGAGGCTAGGGCCATTAAAAATGCAGTAGATATGGGAATTAATAATGGTTGGACCCAAGTAATTATTGAGAGTGATTCTCTGGCAATTGTGCAATGCTTAGCAAACAACCAAGCTTCCCCAAGCTGGGAGATTCTAGCAATCATCTCTGATATACAAGCCCTACTCACAACAGTGCCACAATTTCAGTTCCGGTTTGTTCTCAGATCAGCAAATAGTTTTGCGCATAAGTTGGCGTGCTTTGGTAGATCCTATGGGGAGTCAAATGCTTTGGAGGCTTGGATCCTTCATCCCCACTCCTGCAAAAGAATCCTTCCATGTAAAAGTTTTTCAGTTTTAACCTAAGTAAATGATACCTTTCAAACAAAAAAGAAGAAGATAAATTTCAATCATTTCTAAATTCTCATTCTTTTTATATTAGTTAAGAATAGTTTTTTAATCAAGAAAAAATTCAAATCAATGTTTTTAAGTCTCCAACTCCCTTTAAATATTAGTAAAGGAAAAATTTTGAAATTAAAAATGAATTTCAATCAAAATTTTAAGTCTCTTGTATTAATAAATGACAATTTTGAAATTAAGTCAAAATTCAATCACCTTTTAAAATATTATTCTCTCTGTAAATAGGATGCCAGGAGTTGGGCATAGCGTCTTCGCGTGCAAAGGTGTTTCACTAAGGAGATGATGGCATGCATCATTATATTTCGTTGGGTGGTACGCATCCACCTTTCCAATTTGCCATGTGTCCTCTTGAAGACCCATTAACTATGGTTGATATTCACTCACCCCTAGGGTTTATCGATCGACCATTGATTGAAGTTAACTGCAAATTGAGTTCCACCCCTTTATAGATATCATTAGTCCTTACTATCAGATGATGATAAAAAAATACATTCAAAGAAAATATTGAAGTTAAAGATGTCTCACTATCAGAATTGATCACTGCTAGTTGACAACTCAATGTCTTAGGGATCATGTTTACGGCTTTTTTCATCATATATGAACATGAATATGTGACTTAGACATGTCTTTTAGTATAAATAAGCTACAGATACCGCAAATCTGATATGCAAATCTGATATGCAAGTACACATGTGAAATATATTCATATGTTACGAAACATACTTTTAGAAATAATATCGTTGGCGCCTCAAACGGTTGGTACCCGTTTTGAGGAGCTCTAGGGTGAAGCTTACATGGGCTGCATGTGTGTGGTGTGTGTGTGAGTTTGCATGTGGTGTGTGTGTGTGTTTGCTTGGGTGGTGTGAGTATTCCCTTGTCTTTGCCTTCAGTCATTGCCTTGTGGTATGATTGAGTTTACCAAAAAAAACCAGAACACCTTTAGGGTGAGTGTTTAGTCCCACATCGGGTACCTACCCGAGCATGTTGTCCCATATAAGTTCCTTGGCGGCTCAAACGGTTGGTACCCCTTTTTGAGGAGTTCTAGGGTGAAGCTTACATGGGCTGCATGTGGTATGTGTGTGTGTGTGTTTGCTTGGGTGGTGTGAGTATTCCCTTGTCTTTGCCTTCAGTCATTGCCTTGTGGTATGATTGAGTTTACCAAAAAACCAGAACACCTTTAGGGTGAGTGTTTAGTCCCACATCGGGTACCTACCCGAGCATGTTGTCCCATATAAGTTCCTTGGCGCCTCAAACGGTTGGTACCCGTTTTAAGGAGCTTTAGGGTGAAGCTTACATGGACTGCATGTGGTGTGTGTGTGTGTGTGTTTGTTTGCTTGGGTGGTGTGAGTATTCCCTTGTCTTTGCCTTCAGTCACTGCCTTGTGGTATGTTTGAGTTTACCGAAAAAAAAAAAAGCATAGAGAACTGTTGAAATAATATATTTAGATAAGCTCCATCATGTAATTGTTAATAATTAAATAGAAAATAATTGCTGAAAACGGTATATTTGACAAATTAAAATGGACCTGAGTAAGAGTGTCATCATGTGTCTAAGAGTATCTCCAACCCTACACCATTCACACTCCCTTCCCTAGTTTAGGGAACGTAAAGGGCTTCTGCGACGCTCCAACAGGCTCACTAAACACAATCGCCATTTTATGGAAACGATTTTTGCTCACCAAATGTGGTGAGCATTTCTTTTAAAATAAAGTCCGTTGAAAGCGTTTTCAGAAGCTTCCAATTCGAGTGAGAAGAAATATGGAAGAAATCAGGAGTGCTGTTGAAGTTCCACCTTCAAAAAGTGGAGAAAATTTTCAGGGAGCTTCCCATTTTAAAGAAAATATAGAAAAACTTTAGCTTTGGTGTTAGAGATACTCTAACACAAGAGTACAACACAGGCATCCAAACTTTCAGAATATAGCAAGGCCTTTGTTACATAGTACAAAATACAATAATAAGAGAGAATACAATTAGAATAATGAAACACGACAACATGATAAGATAAGTTGCAGAAAGAGTAAGCATTTACTTATAACTTATAGGTACCATCTCTTGTTCATCTTGTTGGTCTAGGGTCTAGAAGTGCATATGCTACATTATTTGTTAAGGTATTTATAATTAATATTTATGAGGTATTCAGAATTAATATTTACGATGTTCCGCTTTAGAAGCCAGATAAGGGGAAAATTAGAATGTTCCTCCACTTCTGGTGTAGGCATGGAAGCAATATTCTTGCTCTCAAGTAGGATCCACCCAAATTATCAAAATCTCCAATTTTTTAAGCTTGTGCCAAAGGTTATTTTTGATAATTTTGCAGCCAATTCAAAATTGTCAATATAATTCTGATTTCGAATAATATTCAACAGATTGATTCAAAATCTAAGGGAAACAAACAAGTCTAGGTTAATTAAAGTTTAGTGGCTGAACTGTAAATATCAGAAAATCCGTAATTTACAGATTTCTAAGGCCCACGAGATGATGCCGCCGGCCCGCCGGAACTACTAATTTCCTGAAACACTAAATCAATTGGATAATAAGAGGATCAGTCAGTGACCAAAAAAAAGAGGATCAGTCGCTTTGCTACCATGTTGAGTTAGAGAAAACTAATAAACAAATTCCTTTAATTAAGAATAACCCACACCGGACAACTATTTTAAATTAAATATTAAGCAAAGTTAACTTTTTAATCACCATAAAAATCTTCGATTCAAAACTAAGTTAATCTGTCCAGGATCACGAAAGAAGTGAATATTCACCTTAATACCTCACGGGCTTTATCTATGATATTGCAGTTTATTTGCGTTTTTTTACAATGATGACTTTCACCCAACTTGTTTTGACAAGGTCATAACAAAACAAACGATATTTTAACATTGATAACTCATTTTCAAAAAAAAAATTTGTAACGATCCCAAATCGTTGCGTGATTAAAACAAGAAATTAAATAGAAAAGAGAGGAGATAAATCTCATTAAAGGGAAATCCAGACCTTTGTTTTACATTTGAGATAGAACATCTCTTAATATCCATGATTGAAACTAGTGAAAATTCTCATTGCTCAACATTAGTATTTTCACGGTATAAAAAGACAACTCTCCCACAATTTTTAGTAAAAACCTACATACAATCCTCACTTATTTAGCAACATGCCTTATCCCTAAGATCTACTAAATTAGAAAACTAAAGAAGGAAACTAATTAAAAGGAAACTAACAACGTGTGGGGTTGTAACATTTCATCCCTCATTGAAACAAACCTTGTCCTCAAGGTTCGAAGTCGGGGAAACGTTCTTGAATTGACAGGCACATTTCCCACATCACATCTTCCATCGAAAGATTAGGCCATTTGATCAATACTTGAGTGAGAGCTTTATTGTTCCTCTTCACGGGCCGACGATCAAGGAGGTCTCCAACACCAATTCTACGATCCCAACGTCAGTATAGTCCGGCAAAGTAATAGTGACGATTGAGTGATTACCAGTCTTCTTTTTTAGGCAAGAGATGTGGAACACCAGGTGAATACGCACATTATCCGGCAACTCAATTTTGTATGCAACAGTTCCAACTTTCTCGAGCACCTTATAAGGTCTGTAAAAACGAGGTGCTAGTTTTGTTGAATTACGCAATGCCACAGAAGATTGTCGATAAGGTTGTAGTCAAAAATAGACCATGTCACCTATCTCAAATGATCGTTCGGTGCACTTTTTGTTTGCTTGCATCTTCATCCGAGTTTGGGCAACCGCAAGGTTCGCCTTCCAAAGTTGAAGGATGCTATCCCGTTTTAAAAATTCTTGTTCCACATGGTAGAGTGTGGCGTGGCTTGGACATAAGCTTCAATTGTTGGAGGCGGCTGACCATAAACCACTTCATACGGTGCCAACTTACTAGATTCATGAAAGGAAGTTTTATAACTCCATTCAGCCCATGGTAACTATCGCACCCAATTTCGTGGTTGTTGGCTAGAAAAACAATATAAATAGGTCTCCAAGCAATGGTTAACCCTCTCAATTTAGTCATCTATTTGAGTATCGAAAGTTTGAGATTTTAACCCCTCTTTTCGATCAGGATTGAACCCAGGGAGGAATAGCGATAAATCGTAAATGAGTTGAGAGTCGCCACCTATTATAATTGTGAGGGAAATAGGGTCCCTGAGATGATTGTATAAGACATGGTCTAGAAGTCAGGGTAAGGGATTCAATTGAGTTAGGGGTGTTGCCCTAGTAAATGGACCCTATAGGGGGGGTGATTAAGGTCAATGGCACAAAAAAAATTACCTTGGTCTATTTTACGGGATAAAAAATATTAAGGTTATGCAACAAGCAATAATTAAGAGAGGTGAAAAATAAAGAGATACAGAGATACAAACACTGAGAGTTTGTTCACGAGGTTTGACAACTTGTCTAAGTTCCCACCTTTCAGCTACCCTCTTCAAGGATTCACACGTTTTATTACCAAATCGATTAGACTGCTTCCAGGCGAGTCCTAACCCTTATAATTCTCTTCACAGGCTGGGACACCACATTTGATGCAAGAGAACACACTCTCTTGACTTCTTGAACCTATTCGGCTTTTGGACAAGAATGCATAGATTCTTGATTTTCTTCAATGTATAGAAGTTGATTGGATTTGAATCCGAATACAACGCTTCTTAATGAGCTAAATAAGATTGAAAACACAATTCTAAAAATCACTCAAATGATTAGGAGTTAAAAGCTCAAATAGGAGGATTTATGGATTTGGGGATTTTCACCGTATGATTGATGAGAGTTGAATGTTATAATCAATGAAAGCTTAATGTATGATTAGTGGTTTTTCATAGTTCACAAATGAACTCAATTTATAGGGATTCGATGATTATAGTTGTTGGTGAAGTATTTAATGCGGTTTTAGCCGTTAAAAAACTAGTCGTTGAAGTTTCCTGCATCGATGCTTGCAACTCAAGAAAATTTTCATTTCATTCTATTTCTCACAGACATCGACGTCTCTATTGCAAACGTCAATGTTTATAAAAAACTGAAATTTTTCTGAGTTACTGTTAACACCAGACATCGACGTCTCCTTTACTGGCATTGACGTTAACACTATAATTATACCAAAAACTCTATTTTAAAAGACCTTTAACATGAGAATGAATTCATAGGCCTTTGAGCTTTCCTTTATCATGTTTTTTGTTACCTTTTAAGATATTCTAGAGCCTTGGATTGTTCTTCAAATGAGTCAAGGATTCCTAAGGTCAATCTAGGCTTTTGAGCTTTTGAACTTTCAACCAAAAGAAAACTTTTTACATAAGTCCTAAACTCTTAAAATAAAACAACAAAGCTATCATGAGTCATCACTTTCCTGGTCTTGATCTTGAATGTTTTTCTTTTTTGACTTCATGATCCAACTTTGGACTTTTGGTGACTTCTTGAATCTTCTTTTGGGTTCAAATGCAATTTGGCTCTTGTAGCCTTTTGACTTGATTTTTTTTTCATTGAATGATCTTGGCTTTGATTGGAGATAATTCTTAGACTTGTTGAATCTTTATTCAATGATGGACTAATGTTCCATATATCTGAAATTGACATAAACTTGATATGACAATTAGTACTAAAATGCTCATTGCATTATTGTGTCATAGTCAAAATTTTTAGGGGTACTTAGGGATGTAACATTTAGGCTAAACAAAGGGAAGATAATAGGCTCCCCTAAACTCTCATCATGAGATGGTTGCATACTCCCTAAGTTTGAGTTTGAATAAAAGAAACCATAAAAGAAGCTTGAAATTGATCTGTCACGCCCCGAAATCTATACACAATAATACTAATATTTGTATAAATATCAAGGCATGAACCGGAAACAAAATTCCAATATTAATGAGAATTAAAATAAGTTAATACTCCATTAAACAGATTTAAATAACCAGCATTACTAAAAGACTCAATAACATGAGTTCTCCCAAAAACTAAATCATCAAAAGATTTCATATAGTTTACCTCACTACAGTTCTCTCACACTCTAACAGAGAATAAAACTTTATGATTGGTCTCACTTGCTCAAACGAGAGCAATTCCTATTCTTTTTAATCACCACCTGAAAAAGAAGAATCAACAAGGGTGAGCCCATAGCTCAACAAGAGAATACACTATAATTTAAATGCATTAACAATTCATATGATAAGATGACTAACAAATTATGCATATTATTCAATTAAGTCTTTACTTATGGTTCAGTCCGGTCAATAGGGGTCTTACACAACTTACCCTATCGATCAAGGGAATCCTTGGGGTCTCACACAGCTTACCCTATCCCTTGGGTCTCACACAATTCACCCATCTGAGAATTGAGTGTCTTACACAACTCAACTCAATCCTCTGTTTCTCGGTAGGTACTCTACACCATCCTGAAACAATCATTGGGTGGTACACAACATCACCCTATGATCAATTTAAGGAGGTCTTACACAATTTAATCCATGAATAACCCTTAACCAATGTTAAAACAATATTTATTGAATCACCATTATTTTAGAAAATGAATACCAACTATTATGAAAATATAGCAAAACATTAAATGATAGTTATAATAGTCAACATCATAATTCATGATTAAAATTTATAATTAATATCTAGGCAGACATAACATACCTTATTTCAAAAGGGGTTTCAATTGTGTTTCTGCAACTGAAACTTTAGTTATAAATATCACATATTTATAACCCTACAAATTCTCAATTTCCCATAATAATGGGGTTCAGGGTTTCACAAATCCCCAAGGGCTTGGAAAAATCCTTTTTTTATGCTAGTGAGTTTAGTAAAACTCTTATACTAGCATAAAAGAGTTTAGTTACTAACCAATTGGTTAGTAACTAATTAGTTAAGTTTGTTAGGGGTATCTTTCAACCACCCAACAAATTAACTAAAAAAATATAAGTCACGTTACTAACAAATTATTTAGTAACTAATTATTTAAATTTGTTAGAGGTATCTTTCAACCATCTAACAAACTAACTAATTAGTTATAAAGGAATCTCAACAAAACAATATTCCCACACTCAAATAATATATACATTTAATTAAAATATCTTAGGAAAATTAATCTGAAAAATATCCTTTTTTCCCGTTTTTGATTTTCAACTAAGATTTTAACCTATAAAAATACTGATTTTAGGAAAAATTTCTTCACGAAAGTTATAAATCTTTTCGAGCTCTTCGAAACGATGTACTATCGGACCAAAATCGGACTTAATGTTATAAAGTTATGACCCAAATACCGAAACTGGATAAATCTCATTTAAATTAACTCAATTCCGAAAATCACTAATTTTAATCTCCTAGATCTCTTATATTGTCTTCCCTAAAATATAATATATTATTATATCATTTATTAAAATCACCCATAACATATTTAATGAATCAGAATAATACTTGTATAAAATATTTATCCGATCTCGCATATTTTCATACACACAATTATTAACACAAGAAGAAAAACACATTAAAATTATTGTGTGATCACAACATACCCTACATCTAAATTATAGAAATATTCACTTGCCTCTAGATCTGATTTCGAGAAGAAGACAAGAGATTGATTGCTTATGAGAGATTTGCTGCTATCTCGAATGATCCAAAACTTCGAGAGATCCGATTCTCTACGAGCATTCACCGATCTCCAAACCCTACGGCCGTTCACCCTTTCCTCCGAAAGTACGTATCTCAGCTTCCTAAATCAGGTTTAGCAAAAATATCACTATTATGTTAAACAATTTTATTTATACTAAACTCTATTTAGAGAATTACTAATATACCCCCACTAAGGTTTGTTTGTTTATAACCTAGATTTAATTAATTTAACTTATTAAATTAAATCATTGGGTTAGCTCTACCCCACCAAGGTTAGCCATATGATCAAACACAAAAATCAATTACTAAATTACCCTCAGGGTATCATTTACCAATTTACCCCTGGGTGTATTTAATTTAAATTAGGGTCACTACATGATCTATATGCTAAGCGATGTTAAATTAATGTAAATAATATGATGAGATGGGCAGGATAAAAATGGAATAGGGATTATATCCTGGGGGAGCTAAACTTGATCAAGGTTGCCTATGTATTCACGATCAGTGGAATCAAGCCACACGTAGTTCCAATGCTATGGTTTGAGTTGATGTGTTTGGATGGTGGGTGATTGAAGGGTTTGACAACTTTTGCTCATATCTAGGAGCGAAATGGCAGTTTAAGCTCGTGCTGAGGAGCGATGAGCAGTTTAAACTAGTGTAGAGGAGCATTAAGACAGTTTTAGCTATTGCCTAGGAACATTAGGCAGAGAATGGGGTTCAAAACATGTTGGGTATTCATAGCATGGGTGTTAAGTGGGTTAAGGGTGCGAACGAAGAGTAGGTGAAAGTGTTGGAAATGAGAAAAATATGCAAAAACAAGGCATCACCGGTCGACCAATTTCGTTACCGGTCGACCGAACAACAACCTATCGAATGTCCTTATCGGTCGACCGAATGCCTACCGGTCGACTGAATGGCCCTACTGGTCAACCTAAGGGTCGAAATTTTATATGGGGATTTTAGGTAGAGAGGTGAATTTTGACCGGTCGACCGAAAGTCCCTACCGGTCGATCGATCATGCTGATTTTGCCTTGTGGCCAACTTACTTTGCATAGGCCTTTTGGGTGTTTCCCATCAACCCAATTGGGTCTATAAAGACCCAATTTCGTGGGGGTTAGAGTTTACTCAACCCTTGAGCTAAAAAGAGAGAAAAAGAGATGAGGAGAAAGAGGAAGAAGGAAATAGATCTTGGGGCTTTTGTGCTTGGGTGTTCTTGTTGGATTCCAACCAAAGGAGGAGCATCCTTCTTGTTTCTCAACCATTCTCAAGCGCTAAGGCTAAAGGGAATTAGTCTCGGAAGGTAGTTACTGTCACGCCCCGAAATCTATACACAATAATACTAATATTTGTATAAATATCAAGGCGTGAACCGGAAACAGAATTCCAATATTAATGGAAATTAAAATAATTTAATACTCCATTAAACAGATTTAAATAACCAACATCACTAAAAGACTCAATAACATGAATTCTCCCAAAAACTAAATCATCCAAAGATTTCATATAGTTTACCTCACTACAGTTTTCTCACACTCTAACAGAGAAGAAAACTTTAAGGTTGGTCTCACTTGCTCAAACAAGAGCAATTCCTATCCTTTTTAATTACCACTTGAAAAAGAATAATCAACAAGGGTGAGCCCACAGCTCAACAAGAGAATACACTATAATTTAAATGCATTAACAATTCATATGATAAGATGACTAACAAATTATGCATATTACTCAATTAAGTCTTTACTTATGGTTCAGTCCGGTCAATAGGGGTCTTACACAACTTACCCTATAGATCAAGGGAATCCTTGGGGTCTCACACAGCTTACCCTATCCCTTGGGTCTCACACAGTTCACCCATCTGAGAATTGAGTGTCTTACACAACTCAACTCAATCCTCTGTTTTTGGGTAGGTACTCTACACCACCCTGAAACAATCATTAGATGGTACACAACATCACCTTATGATCAATTTAAAGAGGTTTTACACAATTTACTCCTTGAATAACCCTTAACCAAGGTTAAAAAAATGTATATTGAATCACCATTATTTTAGAAAATGAATACCAACTATTATGAAAATATAGCAAAACATTAAATGACAGTTATAATAGTCAACATCATAATTCATTATTAAAATTTATAATTAATATCGATGCAGACATAACATACCTTATTTCAAAAGGGTTTCAATTGTGTTTCTGCAACTGAAACTTTAGTTACAAATATCACATATTTATAACCCTACAAATTCTCAATTTCCCATGATAATGGGGTTCAGGGTTTCACAAACCCCCAAGGGCTTGGAAAAATCTTTTTTTTATGCTAGTGAGTTTAGTAAAACCTTATACTAGCATAAAAGAGTTCAGTTACTAACCAATTGGTTAGTAACTAATTAGTTAAGTTTGTTAGGGGTATCTTTCAACCACCCAACAAATTAACTAAAAAAATATAAGTCACGTTACTAACAAATTATTTAGTAACTAATTATTTAAATTTGTTAGAGGTATCTTTCAACCATCTAACAAACTAACTAATTAGTTATAAATGAATCTCAACAAACCAATATTTTCACACTCAAATAATATATACATTTAATTAAAATATCTTAAGAAAATTAATGTGAAAAATATCCATTTTTCCCCTTTTTGATTTTCAACTAAGATTTTGACCCACAAAAATACTGATTTTGGGAAAACTTTCTTCACGAAAGTTGTAGAAATCTTTTCGAGCTCTTCGAAACGATGTACTATCGAACCAAAATCGGAATTAATGTTATAAAATTATGACCCAAATACCGAAACTGGATAAATCTCATTTAAATTAACTCAATTCCGAAAATCATTAATTTTAATCTCCTAGATCTCTTATATTTTCTTCCCTAAAATATAATATATTATTATATCATTTATTAAAATCATCCATAACATATTTAATGAATCAAAATAATACTTGTATAAAATATTTATCCGATCTAGCATATTTTCATACACACAATTATTAACACGAGAAGAAAAACACATTAAAATTGTTGTGTGATCACAACACACCCTACATCTAAATTATAGAAATATTCACTTGCCTCTAGATCTGATTTCGAGAAGAAGACAAGAGATTGATTGCTTATGAGAGATTTGCTGCTATCCCGGATGATCTAAAACTTCGAGATCCGGTTCTCTACGAGCATTCACCGATCTTCAAACCCTACGGCCGTTCTCCCTCTCCTCCAAAAGTACGTATCTCAACTTCCTAAATCAGGTTTAGCAAAAATATCACTATTAAGTTAAACAATTTTATTTATATTAAACTCTATTTAGAGAAATACTAATATACCCCCACTAAGGCCTGTTTGTTTATAACCTAGATTTAATTAATTTAACTTATTAAATTAAATCATTGGGTTAGCCCTACCCCACCAAGGTTAGCCATATGATCAAACACAAAAATCAATTGCTATATTACCCTCAAGGTCTCATTTACCAATTTACCCTTAGGTGTATTTAATTTAAATTAGGGTCACTACAGATACACTCTACTTTGTATATATGTTATAGTTCTATTGAGAAACCATGATGTGTTGCGAAATAACCCCTAAGGATCTAGTGAGAGCAAGAAATAGCAAACCAAAGCAAAGAAAAAATACCACAAAAAGATGCAATCACACAAGACAAGATATACGTGGTTCGGCCTTAATGCCTACGTCCACGGGCGATGGTGATCGGAGCTTTTCACTATGAGAATCAATACGGAGTACTTACAAGAGTTCTCTCACTCTTTAATGGCCTCCCCTTTACAGATCTCTCACTCTTTCAAGCATAAACAAAAGCATAACCAAACCCTAGGTATAAGAATCTTTTTTTTATCCCCAAGGGTTTTTGTTTAACAAAAGAGTTCACGAAATCAAAAAATAGCCAAAACAGCGTTTTGGGCGATCGATCGCCCATGGTGGGCGATCGATCACCCACTCCCCAAATTCAAACCATTTTAACAATTCTCCACCATGGCGAGAATTTGAGTTACTTCTCTCCAACAAGGCTCCACCTAGACTTGAATTCTCTCCATCTAAAACTCGCTCCACCTGATCACCATCTCCAACGCACCCTGAGGGCACTCAAACACTCAAAATATTGATCAAGTTCAAGCAATGCTCGAACTTGATAACTGTAACTGTCTTGGTCAACAAATCTGCTGGATTATCCTTGATGCCAACTTTCTGCAAAGCAATCTCTCAATCACTGATAATCCCCCGAATAAAGTGAAGCCTCACATCAATATGCTTGGTCCTTGCATGATGAACTTGGTTCTTTACCAAGTGAATGACGCTTTGACTATCACAAAACACGTCGATCTGTTTCTGTGTTATCCCCAAATCACCTAATAATCCCCGAAGCCATAACGCCTCCTTCTTGGCCTTAGTTGCCGCCATATACTCCGTCTCAGTAGTAGACAGAGCAACCATCAGTTGTAACATAGCCCTCCAACTAATAGGCCCATGAGCTAGTGTGAAAACCAACCCAGTAGTAGACTTCCTGTTATCCAGATCTCCTACATAATCTGAATCAACATACCCTTTGACATAGGATTCCAAAGACTTGTCCCCTTCATACACCAAACAAATATCCAACGTACCCCGTAGGTACCTCAACAACCACTTCATGGCCTGCCAATGCTCTTTTCCTGGATTTGCCATAAATCTGCTAACCACACTGACTGCCTGTAAGATGTCTAGGTGAGTGCACACCATCGCATACATCACGCTGCCAACTGCACTTGCATAAGGAACATGAGACATATACTCGTGTTCTTCATCATTCTTTGGAGACAGATTAGCTGAGAGTCTGAAGTGAGCAGCTAATGGAGTACTCACTGGCTTTGAGTTCTCCATCCTAAACCTGGAAATCACCTTCTCAAGGTGCTTCCTCTGTGACACACAATCGCCCTTTCTTCCTCTCTCTTTGAATCTCCATTCCAAAAATCTTCTTAGCTCCACCCAAGTCCTTCATCTCAAACTCTCTACAAAGTTGAGCTTTTAATTTGTTGATCTTTTTCACGCTCTTAGTAGCAATCAGCATGTCATCAACATATAAGAGTAAATGAATTAATGACTCATCAGAAAGCTTCCTGAAATAAACACAATGGTCATACTCACTCCTGGTGTAGCTCTGCCCCAACATAAAAGTGTCAAATCTCTTGTACCACTGTCTTGGCGACTGTTTCAACCCGTACAAGGACTTCTTCAATTTGCACACTTTGCTTTCTTTCCCAGCAACCTTGAACCCCTCAGGCTGATTCATGAAAATCTCCTCTTCCAAATCACCATGTAAAAAATGCAGTCTTGACATCAAGCTGCTCCAGCTCTAGATCAGACTATGCCACCATAGCTAATAGAACACGGATTAAGGTATGTTTTACAACTGGCGAAAATACCTCATTGTAGTCCACACCTTCCCTTTGTGCATAGCCCTTGGCTACCAACCGTGCCTTGTATCATACATCACTTGATCCTGGAGACCCTTCCTTTATAGCATAAACCCACTTACACCCAATTGCACGCTTCCCTTTAGGCAACTCAACAAGTTCCCAAGTCTGGTTCTTATGAAGAGAGCTCATCTCCTCATCCATGACCTTCTTCCATTCCTTACAATGATCATCATTCACCGCCTCCTAGAATGTATCCGGCTCATCTCCTTCGATAGTAAGCGCATAGGCTACTAGATCTTTGAACCCATATCTAACCGGTGCTTTAAGTGCCCTTTTGGTTCTACCACTTGCTAAGGACTGTTTCTGCTGCTGTTGTTGTTGCTGTTGTTCAGAATCTCCCTCACCTGGAGCATTTTCTTCATCAACCTCCATTGATGGTTCTGGAAAGTCTATCTCCACCTGAACTGAATCATCCATACTCTCCTCCTGTACTGCCTTCTACTTGCTAGAAGTTTGCATAACAGATTCATCAAAGGTAACATCCCTGCTAACTACAAATTTATGCAATTCTGGACACCATAATTTGTATCCTTTAACTCCACTTGCATAACCCAGAAAAATCGCTTTCTTAGCTCTTGGATCAATCGTACATTCCCTGACATGGAAGTAAGCAGGACATCCAAAAACTCTAAGTGACTTGTAATCAGCTGATTCACCCAACCATACCTCATGAGGAGTCATGCACTCTATCACTGTAGACGGTGATCTGTTCACAAGAAAACAAGCTGTGTTGACTGCTTCCGCCCAAAACTCTTTACCCAACCCGGCATTGGATAACATACATCTTGCTCTCTTCAATAGGGTACGATTCATCCTTTCTGCTACCCCATTGTGCTGTGGTGTTTCCCTTACTGTAAAATGTCTGGTAATTCCTTCATCTTCACAAAACTTCAAGAATTGTGTGTACTTGTACTAATCCCCATTATCGGTCCTCAACCGCTTAATATTCTTTCCAGTCTGATTTTCAACTATTGCCTTCCACTTCTTAAATGTATCGAATACTTCGTCCTTGCTCTTCAAAGTATAAATCCATACCTTGCGCGATAAGTCATCGATAAAGGAAACAAAATACCTGAATCCCCCCTTTGAGGCTACTTGAGAGGGACCCCATACATCCGAATGAATGTAATCCAGAGTGCCTTTTGTGTGCCGAATAGTTGTATTAAACTTTACCCTGCACTGATTGTCAAATACACAATGCTCACAGAAATCCAACTTCCCGGTCTTCACTACACCAAGCATGCCTCTCTTACTCAATTCAGTCAATCCCTTCTCACTCATATACCCCAATCGCATATGTCATAAATGTGTGGATATTGAATCACTATCTCCTGAAGTCGACATGCTGCACTACCTATTACTGTACTCCCTTTGAGAAAATATTGATTTCCTAACTTGTTACCCTTCATCACCACCAATGCACCCCTGACTACCTTCATAACCCCATCTTCCATTACAACTTTCCAACCATTGGAGTCTAAGGCACCTAAAGAAATTAGGTTCTTCTTCAAATCCGGAACATGCCTGACATCTGTCAAAACCCTTACAATTCCATCATGCATCTTGATTTTAATTGTTCATATCCCCACTGTTTTACAAGCCATATTGTTACCCATCAAAACAGTACCACCATTTATATCCGTATAGGTAGAAAACAAGTCCTTCGTAGGACACATGTGGTAAAAACAACCTGAATCCAAAATCCATTCATTTGAAGTATCCCTACCCCGAGATGTTACTGACAAAACATTGGAAGCATCATCTGATTCATTTTCTGCTACACCTGCTGTGTCAGAAGTTGTGCCCTTATTTCTATTACCCTTATTTTTTCAATTTCGGACAGTCAGTCTTGAAGTGCCACTTCTTGTGGCAAAAGTAACATACCGAGTCTTTCCGACTCCTTGATTTAGATCTACCCCTTCCTTTACTAAATTTCTTATTTTGTCATTTCCCTAACAAACAGGTCATCTGCCTGAGAATCGTTACCAGAAGCCTTATTCCCAAATTCATTTGAAAGAAGCGCTGCTGTAGCGTCATCGTAACCGATGGTATCATTTCCATATAACAAAGTAGTAACTAAATGGTCATACGAATCAGGGAGAGATTACAAAAGTAAAAGGGCTTTATCTTCATCATCAATTTCTACATCTATGTTTAGTAGTTCAGAGATAATTCTACTAAAATCATTAAGATGATCATGTATTGACGTACCTTCCTTCATTCGAAAAGTATACAATTGCTTCTTCAAATATAAGCGGTTGGTGAGAGATTTCGTCATGTAGAGACTCTCAAGCTTTGACCAAATCAATGCAGCCGACTTCTCATACATCACATTGTACATAATCTCCTTCCCTAAACACAACCGAATGGTACTACATGCTTGTAGATCGAACTCCTCCCAATCAACATCCGTCATGTCTTTCGGTTTACCCTTCAAGCCTTTCAAGGCTTTATGTAAATCCTGTTGGATTAAAACATCTTTCACGTGGACTTACCACAGCCCAAAATTATTCTTCCCGTCAAACTTCTCTACCTCGAACCGAGACCTTTGACAATTTTGGAGTCATCCCTTTTCTCGACAACCCAAAGCTCTGATACCAGTTTGTTGCAAAATAACCCCTAAGGATCTAGTGAGAACAAGAAATAGCAAACCAAAGCAAAGAAAAAATACCATAAGAGGATGCAATCACACAAGACAAGATATACGTGGTTCGGCCTTAATGCCTACGTCCATGGGCGATGGTGATCGGAGCTTTTCACTATGAGAATCAATATGGAGTACTTACAAGAGTTCTCTCACTCTTTAATGGTCTCCCCTTTACAGATCTCTCACTCTTTCAAGTATAAACAAAAGCATAACAAACCCTAGGTATAAGAATCTTTTTTTATCCCCAAGTTTTTTTTTCTAACAAAAGAGTTCACGAAATCAAAAATAGCCAAAATGGCGTTTTGGGCGATTGATCGCCCACTCCCCAAATTCAAGCCATTTTAACATGATGAACCTTATACTTAAAATGAAAAGAAAATAGGAAATCATCATAGTTCTCTTGTATTGCTATCATGCTTAAACTAGTGACATGAATCGGTGTTTTGGATGATATGTGATATTTTTGAATGAAAGTAAAGGGCATAAGGTTTACCCTAGGTAGAACATTAGTCATTTGGTCCCAAATGAAGCTATGTGTGAGAAGAATGCAAATGGACTTTTTACCTTTGTATGGTAAAACATTATCAAAGTCATGGATATTCTCCCATAAAGCCATGTGTAAAGCAAGTGAAATGTTCTATGTTTAAAGAAAAGAGATAAAAGAAAAAAAAAATAAGAATATGATTTTGAAAGATAAGTATATGTGTTCTATCGTACAACACATGTGTATTTGCAAAGATGTTTCCTTATGTGTTTTTAGTGCAAGTGTATTGTATGAACTGACTATGTCAAAACATATGATATTATGACATATTATTTAGTAGTTTGTATACGCTGAGTATTCCATGCTTAACCGATTTGTTATCATCGGCAGGTTATGGGGATGTGTATGCTCTTGAGCCTTGGGCCGAGAAGGAGTACTATGAGCCGGAGCCTACTATGGATCCGTTGTGTGAGGATAGAGCTCTAGATAGGTGACCCTATCTAGATTACTGCTGAGAGGAGTGAAAGAAAGATTCATGTATTTTGAAAAGTGGGGAATGTCCACTGTAGACTTATTACATTTTGTATAAATTTGGTTGGTTCATTGGAAAATATATGTATAGGGTTTATTTTAGAAATTTTACGTTTCCGCTAATTGTATACCCCGTGTGTTCTATACAAGATGGTATGATATGATTTAGGTCACGTACCACAAGGTCTCCTATCTTCTAGGGGGTATTTTGGGTCGCGACAATAATTCTCCCTCCTCCACTAATTCTAGAATTATCAGTAGAAACCCCATCTGTGTTTAATTTGAAGCAATTACCCAGGGAGGGGGCTAACCATTTTGTGATGATGGGGCTGACCAGCTGAGTGTAGAGCATAGAAATTTGGAATTATTTTCCAACACTGATGGGGTTTGAATATCCAACACTTGGCTGCATTTTTAACCCACTCTAAAATTATGTTAAATATAACATGAACTCATCTTTGAATATTATCAAACCTAATGGGATTCCTTACAAGCCAAATCTCCTAACAAATCAAACCAAGTAAGACAATATGGAGCACCACATTGACTGAACCCCTCTTGCTTCTAATAAAAAAACCTCATCATACGGGTTGAATAGTTACTTGATCGGATATAGGAAAATGAAGAATCGAACTCACATTATACCATAGGCTTCTACCCAAATCGCTTTGATACAAATGAGATAAAAATTCCATCGATGGAGTCCTATAGCATACACATCTGCTAGCAAGGAATATGTTCTTTTTTTGAATGTTTTCATCAACTGAAATCGTATTTAAGAATATTTTCCTTTGAAATATGGAAATCTTAAGAGGGACAGAATTATCTCAAACTGAATCTACCTAGAGAACCTTTAGGTGATTTTCCCGGAGGCTATTCTAATATGAGTTGACAGAAAATTTCCCTGAGCTCTCCAAGGTCCAAGCTATCCTATCCTGCGTGGATGAAATAACAACATTGCTATTAATAACCTCCTCATAGTTCGATAGTAGGAAGGTCTTCTGATAAGTTGTTAAGCATCCAAGATCCATTTATGAGAATATCACTTATGGAAGGAAAATGAGTCAGGCACCTCAACGCTGGGTCAATTAGATGCTTGATATGGCACCATATATCAAATCAAAAATATGTCATAATATCAAGTTCTTGCTTGCTAGTTGGAGCGGCGTTCTCTCTTGTTGTAAGCATGAAATCAAAACAATAAGTAGTCAAATAGTAATTTTATCTTGTGTTTAAATGTAGTGGGATAGGATTGTCCTTACTTGAAATGTTTGGGGGTAGAATGGTCAAAATTGCTTTTGTTCACATGTGTGTTAGGATTGTCAAAGAGCCGAGCTTGAGTTAGATATTTGAGTTTGCTAGGTCGAGCTGAGCTAAATGATTGAGCTCGTTGGTTAATCAAGCCAAAAAGTTGTTCGACTTGTGTTCTGCTTGGCTCAACTTGATTAATTTTACTATATTACTAATAATATCCTTAATAGTTTAAGTTTTTACTTTGGAACTTAAATAAGAATTATTGTTAAGATAAACTTAAACGACAACTTCACCTATTTAGAATTCTCTTACATCTTCTTGTTTTAAAAATCCTAACTTACTATGAGTATCCTCTTCGAATTGAACCTTTGATACAGAGCTGCTTTGGAGATTCATTATCAAGCAAAATAAGGAAGGACCTTCAGAGCTAGGCATTACAGCTAATTTCAGAAACAAGTAGCAGAGCCAGAAGACAACAAAAATGGTGGCTCGCGAGCTGGCTTAAGCTCATTATTTATAGACGAACCGAGCTTTAGCTAGCATTAGCTCGAATCAAATTTCAACTGAGCTCGAGCTAGCATATATATGTCACGAGCTAGGCTCGAACAATGGCTCGGCTCATTTATGGGGCATTTTCAACTTTGTATTTCCCGGACACTATTATTTGTATGAAAAAGTGATTATTTGACAATTATTTACGCAATCAATTTTAATCACAATTGATTTTGGCTAATAAAATCAAATCCAAACGCCCCCATTGCATTTTTATTTACAAACCCTTGCTTGCATAGGCGTTCTTACTTTTTAGAGAATGTTTTCCTTACGTTGGGGAGTTGGGGAGAACAACCCTAAAACTAGAGGGGCAATCTAGGGAAAATCCTCCAGTAAAGATGTCCCACCAAAACCGATGATCGTGCGGCTGGGAACCCGGTCTCTGCTATTCGTCAACTCGCCCTCGCATCTTTGAACGGCTGCATTCCTAAAGCCCTAATCCCTCACTAGTCACCACTGGCTTCTCATCTCTTCAGGCATACTCTGCAATCTAGGGTTTTGAGAGATGCTCTTTACAAATTAGAGTTAAATCTCAGGTATCTTTTCTTTGATTAGTAAGACTAGTTTGATTTCTGATTCCTCTTTGGTGTTCTAGTTTTTATTTGAATTGAAGTTTGTAATGGGATTCCTGTTTGGGTTTTTGGGTCATTTTCAGTCGATGGGCAAGATGGAAATGAAAATTTTCTCTTCTTAAATATGGATTTTTGCGTTGGTTTGGATTTTTGAATCGAAAAAATCGATGGGGTTTTCTTGTTTTCGTTGGTTTGGGTTGAGTTTCTGATCAAGAAAAACTAGCTTTTATCTTCAGTCGCTTGCTGTATTTTCATCTTTTAATTGGTTCTTGTGGAGATGGGTGAGTTTTGGATGAAAAGGAAGTGGCTTTTGATTATCAGTGAATAGGTTGAAGTTTGTGTGAAGATACTATCTTGCCATTTATGAGATTGAGGTTGAAGATTTTATGATAAAACATTTGGATTTGTTCAACATCTGTCAGATTTACTTTCTTTCCTTGTTTGCTGAAATGGAATGCCATTTTCAAGTTCTATTTTGTTCTACTGTGTAATGTGTATGACCTTAATTTGATGAGAAAGAGGACCTCGGTTTCTGTTACATTTTGGGGACTTGCTCATATTGTTGTCTATTCGGAGTGAAACTTCAAGGAATAAAGTAGTTTTCATTTTCTTCTGTTTTTCGGTTGGCTCTTCTTAGGCCCCCTGTTTTTTGGATAAAATAATTTTTGATCTTCCCTGCTTTCTCTTGGTATCTTATATATATATATATATATGTTGGTTGTATTTTGAATGAAATATAGTTTTTCTGCAGTTTATGGTTGTGTATTTTTTATAATCTTTCTTTTTGTTTCTCCCTCAAGAAATAATGAAAGAGTGTATTTCCATGTTGTTTTCCCATTTTTGTGTTGCTCCATTGATGTATTTGCTAGAGCATTCCCTTAGATCCATTTAACAATGTGTTACGTTTTGCTGCGGGGAACAGTAATTTGTTGTTATTTTTTTATAGGTTCTGTCAACTTCCTAGTAAGGAGATGGCATCTAACACCGAGGGTGGGAAGAGTTATGCAAGGAGGGATCGTCTGCTGGAGATAGAGGCAAAGGTGCGAAACTGGTGGGAGGAAAAAGATGTTTTCAAGTCTGAATCTTGCAATAAACCTCCCGAACCAGGAGAAAAGTTCTTTGGAAACTTTCCATATCCATATATGAATGGTTTTCTACATCTGGGTCATGCATTCTCACTGTCCAAGCTCGAATTTGCCGCAGCCTATCATAGACTAAGAGGTGCCAATGTGCTCTTGCCATTCGCTTTCCACTGCACTGGTATGCCCATCAAGGCCTCAGCAGATAAACTTGCACGGGAGATCCAAAAATTTGGGGATCCACCTTCATTTCATACTGTAGTGGAGGAAACTATTAACACAGTACCAGAGCCCGAGGAGGCAAATGGAGGGGACCAGACTTTACCTGATAAGTTCAAGAGCAAGAAATCAAAGGCAGCTTCTAAATCAGGTGGAGACAAGTTCCAGTGGGAGATTATGCGGAGTTATGGTCTCTCTGATGGTGAAATTTCCAGGTTTCAGGACCCGTATCACTGGCTAACCTATTTTCCCCCTTTGGCCAAAGAAGACCTAAAGGCTTTCGGCTTGGGTTGTGACTGGAGACGTTCCTTCATTACTACCAATATGAACCCCTTCTATGATTCTTTTGTTAGGTGGCAGATGAGGAAGCTGAAAGAGATGGGGAAGATTGTCAAGGACATGAGATACACAATATACTCTCCACTAGATGGCCAGCCATGTGCAGACCATGACAGGGCATCAGGCGAAGGGGTCCAGCCCCAAGATTACACTCTGATCAAGATGGAGGTGCTCCCACCTTTCCCAGCTAAGTTGAGAGATTTGGAAGGGAGGAGAGTATTTTTGGCTGCTGCGACGTTGAGACCTGAGACCATGTATGGGCAGACAAACTCGTGGGTATTGCCTGATGGAAAGTATGGAGCCTTTGAAATTAACGAGACTGACGTTTTTATTGTCACTGAGAGGGCGGCCCTTAACCTTGCATATCAGAAATTGTCTAAGGTTCCAGAGAAGCTGACTTGCTTGGTTGAACTGACTGGCTATGATCTAATTGGTTTACCCTTAAAGTCCCCGCTTGCATTCAATGAGATCATATACTCTCTCCCCATGCTGACCATCTTAACAGACAAGGGTACAGGGATCGTTACCAGTGTGCCTAGTGATTCTCCTGACGATTACATGGCTCTGCATGATTTGAAATCAAAACCAACTTTCAGGGCCAAGTTTGGTGTGAAAGACGATTGGGTTTTGCCCTTTGAGGTCGTACCCATCATTAACATCCCAGAATTTGGAGATAAGTCTGCAGAGAAGGTGTGCATCGATCTGAAGATCAAGAGCCAGAATGAGAAAGACAAGCTTGCAGATGCAAAGAGGTTGACCTACTTGAGAGGATTCACTGAAGGAACAATGCTTGTTGGAGAATATGCAGGGATGAGAGTGCAGGAAGCAAAGCCACTGATCAAGAGTAACCTTCTAGAGGTTGGTGAGGCAGTTATGTACAGTGAGCCCGAGAAGAAGGTCAAGTCGAGATCAGGTGATGAGTGTGTTGTAGCTCTGACAGATCAGTGGTACATCACATATGGGGAATCAGAATGGAAGAAAGTGGCAGAGGAATGCTTGTCCAATATGAAGCTGTACTCTGATGAATCACGACATGGCTTTGAGCACACCTTGAGCTGGTTGAATCAGTGGGCTTGTTCGCGGTCTTTTGGGCTAGGGACTCGTCTTCCCTGGGATGATCAGTTCCTTGTGGAGTCCTTGTCTGATTCCACGCTTTATATGGCATATTACACCATTGCTCATCTATTACAGAACGGGGACATGTACGGATCTGATACTTCTTCTGTAAAACCAGAGCAGATGACAGATGAGGTCTGGAATTTTGTGTTCTGTGGTGGGTCATATCCCAAATCATCGCATATCTCTTCATCTCTTCTTAACAAGATGAAGCAGGAGTTTGAATATTGGTATCCATTTGATTTGCGAGTCTCTGGTAAGGACCTCATCCAGAATCATCTCACATTTTGCATCTATAACCACACTGCGCTTCTACCCAATCACCATTGGCCTCGTGGCTTCAGATGCAATGGGCACATCATGCTCAATTCCGAGAAGATGTCCAAATCCACAGGGAATTTCAGGACTCTACGCCAAGCTATAGAGGAATTCTCGGCGGATGCCACACGATTTTCTCTGGCCGATGCAGGGGATGGAATGGACGATGCGAACTTTGTATTTGAGACCGCAAATGCTGCAATCTTGCGACTCACAAAAGAGATTTCGTGGATGGAGGAGGTTCTGTCCGTGGAGTTATCTTTAAGAACAGGTCCCACATCTACTTACGCTGATCGTGTATTTGCCAACGAGATAAACATTGCAGTCAAGATGACTGAGCAGTACTACCATGAGTACATGTTTCGGGAAGCTCTGAAGACTGGCTTTTATGACCTCCAGGCTGCAAGGGACGAGTATAGGTTCTCGTGCGGTGCTGGGGGCATGAACCGTGACTTGTTGTGGTCATTTATGGAAGTTCAGACACGGCTTATCACTCCGATCTGCCCACACTATGCAGAATATGTATGGAAGAAGCTTTTGAAGAAGGATGGTTTTGTTGTGAAAGCAGGATGGCCCATGGCTGATTCACCGGATCTCACCCTCCAGAGCGCCAATAAATATTTACAAGATTCAATAGTCTCGATGAGGAAGCTGCTGCAGAAGCAAATGTCTGGTTCAAAGAAAGCTAACAAAAAGGCTGCTCCAGTAACACCTCCAACTGAAGAAAACAAACCAACAATAGGCCTGATATACGTGAATGAGCAGTAT
Organism: Tetracentron sinense; assembly: GCA_015143295.1. Taxonomy (NCBI): domain Eukaryota; kingdom Viridiplantae; phylum Streptophyta; class Magnoliopsida; order Trochodendrales; family Trochodendraceae; genus Tetracentron; species Tetracentron sinense. The sequence continues at coordinate 2,151,347 of CM026574.1, read as the reverse complement.
GATGGATGGAAAGAGGAGTGCTTAAGGATACTTCAGAGCAAATTTGACAGTGTGACCCACTCTTTTGCAGCTGACCAAGAGATTCTGGTGGCATTGCAAAAGAGTGCCATTGGGCAGGCGGCAAATTTTAAGCAGACCCAGAAGCTGTGTATGCCTTTCTTGAGGTTCAAGAAGGATGAGGCGGTTGCTGTTGGGGTTCAGGCCTTAGACCTGAAGCTACCATTTGGCGAGATTGAGGTCCTTCAGGAGAACTTGGAGTTGATCAAGAGGCAACTGGGTCTGGAACATGTTGAAGTTTTGTCTGCAAAGGACCCTGTTGCTGTTAGTAAAGCTAGCCCCCTCGACTCGTTGCTAAAACAGAATCCGCCATCCCCAGGAAATCCGACAGCCATCTTCTTGAGCAGGTAAGGATCTCCATTTGGGGCGACCCTTTAATATGTTGCAGCTTGGTGGGATTATTCTCATTAATGCTCGAGTTATTCACTATGGTATTTTTTTTCTTCTAGTTTTTGTCACAAACAAATTTTATTCTACCATCATTTCTTGGTGTTTAAAATATATTGAACTGAATTCCCACCCCCACATCATTTTTTTCATGTTTTCGGTTTTGATTCGAGGGCAAATGTGCCATGTGCTTATGTTTGAAATTGAATAGTTTTCAAATTTCTGGATATGATTTAGGACGGATGTGCCATGTTAGCTCAAGTTTGAAATATAATGCCTCTATCAAGGATATGCAATGATGCTTTTGAGATAAGTGGACAACTTTTTTTGTTAATCTGGTGATTGTCTCTCATGCTTTGTGAGGAAATATAAGTTTATGTTTTTTTTTTTGCATGCCTTTTTCTTGAGAATCTGAGTTAGCCCCTCAGTTGCAAGAGGGGCTGTCACTGGCATAGAGGAAGTAGGAACCTATGGAGTACATGCAGAGTTGCAGGCCAGAGTCTGGACCAATAATTTCCATCATCTAAGATCTTGTAGGCCAACTATCCCCACTGAACTGTTATGCCCATTAGAACATTGATGGATTTCTAGACTGTCCAGAAGATTACTAGGTAGTGGGGTTTAGGATCTTACAGTTGGGTTGATTTTTGCTTTGATTTTCATAGGTAGGCACCATTGGAGTGGTGCACCTATCTTTGATTTTAGTGCAGTAGAAAAATCTAGGATCTCCATCAGGTTGACCCAGAGCTTTTTTACAGTCCTCACATCTACCAAGCTGGGCTGACTTGATGCGTCTCTGCAGTATGAAGCTAAGCCACTCGGGCATTTGGAACAGTAGATGGGCTGCTCCCTGGTGGGGAATTGTTGGATTGCAACCTGTGACTATCTTGTAGTTGTACATAGCTAACAGAGAGGAAAATGGGAAAAAAGAAAGAGGAATGTAACCTGTAAATGGCCTTTAAATTTTATACAGAATGCTAGAAATGTAAGCATCGTATAAATGTTTACTAAAGGCCTGTTCGTGTTGCAAGAGTTGAACTCTCGAGAATTTTTACTTTCGAGAGTTTAAACTGTCAAGAATTTCACTTCATGAGACTATAAAATGGCTTTGTTCGGGTGTGGTAGGAAATTGTAAAGAATTATTGTGACTCTATATTCCGCTGGTCCGATGATATTGGGAATTTACAATAGAGAAAGTTGTCCAAGATTTTTATTTTTTGAGAATTGAATAGGTATTTTTTATAATACCTATTTTGCCTCTAACTTAACATGCGAACTATATTAGAACCCAAATACCTGACATAAATCCCATCAAACACGGCCATTTGGACCCAACACCAATCGAATGCACTGTGAATCTCATGCTATATATATTGTTCCCAATTTGCGTAGTGTAATCGTTTCAAAATAAATAATAAAGATTGTTTAAACTTGAAGAATACATAATATGTTGATACACTTGGAAGAACAAGTAAACGTAATACAATTCTGAAGAAGAGATTGAAATCAATGACTTAGACATTGTAAATCTCAATTAAGTCCAACCAACTATATATTGGTCTGCCTTTGTACTTCATAGCCCTTGGGTTCACCTGTACAAACATTGAAAAAAGTATTAGATTGCATATTGAAGTACATAATAAAACTGTAGATGTACATCTCAAACTGCCTCTTCCATGATAATCAGTTTCCTGCAATCATCTCACCCAAACCCTATGTTAGCCATTATTCTACTAATGATATTGTATTCCTTTTTCAAACTTTTGCAATGAGTCAGTCTTTGTTTTTGGTAACTCGGGGTGTCCCCAACCCTTCAGGTTAGGACTAATCCCTGAGGGTGCGGCATTGACCCTCCAAGCGCTGATACCAAAAGTCCGGGAGGGCAGGCTCGAACATGAGACCCCTGCAGTGTGTTAGTAACTCGTGAACCAACCTGCCACACCACGTGTCAGTAGTCATGACATCATCTAAAGCTACTGTGTACCCAAATTCTCTCTATTAATAGTTGTAACTGCTGTAAAAGAATATAATATTTTTGCACTGGTGGGATGTTTTCTGCAAGAGTGAAAGCGAAGCACATGTTTATATCCTCATTCTTAGATGTGCAAGAGTCATGTTGAATTCAGATAAACTTGAATTTAGCAAAGATAAATACATATTGTGATCTATTTAGAAGTCATGTCTTTAATACCAATTGCATAAATACATATGGCGCTTCGGTTGAGGAACTCTCCGAAGCTAGGGGGTATTGCTTCAGAAAGTTCAGGGGGAGCAGATGCAGTTTAGTAGGGGAAAAGAGAAGCAATGGTAGAGGTGAGTTCATCATTTTTCAGGCATACTTGGGAGAGGGGGGCGGAGGCAGAATCATCATCCCAAAAGGTATCCGAAAGGCTGGTTGGGGCGCTCTTATTAATGCTCTGGCGTCCCCTCATCATCAAGAAAATTCCAACCGGAGAAAAGTTGGTGATATGAAGTTTCAGTCCCCAGCGAGGGCGGAAGCAGCATGGAGAGTGGAGCCCAGGGTGGGAATTGAATGCCACATAGAGCAGAACAAGGATAACAGAAAATTGGTGCTGGACCTGGACACAGGAGCTATCAGAGGTTGGGATGCGGCAGTAGTGTGCTCGATAGGAGGTCCTCAAAAGATGGATGACTGGGAGGAGGTTGCAAAAATAATTAGCAAGTTGTTGCCTGAGGAAGAGCATATCATAGTTTTTCCATTTCAAGCGAATCAGGCCATATACCATACAAAGAATGACGCACAGCTTTCAGTGCTATGTAGAAGTTTCAGTATTCCGGTGGGTAGAAGCAATATAGTGCGATTTCGAAGATGGTGGCCAGCGGAAAACTCCCTCTCGTATACCAATTTGAACAAACCCAGATGGTTAGCAGTGAAAGGAATTCCCTTTCATCTCTGGGTTCCGATTGTGTTTGATAAAATTGGAGCAATCTGTGGTGGTTTGTTGGAGGTGCACCCCTCAATGGTGGAACAGACTGATCTCTCATTTGCCAAAATCAAAGTGGATGGCGTCCTCAATTCATTCCCACGAGTCGTCTCCATTGTCCATTATTCCATTATGTACCCATTGGAAATTTGCGCATGGGAGTTGTGTGAGAATTGTCAGATGTGGCCGGAGGCAATGGAAATCCGGTATCGTCGGAGTTGGATTGAAGCAAAAGGAGTTTCATCGGAGAAGATTGTTACAGGTGTCGACATTGGGCAGAGTTCTAATTCAAATTTGAATGTCGAGCGTGTGAAGCATCAGTCTGGCTCAACAACAAACAGTAGGGAATACAGAGCTAGATAGCAGGCGGTCAGCGCTGAGCCACCAACCCTACCTACGAAATTGGATAGGAGCATGGTTATGGCTGACAAAGAAAGGGGGAAAAAGAAAAAATTAAGAAAAAAGCAAGATCAAAACAGAAAGAGGACTTTCTGACGCATGCGAATGCGTTGGAAGCGTCGGATCTTGGAATCACTTCCTCCAGTGGGTGGCTTAGATGGCCTCGAGAGGGGTTGCGTCGAGCCTTGGGTTTCAGGCGAGAGGGTAGCTAAGGAAGAAGACATCGTATCCCCCCTGCCCGATCACGTGAGTTTTAATAAGGAGAGGTTGGGCGGGCCGGTATACATAGGGCCCATCGTAATGGGTTTGGTGAATCAGGATGGGTGGATGGACCCTGTCCAATTCGAGCCCACTAACGCACTAACGAGGTTGGGCTTCGAGCCCAGCATAGGTAGCGGGCAGTCGGATCGGTCTAATGACCCATTCGGGTTATATCCATTGATTGATAAGGCTATCAGAATTCAGGTCAGTCCAGTTACACGAGATTTGAGTTCGGAGGAAAAGGGAGAAGAGCAGGGGAAGGAAGCCGATGGGTTTCAGGCCATGTCTCCATTGAGCCACCAAGTTCAAGCAATCCTCCATAAACATCGGGAGTCACCTCCGCTTCTTGGAGTGGCAGAGGGTCTAGGGTCAGAGGAGATGGAGTTAGGGCTCGGAAGGAAGCTTGATCTGCCCTGTCCAAGGCCGAGCCGAGAGGAGGGCTCTGGGGGCCTTGGCGAGGATGCGGAAGTTGAATTTCGCGCGCCCATTACCAGCAATCAGGGGGTGGTGGTTGACATTGGCAAGACGGCACTTGTTTCCAAGGGGGAGGTTTCCTTTCCTTCTTCCGATTTTCAACCTCTGATCAAGTTTTGGGATGTTGATTCAGACAACGAAGAGATGGCTTAGTACACTCCCTTGGTTTTTTCTGAGCTCGGGCACGTTAAGGAGACTCAGTGTCAGGGCATCAGCGGTTTGGTAGAGGTTGTTTCCTCAAGTTCATCACCTCTTTCTCGTGAAGATCCAGCGACTGACATGCACTCACTTCTCTCTGGTGCATCTGTGGATGGTGTCAACTTTTTAGCTCTACAGGATTCTGGAGCAACGACGATTTCTATCAGCAAGCTTGTTCTACTTGATTCTCATCCTGCGAACCTCACCTCAGCTTGTTTTGCGGGAGTAATGCCGAGAAGAGGTCCAAAGGATCAGGGTGTGTCGCATCCAGGAGCGAGAGCAGCTACCAAATCAGTGTGCAAAGGGGTTTTGCTCGATATAGGGGATACACCAGCTATTTCCTTGGGAGGTACGCCTAAACCCTCAGTTCTCGAGATCCCTCCTCTTCCACTTTCAAAGGGGAAGAGGGTGGATCCTGAACTTTCCTTGTCTTCATTTGTTGAGTGTTCAGTTTCAATTTCGTCAGTTCATAGAAACTTGATACCTCAGCTCAAAGAGGAAGGGGGGGAGGGACCTTATTCGAAGGCGGGTTATAAGGATCTTGCTGAAATTCCACCAAGACCCAAGTCAGTGTCTCCTGTCCATTGCTCTCAGAGCGGCCTAGGGAGGCTTAGGGGCAATCCCCAACCTACTCATAGCCATCAGGCTGAAAATTAGATCTCAAGGAGCCCAAGCCAGCTTGAGAAACTTGGGAAGTTTCTTGGCCTTTCTTTTGTGGGTCGGGAGAAGGAAGCCAGGATGCTATTCATGCGTCTTTCCAGAGAGGGAGGTGAGAAGTCTGAGAATACCCAATAAAAACCTAAGACAAGGCAGGGGGTTAGTTCAGCATCGGAGAAGAGAAGACTGGAGTGTGGGATCAACTATGACAAACCAGGTTCGCGTAGTGTTTGTTCCATGCAGTCCGGGGCAAGAAAAGGGTCGGCCAAGTTCTCAATGAAAGATTTCTCCATTTTATCTTGGAATGTCCGGGGGTTGGGCATGCAGGAGAAGCGTGTGGCTATTCAGCGTTTGGTGAGATCAAGGAGGCCGACGATTTTGTGCATCCAGGAGACTAAGCATGAAGTGATCCATGAGTTCATTATTCGGGAGATTTGAGACATGTCTATCTCAAATTGGCTCGTTGTTCCCTCTTTGGGAGCCTTGGGAGGGATTCTTTTGCTGTGGGATAAGGAGAAGTTGGAGGTGGCAAAGTCAGAATTAGGGGCATATTCGATATCCATATATTGTCGATAGGTGGGGGAGGAGTTTCAGTGGGTCTTTTTTGGAGTCTATGGCCACTTTGGCGGGGGAGACGATGCGGTGTTCTGGGAGGAACTGGACGATGTTAGTGCTAAATGGGGTGTGCCTTGGTGTTTAGGTGGCAATTTCAATAGTATTTGCTACTCTGTGGAGCGTAAAGGAGGTTGTGTGGTGAATGCCAAGATGAGAAGGTTTGGGGCTTTTATTGAGAGGCAGGAGCTGATCGATTTTCCGTTGAAAGGTCTTTTGTTCACTTGGGCTCACTCAGGCACTAGCAGGTTAGCGAGCAGATTGAATAGATTCCTTTGTTCCCCGGAGTGGGAGAGTTGGTTTCCTAACTGCATCAAGTCCTCTTTGCTTCGGCCCATCTCAGATCATGTTCCTCTTCTTTTGGAGTCCGGGTAGTTTCGTGAGGGTCCCACGCCATTCAGGTTCGAGAATATGTGGCTTCAAGATGAAAAACTCAAAGGGGTTGTGGCGGAAGTTTGAAATGATAGAGCAGGTCAGGGGTCGGCAAGTACAAGATTTGGGCTCAAGCTCAAGGCTCTCAAAGTCCGCCTCAAAGCCTGGAACAGAGAAGTTTTTGGCAATATCAAGGGGAGGTTGGCAAGTCTTCTGAATGACATAGGGGAGTTGGATTTAGTAGAAGATTCGAGAACCCTCTCTACGGGGGAAGCACACTCTAGGGAGGCAATGAAAGCAGAGTACTTACACACGGCAAGATTAGAGGAAATCAGTTGGAAGCAGAAGGCTAGGGTCCGGTGGCTCAAGGAAGGAGATAGTAACACCGAATTTTTCCACAAGATGGCTAACTTTCATCGGAAAAGGAACTTCATTTCTCGAATCAAAGTGGATGGGGAGTGGCGGGAGGGGGCGGTCGAGATTTCGGATAGCGTGGTGTCTTTTTACCAGGATCTATACACAGAAAAAGAAGTTTGGTGGCCCAAATTGGACGGCTTACCATTTGAAAGCCTTGCAACTGATCAAAGATCAATCGGGGCGTTTTGATAAAGTGATTAACAACATTTTTGTTGTGTTGATCCCGAAACGTAAAGGCGCTGTGGACATCAAAGATTTCAGGCCGATTAGCCTTGTTGGTAGTGTGTACAAGATCATCGCCAAAATTTTAGCTCACCGGCTAAAGAGAGTGATGGGTTACATTATTTCTCCCCATCAAGGTGCCTATGTGGGTGGCCGTCAAATTTTTGACGGTATTCTAATAGCCAATGAATGCATCGATGCTAAGATCAAATCTAAGGATCCAGGCGCATTGTGCAAAGTGGACATGGAGAAAGCCTATGATCATGTCAGTTGGGATTTCCTGGGTTATGTGTTGATGAGGATGGGTTTTGGTCCCAAGTGGCGTTGTTGGATGCAGTGGTGTATCTCATCGGTGTCCTTTTCCATCCTTATCAATGGGAGTCCGGCTGGTTACTTTCAAAGTTCTAGGGGTTTGAGACAAGGGGATCCCCTTTCCCCATTTCTTTTTATCATGGTCTCAGAAGCTTTGAGTAGGATGCTATCTCGTGCTGACGAAGTGCTCTTTGAAGGTTTTTCTCTTGGGAGAGAGAGGTTAAGGATCTCCCACCTTCAATTTGCCGACGATACTTTAATTTTTTGTAGAGCTTCTCATCAGGATCTTAGTTCTCTGATAGGTTTACTGAAGTGTTTTGAAGCCGTTTCCGGGTTGCGGGTTAACCGTACAAAACAGATATAATGGGGGTTGGGGAGGTCCCTAATCTTAGCATCCTGGCGGAGAGCATTGGTTGCAGGGCGGGGTCCCTCCCTTCGGTCTATTTAGGGATGCCCCTCGGAGCTCGGTTCAAATCTAAGGATGCTTGGGTCTAGGTGTTAGAGAAGGTTGCCAGGAGATTGTCAGGTTGGTAGGCTTCTTTTTTATCAAAAGGGGGGAAGTTGACGTTGATTCAAAGCACCCTGAGTAGTTTGCCAACTTATTTCTTGTCTACTCTGGTCATTCTCCGTTGGGTGGCTTCGTCTATCGAGCGTATGCAGAGAGAGTTCTTGTGGCATGGGAAAGAAGGTGAGTTCAAGTATCACTTAGTCGAATGGAGTCGCATCTGTCGCCCAAAGAGAGAAGGGGGTCTCAATTTGAAGCCGTTATCTTTGGTCAACAAGGCTCTCCTTGGGAAATGGATTTGGAGATTTGGAGAGGAAAGAGAGTCTTTGGCGATCTGTCATTGCCGCCAAATACGGAGAGGTTTCGTGCTGGGTTCCCAAGGATGTGTCAAGGAACCACGGGGTGGGTTTGTGGAAGGGGATTATGTCTCCAGCTCGCCTAGTTACCCCTTTCTTCGAGTTCAAAGTAGGCGATGGGTTTGAGATCAGTTTCTGGAAGGATGTGTGGAGTGGGGTCATGAGGTTGCAAGATGATTTTGCCTCTATTTTTGGCTTAGCCACAGACAGAGATGCGTCAGTTGGGGATTACATTGACAGAGGTAGGGGGGGGGGGGGGCAGTTAGGTGTCCTAATCTGAGACGAGGGTTAAATGATTGGGAAATTGGAAATTGTTGAGTTTGACAGGTTGCTAGAGCGGTTGGGGTCTCTCCCTTTGGTTTCTCAGGGCCGGGATTGTAGAATTTGGTCTCGAGACAACAAGGGTCGTTTTTCAGTGAGATCCCTATTGAAGTCGCTTGAAGTCGGTCTTTCCGTTCCTTTTCCTCATAGAGCTGTGTGGAATCCAGGTATTCCATCTAAAATATCATTTTTTCTATGAAATACGGTTTTGAATAAAATTCTCACTTGTGACCACTTGAAAAACCGAGGGTGGAGGATGGCTAACCGTTGCTTTATGTGCCTCAAAGCGGAAGAGATGGTGGATCACCTTCTCTTGCACTGTTCTTTGGCTCATGAGATTTGGAGTTTCTTTCTTTCTCGCATGAGCGTATCTTGGGTCTTTCCCTCGCCCTTTCAAAACTCCTTATCCTGCTGGGATTTGGTATGTGGGGAAGGATCGTGGTTGTCATTGTGGAAGATCTTACCGGGTGTCATAGTTTGGTCTCTCTGGAGAGAAAGGAATAGGAGAGTTTTCGAGAACTCTTCACTCTCTTCCTCTCACTTATGCGACAGAACGAGGTCTATGACGGTGGAGTGGGGCTCAGTAAGGCAGGATAGGGAGAGACTAGACTTGCTATTTGCTTGAGTTTGTTATATCGTAGGGGTCAGATTGGGATAGTTTGGTGGTCTTCGTTTGATCTTTTGTTTTTTGCTTTGGTTCACCCCCTATTTGCATTCCTGTATTCTATTCTTTTCCTCTTTTATATATATTTGCTTGCTCACCGATAAAAAAAAAGAAGAAATTAAGAGAGTTAAAAAAAAAAAAAGCGTGTGAGGCTCACCGCCTCCAAGGCAAGGCTCACGCCTCCGGTCTACATTTCAGCTTTTCTTGCCTCCTAAATTTATTATTTTATGGCTTAATTATTTGTATAATATATTAATATTACATATGCGTACACACACACACACACACAAACACACACACACACACACACACACACACACATATATATATATATATATTATAAACTTTAATTAAAATTTTGAAAATTTTTATTTATTTATCTATTTGTTAAAATGAGGAAGCATGGGACTTTTTTTTAGGCTTAAACCTCATGCCTCACGCATCTTTAGGTCTCAACATCATGCCTCACACCTTTGCGGTTTAAAACATTGGAAATTAATGACCAAGTTTAATGTTTGCAGCAACAGTCTTAACCATTTTTTAACAGAGGGTTGTCCAGCAGAGGAAGTTCTTTTGTTTGTTTCTGTTTGTGCTGGCCTTTCATCTGAAAAGTAATGTGCCATTCATTTCTAGTGTGTCCTCATGGTGGAGTTTCCGTTTGTTCCGGCCTGTGGTGGGCTGTTACCGAGAGTATTCTCTTGGTGTGGTCTTCGGCCCTGGCTGTTTTCCTGGTTCGTTCTGGGTCTCAATTGAATTTAAAGGCCCATATCACTAGGGCTGGACTGGGCTGACTGGGATAGGCTAATAACCAAATTTCTACAATCCTCCACTTTAGTATGGTGCTGAGTTAGAGCAGAGATCTTGTGTTCAATGGTTGCATTTTGGGGACAACAGTAATTCTTTCTTTCACAAGTCCCTGGCCACTCGTTGGAATTGTAATCGAATCAGCTCTATCGTTGATCAAGGAGGAGCTGTCCTTATGGATCCTAAGCAGATCAGGGAAGAGGCTGTCTCCTTCTCCAACCTGCTGGGCCATTGTTCTGATCAGCTGGTGCATCTTCATGAAAATCTTGGGTTAAGGTCGTTCTCAGAGTCCGATATATCTCAGCTCCTGACCCCTTTTTCCGTCGAGGAAGTTAGATCTGTTGTCTTCGATTTCAAGGAAGACAAAGGTCCTTGGGCCCGATGACTTGTTGGCAAAATTCTTTCAAGCTAGTTGGGAAATTGTGGGTAAAGACGTCTCAAAGGCCATCAAAAGTTTCTTTAATAGTGGTAAGTTGCTTAATGAGGTAAACGGTACCCTTATTTCCGTCATTCCTAAAGTTGAAAGGCCTTCTTCATCCCTTGTTCAATATAGGCCTATCTCAGTTTTTAATGTTATCTATCATTTTATCTCTAAGCTCCTTGTGCTTATACTCAAAAGGGATTCTCCATTCTATCATTGGTCCTAATCAGCCCCCTTTTGTCAAGGGGAGATGCATTTAGGATAATATCTTACTTTTTCAGGATTTGGTGCATAACTATTAGCTGTTTAAGGGTCCTCCTCATGTTGCAGTTGTTGCTATCAAAGTCGACATTTGCAAAGCCTACGATTCTGTGAGCTAGAGGTTCCTTGAGATGATTCTAAGAAGGTATGGCATGCCACAATGGTTCTCAGATTGGATAATGGCGTGCATCTCTGGTGCGCATTATTAATGGTTCTAGAGAAGGCTATTTTCCTGGAGCTTGTGGGCTGAGGCATGGCGACCCCATTTCTCCTTATCTCTTCATGATGGTGATGCAAGTGTTATCCTCTATGTGCGATCTTGATGCTAAGGAAGGCAGGCTCATGCCCCACCCTAAATGCAAGTCCCCTTTTGTCACGCATTTGTGCTTCGCTGATGACCTCTTCATTTTTTTCAACCGGGAAGCTTAGCTCCATCAAAGCTATTCAGAACTCTCTAGTTCTTTTTAGATGGGCCAGGTTACATATCAACACAACTAAATCTCTATTATTTTGTGGTAATGTGGCTCCTCGGGTTGCTCGTCAGATTATGGACGTGTTGGGCATTAGAAAAGACTGAGTTTTCTATTCGCTATCTGGTTCTTCCTTGACGACGACGAGGTTAACTAGTCGAGACTGTTCCTATCCTTGAGGGCTGGTGGCTTGAAAAAAATAAAGCTCTCTTATGCTGGAAGGCTCTTGCTTATCATATCAATATTGAGCAGCTTTCCTCTATTCTGGTGTGATACCTTCTTGCTTCCTAAGGTGCCTATTAAAGCTATTGCGAGGGAGAATTTTCGCTCATTTTCTATGGAATTCCAGGTATCAGACTTACCCAGCTGAGGAAGAGGATAAGGTCTCTTGGAAGCCGTCTTGTCATGGGAAATTCACCTTGAAATCTGCTTGGGTGGGAGGTGTGTAGAAGGCGTGGCCATCCTTGCATATGGCATTTCCTAACCTGGTTCTCAACAGCATTCCGAGAAATTCTTTCTTTGCGTGGTTAGCTATGAGAGAAGCTCTGAACACCAAACCCCAAAGGGGTGGACCAGTGGTTCCTAGGTCTTTCCCCAAGTGGGAGGTCCTGGGTTCCATTTCTCACTCCCCCTTTGGTCCCAGCCCCGCACGGGTTTACCCGGACTTACCTGGTGTGGCGGGTTACGGGCTCACGTCGCACCCTTGGGGATTAGTCTTTGAAAGGGTTAGGGACATCCCGAGTTCCGGAAAAAAAAAAAAGCTCTGAACACCATGAACAAGCTTTAGAGGTGGGGTACTATTGCTTCTAATATTCGTCCCCTTTCAAATAGTTGTGTGACTCTTCCTCTTCTTCTTAGCTAGTAATTTTCCCCTTGAAGACCAAGGTGGCGTTTTATAAAAATTAAAATAAGAGCTTATTGACTTATTCTACTAAATTAAGCACTTTAGTGATGTCAAAATATTTTAGCAATATGTTATTTTACCACTTACTCAATAAGCAATCTAAAGCTACTTTTTGAAAAAAGAACTTATTTTACTAAAGTTACTTTTTAAAAAAAAAACTTATTTTACTTTTATGGACAACATCGATTTTTGGACAATTCTATCATTATATTTTTAGAGCTCAACTTTTTTTTTTTGGGGGAGCTTAATTAGAAATTACTTATTTGATAAATTGTATCAAACGCTCCCTAAGCTTTTGACCCCCTTCTAAATCCGTCCCTTTGAGATTCTCCTTTGCTGAAGCTCTTTTGCCGACATAAACTGAACAAGTTCAGCCATTATTAAAGCCATCGACTTATTAAGAAGAAGCTGCTGTTATTTTTTCGGATGAAGACATTGCAGCTGCTGCAGAATAGTTTAAATTTGCATTAGTAGTAGGTCGTTTCTACTTCTCGGATTCACATAGAACAAATCAGGCTCTTTGCTCATAGAACATGGAGGTGCAAGGGAAGCCTTTTAGTTTCTTTATTTAGATCCTCGTGACCTTATTAATTTCATCCTAGAAGAAGATATGCTACGCCAGATTAATGGTCCGAAAATGAAGGTTTTTAAATGGACGTCATCCTATACACTTTGGCCTAGGGTGTCAATGGGACGGCCTGGCTCAGCCCCGCCCGATTATTAGTTGGCCTTGGGATTGGAGTCTAAAGCCCGTAGCCCGCCTAGCTAGGCCTTTAACCTGGTTTGGTAACTATGAATTTTTCTTTGCTGGAGTTATCATGTACCTACATTAGTAATCTTGAATGGTTAGGCTGTTAGGGGTTAGCATTGGGCAGGGGAGTTCTTGCAACTCATACCTGAGGGGATTCGATCCCCTGACCTCCCACTTCTAGAGGCCACACCCCAACCACTAGTGCAAGAGGGCGGAGTAACTATGATTAGGCTGTTAGGGGTTTCGTAACTCTGATTGCAAGAGCAAAATGCTGATATTGGAGAAGATCAGTAGGTGGAAAAAAATACTGAGATGCAAATAGAGAATGCAGAAATTACAATTGCTGAGATCAATACTAATAAGGGAAATATTAATTGAGCTGAAGAAAAGGATGAGTCATTAGATACATGCGACTGTAAATATCTATTTCTGTTTAATTCCAGCTAGTCGGGTCCGCCTAACTCCAGCTTTCTCTTTTCCCCCAAAAAAAGTCATTAGAAACTCAAAGAATTGATAATCCAGCTACTGTTAATGGCGTCTCCTCAAATCCTCTCGGTTCAGCCGATTCAAGGTGGAGAAATTTTGTTTGTAAGTAGATGATCAGATTTCTCAAGATCTGATCAACTTTCTTTATCAATATTAGTTTCTAATGATTTCAGCACTTATCTGGAATGCAAGGGGAACAATCCGTAGGCTCAAATCTTTTTGGTAAGATCTTATATGTGTGTTATTGTTGAGCCTATGATTCCGATTACCTTTTTTTTTTTTTTTAATATTCCCGAAAAGTGAATTGAGCAAACTTTGGTAAGCAATGTAAAACTCGTTGATACCTTCGAAAATATGGGTGACAATAAGGATTTAGAGGTACGGTCACTGAGTTACATTCGTTAAAAGTTTTGGTACGTGTTTTACTCGTTTTAGTTAGATTTTGACTCATTTTTGTCGCCTAAAACTAAAAAAGTCACATTTTACAATTCCAAAATACGATTTGTGCAAATTTTGAGCAGAAAATATAGAGTTCATCGATACCTTTAAAACTAAGGCTTGTAAGAAAATTTTTCAAAGTTATGGTCGCTGAAGTTACGTAGGTTTAAAGTTAACATACATCGGGTGGTGAATTGTATGAGATTTCAACACTTTTAATTTTTTGGAACGACGAACGCTGGGATCAGTCCGACCTTGACTTGCATTCCAAAAGACCAATTCACAATCATATATATCTACACACCCTAGGTCCTTGTTAACAATCCTAGCCAAGGGCTTAGGGAGACTTGACACACACATGTACACCCTAATCTCACTTGTAGATGTACAAAATTTAAAAATAAAATATGTTACTTGGTTACCCTCCTTAGGAATATAACATATTTAAAAACAAGGGAAAGAGGATTCCAGATTTTTGTTCAACAAAACGGCACACACCCACGGCCACTCGCACTATTTTTGGGCACACAACACAGCCCACTTAGAATCGGTGTCAACGCTCACTCATCTCAAGCCTTTAGCAACGACCAACTCTAGGCCCCTCAAAATCCCCATCAACTCCAAAAAGATGATTGATTTCCCATTCACCAAACCAACCACAACATCAATTGGCTCCCCCCTCTCATTCCTAAGGAGACACCCGTACCCAGTAAAATCAAGTCTGCGTGACCCGTAGAGTTAATCTTAGTCCCCACCTACTATTCGGGGGTCTCCAACTAACTTAGGAAACTACTGATTGCTGCTAATCCATAGCCAGCCCAAATCTTAGTAGCAACTTCATGGGTACCAGCCCCATCAAAGGCCACAAGAGGCGCAAAACTAACCTTAATCTCCACCTCATCAAGTATGGTTTAGACCAACTCAGCAGAAGGATGATAATCACTGTCAAAACACATTCTATTATGCCCTTCCAAATATGACACACCACCGCACAGAACGTAAGCTTTCCAAGGATAGAAATCAAGGCATCTCCTTAGTTCTCGGTGTTAGCCTCAAGGTTACAACCTTGGGTACCTACAATAATTTTGATGATAACACAATAGTGAAATGATCATTGTAGTACTAATGACTCTACTAAGTTTGTATAAAATTCAATGAAAAAGAGCATTAGTACATCATTTAAGTCATGAAGAATGGATGATCTCAACTACTCAAAATGGATTAACAAAAAGCATTCCAGCAGTCAAATCCAAGTCAAAACTCAAAAAGCAAATTCAAGATCAAGAAGCTCAAGGCTCACTTCAAGCTAAAATGGAAAATCCAAAAGGAAGAACTCTTGGAAGATCATGAACTTAAAGAAAAATCTGAAGATCCTAGATCAAGTTGAAGACCAACTCTCAAGAAGTCATTTAGTGTTTTATTTTTACTTTTGAGAGAGTCTAGTGTTAGCCTCAAGGTTACAACTCTAAGTACTCTAAATAATTTCGATGATAACACAATAATAGAATGATCATTATGATACTAATGTTTCCATTTAGTTTGAGTACTTTCAGAGAAAAAGAGTATTAAGATCATCATTCAAGTTATGAAGTATTGAAAAGATCAAACTCTCACGAGAATCAAAGTCAAAGGCCAAGTATCAGTCATTTCAAGGAAAAAGCTTCAAGGACTCAAGCCAAATCATGAAGAAAAGTCAAGACTGAAGCTCCATAAGTTCAGAAAGAAGACCAACTCTCAAAGTAGTCTTATGTTAAATTTAAGAGTATCTAGGACCATGTAAAAGTCCTCAAGATCTTGGAACTTGATTGCTCAAAAATACCTAGATAGACCTTAGGATACTTAGAATAGTTTGGACATCATTCTAAGGAACCTAAAAATGATTAGAATAATAATCTATGAATGCCTATGGACCAAGTCATCATTCCTATCATTTTGGTCTCTTAAAGATGAGTTCTTCTGTAAAAATTCAGAGAACTCGTCGACAAGTGGCCAAAACAGTAGCTCACGTTTGAGCTCTGTCTCTCCACTTGTTGACGACTCCTCATCACTCGTCGACGAGTGCTTGCGGGAACTGAATATAACAACTAGTTTTTAGCGGCTATTTTTCATTAAATGTTCTCTCAACGGCTAAATTGATTCCTCAACTATAAATAGAGCTTATTTATTAACAAACCAATGATCTAATACTATTCATTGATTCATTGATTATCCAATCTGTTCAGAGCATTCAATACTCTATTTTTTATTGAAAACCTAGAATCTCAATCTCTGTGTGTTTGAGCATTCAATTCCATTCATCTTTGAGAGATTATTAGATTTGCTTTTCACTCTTTTTTAAAAAAAATAAAGTTTTGTTTTCACTCTCATTTAGCTCATTAAGGAGCATTCAAATTTGGATCTATATCCAACCACTCTTTGTAAAAACCTAAGTCAAGAATCAATGATTCTTGCACCACTGAAGACGAGTTCTTCTAGTAGCCAAGAGAGACATTCTCTTGAAAAGGTTTTATCCTGAGCCTGAGATAAGGATTGTAAAAAGTCTAATCCTCACCCATGAAGAAGGATTGTAAAGACTTGCTCTCTGCCCGTAAAGAAGAGTACGATCAATGGAATCATATGAAAATCCTTAAAACAGGAAGCTTAAAGGTGGGGACATAGGCAAGCTTGTTGAACCTCGATATCAATCTCTTGTGTGGTATCTTTTATTCTCTCTCTCTGTGTAACTTATTTATTCATTGTAACATTTTTGTTAATTCATTTAAATTCCGTATAAATCTCTTAGAAATTTTTTTAATTGCCATTGACCCTAATCACCCCCTCTCTAGGGTCCATTAGCTGGGCAACATCTAGGACTTATGTAAGAAGTTCTCAAAGTATGGTAGGTTGAATGCTCAAATACTTAGAAAGACCATAGGAGCTAAAGACCAATCTTGAATATCACTCTAAGGTCCTAGGAAGTCATGAAAATTGTGTTAAAGGTAAAACCAAAAGACCTAGGAATCCATTCTCATAATTAAGGTCTTGTTAAGATGAGAAAACAAAATTTTTACTCTGATCTCATCGACGAATTCACAGGGCATCTTTAAATTGGGTGACAAAACTAGCTCAGGAAAGACACTGTTTCTCACTGCCATTGATCTCGATGACGAATTGAGATGAACATCCCAATCTCGTCGACGAAATCATGCGGGAATCACCCAAATGTCTATAACGGCTAGTTTTTAAACAGTTATTTTCGCATTAAATGTTTCCCCAACGGCTATAACGGATTAAGAGCTATATATTGAGTTCATTTATGAACTACAAACAACTATTGAAATATCAAATATTAAATTATTAACTCATCAATTCTCACCAAGATTTTCACCGTATTATCATTTGAGAAAACCTAGAAATCCTCAACCTCTTATTTGAGTTATTCAACTCCTATCATTTGAGAGATTTTCTAGAGTGCTTCAAAGCTAATCTATTTAGCTCATTTAAGGAGCAAAATTTTGGATTAAAAATCCAAATTTCAGATGTAAAGTGAAGTCAAGAATCGGTGGATTCTTGCATTGAAGCGGTAGCTTCGAAGAAGTCGAGAGAGAGGGTGTTCTCTTGCAAAGTCAGGTCTTATCCTTACTCGGAAAAGGATTGTAAAGGTGCGATTCTTACCCGGAAAAGAATTGCAAATGTTTGGACTTCACCCGGAAGAAGTCAGTGCGATTAGTAAATCGTGGTGAATCCTTGAAGAGGGAAGCTTAAGGCGGGAACTTAGGCAGGTTGCTGAATCTCATGAACAAACTCCTTGTGTTTGTACTCTCTAACTCTCTACCTTACTTTTTGTTGTAGCATCAATTTAGAATTGCTAGTTGCTTTCCCTTGTAAATTTAAATTCTGCAAAAAGAGACAGTTGGAATTTAAACTTGCCAATACCTTATTCACCCCCCCTCTCTAGGGTCAATACTTGGGCAACACTCCACACCGTCCACCTTACCAGGTCCGTCATCCTCAAAATATGGGAAACCGAAGTTGAAGCAGCCTTGCCATATTATTCCACACTTCCATTTCAAAGGGGCAATGCACGAAAAGATGACTATGGTTCTCATCAACAGCCCTACACAGAACACAACTCGCTTGCATCAAAATTCCCCGACGGGCCAATTTATCTTTAGTAATTAATGCACTTCTGATCGCCATCCAAGCAAACATGGACTGCTTAGGAATAGACTGGCTGAACTACACAAGTTTAACCCATCGAACCTTCGACCCAAGCTCCCTAGGTGGAGGTCGGACCTTTGTTCGGGTTGCTTACATACCCGTGTGGTGGGATCAGACCAGTGTAGTTCTATTAAAGGTCGAGAATTGATTAATTGGCATTGTGGGGGTTGTATTTTTTTGATGTTTTTGGATTTTTTTTTTTATCATGTTGTTGGATTTTGGATAGTAGTTTATGGCTCATTTCCGAGGAAGGCGGGGTTAGGCAAATCTAAACTAGGTTTAAGGTCACTCTTAGGCTACTAAAACAACAACAAAAATGTAGGGAGAAATGGAAACCAGTGAGCAAAGGCCCCTCCACAAATGAATTCGAGAATGCTGAATAGAGACTTTGTTTGGGCCATATCTTTGTCATCCGAGGTCCAAAACAGTCTCCGTTTCTTGCCATGTTCCTCAAATTCTAAGTGATTTCAGATATATTAAATTCAGATTTTTTTAGAATTTGGGAGGTAAGTATTGTAGGCAACGAAATTGCCGTGCCCAATTGAGTCAAGATGCACCAACATCAATGCGACCACATCTCTCTCTCTCTTAAATATATCCCACTTACCCGCGATGAAGAAATACTCACTGCTGCCTGCAGACAGCCTTCTCATTTCAGTCCCGCGGACAGCCATATCCTCACCTAATTTCAGTCCCGGACATCCCACCATCTCTCAAAACTCTTGAAATTGTGTTGACTCTTTATGCCTTTATAATTATGTGAGGGTGTATCATGCATGATACACCCAACCTACATGGCACCCCCACTCATAAAGCTCATCATTAGTCAATGATAATGATGACAATTTTGTCCATCACTTTCGCTCACTCCACTCATTCTCTCTCCTCACTTTCCACCTTGTTCTCTCCCATTTCAAGTTCTCCCACGTACTCTCATGTTTCTATGAGCTTTCTCATAGAGAACAATCTCTCTCCTATTTTCTCTCTCTATCCACTTACACCGCCCACTCACCTATGTGTCATCTCCATTTAGGGTAGGGTGTATCAAGCTTGATACACCCCACCCTCACCGTAACTTTTCCATTGTTTTTATCCTTATCCCTATTTTCAAAGTCCCTCCATCTCTCCAACTTCACTCCCCACATACGTACCAATCATCACCCATGATTGTTACAACTTAATTTAATCCAAATTAATGGACATAAAATCAAGAGTAAAAATAATATACTTGCAAGTGCACAAGTGACACAGTTGATGTATCTGGTGAGCACAGGGTCGAATCCACAGGGATTGACTATTGTGCAACAAGAATTAAGGAAACGAAATCTAGAGAAAAAAGAGATTTAAAATCAGTTTTCCACTCAATGAGAATGGAGCAAAAATCACTGTTACTGTGAAGCAATGAAAAAGAGGTCTAAGGTTTCAGGAAAATCCACCTATCCCTCCTTATGCTTAGATTTGGATGAAAACACATCTAGAATTAAATAATAATTTAATCTAGATGGAAAATTATACGATAAAACCACTAACCATTAAATTCAATTGAATAATTAGATAAATAAAAAATCACTTTGTATCCAACTCACAGGGGATCCAAGCATTCCATATATCATTCGATCATATGAAATCAAAGAACATATAGAGAGGAACAATTAACCAAACTAAGAAAATTATTCAATTAAAATAAATAATCAAACCATCCACATCATCCACATAAATTGGAAAAAGGTTTCAAATCCCTAACCTTAGAAGGGTGTTTAGCCAACCATGTTTGGAGTTGTCATCCTCCTTAATGGTTTTCCAAACACTACAATAAAATAACTCCAAAAAAACTAAAAGAAGAAGAGAGAAAAGAGAATGAGAAAAGATCAGAGAGAGCCCCAAAAGTCTCTCACTTTAGGTTTATATAGACTAAAGGGAAGAAGAGAAGGGAAAGAAAAACAAAAGAGAAACTTCTAATTCCAAAATTCCAACCAAAATTGCACTTCCTTCCTCTTGATGACATATTTTGACCCCTTAAACGTCCGAATTAGGGGATCTTTGTGAAATACAATTTTGTTCCCCTTTAAGTCTTCTTTCCAAAACATCAAACCTTGCCTTAATCCAAATTTTGAGTCAAAAGTTATGTCCAAATTAGTAAGTACTGTCCAGATTAGGCGGGAATCCGGGAAATCCTCCTTCTTTGTTTGAGATTGGTTGCTAAATAATAGCACTCCTCTAGCCATCCACGAAATTTCTTGCCTTTCTTGTAGATTTAGTTGACCTCCATTAAACTCCTTACTTGAATTCTAAAATCCATCCAAAATAAAGAGTTCTTGTGACCAAAATAGGCTTTCTCCTTTTTTCTGAAATAGAAACATCAATATAGCACACTTCTTCTTTCTAATTCAAGAGAATTCCACCATTTTTATGCCAAAATCATATTAATCCATATCTTCCTAAGATTCTCCAGCCATGTTGTAGAATCTTTCTATACTTGGTCTTGGGCTTTGCTCTTGGGCTTTGACTCTTTGACTTGAGACTTGGCTTCTTGGACTTTTGGCTTGGGCTTTGCACTTTGGGCTCTAACTCCTTTAGATCTTTGAGTTGAACATGGGCTATTTGAAACTTTGGACTTCTTGAATCCCGAGAGTAATCTGGGGTTAGGATTCCTACAAAAAATAAATACACGTAATAAGTCTCTCTTAAAAATATTTTGCATGCGGCCTTCCAAGACATGTATAAATACATGCAAATGTATCATGAAAATTAAGAGAAAGAGGACAACGCAATGGTGAGGAGAAAATACACCACTTTACGTGTAAAAATGAAGATATAAACCAAAGAAGTATGATAATGCTTATTTAAATGAGGATAATTAAGCAAAATTAAGCACTTATCAACACCCCCCAACCAGCATTTTGCTAGTCCTCGAGCAAAAAGAATGTGAAGCAATATCAAAGTATCATCATTTCAATTCCATGAGACAAACAGCAAACTTTCATCATGCAGAATAACCAAGAAATTTTGAAAGAATCTTAGTTCATCTCTCAGTAGCATCACCCTGTGGTGACAATGATTTCAACTTAGATTGAAGAGGTAGAATATAATCAATCAATTAATCAGGATAATAACTATAAAGCATGACTAACAATCCTCATTTTCAAAACAAATTTATATTTTCAAAACAATTGAAGAAGAACAAAAATTACTCATAATAAACTTCTTCATGTGGCACATTCTAATCAAGACATCAAATTTCAAATTATTAGGGCACTGGTTTTCATTACATTTCAGCCATATATTCCAGCATTCTAAATAAAGTCCAAATCACTAAGTCACCATTTAGAAAATTTTGAGTGCATGTGCAATCTGACAAATATCCAAAGTATCGATTTCCTTAAGCAGAGTCAACTTTTTAATCACCACAGAATGGTCGGGTTAGCCTAAGGATCTGATTCAAAACTAAGCTAATCTGTCCAGGATCACGAAAATTGTGGATATTCACCTTAATACCTCATGGGCTTTATCTGTGATATTCCAGTTTATTCGCTTTTTTACAATGACGGCTTTCACCCAACTTGTTTAAACAAGGTCATAGCAAATCAAACTGATATTTCAACATTGAGAGCACATTTTCAAATGTCCATATCCTTTTTCTTTCTTTCTTTCTCTCTCTTCTTTTTTTTTTTTTTTTTTTTTTTTTTTTTTTCAAAGACCTGACAAGAGGTAGCCCTTTTCAAAGTACCTGGTCGAATTCACTGGTTTCTTTCCATGACTTCATCATAACCCAGTTCTGTTTTTCTTCTTACCAGCAAACCAAGTGAACAAGATAGTCATAGTTCATCAGACTTGGTTTCTCCCTACATTCCAGACAATTATCCAGTCAATAACTACCAAATTCAACCTAGCTCCAGATATTGAGTCAGATGTGTAGTGAAAGTTTAAAAATTCAGCAATTTATAATATTCACTAACTGAGAATTAGTAATAAAGACTTTTCATTGTAAACAGCTGGAATTGAGCTTCTTAAAAATTTTTACCGTGTGCCTTTATAATCCAAAATTCAATAGCTCACTAGATGGAAGGCAAAGAAGAAATAGAAAGTAGCCAAGACAGAAACACAGTTTTTTTTTTTTTTTTTGTAAAGGAGGAATGCAATGGTCTACTATTAGTAGAGATTATCCCAACAATAAAGCACAAATCTACACCCCCCAACCTAAATCGAACATTGTCCTCAATGTTTCAAATAGAGATTGATATGAAATATAACATTGAGAGATCAAAAAGAGATAGAGGGTATGAAACATCATAGGGATATGAACTAATCAATCAAACTAAAAGAGAAAATAAAGCAAGTAAAAAAAACAAAAATGCATAGTATACACAGAAATTCATCTCAAGTGAGAGAAAAGATCAATCAGGATAAACAGGATCTTCTAGAGTTGTGGACTCATCATCTGGTGTGAAATTCTCCAAAAACGGTTTCAATCGTTGACCATTGACTTTAAAAATATTACCGTTTTGAGGATTCTCAATCTCGACAGTTCCATAAGGGTAAACAGTTTTCACAATGAAAGGGCCGGTCCAACGAGATCGAAGCTTACCAGGAAATAGATGCAAACGAGAATTATACAAAAGAACTTTTTGAGAAGGCTCAAATGATTTTCGAAGAATATGTTTATCATGAAAAACCTTCATTCTCTCTTTGTAAATTTTGGCACTCTCGTAAGCATCATTTCGGATTTCGTCCAACTCATCTAGTTGGAGTTTGCGAAGCGAGCCTGCTTTCTCCAAATCAAAATTGAGTGTCTTTATCGCCCAGTAAGCCTTGTGTTCCAATTCAACAGGCAAGTGACAAGCTCTTCCAAAGACAATTCGATATGGAGACATTCCAATCGGGGTTTTGAAAGCTGTTCGGTAAGCCCATAGTGCATCGGTTAGTCGTAATGACCAATCCTTACGATCTGGATTTACCGTTTTTTGTAAAATATTTTTAATCTCTCGATTGGATATCTCCACTTGTCCACTTGTTTGTGGGTGATAAGGGGTAGAAACTTTATGGGTTATCCCATATTTTTTCATCAAGGCTTCAAAAGGCTGATTACAAAAGTGTGTACCCCCATCACTGATAATGGCTCGAGGTGTTCCAAACCTTGATAAAACATTTTCTTTTAAAAATCGCAAGACCGTTTTGTGGTCATTGGTTTTGCTTGGAACAGCCTCGATCCATTTTGACACATAATCAACGGCTACTAAGATATAAAGATACCCAAAAGAAGGAGGGAATGGTCCCATGAAATCGATGCCCCAACAGTCAAAGACTTCAATAATCAAAATTGGGTTGAGAGGCATCATATTCCGACGGGAGATTCCTCCTAATTTTTGGCAGCGCTCACATGCTTTGCAAAACTCATGAGTGTCCTTAAAAAGAGTGGGCCAATAAAAACCACATTGCAGAATTTTTGCGGTAGTCTTTTTGGCTGAAAAATGACCACCACATGCTTCAGAGTGACAAAAGGAGATGACATTTTTATGTGTTCAGAATCAGGCACACATCTCCGAATAATTTGATCAGAACAATATTTAAACAGATAAGGATCATCCCAGAAAAATCTACGTACCTCGGTCAAAAATTTCTTTTTATCTTGTTGTTTCCAATGAATAGGAAGGTTACCTGTAACAAGATAGTTCGCAATATCTGCAAACCAAGGTAATTGGGAGACAGCAAAAAGTTGTTCATCGGGAAATGTGTCTTTGATCGGCATTGTCTCCAAGGAATCAGAGAGCACAAGACGGGATAAATGATCAGCCACTACATTTTCTACTCCTTTTTTATCTTTAATTTCTAAGTCAAATTCCTGGAGTAGGAGGATCCACCTAAGGAGTCTTGGTTTAGCATCCTTCTTAGAAAGAAGGTACTTTAAAGCTGCATGGTCAGTGAATATAACAATTCGAGATCCAATCAAGTAAGATCGGAACTTGTCAAGTGCAAAGACTACGGCTAGGAGTTCTTTTTCGGTAGTAGAATAGTTCATCTGAGCACTGTTCAAGGTCCTACTTGCATAGTAAATGACACAAGGCTTCTTATCCTTGCGTTGCCCTAGCACGGCCCCAACCGCATAATCACTAGCATCACACATGATTTCAAACGGTAAACTCCAATTAGGTGGTTGCATTATAGGAGCAGAAGTCAACATGCCTTTCAGCTTTGCAAAAGCTTCCTGGCATGCCTTAGTCCACTCGAAGGAGTTTTCCTTTGATAGAAGGTTACACAATGGTCTAGATATTGCCCTAAAGTCTTTAATAAACCTTCTGTAAAATCCTGCATGACCTAGAAAAGATCTAATGTCCTTAATGGTCTTTGGGGTAGGCAAATTGGCTATCAGATCAATTTTGGCTCTATCCACTTCGATTCCTCGGGAGGAGACAATGTGGCCAAGCACGATCCCTTTAGAGACCATAAAATGACACTTCTCCCAATTCAGAATGAGGTTTTTCTCCTCACATCTAACCAAAACATTCTTTAAATGAAAAAGACAATCATCAAAAGAATCACCAAACACAGAAAAATCATCCATAAACACTTCAAGAAAACGCTCTACCATATCGCTAAATATACTCAACATGCATCTTTGGAATGTGGCAGGAGCATTACACAACCCAAATGGCATCCTTTGATAAGCAAAAGTGCCGAATGGACATGTAAAAGTGGTCTTTTCTTGATCCTCAGGTGCAATTTCTATCTGATTATAACCGGAGTACCCATTTAGGAAACAATAAAATTTATGACCAGCTACTCTTTCTAAAATTTGGTCCATGAAGGGCAACGGGAAATGGTCTTTCCTAGTCACAGAGTTCAATTTCCTATAGTCAATGCACACTCGCCAACCAGTTGTGACTCTAGTTGGGATTAATTCATCATTAGCATTCTTGACTACAGTTATACCGGATTTCTTAGGTACCACTTGGGTAGGACTTACCCACTGACTATCAGAAATAGGGTATATGATCCCTACATCCAAAAGTTTTAGGACCTCTGCTCTAACCACATCTTTCATGTTAGGATTCAGTCTGCGCTGCATCTCTCTAGAGGGTTTAGCATTATCCTCCAAATATATCCTATGGGTACAAATTAAGGGACTGATTCCCTTAATATCAGCTATGGTCCACCCTATTGCACTTTTGTGTTCTTTAAGAACATCAATTAATTTTTCTTCCTGAGTCTCATTCAATTGTGAGGAGATGATCACTGGGAATGTCTCTGCTTGTCCCAAAAATGCATATTTGAGATCAGCTGGCAAAGGTTTCAACTCAAGCTTTGGTGTTTGGATACTTGAAGGGAGGGGCAGGGTATCGCGAGGTGGCAATTCCTCAAAACGTGATCTCCACTTGTTAGTATCCAACACCGGAACAGATTCCAACAAAGAGTTTACAGAATTAATTAAAATGTCCTCATCAAAATCATTAAAATGTGTCAAACAAGCTTCTAGAGGATCAGAAAAAGAAGATTGAAGAAATTGGTCTTGCACAAGAGTTTCAATCAAGTTTACTTCATGCACATCATCATCATCATCATCCCCCGGTTGTTTGCAGATATTAAAAATATTTAATTCCAAAGTCATGTTGCCAAACGAGAGTTTCATGACACCATTCCTGCAATTGATTAAAGCATTGGAGGTTGCAAGAAATGGGCGGCCTAAAATAACAGGAATTTGAGTGCATGCATTCAACACAGGTTGTGTGTCCAAGACAATAAAATCAACAGGAAAGTAAAATTTGTCTACTTGGACCAACACATCCTCAACTACCCCTCTCGGTATTTTCATTGAACGGTCAGCAAGTTGGAGTGTTACCTTAGTGGGCTTTAGCTCACCAAGACCCAACTGCTCATACACCGAGTAGGGTAAGAGGTTAACACTAGCCCCAAGGTCAAGCAAAGCTTGCTCTATCCTGAAGTTCCCAATAATACAAGAAATTGTTGGGCATCCTGGATCTTTGTATTTGGGTGGGGTATTATGTTGAATAATTGCACTCACTTGTTCAGTTAAGAAAGCTTTCTTTTGTACATTAAGCCTACGCTTGACTGTACATAAATCTTTTAAGAATTTGGCATATGATGGAATTTGTTTGATAGCGTCTAACAAGGGGATGTTGATCTTTACCTGTTTGAAGATTTCTAATATATCAGCATTATGGACTAACTTTTGAGGAGGTTGTAACCTTTGGGGAAAAGGAGCAGGTATCGGACATTGCAAAACCATATCAGATTTGGACTTAACAAGTTCATCATCACTCTTTGATTTTAAAGATTCCTCAGGTTTGTGAACCTTCTTTGGAATATCTTTATCAATTATTTTTTCATTTCGTAGAGTGGTGATGGACTTGATATGTTCCTCTTGGGAATCTGAAGAATTTAAATTACTTACCTCAAATTGACCTCTAGGATTTGGTTGAGGTTGAGCAGGAAATTTCCCCTTTTCTTGAAAGCTCAACGAAGAGGTCAACTCTTTGACAGAATTCTTCAGATCATTGATAGCTTGCATTGTCTGATTATTAATGTTTGTTTGACCTTGCATGAATTGTTGCAACGTCTCTTCAAGGGTCTTCTTATGTGGAGGCATATAAGGAGTATGAGTGGAAGGCCCCTGAGGAGAGTTGTTTGCAGTAGGACCATTTTTCCAACTAAAGTTGGGATGGTTCCTCCAACCAGGATTGTAAGTTTCCGAGTAGGGAGAAGAAAAAAGCCTTTTATAGGTGTTCATGACATTTGCTTGATCATGTAACACCTCTTGAAAAGCTGGGATTGTTGGACAATCCTGAGTTCGGTGTACATTAGTCTCGCATATGCCACAAACATCTTCCACTTTTTCAGTGGCCTTAATTGAGTTTACTTTCATAAGTTCCATGGCTTCTACGTTTCTGGTCAAACTGGCTATTTTGGCATTCACATCATTATTCTCTTCTTTCAGGAGGTACATACCTCCCTTAGTCATGACATTAGGCTTGATTTTATCAGACCTATCAGATCTATCAGTGTTATCCCAAGATTGGGCATTTTCAGCTAATTGGTCAAAATAATCCCAAGCCTCTTCGGGATCTTTATTTAAAAACTCACCATTGCATATCATCTCTACGAACTGACGCATTTGAGAAGTTAAACCTTCATTGAAAAAACTAACAGTGCGCCATGTCTCGTAGCTATGATGGGGGCAAGTCAACAATAATTCCTTGAAACGTTCCCAACATTGGAAAAAAGTTTCATTCTCATTTTGGGAGAAATTCATGATGTTCCTCCTGAGAGTATTAGTCTTATGGGTAGGGAAGAATTTTTTTAGAAACTCCCTGGTCAGTTCTTGCCATGTGCCAATGGACCTTGATATTAGAGAATTTAGCCAATTTTTGGCCTTCTCTTTTAAAGAGAAAGGGAACAATTTTAACCTAACCACATCATCACTAACATTTTGATTGTGCAAGGTTGCACAAACCTCATCAAATTCTTTCAAGTGTAGGTAAGGACTTTCTGAGTCTAAGCCATGGAACTTAGGAAGTAATTGAATCACTCCCGGTTTTAAGTCAAAAGTATTTGCATTAGTGGGAAAAACCATACAAGATGGAGAACTCGTCCTTGTTGGTTGCAAATATTCACGCAAGGTCAGCATTGGTGGATTATTATGAACTCCATTATCCCCCTGATCACTTTCATTGTCAGTCACAGTGTCTGATGAATAAGAATGATCAGAATCTTCAAACAAGTTATTAGACAAGTCTTCAATCTCAAAGTCTGTTCTCCTCAAGCGGCTTGTGTGATCTCGTTGCCATGTGATCATACAAATGAGAGAACTTAAAGGGAAAGTCGGGGATTCAAACAAGAATGCATGCACCTCCTATAAGTCTTCTATACGAACAAGCTAGCTAAAGGGGGCGACAGACGAGACACGTATACAGAGTATACGCCGAGCTTCCCCACTAGGTTGTAAGTTGACAGTAGATGCAAGATAAGTAGGAGAATAACGAGAGTGAAGGAGTGAGTTTACCAGAAGTGAAGAAATTCCTGAACTTAGGCAAAGCAATGCCTGTTTCCAAGTAGGCAAGCAATAGATGTACCTGTTTAAAACAAGCAATATCAATCCGCTTAATTACCTACCGTGGGAGGGTGCACGGAATTCCAACCTTCCACCTATGTGATATAATCCCTTCAAGCAAGTTAATTGATTTCCTACCGTGGGAGGGAGCACGGAATTCCAACCTTCCACTAAAAAAAATAAAAAAAATCAGACTCCTTTTTTTTTTTTTTTTCAATCAAGTTAGAAGCAAGAAAATAAAAGTTAGAAGTTAGGAGCAGGAAAGTAAAAGTTAGTAGTTAGAAGTTAGGAGTTAGCAGTTAGAAGTTAGAAGCAAGAAAGTAAAAGTTAGCAGTTAGCAGTTAGAAGTTAGGAGCAAGAAAGTAAAAGTTAGATGTCAGGTGCAGAAAGTAAAAGTTAGGAGTTAGAATTAGAGGGAATGGAGAATGGGAGAATTTCGTAACCCGTGTTCTCGTCGCACGTTGCAATCCCCGGCAACGGCGCCAAAAACTTGTTACAACTTAATTTAATCCAAATTAATGGACATAAAATCAAGAGTAAAAATAATATACTTGCAAGTGCACAAGTGACACAGTTGATGTATCTGGTGAGCACAGGGTCGAATCCACAGGGATTGACTATTGTGCAACAAGAATTAAGGAAACGAAATCTAGAGAAAAAAGAGATTTAAAATCAGTTTTCCACTCAATGAGAATGGAGCAAAAATCACTGTTACTGTGAAGCAATGAAAAAGAGGTCTAAGGTTTCAGGAAAATCCACCTATCCCTCCCGCCTGTCACGCGGGTGACCCGGGTTCGATCCCCGGCAACGGCGCCAAAAACTTGTTACAACTTAATTTAATCCAAATTAATGGACATAAAATCAAGAGTAAAAATAATATACTTGCAAGTGCACAAGTGACACAGTTGATGTATCTGGTGAGCACAGGGTCGAATCCACAGGGATTGACTATTGTGCAACAAGAATTAAGGAAACGAAATCTAGAGAAAAAAGAGATTTAAAATCAGTTTTCCACTCAATGAGAATGGAGCAAAAATCACTGTTACTGTGAAGCAATGAAAAAGAGGTCTAAGGTTTCAGGAAAATCCACCTATCCCTCCCGCCTGTCACGCGGGTGACCCGGGTTCGATCCCCGGCAACGGCGCCAAAAACTTGTTACAACTTAATTTAATCCAAATTAATGGACATAAAATCAAGAGTAAAAATAATATACTTGCAAGTGCACAAGTGACACAGTTGATGTATCTGGTGAGCACAGGGTCGAATCCACAGGGATTGACTATTGTGCAACAAGAATTAAGGAAACGAAATCTAGAGAAAAAAGAGATTTAAAATCAGTTTTCCACTCAATGAGAATGGAGCAAAAATCACTGTTACTGTGAAGCAATGAAAAAGAGGTCTAAGGTTTCAGGAAAATCCACCTATCCCTCCTTATGCTTAGATTTGGATGAAAACACATCTAGAATTAAATAATAATTTAATCTAGATGGAAAATTATACGATAAAACCACTAACCATTAAATTCAATTGAATAATTAGATAAATAAAAAATCACTTTGTATCCAACTCACAGGGGATCCAAGCATTCCATATATCATTCGATCATATGAAATCAAAGAACATATAGAGAGGAACAATTAACCAAACTAAGAAAATTATTCAATTAAAATAAATAATCAAACCATCCACATCATCCACATAAATTGGAAAAAGGTTTCAAATCCCTAACCTTAGAAGGGTGTTTAGCCAACCATGTTTGGAGTTGTCATCCTCCTTAATGGTTTTCCAAACACTACAATAAAATAACTCCAAAAAAAACTAAAAGAAGAAGAGAGAAAAGAGAATGAGAAAAGATCAGAGAGAGCCCCAAAAGTCTCTCACTTTAGGTTTATATAGACTAAAGGGAAGAAGAGAAGGGAAAGAAAAACAAAAGAGAAACTTCTAATTCCAAAATTCCAACCAAAATTGCACTTCCTTCCTCTTGATGACATATTTTGACCCATTAAACGTCCGAATTAGGGGATCTTTGTGAAATACAATTTTGTTCCCCTTTAAGTCTTCTTTCCAAAACATCAAATATTGCCTTAATCCAAATTTTGAGTCAAAAGTTATGTCCAAATTAGTAAGTACTGTCTAGATTAGGCGGGAATCCGGAAAATCCTCCTTCTTTGTTTGAGATTGGTTGTTAAATAATAGCACTCCTCTAGCCATCCACGAAATTTCTTGCCTTTCTTGTAGATTTAGTTGACCTCCATTAAACTCCTTACTTGAATTCTAAAATCCACCCAAAATAAAGAGTTCTTGTGACCAAAATAGGCTTTCTCCTTTTTTCTGAAATAGAAACATCAATATAGCACACTTCTTCTTTCTAATTCAAGAGAATTCCACCATTTTTATGCCAAAATCATATTAATCCATATCTTCCTAAGATTCTCCAGCCATGTTGTAGAATCTTTCTATACTTGGTCTTGGGCTTTGCTCTTGGGCTTTGACTCTTTGACTTGAGACTTGGCTTCTTGGACTTTTGGCTTGGGCTTTGCACTTTGGGCTCTAACTCCTTTAGATCTTTGAGTTGAACATGGGCTATTTGAAACTTTGGACTTCTTGAATCCCGAGAGTAATCTGGGGTTAGGATTCCTACAAAAAATAAATATACGTAATAAGTCTCTCTTAAAAATATTTTGCATGCGGCCTTCCAAGACATGTATAAATACATGCAAATGTATCATGAAAATTACGAGAAAGAGGACAACGCAATGGTGAGGAGAAAATACACCACTTTACGTGTAAAAATGAAGATATAAACCAAAGAAGTATGATAATGCTTATTTAAATGAGGATAATTAACCAAAATTAAGCACTTATCAATGATCCTAACCTCCCTCTCCAATTCCTCATGTCACTGTGTTGGAGTCTCTCACAAGAGATCCAACTCTATTACCCTTCCTCTATTCTCTCGTTTATCTCACTAACCACCAACCACGTAACTCATTCAATCCATCCGTTACCTATTATCTAGCTCATTTGAAAAGCCAAGATAAAGACCAACGAAGAAGTCTCTCGGTTGAGAGAGAGAAGGGAGAAGAAACCCAACAACAATTGGGTGGGTGGAAAGAGAGGAAAAAAGAACCTCTCGGTTTCTCCATGGCCTGATGACCGTGATCTCCCATTGCTGCGCACAAAGAAGGTAGCACAAGGACAGGAAAAGGAGAAAAGAGAGACCTTTCACAGAGATCTCTCTCGGGAACTCTATTTTCTATCGCTTTCTCGGAAACTCGCAAAGGGTGCATACAGAGAAGAGAGCACAGTGACTCTCGCATAGGTCTCTCTTAACTCTCTCATGCATGCTATCTCAGGCTGGTGGCAGGCAACATACTTAGTCCAACTGCATGGGGACAGCAGCCTTAGGTTCTCAAAGAGATCAGTTCACAGACGGTCTTGGCTTCCCTAATACGTGAAGGAAAAAAAGAGAGATCTCTCACATAGAGATCTTTCTCATAGCTCTATCTCTAAGGAGGCAGAAGCTAGCTCTCTCATGACTCTTGTCTATCAGATGGAAACCTCTCACAACGGGTTCTCCATCACTGCCTCTGATCACAACGGTTTTCCTCAGATCACATGGTGATCGACTCCATTAATCGGGACCGGTCTTCGGGCTGGACCATGTAAGGGACTGGCCATTTGGCTAGACCACGCATATATGGACCCTCTATGAGGGACCTATTATCTAGGTCAGACCCTTCGGGCCGGGCTTTGATATGGGGCATGCCTTGATCAAAAGAACTAAGGCATCATCTACCCCATCAACTAAGGGGGCCCAAAGAAACGAAGAGTGCACCCAACTGGGTGCACACCAAGCAGGGTGGCTCTACCACTCTGTGACGGGTCAGCCTAAAAGGCAGACCTATGCCACACTGTCACTAGACACCCTGAAAAGAGAGTCTAAAGCTGCAGGCCTTATCGGGCCAGCTAATAGGACCAGTCGAAAGGCCAGACCCGACCCTCAACATGGCCCATATAAGAGATGCCGAAATAGCTAACCCTCGGGCCTGCTGATTTTGAGGGCCCATAGTCCAAGTTGGCTATGGGAACTCCCCCTTTTAAAAATCCATCAAAGTTTGATATGGGCATGCCTTGATCAAAAGAACTAAGGCATTATCTACCCCATCAACTAAGGGGTCAGTGCACCCAACTGGGTGCACACCAAGTAGGGTGGCTCCACCACTCTGTGACGGGTCAGCCTAAAAAGCAGACCTACGTCACTAGACACCTTGAAAAGGGAGTCTAAAGTTGCAGGCCTTATCGGGCCCGCTAATGAGACCAGCCAAAAGGCCAGACCCGACCCTCAGCAATGCCCATATAGGAGACACCGAAATGGCTAACCCTTGGGCCCGTTGATTTTGGGGCCTATAGTCCAAGATGGCTATGGGAACTCCCCCTTTTTAAAATCCATCAAAGGGGGGAGGTGCTGCCCAATTTTTTGCAGGATATATCCATATTCAATGATCCAATGGGTCGCTCCAGATGCATAAACCCTATGGGTCGGTCCAAATGAAATTGATCCTACGGGTCATTCCAAATGCAACCGACCCTATGGGTCGCTCCAAATGCAATTGATCCTATGGGTCACTCCAAATGCAACCGACCCTATGGGTCACTCCAACTACAACCGTCCCTACGGGTCACCATAAATGCAATTGACCCTACGGGTCGCTCCAGAAGAAACTGACCCTACGGGTCACTCCACCAATAAAGACCTCAATAAGGCACTTGTAACGTTTACATGAGAATTGGGCATCCCATTTGAATAAAAAATATATTTATTCAAATATCTATTCTTCTTTATTTTCTTTTTCTTAATCAGAGCTTCTTCTCCAAATCGAGAATGTAATTAACAATTCGGGTTTATCCGGATTGGAAGGATAGTGCCCCACATAAAATAATAAACTTCATACAACAATGGAGGTAATTTGACAGTAAGGTTCAAGATGTCAACCATCAAAAAATGCTTGAAATTTGTGTGTACAAGTATGACCAAAAAATACTTAGGCCAAAATGAACTAACACTAGAGATGGAGATCAGGTGGTGCGCATCCATTTGTCTAGATTTTTGGAGTCTAAAATAGCCTAGAAATAAAATTCTGGACACTTTCGACTTAGGTAGTGAGGGCTTTGGAGTTTTTGAATTGCATGAATACACCCTGTAAAATCCAAAAGAGAAATCTTAACCAGTGAAAGAATGCCCATTTTTCGTTTGTAAACAACCCAAGAAATGAGAAATATCTCACTGGTTAATGGTTTCCTACCTTGGCCAAATAATTGTGTACACAAAAAGAATGGAAATGTAACAAGGAAAATGAGATAAAGAAAGTTCAAGACAAGAAATGACAATGAAAAATATTATTTTCTTCTTCCCTTAAGGGGACCCTAGGCTTGAAAGGGGATGAAAATTTTCATTGCCTCTAGAAAT
This sequence comes from Tetracentron sinense, assembly GCA_015143295.1. Classification (NCBI taxonomy): domain Eukaryota; kingdom Viridiplantae; phylum Streptophyta; class Magnoliopsida; order Trochodendrales; family Trochodendraceae; genus Tetracentron; species Tetracentron sinense. The sequence continues at coordinate 2,117,920 of CM026574.1, read as the reverse complement.
GGACTAGAGGCCTGAAGCAAGAAAGAAAATGACACTGAAAATTCTCATCATCTTTCGTTAGAGAAACCCTAAGCTTGAAAAATGATGAGACTTTTCATGGTCTCTAGAGATGGACTAGAGGCCTAACATAAAATAAAGAACAATAAATAAAGGAAAAAAGAAATAAGAGGGTAGGGTGGGTGAAACCTATTCCCTGTCCTCTTTTTCTCTTGTCAAAGCTCCAAGGTGGGGCTGAGGATGCTAGTCCAAGGAAGGAGTTGTCCTAGAGGGGTATAGCTTAGAGCTTCCACCCTCCACTTGACCTAACTCAAAATCTCCAGGGTTCATGGGTTTGGGGTGTATATATGGCTAATGAGGGGTTTCTCTCCCTCTCAAGTTTGCAAGAGGTTTTGGAGGAAAAAATGGATGGATCCTAAGGAGGAAGGAGCTTGGGTATTTATAGACAATGGTTCCTCCTTTCAGGGCATGCTATCAACCTCCAAGCTAGTTCTTTTGCTCTGAGACCAACAGGAAGAGATCAAACATATGAATGAAGAAATGAGGAAGATGAAAGGATCATCATTCCTCTCAGGGCTAGAACTCAAAGATCCAGTTTTCTCAATGGGAGAATCAGTCCCACAACGGTTCCACATACCATAATTTGAGAAAGACAGCAACAAGGTTTGCCCCAAGACGCATCTCCAACTACACGTTGAAGACATGCTCAACATGCATGAGAACTCATCCAATATTTTCTTTTAGAAAAACCTAAAGGGGGTGGCTCTAAGATGGTGGACCTCATAGATAAGAGGCAGATCCGCACATGGTAAAACTTAATGGATGCTTTCCTTGAGCATTATTCATTCAACATGGAGTTACTCTTGCAAAAAGGTGACCTGGAGCAGATGAGTCAGAAAGACAACGATCCATTCATCGAATACGCCTCCAGTTGGAGGGAGATGGTATCCCAGATGTTGGCACCCTTACCTAGTGAGGAGCTAGTCTCTACATTTTCCGGATACCCTAAGGTAGCCATATTCTATTGATGATAGCTTTGACGTCCTTGAATTTTTTGACCTTTGCTCGGACCGATGCTCGAATCGAGACCGCAGTCAAGAATGGCACCATCCACGCAAACCTTAGCCAAGATCCACCTCGCCAGGTGGGGCCCTCTAATAGAAATACCAGGCAAAGAGATCCTAGAAGAAGTTCAGATGGTGACACCCATTGCACCAGTCAAATTACTAGCCCCAACGGCTCAATCATAGCAACAATAGCAACTTCACCAACCTCAACCAGCTAGACAAAACCAATACTAGGCGCATCGGCCAACCAGGGCACCACCCAGAAATTTCACCCATCTACCATACATTCTCAGCCAGCTCTTATATTATAAAACAATTTTTGTATAAAATTCTTTTAGAGGTTTACATTATATAATATAAAATTGTTCATCAGGACGGTCCGTCCATTTTTAAAACATTGGTCACAACATTTGTGTGCACCCATTTCATGTGTTTCGCATATTTGGTACTATTGGGAGGTTATCCAAGCTGAGCTAGATCATTGGCTCGGCTTGGCTCGATCAAGCAGAGTTCAAGCTCGAGTTGGAAATTGAGCTCAAGCCAGGCCCCATTTAATTTAGCTTGACTTGAATATTATAAATACATTAATAAAACAATAGCAATAGATACTACTTATAATTATAAATAATAGTAATATTATTTTTATAAAATATTTCTTGGAAGATCCTAAATTTCAGACTTTCTGCACCAAAAATATTCTCTTAAACAAAGGTATTCACGCTTGGATGACGGCTCAAGGTCAGCCTCATGAAAACCTTATATTCCCTAAGGAGGTCCTACCCTGTGGAAACGCTCTTTAATGGAACTTTAGCTTTTAGCTGGTCGTGATCAAGAAACCGGAATTGGATGCCCCAGAGCAGCCCCAGATAAGCCTTAAAAAAGAAGAAGACAGGACCGGACACAAGATCTGCCTCTTGGCTCATGTCGAGATATTGATTCCTCCATACAACAATGTGCTTCTTGTATCGACGAATCAAAAGAGAAGAGATGTCAACCAGCAGTCGTATCTGGAAACAATGATTATTGGATATTGGTACTATCACTGCACAACAAGTAAAGGATTGTAAATTCAGTGGTGTAATGTTAAGAAGTAGTGTGACATGAAAACATTGATAGCAGTATGGGGGAAGTTCCCATTAGGCAACAATGGTTCTACCTGACTCTACTCAAGCATGCATATTATGTCAGTGAAGACTTGGTGTGAAGCCTTGGAGACGAGGCTAGGGTGAGTTGAGGGGGGACAGCATAAGTGAGCAAATGTGTGTAAGCCCAGTCAAACATGAATGCTCTAGGTGGGGCGGGCCACCTTCGAATGGTGTTGGTCCTACAGACCGTGAATGAATTCGCCTCTAGCCTCTGGGCACGTCAAAACCTCCTGAGTTCACCGGGGCTTGGCTTGACCTGTGGTCAATCGTTGGCAAATCATAAGGTTATTAAGACTGCTTTTAGTCATTCGGGACACCAATGAATGCTAATGATGATCGTTCCACCCCTACTAATAACTCTCTCTTTTTTCTATGAAAGGAAGGAATGATGCGAGATTCCCGCTCGAGTCAAAGACATGTGAACTTTAGAGGGCTGCTGGTGTCGAAAATACAAAAATAATTTTTTTAATCAATTACCCTATGTTTGGTTGTCGAGAAAATAAGTAAAAACATGGAAAAGAAAAGAAAATTAGACAAAACTCAATTACAAATTGTATTAAAAATCCAAAATTTTCTGTTCTTTTTCATGTTTTCATCAATTTTCTCGGCAACCAAACATAGCATTAAGTTTGAAAGGAGCCTCGGGAAACACAATTTGAGGGTGCCTCAAGAAACACAATCTGAAGACTTGGCGCGATGGCCTACTTTAGGGAATACATTGGAAGTAAGGCTGTCAAAAAAGCCCATATAGAAGGGTACCCGGCCCGGCTCGGCCCGGCCCTCCAAAGCCCGGCCCTACCCCAGCCCTTGGGCCGGGCTAGGGCTCCCCCTGTCCGGCCCTTCCCGGCCCGGCCCGGCCCGGCCCTACTTTATCTTAAGATAAATATTTTTTTAATAATTTTACTAATATGCTCCCTTTAACCTTTCATTAACGTTATGAAAGTAGGGCTATGTTTGTAATTGCGCCAACTAAAGACCTTATAAAAACCAACCTAACACAGATCAAACCCTAACTTGTATTCACATTCTAAGACTTTGCCTCTTCATTCTTCAACTTCAATCGCACAGGCCACATACCACTTCGGCTCTTCATCGATCATCTCTCTCTCTCTCATATCTTACTCTCTACTTTTAGTTTTATATTTAAACATATTTTCAATTTTGTTCTATATAGTTTTATTATTCTACTTGTTTACTTATACTATGTTTTGGTTTATTATGCATGACTGTCACTGATAAGGAAATTTTTTTTTTAACTCTGTCATTGCTCTTTTTGTTGCAATGTTGATCTCAAACCCGAATAAAAGAGGAGGGTATCTATTTCCATGTAAGGTTGACAGTCGGTGTAGTAAAAAAAAATTTATTATCTTAGATGAAAAAAAAAAAATTCCGCTCTTTCTTCCGGCCCTTTGGCCGGCCCGGCTTGGCCCCGGCCCTTGAGGGGCCGGGCTAGGGCCCAATTAACCCCGGCCCTTGAAGGGCTAGGGCCGGGCTAGGGCTCTACTCTTATAAGGAAGGGTAGGGCTAGGGTTGGCCCCAGCCCTACCCCAACCCGGCCCTTTGACACCCCTAATTGGAAGACCTAGAAACAGAATATGAGGGACCCAGAGGCCCTTCCTAAGGAAACACTATTTGAGGACTTTGGCCCGATGACTTGCTTCTCATACATCTGAAGACCTCGGGAAACACAATTATGAGGGTTTGGCCCAAAAGTAAAGGGCACAAAAGGCTCAATACCAAGGCGTAGAGCACACTATGCCATTGTTGGCATAGGTGACAAATCCTTATGATGTGGACAAACTGCATGATGGCACCTGACAACATTTTCTCCATGTATCAACACTCATTTAACTCCAAACAATGTCGAAAACCATTCAGGAATTGTTCACCATTTTCTATAATATAGGGAATCAAAATATATAATACATCATATTTTTTATTATTTTTCATTAGAAATTTACCTTGGGATGAAAGAATAGGGATTAGTATTTAATACATCATATTAAACATTTTAATATTAAAAGAACCCGGATTTTTTTAAAAAAAATTAAAAAAAGAAATTAATATTCCTTTCTAAAAACCAAGGATGGGTGGGTGAATCGTAGGGGTAGGTGAATATTAACCACAGTTAAGGGGTGTCAAAAGGGACACGTGGTGACCTCAGGGGTGATAAACAGATTTGCCAAATCCCACAAATCCGGTTATCACTGTAGAGGATTTGGTTCATTTTTAAGACACTAGTCACAACATCCTTATGCACCAATTTCATGTGAGAGCGTAGTAGCCTGGTGTATTCCATTGAGCTAGCTCATTGGCTTGTCTTAACCAAACCGAGTTTTTGGCTTGATTGAACCAAGTTCAAGCTCGAGTTTTTAGTTGAGCTTGGTTTGATTTGGCTTGGCTTGAATATTATAAATATATTAATAAAATAATAACAATTAATACTACTTTTAATAAACAATAATACTAATATAATTATTATAATATATTTTTTTTAAATACAAATTAATCAATCAAGTTCGAGCCAAGCCGATCTTCATACCTAATTTTTCGAGCTCGAATTGAGCTCAAACCAAGCTCGACTCAATTAGAGTTTGTGTCGAGCTTCAAACCTAATTTTTCAAGCTGGAATTGAGCTCAAGTCAAGCTTGAATCAATTAGAGCTCAAGGCGAGCTTCAAACCTAATTTTTTGAGCTGGAATTGAGCTTGAGCTTGGCGCAGTTCGGCTTGCCCTAGTTCAGTGGTTCCCTATATAGTGCAGTGCAATGCATGGTTCCTTGGTAACCTCTGGTTCAACAGAGAAAGCGTAGAAAATGTATGTAAATTCATTCTTTTCTGTAGATGGCTTTACTTACATAAAATAGTGGTGCAGTTGATTGAACAGACCCCCTTTTCAGCTGTACAAAGTAGATTGCCTGTCTCCAAAATTGAAAATACATGTAGACCAACAACAAAGCTACAAAGCTACAAACAAAGCCCCTTCCAAGCTCTAGCAACAATTTGGCAAATCAGTCAATGGTCATGGATTTCTTTTAATTTTGATCCCTGAACTCTCTCAAACTTCTCAGTTCCCAACAGAAGCTCCATATGATGCAAATTCCTCTGCTGGTGATAGAGAATAGCAAAACCCCAAAAGAAAAATGCCTTCTTAAGCTGAGTAATGAGCTCCTGATAGAAGCATTTGAAACTACCGTACCGAAGCGGCAGAAATTGCTTCTCAAACATCACCTGCCATTTCTCCCAGGGTGAAGTAGTGATTCCGATTGCCCGTTATCGCCATAGTTTTTCTTGGTCTTGGCCTTGTCAAGACGAGCTTTGCGGACAGCCTGTTGGATTTGTCTCTCGTGCTCTTTGAGCATTTCCTCAATGTTTCCCCTTGGAGGCATCAATGGTCCAGAGTAGTGGATCCTGTTCTTCTTGGGGGTATAGCCCTAAGGTCAAAATAAATATGTTTTAGTAACGGACTCTAACTGCAAAATCAAATCAATGGATTTTCTTGATGACCATGTGGTAAACTCGAACAGCATTTTGGAGATGTTTAATTGCACATTGAAGTTAAATTGGGGTTTAGGATTTGGGCAATAAATTTCAGATTTATAATTTTGACTTCATCAATTGAAAAAGAAAAAGTAAGACGACAAAGTTATGATTTATTTGAGTAGTAACTTACCATTGTAGAGTCCTTGCCAGGCACCCTTTCGCCCTTCCTATGAGAAGAGGTTGGCCTATCTGGTAAATGTTGGGACCATTCATGCTTTTCGGAGGGCTCAGCATCATCAAGCTGATTATATCTTCCGTTTGGCAGCTGCTCCTGCCAATTTGAACGCACACTCCTCTCTATGTTATTATGAAATCCTGAACTGCTTTGTGCTGCTACTGAACCAGAAAAGTTGGTTCCTCCCTGAGGCATGCGAGATCTTTGCGTTCGCGACTCGGTACCATTCCGTGAAGAACCAAATGCTCGGCCAGAAACCACCAGAGTCTCATCCTCCTTCACCTTCTTATTCCAGGACGATCCAAATTCACTGGGGTTAATCAATGAGCCAGAAGGAGAGAAACCATTCTGTGCAGTTCCTCTGGGAGGCTCAATCGGGAAGCCAGAGCCACCATCCTCTTGGGAATTGTATTTTTCGCTGTTACTTTTAGGGTTTGATCGTCCCTGGAACTTCTGAATCAGCAGTAAACGTGAAGATTGAGAAGTAAAATATGAACTAACAACAATAAAGATGAATCGTACAAACTATGGAAATACCTGCAAGGACTCCTGTAGCTCAGCGTTGGCATCTGGTGCCGGCATTGCCTTGAATTTTCTTGAACCACTTCTAACAAATTCAGGCCCTCGTCCTTTTACAGCTTCTTCTCTTTTCCTAGTATTAAGATAGACAACATATAAGCAATGAAGTCACCAGCACAATATAATGGCGCATCAGTTTCTGTATCTTATAAATAAAATGTGTGGAAGATGATTTGAGGTTTCTCCCCAATCATGTCAGGAAAAGAAAATAAGGGAAAAGAAAGAGCTGTTTTTGATCTACAAGAGCAAGTAGGATGAAAACATTCGCACATGCCTCCATGTCAGAGGTGGATGCCTACCTAGGGGCAGACTGCACCTAATAAATACCTTCAATTTAATGAAACCAAGACACCGTGCGCTCTGTTCTATCTCCCTATTTTAAAGTACATTGCTTTCCATCCCATGTTCTGTTGGAAAGATTAAGAATCTATCTCAATGGAACAACTGGAATTAGTTCCCAACAAGATTATTTTCTTGAGTGTTAATATGAAGCGAAGTTCTGAAAAAAAAAAAGCAAAAGAAATAAAGAAAGATATTCAGTGTTCTCATTTACAAAGTAAACATGGAGTTTTTTGTAAATATTTAGCAATAGAGTGACATTTTTCAAATTTCTATGAGATAATTACAAATATGCCATCATGTTTACGTTGAAAATGAGAAATTTCCTTGTGAACTTATTCCACTTCTTCCGCCTGTTACCTATTAGCGTTTCAGAAAAGATGTTTTTTTTTAAAACTTGTTTTCAATTGAGATGGATGCATACATAGTTATCAAGTACGGGTACGGTTATAATATGACAATGGTCCATTCGGGAAGTATGAGTGTTATACGGCAAAACTAAAAAATAATAAATAATTATAAATAAATAAAAATCATGATATTAACTAATAACAATCATTTAATATGGAAAATGTGTTTAACACAGTAAAACTACAATATAAATACACATATTGTACGTGTTTGATACATATTTTGAGTATTAAATGGGTATCATACGGCGATACGCGTATAATACATAACATGACAAGAGTACACACTTTTAAATGGCAACCCCCTAAAAGTATTATACGGGTATAATACAGGTGTTTTGTAACTATGATGCGTTTAAACATTGCCACTTCAGCTGTTTAATTATTCCTCTAAGTACAGTAGTACACTTTTATATTAAAAATATTACAAATTTCTGGAAATAATGCTATTTCACCTCAAATCGGAGCATATACATCTACCGCTTTCTTCACATTCAGTGAGAAGGATTTTGAAAAGAGAAAGAAATAGAGATGAAGTTTAAAATAAATAAATATAATCCTGAAAGAACATACCTTCTAGCTTCCTCATCTCGAAGCTTGGCATCGAACTCCTTGCTCGGTGGATACTTAGGCAAACTTGATGGATCACAAGCGTGAGGCTTCGTCGTAAAGAACTGGAAAAGAAAATAAACATTAAGTACATGATTCCCACAATCTCCAGAATGAAATTAGAATCAAGATTAGTAAAAAATATTTAAAGTAGGGATATTATATTAAATGTTCCCCAATAGGTAAAAAGGCTTTCTGCATAACAGAATTTTGCATGCGATGTATAGATATATCAAAAAAGCAGGTGGAAAAATGTCCTGCTTTACAGACCAAAACTTGGTCATATATGTCGGAAACATGTTTCCCCTCAGAAGGTTCTTGTGGGTACATGTAGGTGTGGGACAACCACTGGAGTACCATCAAGAAGATCCTTACATCAAAAAGTGAACCTATCAAATGATTGTAACCATCTCATCTATTAAAGTGTTCTTGATTTCACTCCTTATTATTTTTTTTAAGCAATCCAAAAGAAAGTGCAAGATGTGATGGTTATAAGCATCTCATCTATTGAATATTTGCAATGGGAGATCTCTTGGTGGGAACACACAATGGCTCCTACAACTTTCACCTTTGCATCCCCATATGGCCATATCATTAATGGACTGTTCTTAAAAGTATAAGAAGGCGATACTTCTTCTTTTGGAAAGTAATTAAATCTTAGTAAAGAAGAAGAGATGCCAGAGAGTTGGATCCCCAAAACCATCTCTAGCCAACAAATTTTCTTTCTCATTAGTAGGGACCTTTGCTTTCCAAATCTTAACATACCAGGCGGTTTTTTATTCAAGAAGCTATTGGTAGTTGTTAACATGTTCCAGTGTGGTCCAAGTTGGTGGTTATTACATGAAACTAAAACATAGTTCAGAATCAAAACTAATAAGGAGGATTCATATCTTCGAGATATCCAATTACCTCATGTAAAAGCACCACTGGTCCCAAAGTAGCAAAAGGAAAGTCCAACTTACCTCACTTCCAAGAGCAGATGCAGCTGATCCCCTGTCCTCAGGTTCTATTGCAAGGAGGACATTTATAAGGGCCAGAGCCGAAGAAGGAAAGACCTTGAATGTCTCAGAAACACAACGCTTGTAAGGGTGCTGAGGTTTGAAAATGGTGGCATGTGGCAATCTTGATTTCCTCCAGTACTCCTCAGAGGGTGAACCACAAAGCTTAAAAATCTTATGCAGTTGCTCCACCTAGTAATCGTGAATAAGAGGAAGATCCCAACCATCAATCAAATGCATCACACATAAAAGCTATAACTATAATGATTTTCTGACGCCTATTACATTGAAAGATCTAATATAAACTTAAAGATAACAATAAGATCTCAGTTACTACATGTATAATCTCAGTTACATTGAAACAAAATTACCAGAGTGAGAAGTGAAAACGAAAAGCAAAGCAAAAGCGAGAAGCGGGAAATGAGGCTTAAAAAATCCTTAGGAAGTGAGAAGCAAGAAATGAGATATGGGTGGCTAACACTCATTTTATTAGTATAGGCAGTCATACCTTAGATATTGCCTTACATGAGATATGTGTAGAGAATTAGGCACATAAGGTTCTAATCCAATGATTATTGCTTAGGGTCTAAACTCTAAGCTGTAGACTCGGACTCAGGTCTATCCCATCACATCTCACATACATAGCCTATTTGACCACAAATGGGATGTGATGGAAGCGATCCGGCAATCCTGGGAATCGAACACCCCACCCATGCCTATGCTTCCTTGAAAACTAGATGATGGTCCTTGAGAGCATCGATGATGGGCTCCCTACACCCCATATGGTACAAGGGTCCTGATTAATCTAGATCGTTAAACTAGTTCACAATGGAACGTACACGAAGAAGACAAAAAATATGATCACGGGATGCATCTAATCACCCGTGTATAGACTTTAGACAGACCTCAAATTTTTTTCCTATCGCCAAATTCTAGCTCTGGTCGAATGGCTACGATCCTCTGGTATGTCTCTGATCATTCTGATTATTGGGCTATGGCCCATCCAAGATATGCGAAGACACATGATGCTATTATTAGTTTCTGAAAATATAAACTATATAAAACCTCTAGCAAGAACTATAATCTTGCTCTGTGGAGAGAGAGTACACGATGATATTATTAGTTTCTACAAGTACAAACTGTTAGCCTATAAGTTTTTACCTTAGGTCTCCATAATGATTTTGATGATAACACGATCATGTAATGATATTTTGTGTTACTAATGTCTCTTTGAGTTTATGTGAAATTCAGTATACTAAGAGCATTAGCAAGCCATTCAAGGAAAAAGCATGAAAAAGACTCCATCTATTGAGAAGATTCACATCAAGTCAAAAGCAAGCCAATTTGATCAAATAAAAATCATATCAAAAGCCAAAGTCCAAGTCGGATCATCAAGAAGATTGAAGGTTGATCATGAAGCTAAAGACAAATCCACTCAAGATCAAGCTAGAAGAATTGAAGAATCTCTTAGAAGGTTTATAGTTTTATATTTAGTATGAGAGTGTTTAGGACTTGTGTGAAAATCCTCAAAGTTTTGGTTGGTTGAATTGCTCAAAAGGCTAGAATGACTATAGGAGCCTAAGACTGAATTGATTAATATTCTAAAGCCCTAAGACATCATTTGGAATGACCAAAAACATGATAAAGATGAGCCAAAAGACCAAAGAAATCATGTTCATCGTATTGGTTAAGTAAAGATGAGATTACAAATAAAACAGAGTAATTTCGTCAACGAAATTAAATAGTCAAATTGGTTTCGTCGCCGAAACTGGCCGCAGAGCTACTGTTTCAATCTCTGTCCAAATCTCGTCGACAAAATCAGAATGCTCACCCAATCTCGTCGACGAAATCTTGCGGAACCAGAATACTCTATAATGGCTAGTTTTGTTTTGGATGTTCCCCCAACGACCATAAAACATCTTGGGTTATAAATATGATTGATTTATGAATGAAATTAAGAACTCAAATACTTCCAATCATTCAATTAATCACTCCAAAGCTTAGATTTTAAAATCCATTGAGTTGAACCTAGAATCCCAAAAGAGTCATTCTTGAGCTATTCAATCTCGTTCTTTGAGAGACTCTTAGAGAGCTTGAAAGTGATCTATTAGCTTGTATTAGAAGCAAAATCAGATTGTAACCATCACTCCTTGAAGTGTATGTGAAAATCAAGAATCGATGGATTCTTGTCCTTGAAGCGGGGAGCTTTGTAAGGTTTGATCTCTACCAGTAAAGAGATTAGGAAGGTCTGGTCACTACCCGGAAAGTGGACTAAGTCTAGGGAGAATTGTTCCCTTATAAGGTTTGATTTCGACCTGGAAGAGAGATTGTAAAAGTTTGATCTTCACCTGGAAAAAGATCGGCGATTGAATAAATTGTGGTGAATGCTTGAGCGGGGAAACTTAAGGCGGGGAAGTAGGCGGGTTGCCGAACCTCGAGAACAATATCGTGTGTCAATTTGTGTTTGCATTCTTGTTTATATTGTTTGAGTAGAATTGCTTAATTTCTAATTCTATTTAACTAGTTTTAGTTGAAATTCCGCTTAAGGAATTAGGAAGATATTTTAATTTGTCATAAACCCTATCCCCCCCCCCCCCCCCTTCCTCCTCTAGGATCCAATCCTTGGGCAACACAAACTATATAAAACCTTTAGCAAGCAATATAATCTTGTTCTATGGGAGAGAGTACCTCTGTTCTTCCTGGCATGATAGGTTTCCCAGCAAGCAATTCCGCTAAGATGCAACCAGTACTCCACAGATCCACAGCAACTCCATACTCTGTAGCACCGAGTAAAAGCTCAGGAGGCCGATACCACAGAGTTACAACACGACTCGTCAGCGGCTGCTTCTGATCAGGCTGGAAAAAGGTTGCCAGCCCAAAGTCTCCAATCTTGAGATTTCCATTATTGTCAATTAGAAGATTTGAACCCTTAATGTCTCGATGAAGGACCCCACGGCTATGGCAGTGTTCAAGTCCGCGAAGTAGCTGTTGCATATAACATTTAACCTGCAATACCAATATGTATACTCCTAAATAAGATTACACGTGAAATGCAGCAGAAGTAAATTATTTTGATTCATTTAAAATGGTAGAAGAGTAAAGTATGAAATCTGACATAGTAATCAGGTCAACTTGCACAGTATCAAGGGGTACAAAAAAAATAAATGGATCCGGTGACTTATCCTAGTCATTAACTCAATATAAACTTCATATAATTGTGGCAATGACTTGGCCAAGTCGATTCTAACTCATTTGTTTCTGTAGTGTTTGAGTCACAGACCAAAAGCTTGATTTCTTTGTCCAATTGAAGACATGTCCTAGGCCAAAACAATGCAATTGGTTCCATCAGATCTAACATGTTAATTTTTCTTCCTTCTAAAAAAATGATCAGAATGAAATATCATATCCTATTTTTCTTTTCTTTGCCAAATAGATGCATTTTTTTTTCTTTTTTCTTTTTAACATTCAGAGAGAGAGAGAGAGAGAGAGAGATCTTAAATAGTCCAGGGAAAAAATTCTATTTACTGAATCCTAGTTAATTTTTACAGTCTTCCCGTCAAAGTGTGGGTCCAACCCTGCGTCACATTGACCCACTGTCTAAATGCTAACACTCTACGGTCTAAAATGGCTACCTTAAGATTAAAAGGGAAAGAGAGCAGGCACCTGTGGTTCAGTAAACTTGATACTTGGTGTTGCCATAAGCCCAGCAAGATCATGCTCCATGTATTCAAATACAAGGTACAAGTTGCAGGACATCCTTGAAGTGACCAGACCCTCGAGCTTCATAACATTTTGGTGATCAAGCCTACGCAGAATATAGATTTCCCTTGCCATAAAACGGACACTTTCCGGATCCATGTTAATGAAGCGCACTTTCTTCATCGCAACAATTTTTCCTGTTTCGAGGTCTCGGGCTTTGTATACGTTGCTGTAAGTTCCTTGTCCAATCTGCATAATAGTATGCCATTTGAAAAGAAAATTAAAGATAGATGAATGGATCATAGAAATGGACCATTAATTCAACTCAAGATTATATCACTGAAGTGAGCAAGCTCAAATACCAAGTCTGAAATTTCTCAAATTTGGTTGTCACAAAGATTCAGAATGATTCACAATTTTATACAGCTTGAAAGTTTTGAATCCAGGACAGAAGTGCACCAATGGAAACTCAGTTGAGTATCTGGTATTGCTTAATTCTTCAGAAGTTATTTATCATTTGTTATTATTAATATTTGGATGAGGCAGGAGAGAGAAGTTTATTTGAAATCATCTTTCACCCAGGATAAAATATAGCACCATGCTAGGCTTGCATTTTTATTCTGGAGTGAACTTTTCTACTTGTAAAAGAAGGCTTAAAAATGTGCTTAAAGCAATGGACAAATTCCTAAAAGAAATTGGAATTATCTGTTCGGAGTAAAAGGCAATTTCGAATAGACTTGGAAGCAAAAGACCAAGCACCCACTTTAAATCATAATATACCCAAATCAAGTTTTCAATTACTTTCTATCAGACTTTTAAAACACCATGTTACCTCTTTCACTCCATTCAAGCTGATTCTCAAAATATAATTCACAACAATAGAGCTTTAAACTCTATATAATGAGAAACTTTTCAATTTATTTGACTACATTCTCTGCACACCCTGGAAACACACCTTTCTATTGAAAAACTAAAGACTGGATTACAGAAAAACACATATGAATTGCTAAGTTTATTCTATCATTGGTAATAAAGCAGTGATGGCAACAATTTATCACTGCAGTTTTTGGGACTCGAATAAGGAAAGCTCTGTTAGACTCAATGCGTTTCTTCTTAAATATTTACAAGGATACACTAAATAACTTTGGTTTTCCAATTTTTTTCCCCCTTGCATTTCAAAGGAATGTTACATAAATTAACGGGATGCTTCATCCGATTTTAAATTGTATATTCATGAACATAAAATAGTTCCACGTCAGGGTTTTTCACAATGCATGCGCCTGCAAATTATACCATAAATAAGGCTTCAAGATAGTTTTATTACTCAATATCCGAATCCATAAGAATATTTCACTTCTTGGTAGAGTTGCAATACTTACTGGGTTTCCCCAGAGATTAGATCTTTTGTCATGACAATCCATTTTCCCCAGATAACATGCCCTTTTTAAGGTAAAGAGTAAATATGGAACCAGCAATGAAATCCATGGGAAATATATTTAAAACCATCAATTCAAAAACAGTAAAGTGCATAAGAATCTTACCAAAAAAAATGCTAGTTGATCAATACATAACAAAAATCAATAAATCAATTTCCTACAGTCTGTACCAATAGAAAAGAGCAAAAAAGAGAAAACTAAACTACAAATACACGGAGGTCCCTAATAATTGATGTTTTATAAACTAGTAATCCCTAATATTGTTTTGAGAAAACAACTTTGTTCAATGGTTTATATCTAATATTTCTCTAATACTTTCTAACTAATATTAATTTTTTAGGGGATGTCAGCATACAATTATATATATATAAGAACAGGTTGGCTACCCCAACTATTTTTTCTTTCTTTTCTAATTCACTTTTTCTTAAATTTCAAAATTACATGTTTTAGCAAAATGTGTGAGTAACCTCCATATTGAGTATATTATTTTTCTTTAGGATAATACCCGAACCTTTCACTCTCAGTTCTCAACCAGAAACCTCTATCGACGTTACCGTAAATTAGATGCTGCTAAAGAGAGAAATATCTACAAGGTCAACCAACACCAAGCAATCACTGGACTATGGCCTCTCAAAAATGGACAACTCCCAATTGGTTGGAGGCGTTTCTCTTTTCTTATTCCTCAACAGATGATAGATGACAAATTGTTCAGGCACCAGTAGATTTGAATCCATTGAAAGAGGATGACTCTTGGAAGAACTTCAATGAGGAATTAGTAGTAGGTTAATTAGCTATGCTGCGCATGAGGGACTCAATGAGAATCCATATGCGTATTCATACAGGAAATGAAGAAAAAGTTATTGAGTAGTTCATAGATGAAAGTGTGCTTACAGTGATAGAAAAAAATATGACAATAATAAAGCCTTGCGACCAGAAGTAATAACAACAGAAGTTGGATGCACATGCACTCTACATAGTCATATGTAAACTGGATAAGGATACAGTTGCAAAATCATGATATCCTTGCCCACTTACTAAAATTACAAAGAGCAATGATGCATGAGAAAGCCCAAAAAGATCAAGAATTATTCATTTAAAAAAGACATTAGTCACTCCTTGTGCCTTAAACAAACAAAGAGCCTTTCTACCTTTTTTTGGCAAGCCTAATAGATTCTCTAATATGGTAAGCTTAATATGTTTTATTTCCTAGGTAAAGTCGATATATATTTGTTCATTAGACAAGCCTCATTTTTTCTTTTCTTTTTTTTAAGGTTTTACTTATGTACAAATGAAATTTTTTATAGAAGTGTAATGTCTTCAGAAAAGTTATATAAAATAAATTTTTTTAATGTAGAAATAGCAATTACAAATAAACAATAAAAATCATTTTCCAAAATGAGTTATTAGAAGGCCTACGGTATACAATCGTGTGTCTGTGTATTCGATATCAAGATTATATATAATTTTCAGGACAAGGCAAAGGGAGAAAGTTTAATGGCAAATAGAACTAACTTTGTCTAACTTCTCAAATGAGTCCGCCCTTCGAGGTACCCACCCCTTGATAGCTTCTCCTGCCACAGCAGTTAGCCAAGAAGGCCATCCTGCAGCAACTTGTTCCCCCTCGACACCTTTGGGCATGCTAATTATCCTAGTGATAGGTGGTTGTCCTCTGTTCACCCCACTATCCACCGTTGCTCGTCTCTGATGATGGACTTTTGTGGGTCTCTCCATAACAACCGGCTTCTTCTCCCCCTCATCGGAAGAAATTGGGATTGAGACCATATTCTCTTGTGGTGGCAGCTTCGATATCAACCGTGCAGTCCCATTAGCTGCAGCATTACCACGACCATCTGTCTCCACTCCAACTTCCTCTCTCCTTGAGGGAGTAACCAACCGTTTCAAAGACTTGTTTGATTCTTTCTCTCTCTGGTTCTCCACATACTCATTTGCAGATGTTCCTTTTGAACAAATGCAGCCCATAATCTCAAACAGGTAAAAGACGAATTCCTGCAATTCCCCACACAAAACTTGTTACTATTGGCTGCAACCCCTGAAGCATTAAGCCCAGGGGTAGGCCGCCATTCCACTCGAAGCCCTGAATTCCCCAAACCTTTGAACTGCTCCAATCAACTGATCATTTCTCTTGATCTCCTCAGTAATGAAAATCCTCAATCCTAGCCAAGCATTAAGCATATTTATTGAAAACCTCAAGTCTGAGTTCCAATTAGATAATACAGATCCCAACGGCTACAAATCAATCAGCATTCATCCTAGAAAATCCGAAAAAATTACAAACATACCCCAGAATTTTCTTCAAACAATCAATGCTCCTGTTGACAAACCAAAGCCTAAAAATTCAATCCAGTAACACAAGAATTCATATTCATCTTCAGAATCCAGAACCTCAAGCCTAAAAAGGTTACTCCGTCTAAAAGGAAACAAGCGTCAAAAGAAATCAATGAACCCTAAGCAAGAGACAACAGATCCCAAATTCTGTTATTTCAAAATCCCATGTCCCAAATCATAAATCTGCAAGAACCCAGATCCCCGAATCAGAAGAATTCAATAAAAATCAACCCAATTACGGAGAAATATGTGCAAAAATAAAAATAAAAATAAAAAATATATATATATAGAGACGAACCCTGAGACCCTCTCAACCCAGCCCAGAATTCAGCATTAAAAACACACGAACTGAATCAATACCCAATATTTGACGCACAACTCTAGCAGAGGGGGACTTCAACCGGGTTTCTGGGTTTCAAATTCCAATTGATTAAATCCAATAATAAAAATCTGTTTTGTATTCCCAGAATTGAACGAAGAGGAAAGAAAAAGAAATAAATATAAATAAATAACGTCTTTCTCTATGTCTTTATCCAATTTGTTCCTTTTTTACCCTGATTTAGAAATGTGAGAGTTGTGACAACCCAGAGAGAGAGAGGATTTTTCGGATCTCGGAATCCCTAGAAATGCGAGTGGCCGAGCGATTTTGGGATTGGACAGGCTGGTTAGTACTTAGAACTCAGACTCTCTCTCCCTTCACCACATTCATTCGGAATAGTTAGCTGAGAAAGGCAGAGAGAGAGAGAGAGAGAGAGAGAGGGGGGACAGAAGCAGCATCTTCCCGTAGGAGGAGAGGAAGGATCCGACACGACAACTGCTTAACGCCGCATGAGTGGAGAGTCCCATCTCCGACGTGCCCGCGCGTTGCATGAGGTGCTGCTTTCCTTTACTAAATTTTTTTTAAGAGCAATAAATAAATAAATATATATATATATATATATTGAGAGAGAGAGTGAGCGCGGAGTTCAGGTTCAAAGCGTTGAAGGGGAGCTCTCCTTACACCCCTGCCTCTTGCGTGAGTGGTAATGGTGTGGCCTTCCAAGGGTGGAGGTGTGGGGATGTAATCCCCCCAAGGAGTAAGAGTTGCAAGAACTCTACTGCCTAGCTAACTTCTAACCGGTTGACTTTACTGACGTAAGTAAATGATATCTAGTTCATGTGAGACCCTTCAAAAAAACAAAGCAGAGCTTTCCTTCTTACTCTATGACCGTGACAATTTTGTAATAACGGAGAGAGGGCTGGGATGATTTTGTAACACATCATAATTACAAGATTGTTACCGTCGTATTGTAAAAAGAGGAGCTTGGCTCAACGTCGTGAAGCTGAGCTCTACTTTGTATTAAATATTTTTTTTTTTGGTAACATATAGAGTAATAGACAATCCTTGCTTCAACTTCCCCATGAACTCTGGTTAAGTTTTTTAATACTTATAGGTAATTTTTTCTTTCTAAAAACCGATGATAAATGAGTATCCATGTGAATGACTCTTAACCACAATTAAAGGAAATTAATAGGAGACACATGGTAGAAAAAGGGGCCGGAGACACCTCCCTTCGCTCCTCGATGGAGGAGGTGATTATTTTCCTTTTTTTAATGCTACCTTGAACATTAGTGAACTTAAATATCTGTGTCTATGTGAGATATCACCTGGGATTGAAAAAATGTCAAGACTTAGTGGAGCAACACCTTCTTTTTCAATTTATAATTGGAAGAATGTCATTGGTAAACCCAATCCCCACCCTTTCCTAGAGCAGATACCAACCCACTAACTGGACTGTGTAAAAAATAAAAAAAAGAAGCTTATGATTTCTTTGCACATTTGAATGCTTATGGGAAATATATATCCCTCCTCTATCATGTATGAGGTCATGGACAAGCTTATGATTTCTTTGCACATTTGAATGCTTATGGGAAATATATATCCTTCCTCTATCATGTATGAGGTCATGGACTTTTTATCTAGCCTACTACTTCATCATCATTCTACCGCATTGCTCCTTGTGGGATTTAAATTTACTTCAGTTTCCTTATTAGATGTTACAGATAAAAATAAAATAAAAAAACGAATGCATAGTGCCAATTTTTTGATAGAAATGAACTTTATTGATATCGAAAAGAAGCTAAAACAAGAGTCTTGTGATAGTAAGTTTTTTTAAAATAATTTATAGGGTAGTCTTGGATGGACATACAGCGTTTCCAAGATCAAACTATGATCTAATTGATTTTATGATTAAAAAAGTTATACTTACATGGTCCTTCCAAGTGTGGAACCTCTTTTTCGATTCACACGAATCTTATTTAAGCTTTAAAGTTTTCTTTCAACAAAAGTTAATGTTTTATAATTTCTAAAATAGTTTTTTAAATTGGTTTTAATAAAATAAATATTGGGTTTTATGATATGGATTAAAACCATGTGGTTTGATTTAATGGTGTTGTTAAACACTAGTTGTTTTGGGAGGGAAAAACCATGTTTTCAAAAGAAAACTATTGTGGCTTTTATTATTCCCACATCGGATATTTATGAGACTTGAAACCACTTAATAAGTATTTTCCTCTCCGTAGAGTTTGTTCTCTTGTTTGTGCACACACACCAAGTGTGTGTGCAATGCGCACACGCACATATAGGGCTATGGGCACTATTATTTGCAATTTGCATTTCGCATTGTCACAGGTCGCCTAATCTTTTTATGATTAGAAGTCAGATCAAGAGTGTAAATCTGATTGTGAGATGTGGTGGTTCAGATTCCTTTATTCGTTATAGATTAGGGGTGGGCATCTAGGTTGGCTATTGAATGAGTCAAAACCCAAGAAACTCATTAAATGGCTCAGTTAGGAAGCTCAAGTGGCTCCCAGACCTAGCCCTTGCCTATATAAGGTGAGGATGAGGAAGAGAGCTCTGCACAAATGAGAACTCGTATTAGACCTCTGCTAGATTCAGCCCAGAAGGAGAGCCCGAACCAGAGAAGAAGATTCAAACCTCCATTAGAGATTTGAAACTCATCTCAAGGTTAAAGACGACTCAAACCAGATAGTCAGATCAAAGATAACCAATCCTTGGATTGAATATCAGTATTCCTATACAGCACAGAGGCTGCTTCCCTTGCTAAGGAATAGAATTCGACCAATCCATTCGAACCAATTGAACCTCTGTTATCAAACTGAAAAGTGATATGGTTGATTAGTTTGACCGGTTGAGGACCGCTCTGTCTGGATTAACCAAGAACAGAGACAGAAGGAAAACTCGGTTAGTGTAGCAATACACCAACTCGTGGGCACTATTACCAAATAGAGCCAATAGACAAAATTGTTTCCAAATAGTATGTCTCATTGAAATCTGATTCCAGAATCTTAATATCTGGATTCTAGAAATCCATACAGATCCAATTCTGGAACTGTGTCAAAATCGGTCCTAGAGAGTAATTATGTTTGGCAATCATTTGTGATAGCCTAATTTGGTTTATACAATCTGTGTAATCAGTTGTTGTCATTGTGAAGGATAACCAAGACCTTAATTGGATTAACTAATTTGTGGGCATCCTAAAACAAGGTATAAGTATAGTTCCTATCAGATAGTGGAGATCTGTATAGGGACGGATTGATTTCAGATTAGGTTGAATCCCAGGGATAAAGTTGTCATAATCCCTTGCCCAAACGGGAGGCCCCAACTATCTTCAAGAAGCACTTGTCACGCCTCTTAGCCGAATTGATAAAGGTTATCATGGTCATTGTGTGCAGTATTTTGAAGAATCAAATCAACAAATTGAAGATATGTCTACTCCAATTACCACCGTGACTCCACTCGGCCTAGTCCTTGTCAACACCAACCATTTTGATGGTCGATTTGATGGGACCAATTTCAACCATTATGAGGAACAAATCATGTACTTCATAATACAACTCAAGGTTGCCTATATTTTGACTGTTGAATGGCCTGATATTCCTACTACTCCTGGTGCATCCAACACGGAGATTGCCGCTACAACTGTAATTGCACAAAAATGGGTTGATGACAGCTATACTTGTTACAATATCATGAACTCCCTTTCTGATCAACTGTACAACCAATTCTCTAAGACGACAAAGGGAGCTAAGGAAGTATGGGATGCACTGAAGACTATTTACAGGGTAGAATAATTTGGAAAAAAGAACTTTGAGGTTGCGAGCTATGTAGAGTTCAGGATGGAAGATGGAAAGTCAATCCTACTCTAGTTCTAGGATTTGCAGAAGATAGCAAATGCAATCACTTCTGCTGGGATGACTCTTGATGAGAACTTTCATATTAAAGTCCTCATCTTGAAGCTACATCCAACTTGGAAATCGTATCGCTCCAAGTTGATGCACATGAAGGATGACATCCCTCTTTGGAGCTGATGCACCACTTGAGGGTGGAGGAAGAATCTCACAATTGAGATGAGAAGCAAGAAGAGCCAGTTGCAAAGGCTAATGTTGTTGAGGCAAGGACTGAGATGAAGAATACTGGTCCGAAAACTTCTGGACCGAGAAAAAATAATTTCAAGAATCAAGGAGCAAAGAAGAATGATGACAGGAGAAACTCCTACAGAAACAATGACAGGAAGCCACTGGAGTGCTACACTTACGAAGATCCGAACACATCGCCAAATACTGCCGTCTCAAAAAGACTGGCAAAGACACCCAGGAGAAAAGAGAAAGAAATGGATAAGGATGACAAGATGATCATTGTCATTTAAGAGGTCCTTATGATTGGTGGGGATGTAGAGTGGTTCATCGGCACCGGTGCCACTTGCAAGGTTTGAAATTTCGACGAAATTTCATATATTTCAACGATATTTTTCGATCTCGACGGGTTCCGAAACATCTGAACCATGTTTATTGGTTTTTAAAATTTTTTGCAAATTTCGATCGAAATTACGTAAATTTCGACGAAATTTCGTATATTTCGGTAGAAATATTTTCTACTGGTTTTTTTTTTTTACATTTTCTCACACAATTTTTACAAAATTTCACAAATTTCGATCGAAATTTTGTATATTTTAGTCGAAATATTTTCTATTGGTTTTTTTATATATATTTTCTATTGTTTACTTATTTATACTTAAGTTGTAATGGTCATTTACAAAATAAAACTTATGTTATAAAATAATAATTTTAATTGCCTCTTTATAAATTAATTTTATTCTTATCTATATTTCAAAATCCTCCCTTAGATTACACTAATTACAATAAAGATTTTTTAAAAATTGCATAAATGACCATATTACCACTGTGTTGCAAGTATTAACCTAATTATATTTTATAAATTAAATATTATTAAAATATTCTTAGTATTGATTTTTATTATACACACAATAAAAAATTCAATAAAATCTTAATACAATGTTTTTAATTTTAACTATTCTTAGTTTTGATTTTGATTGTATTTGAGTTAATTGTTATGCTTGATTGAGAAATGAATGCAACTTTTTATGTAAGTTACATCAATATTAGTGAATCATACATTATCGTCAGCATCAGTGCACGCTTTTGACTCCCTTCTCATTGCATCTCTTATATACATTATTATTTTTTTAAATTTTCTCAGATGTGTATTAACATCTATTTTAACATTTCCTGAAGTTTCATTGAAAAATTATGTCTTTCACTATTTTTTTTTTATTTTTTCCTCCATGTGTGATATTGGTGCCACGATATCAATATATCTTACGAAATATCCTGGATATATCTTTTTTCCACGGCTCGAAATGACATGCGATATTGATATTCAGAACCTTGGCCACTTGTCACGTCTATTCTCTTCGTCGAAAAGGGCTTTGTCAAGCTCTTGTTTACCTCTTGGAAACCTTTGACTCTCACGGAAGTCCTGTATTTGCTGACATCTGGAAGAATTTATTCTCTGACGCTGCTCTTAGCAAGCACGGTTTTAAAATGGTGTTTGAGTCAGACAAGTTTGTTCTAATCAAGAATGAGGTGTTTGTGGGTAAGGGTTATTCTGTTGGTGATATATATGATTAAGCTTAACATTATGAATGAAAACTCATCTGCTTTTGCTTATGTTTATGAGTCTTGTGATCTTTGGCATGGTAGATTAGGTCACGTCAATTATGACACTAATAAATCAATGACTAATTTAGGATTAATTACTAACCATAATAATAACCACCAAGAGAAGTGCCTAGCTTGCAGTAATTGCAAAATTATGAGAACCTCGTTCAAGAGTGTTTAAACGAGGTTTCTTAACGTAAAAGAAACTCATGTCAGAATATGGGGTTGTCCAGTTCATGTGCGAAAGCAGAACTTTGATAAGTTGGAAAGTAGGACTGAGAAGTACCTATTTATAGGATACCTAAAAGAAACTCATGGATATTATTTCTATAATCCTAGCGAAAAAAAAGGTGCTTGTAAGTAGGAATGCCATTTTTCTAGAAGAGGATATGATCCTCAATAAAGAAGATGGATATAGAATAGATCTTGAGGAGCAAAATATGAATAAAATGACCATGGTTAAACCCATTTTAACTGAAATTTTAATTACACAAGAGTGTAGGAGAAGTACAAGGATTAGTCGACTTCCAGATAGATTGTCTTATCAGCATGAGGTATATTTTATAGAATCGGATTCCTTAGATGATGATCCTTACACTTATCAAGAGGTAATATGTGATATTGATTCTAATAATTGGCATAAGGCCATGGAATCTGAAATGAACTTCATGTACTCGAATGGTGTTTGGACCTTGGTTGAAAAACTTGATGGAATAAAACTCATTGTGTGCAAATGGATCTACAAGAGGAAACGTGGATTCGATGGAAAGGTGGAGACCTTTAAAACAAGGCTTGTAGTGAAAGGATATAGTCAAAGAGCTAGTATCAACTATGAGGAACCTTTTCACCAGTAGCAAATCATAAAGTCCATCAGAATTCTGTTATCAATTACAGCTTACTATGATTATGAAATTTGGCAGATGGATGTCAAAACCACTTTCTTGAATGGAAACATTCAAGAGAATATTTATATGAACCAGCCTGAAGGTTTTGAACTCCATAGCCAAAATAATAAAGTATGCAAATTGATAAAATCCATTTATGGTCTTAAGCAAGCTTCTCGGATTTGAAACATCCGTTTCGATGAATCAATCAAATCGTTTGATTTTCACCAAAACATTAATGAGGCATGTGTGTACAAAAAGGTCAATGAGAGTGCAATAACTTTCCTAATTCTTTATATAGATGATATTCTACTCATTGGGAATGATTTAGGAATGTTATCTACTGTTAAAATCTGGTTGTCCTGTAACTTTGCTATGAAAGACCTTGGTGAATCATCCTATATTCTTGATCTTAAAGTGTTTAAAGATCGAAAGAAAAAGGATGTTGGGATTGTCCCAATTCAATTAGATTGACAAGGCCTGATCTATATTACGCAATGAGTATCGTGAGCAAATATCAGTCAAACCTTGGTCCTGAGTATTGGACAACAGTTAAGCACATTTTCAAGTATTTGATGAGGACTATGCATCATTGTTTGGTTTACAGTGGAGAAGATCTGACTGTTGTAGGGTACACAGATTCAGATTTTCAAGCAGATGTTGATGAAAGGTGGATTAAATTGTCATACTTACAGTATGGATAAAGTGTTTATCCAATCACTTGGTGTTGTTTCCTTGATAGAATCTCTTATCATACTTTATGGTGATAATAGTAGTGTTATTGCTCAAGTCTAGAGCAAATCAGAGGACTAAGCACAATGAAAGGAGATTTCATCTAATTCAAGACAATGAGATTGTCAAGAGAGGAAACATTGAGTTATCCAAGATTGCGTCAGTGGATAACGTAGCAGACCCATTTACTAAAGCACTTCCTCAAAAGGTGTTTGAGAAACATCTAGAGACGATGGGTATTAGATATATAGGAGATTGACTTTGAGTGTAAGTGGGAGATTGTTAGACATATATGCCCACGAAAGTCATTCTGCAATTGTATTAGTCTATTCAATAAAAGCATATTTTACATTCACACATTGTCTTCTACATTGGGTAACATATTAAAAGTATCTCATTAGATGAGACTACTTTGTCCCTTAGGTAACATTGTAAGAAAACCATCCAATTAGTTATTAACTAATTGCTAAAGAGATATGGTTTTCCGGTTCCTTATAGACCTAGTATTGTTCTAAGTTATTCAGGATACTTCTGAACAATGTATTCCTACTAACTTACACATTGTTAGTTTCATATGATGGAGTGATGAATCTCAATCACTGAGAAAATGGTCTCTTGACTAAGATGTGGATATAAGTAAGAAGTATTTATATTGTAACTAGATCGCTCAGTGGATACCCTAAGAAATATACTATCTATATAGTTAGGGTAGTCCATTTGATAAATTGTCATTAACCTGAGAGGTCGACATCTTCTCTAGTATTTGCCTATATAGCTTTGATGTAGCCAATCGTCAATGTCCAACACACCAGATTGAATACGGGCTCGTTGGGTTATGTACGCTATACTAGAAGAAGTGTGTGTACGCTTAACAAGGATTCCACTACTCTTCTAGTGTAATTTATATTGAGTTGTTATTTGTCAAAACCGGACTTGAAAAACTCAGGGCTGGTATTTATCGATGAAATGGTTTTATCGAGAAGTTTATTTTTTATATAAAAGAAATATAATTATTATTATTATTTCTTTTAAAGAATTTCTAAAATAGTTTTGAAAACCCAAGCTTGACTAAAAGTATCAAAGAGAAAGCATTCTCAATATAAGCTAGGGATTATAGACAGTATAAAATATTTTCCCGTAAGCTTATAATAAAATTGGAAGTGGAGTGACGCATCTGTAAACAAATCTTGTAATAGAAATACCTACAAGTAATTCTCTATTTTCTGGAGGTTAGTCACATAGTGTTAATGGACATGTAGCACCCCGGACTTTTCCATACTTAATGAATAACACTTTTGTAGCCAATTGACCTTTCAAGTAGTCTAATTAATAAATAAAGAAGAAATTAAAAATTCGAAAATGCCAGAAATGTTCATTTTCGAAAGACGAATCCAACGCAAGTTGAATCGTCAAAATCCGACTAACGAGTCAAAAGATATGACCAAAAGACCTAAGTGGAGAAAATGAGGAAAATCAGTAAAATGGGCAAAACACAGACCAACCGGTTGACCGCTCCAGCCACCGATCGACTCGTAGCCTACTGGTCGACCGCTTTACTCACCAGTTGACCGCTATCGCACTAATTTTGTATGGGGGAATTTTCCAGAGAGGGGGTTTTGGACCGATCAACCACTCCAGTCAACCGGTCGACCGCTAGCCTACCGATCGACTGCTCCTATGACCGGTCGACCACTCCTTGAGTACTTTGCCTATTTGGTCTGTTTTAGCCGAGATTTTAAGGGTAGGATGGTCATTTGACCACCCCACTTTCTATATAAACCCCAAATCCGTGGGTGAGGGTTTCATAAACCCTCAAAGCTCTTAGTTGGAGATTTTGGGAGATTTGAGGAGGAAGAGAAAGGAAAGCTAGGGTTTGGGCCAAAGGTTGGTGTGTGATCAAGGGAAAACTTGTGTCTTAGCTTCCCTCAAGTTCTCCTCTAAGTTTAAAGGTTAGTACACCCTACTAACTCCCATTAGCAATAACATAGGTTCTTCCATGTTAGTTGATAATTCTTGATCTCATGTTTTTCCTTCTTCTAAATGTGCTATTTCTATAAAATGTAAATAAGATAATAAGGAATGTTGTGATGTGTGGATGGATGAGGGGTTGAGGCGATTGGATGCCGTAGGGATGTTGTGTGATGTATGAAATGAAAAATGGTAGAAGGGCACTTCACAAATAAGGAACTTACCTTGATGACTTGATGGAAAAATACACACTAAAAAGAGTAAGATGAACTACTAAGGAAATGTTGCATGTTATGTATTTGACAAAATACCTAAACTATGAGTAAATGAATTTTATGAAGAAAATGGAAGTATGCCTTATGTAATTGTTCTTATAAATGATGAATTGACCACATGCCATGTAGATTAACCAAATTCTCACATGTTATACTATGAATTGAAATGCGATGCACTATCATCTATGTCATACATGCCATTATGGTTGCCACTATTGACAAGCACACAAGCACGCATACATGCATGGACCGGGTTTTCCACGAGTAGCTTTATATGATTAATCAAACATGAAAACAAGAAATGTCAAGGAGGTTGGTAGCCCAAGTGAAGGGTGCTGGCCTCTGGCTCACAAGTGAAAGAGAACAAGTACATGTCAAGGAGGTTAGTAGCCCAAATGAAGGGTGCTAGCCTCTGACTCATGAGGGAATGAAATGTCATGGAGGTTGGTAGCCCAGGGATGTGCAGGTGCTAGCCTCTGGCTCACAAGTATACAAGTCAAGACAAAAAATACAAGACAAGACAGACACGCATGCATGATTTTGGCAAGCAAGACCGAGACATGAAAAGGGTTTCCCAACATGAGTTTTACCGAGGTTTTTCGCATTCATGCACGCATGTCAAGATATTGATATCGCTTTATATTCAATACTATTTATCCTATGCTGCTAGTATTGTTTAAATTGATATTTCGTATCGTGTTCACTGTTGTTATGCTTTCGTTATTGTTATAGTTAGCTAGTAGCTTGTATTCGCTGAGTATTCTATGCTCAACCGTACTTTTATATCGGCAGGTTCCGTGGATGTCCTCGACCCTGATCCTTGGGTCGAGGAGGAGTACGTAGAGGAGAGGGAGCCACCTATCCCGTTACAGTATCAGGAGGATAGGGATTTGGACGTGTGGCCATACCTCGACTACTGTTGAGAGGAGAGTCCGAGAGAGTCCTTTTGTATATTTTGATATTTTGATAGGTGGGCATGTCCACCTCTGACTTGATATGTTTTTTATATTTTAACTTGGAATACTATTTTGGAGTTATAGAAGAAAAGAAAAAGTTAGTTCACGCTTCCGCACTCATGATTTGCTTCCGCACTTTGCTTGTTAGAATTATTATATCATGTTTAGCCTTGTTCATTATAAGATGGTTTGACAGGTACGTACAGTCACCTCTAAAGTATCTCTTAACTCGTAGGGGTATTTTGGGGCGCGACAGGATATTATTGTGATTAGTGGAAATCCAGGGACATAGATAAAATTCTATGATCCTAATGGAGCTATAGGAAATGGTTTCCTAGTAACAATGCTTTAACCAAAAAGGTTAAGCACTTGGTCCTACAACCGAAAATAGGAGATCCCTTGAGATCCCACACACTAGGACCTTCTTAAAGCTTTTGATTTAATTATTAATTAAATTTATTAATTTCTCTAAGTAAATCACTATATGGTATAGTGAAGCTCTAACAGGTGAAATCACATAGGATGTGATAAACCAAATGGGTAGGACCTATTGGAAATTTTGATAAAGATCAAATGATGACCTAAAGGAGTTTGGAACTCCTTAACAGGCGTGTGGAAGTGGGGCCCACCTAGAGTGGGATGCCCACTTCACGTGGAGCCTTATCTTTAATCAGTTTGTTACTAATCCATAATTCCTTATTAGATAAGGATAAGATTAGTTAGTTACTAATTAAAGATTCCCTATTTAATTGGGTTCCATGAGTTTGTTACTAATCAATGATTCTTTATTAGATAAGGATAATATTAGTTAGTTACTAATTAAATACTCCTTATTAGATAAGGATAAGATTAGTTTGCTACTAATGGATAAGGTTAGTTTCTTTTAAGATAAATCCTAATTAATTAAGAATAATCATTAAGGAAACTTTTAAGGAAATTCTAATTGGATTAGGATAAGGATGAGGAGTCTTGGATTGCAAGCAAAGTAATCCAAGAGATATTCTATATATAGGTGGGCGCCCACCCCTTGGAATAATCTCTCCAACCCTACGGTTTCCTCTCTCTTCTCTCCTCTAGTTCACGCCCCTTTCTCTCTCCTCTTTGAGAAGTGTACGGTCATCCAATCCCTTTCACTATTGGTTCTAGTTTTTCTCTTTAGCAAAAGCAGAACCAGTCTTGTTAAATCAAGAAAGGATCTTGAGATAAGAACAAATAGAGTTTCAATTAGAAGGGCCATTAACTTCCACTAGAGAAAGCTTAAAAAAAAAAGTTTGTGTGAATCGTAAAAGAGACTTTACACTTACGAAGTTTTGTAGGCATTTGTTCTATCGTGGATTTGACTTAACAATAACAAAGGTAATTGTTATTTCATCATTCATTGAATAAAATCAATTAGAATCTTAGTCAGATCTTGAGATTCGATGTATGCCCCACAAGAACTGTTTTTTCTAAATTTAAAAAGAGGCATACTTTCATACACGTGAGACTTGTAATCTACCACACATGTAAACTTGTGCTTAACTATTGTGATTAATATCCGAACTCGGTCATTGCCTAGATTTCCAATTCCGTCAAGAAACTCTGCTTGGTTACATCTCCCTAGTTAGAGAATTCTGGACGTGGGGGACTTCCTCTAAGCATTGGCCTATCCGAATATTAATCACCATGCAACATAAATAGGCATAATTTATTGTAACACATATATCTATCGTGCCCCAAAATCCCCCTAAGAGAATTGAGAACTTTGGCACGTGACTTACTTGACTTAATCCCTTTAATGAGCTTTAAAGACATACAAAAATCTGAACTTAAAAATTTCTTCAATGGAATAACATTTAATATCTCAACTGAATATCAATTAAAATCTGTAATTAAACTGAACCTACATAATCTGAATCATCCTTGTGATTTTCAACTCTTTAATTAAACCTATCAAATCTAAGTATCCTAATTCAAAAACTAAAACATAATAAACTAATTACAATCTCTTTAGAATTTAAACAATTTCTAATAAACTAAAATAATAGTAAAATCATCCATCGAAATCTCATTCCTCTTCGAGATGATCACCTGCAAGATCTTCCTTACGTACTCTTCTTCAACTCATGGCTCCTGAGTACAATTATCAAATCTCGAACCTGCTGACAACAAAAGTCATCGGTTGAGTAACAAGTTACTCCGCGTATATAACAATTCATAGTAAACAATATCATAACTATAACATGCATACAAGTAACTGTTCAATTACAATTCACATATAGAAATCTGAGTACGGAATATATTTTCTTTTCAATTCTTTCATGTGTTCACTTGTACTTTTTTACTTATCTTGTTTGTCTTATTACTTGACTTTTCTTTCTTGTCATATTTTTCTTGACTTATCTTTTTTGTCTTACTTTTTTTACTTGTCTTTTTTTTTGTGAATAAATCAACCAACATGCACTATGCAATAACTTAAAATAACTCCACCCCATATATTTGGTAGAGA
This sequence comes from Tetracentron sinense, assembly GCA_015143295.1. NCBI lineage: Eukaryota > Viridiplantae > Streptophyta > Magnoliopsida > Trochodendrales > Trochodendraceae > Tetracentron > Tetracentron sinense. The sequence goes on along the minus strand of CM026574.1, from coordinate 2,088,255 downwards.
CTAACATATACCCTACTTTCTGAGGTACCACACGGTTTACACATTATCTAGTGTATACGGCTTGTCTACACATTATCCGGTGTATACAGCTTGTCTACACATTATCTGGTGTATACGGCTTATTTACACATTATCTGATGTATACGACTTGTCTTGCCTTGATCTTAGGCTTGTGGGTACTCAGTCAGTGCAAAAATCAATCATACAGTTATGCTTGTGTGATTGTATACTTGCGTAATACGTAATATCTTGCTTGTTATCATGCTTGTACATATTTCTTTTCATGAGTGAGTGTGAGTGAAACAATAATAATTGTCAATCATACACTAGTTTAAACATGCAGAATTTCTCATAGTTGATCAATATAAAAGTCTATCTATCATTTTTCAACAATAAAATAAGGAAACAATTTTATTTATCATGCCTTAATTTTCAATATATAGTTTTGATAAAAGTAGTCTCATAGAACCCTAGTTTATAACGTATCACAATTTCAAAGTAAACTGATAATCATTCCATCAAATCCAACCATAATCCCTTCCTCCATTCTCCATCATACATACACCACAAAATCATTCTCTTTCCCCTTGTTGATATGAATAATAAAATCATAAGAACATCTTTAACATCATGAATATCGTCTACAATAGAAATCGTAACGAAACATCCCTAACCTCATAACCATCTTCTATAATAAAATCATAATAAAACCTTCTCTAAATATCATATCTATTTTTCATAAGAAAATCATAATGAAACCTTCTCTAAACCTCATATCTATCTTTATTAAGAAATCATAATGAAATCTTCTCTAAACCTCATATCTATCTTTAATAAGGGATTGACATATCATAAGCATGCTTAATCTTACTTTTCTTGATTTAAATCTATCACTTTCATAATGTTTATATCAAAATCATCATATTGATAGGAAAAAAATTATATTTATATTATTCATAAAAACATTGCATGAGGGATGATCAAAATCCATTTATCTTACTAAATCATGTTTACATAGAGCTTATCATTAGATTTATACTTTAGATTAATAGTTATAAAATTGAGAATTATGCAAAGTTATTTACCTCACTTGATCGTTTCCCTACGATCTATCGCTTGTGAATGAGGCTTGATCTAGATCCTAAGTCTCTTTCCTTCTTCTTTTATTGAATCCTTGAAATCTCTAGGCTTTTCCCTCTTTGAATCTCTCAAAATACTCTTTTTTTTTTTTTATGTTTATGAGGCTCTAGGAAACCTAATTCACTAGTCAATGAGGTATTTATAGAGTTGGAAATCCTAGGGAAGGTAAAAATGATCGAAAATCACGTTTCTCAGCAAAAAAACCTATTCTGGGCGATCGATCGCCCTTCCCCCCCCCCCCCCCCCCCCCTTTTTTTTTTCTTTTGACTCATAATTGTTTTCGGTATTTTGGTTGTAACTTTTAACTCGGTTATCGGAATTGGACAATTCAACTTGCGTTGGACTCATCATTCAAAAGGGAAAAATTTCATGTCTGATAGAAAAGTCCAAATTTTAATTTTTTTAATTACCTAAATGGGCTCTAAAGGTGATTGGTTTGGAATAGATTTCAGCAGCCTAGATTTTCAGCAGGCTCGATTTTGAAAATCCAACATTTAACCTATATTTGACTAAGAGTCTGAAAAAATGATAAACTTGAACCTCGAATAGGGTTTCTATACCTTTCTAATGGTTCAAGAATCATTCGATTCTGATTCACGGTGACAAAACTAGAGCTTCTTGAAGTTGAGGGTATGTTAAGGTACCCCTTTAATTCATCTTTTAGGAATGCATGCATTTAAAATTAGACACATATTTCAAGAAATTCATATAAATTGCACGAATGTCAAGAAACTAAATTTTTGGTCTCTACAATATCATATCTTGTAATACTCATGCAAACATTTCAACGTTATCATTTCAATACTTAGTATTTCTTGATATTTCAACAAACACCTTTAATTCGTTAATTATGTATACAATGTCCTTTTCCCATTTTCACATTCCCATAATCATATGAATGTCATCTATAAACCACATTCACCTATTTCAAAGTCAACACAATCCATACATTCATAATTCATCCCTTCTCCATTTTAGCTCATCCACCATCATTTCCATATATCCATAATCCCTAAACATAATCCATAATTCAATTTAAGCTTCTACCATACAAATTCATCCATGTCCTTACTTAAACATGCAACTCCTATACTAATTCATCATTTCATACTAATTCAATAATCATGCTAACAATACAAGAGATAGATTAGAGAGAATATCAACTTCAATTCATATTTCAATTCCTTAATTCATGCATATTCATGTAATTCTCTTGATAATCCATAAACATTCATATCTTAACATATAAAAACATTACTAGGGTTGAATTAGAAAGGATATCGACATTTTAGATCCTTCCCTTGGATCCAAATTGCAAGATGAAGTTCCTTAAAGCTTTGGGATTGATTTCCAAGCTAATCTTCTTCTCCTTCAAGCAAAACCATTCTTTTTCAAGTTAAATCTCCCTTAGAACCCTAGGTTCTCTCTCTTCCTTTACCAAATTAGGTTAGTAATGGTTAGGATACTCTAAAACCTTAAAATAGAACCTCTATTTATAGTCTCATGGGTTAAAAACCCTAAAATAAGCAATTTGGGGGGTTTTTTAAAAATAAAATCGCGTGTTCCGATCGATCGGAACTAACCCCCGATCGATCGGGGCTTAACAAGTCAAAACTGATTTTTCTGTTCTCGGTCGATTGATCGGTTTAGGAGGTACGATCGATCAGCCTGGGACAGAAAGCCTAGGCGATCCTCTGGTATCCCTCTGATCGATAGGTCCGTGAGGTCCGATCGATCGATGGTCCTGAATTTGAGATTTTCATTGATTTTGACTCTCCAACTTACTTAGCTCTACACACACATGCATAGGACACCAACATGACAATAAAACCCCTACCAAACAAGATTAAAAACAAGGAAAAAGATTCGGGACTCTTCATAGTGCATGTTATTTAATTGTTGAATGGACATGAGAATGTTTGGGAGGCCATACAGGGCAGATTTTGGCCATTCTAGTGTGGGGATGGTTTTGTTTAATTCCCTTATTCATTTCCAATGGGTTGTAATATTTCTTTAAATCATCTCTCTTCTTCCTGCAATTGTAATTTAATTATGCCCAAGAAGATTTCATCCAGCTTTGACCATTTGAAGGAGATCGGTTAAATTTTTTATTATTTTTTTCTGAAAATCAAAGATAGGTGGGTGAATCTTAATCACAGTTAAGGGGGGTGTACAAGGGACAAGTGGCCACCTCAGGGGCATAGGTTTTTGGGCCAAAACCGGTTACAACTGGAGAAGATAACGAGTCTCAATGGATTCCAGTCTCCACCATGAATTAGGTAGTAGCATAGTAGGTACTGAGATTGAGAAGATTACAAGAGTCTACAAGGCGGAATCTTGCTGATAGGGTCAACCGGCTGCCGCCAGTTGACGCGGAAATCGTAAATACGTATGGGCGTTCAACTGCGAACGTATTGCCTCATAAGTCTAGCATTGACAATGGACTAAAACAGTAATGGAAGCCAGAGAAACACGTATTGAATCCAGCTGTTTTGAACCCTTAAGCTTAAAATAACACATCCATTGCCCATGCATTTTCATGCTTCAATATATAATATATATATATATATATATATATATACATGCACATACATAAATCCTATATTTCTTCCACTTATGTAGCAACCAGGAAGCTCCCTTCTTGTAATAATAAGTGTCCATGTTTCAATCATCCATCATCACTATATATGCATATATAAATATGAATGGATCACATTTTCCTGAAATCCAAAATCTGAAAAGAAGATTAGGTAGATGGAGCAGAGTAACAGCAATGGAGGTGATACCCCACTAGTTCAGAGCCAAGGGACTTACCGAGGTGTGCGAAAGAGGAAATGGGGGAAGTGGGTCTCCGAGATACGCGAACCTGGAAAGAAAACAAGGATTTGGTTAGGGAGCTTCGAAACACCGGAAATGGCTGCCACGGCTTACGACGTAGCTGCCTTGCACCTTAGGGGGACTGAGGCGCGACTCAATTTCCCTGAATTGGTAGATAAGCTTCCCCGTCCTGTGAGTTCGAAAGCCGAAGACATACGTGCGGCAGCTCAGGATGCCGCAGCTTCAGGTCTCAGAGGACCAGCAGGAACTTTTGAGATGGGTAGCTCTAGCTCAAGCTCAGGCTCGTTGCCGACTACTGTTGGACTCTCGCCGAGTCAAATTCAAGCCATCAACGAGTCACCATTGGACTCACCCAAGATGTGGATGGAGTTGGCAGAAGCTCTTTTAATAGAGCCACCTATTACGTTTTCTAACCATTATGAAATGAATGACTGGGAAGAAGGGCAATATGACTCCTTGTGGGATTCCTAGATAATGCTTCTGAGACTGCTGTTTTTTTTTACACCTTTGCTGCTGGCCGGGACGGTCTCGGCCCTAGTCAGTTTCACTGAGCAAAATCCTAATATTAATATCGATAAAGCTCCTAAGACCCCCTTAGGGCCGAGACCACTGAGACCATGCTCTAAGAGCACGGGATTTCAGATGGGGCCTACCATGTGAAATGGGTCCTACCGAAATCCCGTGCTCTTAGAGCACGGTCTCGGTGGTCTCGACCCTAAGGGGGTCTCAGTAGCAAAGTCCTATTAATATATAATAGTAACCATATAGGCCCCATCTGAAATCCCCGTGCTCTTGGAGCACGGTCTGGACCCTAAGGGGGTCTCAGTAGCAAAGTTCTATTAATATATAATAGTAACCATATAATATTGTTGACCCAAGCCTTGACTTATATTGCTGAGATTTTCCTTCATAGACTAAGTAAAACAAGGTTTTGTGTTTGTGTGTGTGAGACGGTTTCTAGGGATCCATCCTCGCTTGGAATAATACAAGAGAAGTAATATATATGTATGATAGTGTTGCTATCGGTCCATTCTTGTATATATTAGAACAAGAGGGCCATTATGTGCTTGAAAATGGCTCAAACTCATGTATTGGGTGTTCCTTGTTTTTTTTTTTTTTTAAGGTGTAATTGATGAAAGGATATTGTGTATTTCATCTTATATATTTACAAGAATTGGGTTTGCCATTCAAATGAAGTTCTTTTGATATATTTCTTGAACAATTCTCTCGAAATCCTTATTTTGATTTGTACATTAAAATTCCTAGTAAAACTCGTAGTAACTGTTTAAAAAAAATTCTTTACAATAACCACCATTATGTTCCTTTGGTGAGACTTACAAAGTGTCGTGTGCCAAGGCTTCAAGTGCCAGGCTGTGCAAGTCTTGTCAATATGTGTGTTCTTTCGTATTAATAAATCATAAGTACATTTTGCAGGAATTTACTTCAAATGCCAATCTTTACAAGCCATTGTCAATGGCTTAATAGAACTAAAATCCTTGTTAATGAGGTATAGGGAGACAAAGGTGGACATGAACTTATGGGAAAGATGTAGGGATGGTCGCCAAAGTATTGTCGCTGGTAGGTGAAATAGTGTACCTCTAATCTGAAATAATGAAATCACTAAAACAGGGGTTGTCAATTGTAGTAACCTTGATTAATAAATTATATCTGTAGGGGTATTTTCAGTAATTTACTTGTGGGTGTTTGGCCATAGTAATTAATCTAAGTCGATGTTAGAATAAGTTAAATTGTGGATAACTCAAATATGGTTTTAAATAGGGATTGGGACTAAACACCATTTAATAATGGCAATCCTATAAATTTGTAACTTGGTTTAGCATAAAAACATTAAGTGAAACCTAATGAGAGAGAACCTAAACGCTAAACAAAGGAAGAGAACATAGAAGGAGAGTAAAGTGGTGGATGCTGCGTTTTGGGTAGTCAAATTAGCGTTGGAGGCTCAATATTCAAGTAGGGAAAGGTTTAATACAACCAAGATGATTGTTTTCTTGGGATTCGTTTCATAAGTTTTCAAAAAACTTAGATAAAAAGCAAGCAGGCACTTCATTAGTCTTTGAGCATTTGTTTATGTTATTTCAATGTTAACATTGTCACGCCCAAAACCTATACATAATAATACTCATATTTGCAGAGATATCGAGGCGTGAACCGGAAACAAATTCCAACTATAATGGAAACTAAAACAATTAATAATCCATTAAACATGTATAAAATATCTAGCACAACTAAAGACTCAATAACATGAATTCTCCAAAAACTAATCACCAATAGGTTCAACATAGTTTACCTCACTATAGTTCTCTCACTCTCTACACAAAAGAAAACTCTAAAACTTGTCCCGTTGGCTCAAGCGAGAATGATCTCTATCCTTATCAATCATCACCTGAAAAGAATAATCAATAAGAGTGAGCTCATACCTCAACAAGATAATACAACTATAGATTAGATGCATTAACAATTTATATAAAATCACTAACAAATATGCATATATATATTTTGGAATGAACAAATATGCATATTATTCGAGTAAGTCTTTACTCATAACATGTTCTGTTAATAGGGGTCTTACAAACTTAGCCTATTGACCACGGGAATCCTTAAGGTCTTACATAGCTTACCCTATGTAGAGACCCGAATTTTTTTCATGTCTTTATTACAAGTATTAGGGGTATTATAGTCCTTGTGATGTTTTATTGTTTATGTATTTATATCTAATTAGTATAGTGTGATTAAGACTTAATCAAACTTGTAGCGGAGGGATGTCATATCATACCCTGAACTTTAGGAAGCTCTAGTTTTAGCACCGTTTATTAGAAGTGAATGATTCTTGAACCATTAGAAAGGTATTGGAACCCTCTTCGAGGTTCATGTGTAATATTTTTCCATATTTTTAGTCTAAGTTAAGTCAAAAGTGGGTTTTTCGATGTTTTGTCTGATGGAATTGCAGATCAGTCAACTTTGGGGACAATTTGGTCCATAATTGAAAGGGAATTTGGAAATTCTAAAACATCAAAAATGTTCATTTTTGAAAGACAAATCCAATGCAAGTTGAATCGTCGAAATCCGACGATCGAGTTAAAAGTTATGGCCGAAACAGTTTAATAGGTCAAAAATTTGCAAAGCACCGATCGCTAGGGATCGATCGGTACAAAACCGATCGCTCGGTCAGAAGTAGTGATCAATCGGTCTAAAACCGATCGATCGGTATCTATTGATTGGTCCAAAATTTTGTATGGGGAAAATTTTCAGAGAGTGTGTTTTTGATCGAGAGCTCGGTCAAGAGCACCGGTCGATCGGTAGGCGACCGATCGCTCGGTCATAACCACCGATCGCTCGATCTTTCGTGTTTTTACAAAATTTTAGTAAGGGCTTTTTGGTCTTTTGGTTCTCAAACCTTGGGGCTATAAATAGGGATCATATTTCGGGGTATTAGAATACTCTACCTATTTCTAACCTAATTTGGCAAAAAGGGAGAGAAAACCTAGGATTTTGAGAGGGATTTCTTTTAGAAGAAGGAGATAGCTTGGGTATTGCAAGGAGAGCTTGGAAAGCTTCCCCAAATCACCTCGGGAGCGTTTTGAATCCAATGGAAGGATTCCTAAGGTCGATATACTATCCTAATCAACTCTATTTTAATGTTTTGTGAATGTTAATATGATAGGAATGATAGAATAGAGATTAGATGCATTTTTCCCAAATTTTCTATGAAGTAAGCTAATTATGGATGAAAATGTGGATTTGAATGTGGATAGAATGTATGGAGGATGGGATTAATATGTGGATGTGGATGATATTTGGATTGTATAGATGATTTATGGCTTGATGGAATGTTGGAAATGTAGAAGGGCAATGGATTCATAATATGCGTACCCTAGGTGTTTGTGAAAATGCTTGAGAGGATAAATGCTATTATACTCTTATGAATGGTGGTAAATTGATTATAAATTGTGATATGGCAGTCGGGAAGGTAAGAACTTAGAGGAAAATTTCTTAAACCGGGAATTCTCTAACTATTTGGTATGGGACAGTATAGTGGAGTTTCCATGGTGGGAGATCGAAATCTAAGCAATTACCAACTCGAATATTAATTTCGACACTTAAGCACATATGCACGTGTATGTTAAGATAAAAGTCTCACAAGTCACACATATGGACCACAAGCATGAGCATGACATACGTATGACATTCTGAATAAGCATAAGCATGACATGGTCCGTATCCGCCAAGAACGGCATGTCAACTATTTGATTCTTAAGCATGGTTCGTATCCGCCAAGAACGGCATGCCAACCATATGATTTCTTAGACATGGTCCGTATCCGCCAAGAATGGCATGTCACATCATTGTATGATCTGAATAAGTGCATGAGCATAAGCATCTCACAAGCACGTGGTCTCATAAGCATAAGCAGCTCCTAAGTGTATTGTCTTCTAAGTCTAAGATTTTCACAAGTACATGAGTCAAGGTGATGATATGATGTATATGCGCACACGTTCTTCCGTACTCTGATTATGTTATTATGCTATTGTATATGTTTCTAACTAAGTGCAGGTATATTATTATTGTTGGTTGAATTTTATATACACTGAGTACCTTTGTACTCAACCAGACTTTGTCTTGGCAGGTTTAGAGCAGGAGTACCCGGCGGAGCCGTGGATTGAGGAAGCAGGAGAAGGTGAGCCTTCCGAGGAAGGAGCCGGAGGCTTGAGTGTCTATACCTCTTAGTTTATGCTTTGTTTAGTTGAGAGAGTTTTGAAATAGACTTTTTGAGGATGTTGCTCAGTAGACTTTTATAGTTGTATTTTTCATACTTGTTGGTTTATAGTGAGTTGTATATGTTGACCGTAAACTTGTGCAGGTTGGTTATAGTTTATATATCGGAATTTTATTACTCTCATTTTTGGAGACTTGTGTAGTAAGCCTTGTATGCATGGTTTTTAAGCAGGTTAAGGAAATGTGACGATTCCAAAGTCCTAGTTTAGCCTTGTAGGATTTTGGGGTCGTTACACCTTATCCCTCGGGTCTCACACAGTTCACCTATAAGAGAATTAATGTCTTACACAACTCCACTCATTTCTATGTTTCTGGATTGGTACTCTACACTATTGATGTATTTGGGCTAAATCGTTGCACACATAGCCACTTAGCAAATACAGACAGATAATAATGCAGTTAAATAAGCAATTAATTATGATTGAGAATCGCTTCACTGAGAGGCGCTACAAGTGAGTCTTTCTTGAAGATAGTCGAAGCCTCCTATATGCCAAGGATCTGGCAGCTCTATCTCCGGGATACAACTCAGCTCGGATTCTCTCTGATCTTCCCAACGAGTTTGTACTACTCGGTAGAAGACGAGGTACTGATTTTCCTTTAGGATGCCCTTTATAATTAAATATATACATATATATTTCATTTAATTAGGGTTTGCTATTAATCCAAATGTCCTAAAGTCCCATCGGATTTATAAGAAGAGATTATCTAATTTATTAGACAATTTCCAAAATTACCATTTACCCCTTAGAGTTTAAGGGTCTGTTTGGTTACAGGGTTAGGTCCACTCTGGTTTGGTCTAATCTTGTTTTAACATATTCCAGATTAGGTCTGCACCTATTCTATTTGGTTACAGATTCTGGTTCTCTTTTTTTTTTTATAAAACACCCAGTGGGGGTGAGGGTTTGGTGGACCCCTACTAGTTTATTAATAACAAAAATCACAATATAGATCAAGGGGGGGGGGGGGGGGGGGGATAAACCAAAACCCCTACACAACATATCGAAATTAAAATCTAATATTAAAAAGTGTAGATCTATCGATTCTAAGGATACCTTTAATAGCCAAAGGAATGTCGCGAAATTCTCTGAAAACTTTTCTATATATCAAGCTTCTTACAGGCTTCTTTGGACAGAAAATTAGCTACCTAGTTATTTTCTCTATAAATATGATGAAATACCAAGTTGCACTTCTATTTTAGGAGCCCAATTTTCTTCCACCATTACCACGTTTTCCACGGAGGTTCTATCACCCCATTAATAACATCTATAACAATCTTGGAGTCACTTTCCACAATAATATTAGAGAGCCCTAGCTTATCACAAAAAACACAACCATCATGGATAGCTCTAATTTCAACTAAAGTATTAGATTCAATACCATAATGCTCGTAATAAGCCAAGACTAACTTACCATTATCATCTCGAATAACTCCACCTCCACCACTAATACCCGGATTGGTTATCGCAACCCCATTTGTGTTTAGTTTATACCAGCCCGGAGAAGGGCACAACCACTTAGTAGTGCAAATAGGCCTTTTAATCCTAATAGGATAAATTTGAATCCCAAAATAAGAGCACATCTCTTCGTCCCGACTACTGAATTTGCTATTAAACTTCCAATCTTTTGCTACTCCAATAACCCAATCTATCACTCTATTCCATGTAACCTTGAAGGGCCTTTTAAAATTATCATATCGAGAGGAATTTCTAAAAGGCCATATCTCCCAACACACAAAGGCTGGTAAGACCTTACACAGAAAACTGATGATCGACCCTGAGGTTTTATGATAAAATAACCTCATCAACCTTGTTTGGATTGTGTCTTCATCACAATAATGAATGTTCAAAGCTTGGCCCACTCTCTTCCAAATGTTAGTTGCTAGTTCTCCTTCACAGAAAAGATGGGATAACGATTCTGAAAGTATGCCTCTTTTTAATTTTAGAAAAACAGTTCTTGGGGGCATATATTGAATCCCAAGATCTGATTAAGATTCTAATTGATTTTATTCAATGAGAGTCAAAATCAAAATCAAAATCACCTTTGTGGCTTTGAAATTGTTAAGTCAATTCCATGATAGAATGCTAGACCAGCAAAACTTCAGAAGTGTCAAGTCTCCTTCGCAATCCACACAGACTTTCTTTTTCTTTAAAGCTTTATTTAATGGAAGCTAATGGCCTTTCTAAATTTCTAGCTCTAGGATCTTGAAATAAAGATCTAATTTTTATGATCAAGATTGCTTCTTGATCTTCTTCTTGATATTCAAAAGCTAGAACACAAGAGAAGAAGAAAAGGGGCAAAGGGGGCTGACCGTACACCTCAAAGGGAGAGAGGGGAAGGGTGTGAGATTGAGGAAAGAGGGGGAGAGAAATCTAGAAAATTATTGTGTCTCCACATAATGGGCATCCACCCATATAAATAGAGTTTGGGTTGCTTGTAACCCAAGAATCCATTTCCTAATCCAATTAGGATTCCTCTATCGTTTCCTTTATTGATTTATCCTAATTAATTAGGATTAATCATTAATAGAAACAAACCTTATCCATTAGTAACTAACTAACCATATCCTTATCCAATAAGGAATCTTAATTAGTAACTAATTAATTATTAGTAACAGACTAATGGAATCTCTAACAATTAGGGATTCTTTAATTAGTAACTAACTAACCTTATCCAATAAGGAGTGTTTTATTTAGAAACTAATTAAATAATTATCTCTTCCTTGAAGTGGACGTCCCACCTTAGGTGGGCCCCACTCCACACGCCCCTAAGGGTTCCAAACCCTTTAATGTCACATGTTTGATCTTTTATCAAAATCCCCAATGGGTCCTACCCATTTGGTTTTTCACATCCAATGTGATTCCACCTTTTAGAGTTTCACTATACCATATAGTGATTACTTAGAGAAATTAATTAATTTAATTAATAATTAAATTAAACACTTTAAGTAATTCCTTATGTGTGGGATCTAAAGGGATCTCCTATTTCCGGTTGTGGGACCAAGTATTTAACCTTTTGGTTAAAGCATTGTTACTAAGAAACACTTTTCCTAAACTCAATTAGGATTATAGAATTTTATTTATATCCCTAGACTTCCACCAATCACAATAATGTCCATTAACACAATGTGATTAACCTCCAGAAAATAGAGAATTACTTGCATGTATTTCTATCTCAAGATTTGTTTACAGATGTGTCCCTCCACTTCCAATATTGTTATAAGCTTACGAGACAATATCTAATACTATCTTTAATCCCTGACTTATATTGAGAACTCATTCTCTTTGATACTTTTAGTCAAATTTGGACTTTCAAAACATTTTAGAAATTCTTTAAAATAAATAATAATTAATAATTACATTTCTTTTATATAGAAAATAAACTTCTCGATAAAATCATTTCATCAATAAATACCAGTGCTGGGTTTTTCAAGTCTAGTTTTGACAAGTATCAACTCAATATTAATTACTCTGTAAGAGTAGTGGAATCCTTGTTGAACGTACACACACTTCTTCTAATATAGCATACATAACCCAATGAGCCCGTATTTAGTCCGGTGTATTGGACATTGACGATTGGCTACATCAAAGCTATATAGGCAAATACTAGAGAAGATGTTGACCTCTCAGGTTAAGGACAATCTATCAAATGGACTCCCCTAAATACAAAGACAGTAAATTTCTAAGGGTATCCATTGAGCGATCTAGTTGCAATATAAGTACTTCTCACTTGTATCCACATCTTAATCAAGAGACCATTCTTTCAGTGATTAAGATTCATCACTCCATCATATGGAACTAACAATGTGTAAGTTAGTAGGAATACATTGTCCAGATGTATCCTGAATAACTTAGAACAATTTTAGGTCTACAAGGAACCAGAAAAACCATATTTCCTTAGCAATTAGTTATTAACTAATTGGATGGTTTTCCTACAATGTTACCTAAGGGACAAAGTAGTCTCATCCAATGAGATACTTTTAATATGTTACCCAATGTAGAAGACAATGTGTGAATGTAAAATATGCATTTATTGATTAAGTAGATTAATACAATTCCGGAATGGCTTTCGCAGGCATATATGTCTAACAAATTCTCTATTAGCTCTTTGACAACATTCACAATTGCTAGCTAAAGAGATACATTTAGCTTGAATATTGTTCATGTCAAAAATCTTCCATATGAACACAAAAAATTTCGATGGCATGGAATCATTCCAAATATAAGAAGCCCATCGAACTTTTGGAGACACTTCCCTAACATTGTCCCAACAAGATTTCGTTGAGAATGTCCACAAACTTTCTTTTTTCCAAATAATCCTATCGTCATGATTAGATATCGCAATAGTTCTTGGAATAAGAGCTTGATTTATTTCAATAGGAAGAAGATTTATCCAAATCTCCATAAACTGTCAATGAAGCAATCTTTTATAAGGGGAAAATGAGATGGGCATTCAACAACATAATCTATCAAAGGTATCTCTTCAAACCAAAAATTGGTATTTTCACCATTTCTAAACAACCATTTACAATTCAGCATTGTTCTTTTTATCTAAGAACCAATATCTTTCCAGTTTATGAACCCTTCAAATAAATGTTTATCATCCAAGGGTGGTTATTTTTCATATATTTGCTTCTGAAGTAGCTGCTCCAAAGACCCTTTTCAGATATGATTTTCCATGCCATTTTCATACGAAAGGAATTGGCCACATCTATCAATTTCCATATGCCTAACCCTCCCAGATAAAATGTTTTAGAAATTTTATTCCAAGACACCCAATGAGCTTTTGGTTCTCTCTAGAATAAATTTTGCGCAAAAAATATTTTTGGTTTGGCCAGAATCAATTTTTTCTAAGTCCTGTTTGGTTACAGGTTTTTAATCTATTTAACTTATTCCAAATCTGTTTGGTCACAAGATTATGGTTAATCCGATTTTATCATTTTCCAATTTCGTTTGGGTACAAGTTCAGTTTTGTCCAGATTAATCCATTCCACAAGATACCCCTGATTGGGTATGATGGTCCTTATAGGATCCATCATGTGGATAATTAGGATCACCCGAAATTAGATGGTCACCAAGATGGTTCTGTCCATGTAGGACTGATCCATTGTTCTACTTGATCTAGAATCCTAAATCGGGCAATCAAACAGTCCATATATGGAATGATCTATGATGGATAGTTGAGAAGCCCGAAGACATTTTGCAACTTCATCAGGAGCTGGAGAAAAGTCCATTTCCTAGCATCCATGGATCTGGATCGATCCGAATAGCCTCCTGGGTCTGGTTTTGGGCCTCTGGATATTATGAATTCTAGGTCACCATCTTCTTCAGTGAGCTCCATGGTCCACCATTAATGTAAAGCTCCAGGTTAGGGTCCTTCTAAGTGGTCCCTGGTACGGAGTCATCCATCTAATGGACCATGGCTCGAAGTTGACTGGACCAGGGTGCACCTACTCTAGTCTGGGTCTTCTCTCTTGGCTCACTGGTCTGGGTCCACGGATCTGGTTTGGTTTGAGTTCCAACAGAACCCAGCACCTCACCAAGACTTTATAGAGAACCAAGGTCCTCTTGCATGTGCATGGGCTCAGCCACCTGGCTAGGCCTTTCTGCCTCAGGTAGGCCATGCAAGGTCACTTGGCACTCTAGGTCAGACCATCCCATGATGGGCCTACACCCATTGACCCAAGCACTCATTGAGTCTGATCCACCTGACACACCCATGTGCGTACTCGGATCTCACACCCAGATCCGACGGCCTAGATTCAATACGAGCTAGAGACTCTATCAAACAGCTCTAATCAACCACACTGATCATCCGATCAGGGTCAACCTAGATCTACGGCTGTGATTAGATCAACGGTCCTGATTTAGTCAAAATAAATAGCGACTCGCGACGATGAGCACATGCAAAGTGCAAAGTGTGCCTCATAGCACCCAAAGCCCTATGCCCGCACCCTCACCGGAGCCCATGTGCGTGCACTTGTGGCGAGCGCAGCTCGTGCACCCAATATATTGTCTAAAGAATTTGGTGGGTAATATTCTACACCATATGTTTGGTTGTTGACAACTAAGCAAACAATGGGGTAATTAAACCATTTAGATTTTCTCTACTTTTCTGATGTGGGACTAAAGAACTAAGGGAAAATCACTAAAAGTGTGTGTTTTCTCTCTTTTAGGAGATCAAACACTCACCTTAAACAAATTTTAAATCATGAGGGATTTTAGTCCTTAATTAAAATTAAAACCCCGGATCCTAATGATCCAGTTTTTATTAATTTAAAAAACAAATTTTAATCAAACTCAACTTACACCACCCTGAAACCATTAGTGGGTTGTACATAACATCACCCTAGGTCTTACAAAATTTGATATTTGAAAACAAGTAAGTGTGCTCTCTTTGTTTGCTAATTTATAAAGGGGTTTGCTCTTGTTGGGGATTATGGATCTTTGTTCCTAGAAGACAGAATATAGCAATAAGCAATTGCAACCTTTTGAGCTATGGCTAAGAAAGGTACAAACTTAGTTATGACTTTGTTGTGTGTTGGATTGGGCTTTGCTTGGAGCTAAGGTCTTCAAATTGTCACGGTGAGTCTTTTGAGTGCTTGAAGCTAGAGGTTGCTAGGTTGAGGTTGACTTCTACCAAGATCCTGCCTGCTACCAATAGATTTCAACTTTTTCCATTTTTTTGCCCTTGGAATGACCAAGTTTGGGGGTCACATAATTTTTGCGCAATGAGGCCGTTTTCGATTTTCACTCATGTCTGTTAGTTGATTAACTTGTTCCTTTTTTTTTTCCCTAATAGTAATGCCAGGGTTGGGCTCGCGTTATTTTTGCGCCTCAGTGTCATTTCTGGTTTTCATTGGGCCTATGATTTATCTTAGTTGAGTAAAGTTGTCTTCTCTCATCATTGCCTTGTGGATGAGATGTATAACTATTAATACTTGTCTGCCAGTACTCTGTCTTTGAGGGATATAGGAGGACTTGAGATGAGATGAAGTGTAGTCTAGAGGGTCGAAGATTTGAGACACCCTGTCTGCTTTTGAGCTTTCTTGGGTGCCTATTTTGAGTTTTGTTCTTTGACTTTTGCTGACAAGATAATAGGGTACATGGTGATCTGAATCCACCGAATCCCTATGGAGACGAGGCTGAACCGGTAACTGTCTTTTCGTTTCAATAGAGTATAACTCCTCTAAGCTTTTGATCAACGTAAGCTCGCAACGCCATTGATTTAAGACCTGTTTTGAAGAGAAAACATCATAATGGCGCTAGAATATTCAGTGACCCGATTCCACTGAAATCTTACCAGGGACGAATTATGTCTGGATGGAGTATGCCTCATTTGAGCTTTATACCAGAACCTGAAAGCTTACCATATTATCTTATCAAAATCTGTTCATTTGATTATATCATCTGTGGGATACTCGAATTACTTCAGGCCATGAAGGGGTAGTGAGTGAATTAGTATTGTAACGACCTCAAAACCCCACCTTGGTCATAATGGGACTTTGGATCCATCACATTACTTATCACTACTTGACTTCTATGGCAATAAGGCATAACTAAAAATTAATTCTCCCAAAATAGTAACAAATAAATTTTTTCCATAAAAAAACCTCTCATCCAATATATGATAAACCGATTGTAATCCAAATCCACAAACATAAACTGAAATGAGCCCAACATAACCCACCATGATCGGGTAGAGTAAAATCATCAAATAACAATGAACAATTTAAGCAACATCCTGAAATAACATAAATCTAAAACAAAACAACTCAGAAAGTAAACTACGATCTACTAATAGGGACAACTATCAAAATCTCTGGCTCCCTCCTCTGGAAGCTCACCTACTTCTTCTTTTTCAAAGTACTCCTCTTCCATCCAAGGAGTTGCCGCCTGATCATGCGCTATACCTGTACGACAATAACAGGTCAACTGAGCATTGAATACTCAGCGGATATCCAAACTAACCAACAATAGTACAAACATGTGTCAAATATCCAAATCATGTAACAATTGTAAAGTCAATAGTAATTTAATATAACATGAACATAATCAGAATGCAGAAAACATGTGAACATCTTGACTTAACTTGACTCGTATACTTGTGTGACTCTTGAACTTATGACTCTTAGACATGTAACTCTTGAACTTGTATCATGAATGCAATGCATGCTTGTTTTCCCATAAAAATAGTTAACGAGGTCTTTGTATTTAGATCTATAGAGGTGCATCGATAGAAGCATAAGCCCCTAGAGCTCTTAGATCTCAAATATTCATGATAATTATCCAGGACTTAAAATCTTGTCCATGCATCAACGAATACTAGAGCTACTTGATTTTTAAGGTCCTTGTAAAAAACCATGCAGTGTCCTTGTCCTTATACTTGTATTTCAGTGTTCAGAGTTCTTGTACTTGTCCTTGTAATTCAATATCCAGTGTCCGTGCAATGTCCGTGTCCATGCAATGTCTGTGTCATGCTCGTGTACTCGTGAGACTTGTAAACCACCACACATGTGAACTTGTGCTTAAGTGTCGTGATTAACATCTGAATTCAGTCATCACTTAGATTTCATTTTTCGTCAAGAAACTCTGCTAGATTACATCTCCTTAGTTAGAGAATACCTGACATAGAGGATTTCCTCTAAGCACTGGCCTACCCAAATATCAATCACTATGCAACTTGAATAAGCATCATTTATCAAAATATACTTTATATATTGGCATATTCATGCTAACATTTCTAACATCATTTCTAAGCATAATTCATCATAACATATCTTATTATACTCATACACAAGTCTTTTAATATCATCACTTTTCATACTTAGTGTTCTTAGGCATTTCAACAAAAACATACAATGCATTAATTATGTATACAATGTCATTCTCATTTTCACATTCTAAAATCATATTACTACTCATTCATAAACCACATTCATCCCTTCCAAACCTCACACCAATCCACAAATTCATCCATTCTCCATTTTTGTCCATCCACCATCATTTTCATTCATTCATAATTCATAAACATAATCCATAATTTAATTTAAGTTTCTAGCATATAAATCCATCTATATCCTTAATTAAAATGCAAATACATACTCATTCATCATTTATCATGATAAATCAATAGTCATAATAATATAAAAGTTAGATGAGTGAAGATATCAATCTCAAATCACATTTCTATTCTTTAATTCATCCATAATCATGTAAATCTTTTGATAATCCATAAATAATCTTATCTAAACATACAAAGCATCTTAATAAGGTTGAGTTAGAAGGATATCGACCTTAGGGATCCTTCCCTTGGATCCAAATCGCTCCTAATATGATTTAGGGAAGATCTCCAAGCTTTATCCTCCTTCTAAGAGCAATCTTCACCTTCACCAAGAACAACCCTCTTAAAAACCTTAGGTTTTCTCTTCCTTTTTGTCAAATTAGATTATAAATAGGTAGGGTACTCTAAAACCTCGAAATAGGACCCCTATTTATAGTCTTAATGGTTAAAAATTCCAAAATCCGTATTTTTTAACAAATAGGGTCGTGTCCTGACGATCGATCGTCAGTATGGACAATCGATCATCTAAATTCCTGAAACTAAATCAATTTTCTGGGTTCGTAACAATCGATCGTCGGCTTGGGACGATCGATCGTCAAAATTCCTAAGAGCAGTTCGGATTTTCTCTTTTGGTATTTCAACCATAACTTTTGGCTCGTTTATTGGATTTTGACGATTCAAATTGAGTTGGATTCATCTTTGAAAGTAAAAAAATTTTGTCTCTAATAGACAAAATCTAATTCTGAGTTTTTAATTACCTAAATAAGCTCTAAAATTGACTGGTATGAAATTTCAGTAGACAAAACATCAGAAACTTACTTTTGACTTAGCTTAGACTAAAAATCTGGAAAAATATTAAACATAAACCTCGAAGAGGGTTCCAATACCTTTCTAATGGTTCAAGAATCACTTGATTCCGATAAACGGTAACAAAACTAGAGCTTCCTAAATTTGAGGGTATGTTAAGACATCCCTCTCTTTACAACTTTGATTAAGCTTTAATCACATCACACCAATTAAATATTATTAAATAAGCATTAAAAACACTATAAGGACTATTATACCCCTAATACCTGCATAAAAACATGAAAAAGATTCGGGTCTCTACAAGTATGCTTTGAGATCTTATTATCGAATGTGGCATACTTTAAGGTTACTGAACCTTCCAGATCATCATAATCATTATCCACATGGCTTCTAACCAATTCAAATTCCGATCTAACTAGGAAACAACTTCCAAGTGTCAACTTTGACTAGGAAACAACTTCCACGAGTCAACTCATCATTTCCCATCATCAACAAAAGGGGAAACTCCTTTAATTGGTCTTGAACTATGGTTAACAAGTTTTAACCCTTGTGGTTATTTTTTTTAAGAAATCAAGATTAGATGCTTTAATCCTAAGGGTTAGTGAATCTTAACTATAGTCAAAGGGAGTTGAAAGGGGATACTCCTTTAATTGCCTTTGAACTATGGTTAACAAGTTTTAACCCATATAATGTCGCGACCCAAAACTCACCCTAGGAGTTAGAGTGAATCTTGGACGACTTAATCATGACTTACAGGACTTGCTTGACGAACCAACCTACAAAACCCACAGAACATATACAATAGAGGGTAACAGCGGAAGCATAACTATAAACCACAGCGGAAGTCTAACAAACCTCTAAGTATATACACATGGTCCAAGTTTAATACAAAAGAAAACAAAACAAAGAAAATGCGGACATGCCCGCCAAAATACATGGATATAATCACTCATGCACACCCACAGCTAATCCACTCAGAATCTGACACCACCTACTAATAACCCTCTACGGGAGGTTCCTCCAAAGGCTCCTCGATGTACTCCTCCTCCACCCATGGACCAGGAGCACAAACATCAAATGGAGCAGCAGCTCCCTCAGAACCTGCCGACATAAGAAGTACGGCTGAGCATGGAATACTCAGCGGGTACTAAATACTAACCAATAGTCATAGCATGAGATAGCAATGCACACATATATATATAAGATAGGAACAGTTCATATCATACAAGGAAGTAAAGCAGTTTGTAATCATGCGTGCATTCAGAAAAGCCGATAAAACCCTTGAAGACCTTGTGCACTTGACTTGACTGGAAATACCATTTCCGTACTTGAAAACTTGTCATGTTTGTCTTATCTTGTCATATCATGCGTGTCATGCCATGTCATGCTTGTATCATGCTTGATTGGAAAGTAAACTACTTGTGAGGGAAGAGAGACCCTTCTTCCTAGAATGCTCATGCTTGTCCTTCCACTTGTTAGATTCACTTGTGAGATGTCCTTGTGAGATGCATTTGCGAGGGAAGGGAGACCCTTCTTATGTTATGTATGCACTTGCGAGGGAAGGGAGACCCTTCTTATGTTATGTATGCACTTGCGAGGGAAGGGAGACCCTTCTTATGAAAATGCATGATTGTCTTGTCCTTGCCAAAAGCGAGGTAAAACATATCGTACGATATGCCCCACCTCTAAACCGTGTTCTTGAAAACGCCGATAAAACATGTCATGCATTCGTGCTCGTGAAATCGTGTGCATACTTGCATTTGGAATTAAATATGGCAATTTGGGGTAATTCACAAAGCATAACATATAACAATTTAAGTGAGTAATAATCTACACATTTTAAGAAATGTAAGAAACACACTATCATGAACCCTAACAAATTTCAAGAGTACTTAAGCATGAGTTCCCTTAATTTATCATTTCTTTTGTTCACCTTGGCATTTCATCAAACATAGGGTGTGTTGATTATTCACTTAAACCTAGATCATGTTTTTCTAGGTGGGTTATGCTCACATCACACTTGTATGTTCATTATTAGTACAATGCCCTTTCCCATTCATTCATCACATCATCCACACGGCATCCATTCGCCAACATCCACCTCCATTCACCATTCATACCACCAATCTCATAACACATATATAAGTGAAGGAAAACAAGAAGAAATAAAGGAAAAGAGAAGCTATAACTAGGAGGGTAGCAAAGAGTACCGACCCGAATAGGGAAGAAAACCTTTGCAAAAACGTGCGTGAGATGCTACCGAGCTTGGAGAACGTGGTCCTCCCGAGCTTGACTGAAGCTTGGGGTGATCTAGGGTATCAAACCCTTGATTTCTCCTTCAAGAACAAACCCTAGGTTAGGATCCCCTTCTCCTTTCTATCTAACTCTCAAAAATACTCTAGGTGTGTGAATGAGAGCCCTAAAGGCTCGGGCAACCTTTATAGGTAGTGAAGAAACCCTAAAAATCCGATTAAAATTTCTGGATTCGCGATCTACGATCGATCGTAACCTGTCTACGATTGATCATAAGTTGTACTACGATCCATCGTAAATTATCCACGATCGATCGTATATCGACCCGAAACTTTAGTCAATTCCTGAGATTCTACGATCGATCGTAACCTCTACGATCGATCGTAACTCACCTACGATCGTTCGTAGGGTGTGTACGATCGGTCGTAACTTGCAGCAAAATTCCATATTTTCCTTCCTTCTTGTTTCGGCCATAACTTTTGACTCGCTCGTCGGATTTCGACGATTCAACTTGCGTTGGGTTCGTACTTCGAAAAGGAACATTTCTGACGTTTCGGAATTTCCAATTTCTTCCTTACTTATTAATTGCACTACTTCAAAGGAAAAATGGCTACGAAAGTGTCATGCATAAATGTCAAAAGTTCGGGGCTCTACGTATAACTTATATTTTTTAATTATAAAAATCAAGATTAGATGCTTTAACCTTGAGGGTTAGTAAATTTTTTAACCAAGGTTAAAGAAACTTAAAAGAAGACACATATCATAAAGGTATGTCACAAGGTATGCCACAAGGGTATTATTGTCATTTTAATCATTTTTTAATGGACTTCAACGGAAGTGGAAAAATGAGGCTATTTGTCTAACAGTTGTATAATGATGAATTGATTTGTAAAATTGTTATTCATAAGTGTATTTATATACACTAGGATAAACCTAGCAGCTGATATGCAAAAACTCCATTTTTCTCTATCTCTACTAATATAATGAGGATTCCTTTGTTCAAAACATAGATTGATATTTGCATTAATTCAAAAAATGTTCATTCACTTCTATCAT
Organism: Tetracentron sinense; assembly: GCA_015143295.1. NCBI lineage: Eukaryota > Viridiplantae > Streptophyta > Magnoliopsida > Trochodendrales > Trochodendraceae > Tetracentron > Tetracentron sinense. Next base: position 2,066,307 of record CM026574.1, on the reverse strand, counting down.
CCAGAATTCTCCTCTTAGATACCTGTGGCTAATTTTTTCTAAATCTCTAAATTGCTCTTATTATAATCATGTATATAAGATAAAATTTTCATTAAATGTTTTGCTTAATTTCTATATTACCCCTTACTCATTTATATTAGACTTTTTAGACTTGCAATTCTCTACGATTATATACACTTTAACTGTGGTTAAAATTCACCCACCCTTAAAGTTCACCCACGTATCTCGGGCTAACTACAGTTAAGGGATGTCAAAAGAGATAAATGAAACCCCTAGGGTTCACCCACTTATTCTTGGTTTTTTTAAAAATATATTAATTTTTTAAACCCTGTTTGGAATTTACTTAACTCGTATCATATTTGTTTTCTAAAACTAAGGATAGGTGGGTGAACCCTAGGACTGAGTGAATCTTAACCATAGTTAAGTGATGTCAAAAGAGGCACATGGCAACCTCAAGGGTGTAACTGAACTCCAATTGTGGTTAAGATTCACCCACCCCTAAAGTTCACCCACTTATCCTTGGTTTTTAACAAAAAACTTAATCTTTTAAAAATCCTAATTAAAATTCAATAAGTTTTAGGATTAAATTATTTTCATTTTTTTTCTTCTAAAAACCAAGGATAAGTGAGTGAACTTGAGGGGTGGGTGAATCTTAACCACAGTTAAAGAGTGCTAAAAAGGACACATGATGACCTTAGTGGCGTAATCGAACTAATCGCTCTCTTGGCAAAACGCTTCTAAAGAAGGTCTTGCCAAGGTCCCGCCCGCCCCCTTTCTTTGCTATACCCAAAATGCCCCTAAATCTTTATGAGTCTCAAAATGTCCCTATGTCATATTTCTATAACCAACGTGCACCTCATAATTTTTTTCATAGAGGATATCCAAATTGTCCCTCTTCTATGCCCAAAAAATTCCTTAATTTTTTTTCAAATGCCCACTAGGGTCCCTCTTCCCAGTCCCTCCCCTTGCCCCCTCTCTCTCACGTGAGAATTCTTCCTTTAAAAATGTAGGCTGACTTTTTCTAAATACCTAAACTGCTCTTAACATAGTCATATATAAGACAATAAATATTTTGTTTAATTCTCATATTACCCCTTACTCATTTTGCTTTATTTTCATACTACCCCTTAATTAAAATTCTCTACTGTTATAACTGGATTCCTTGGAGTCCGGTTAGTCCAGTTAAGCCCATGTGTCCCTTTAACCCTCCTTAAATGTGGTTAAATTTCACCCACCCCTAGGGTTCACCCACCTATCCTTGGTTTTTATAAAATAGTAGACTTAAAATTCTCTACGGTTATAATCGGACTCCTTGGGGTTCGATTATGCAACTGAGGTCGTCATGTGTCCCTTTTAACACTCTTTAACGGTGGTTAAGATTCACCCACCCCTAGGGTTCACCCACTTATTCTTGGATTCTAGAAAAAAATATGAAAAGAAAATTTAACCTTGACACCCCTTAACTATGGTTAAGATTCACCCACCTTAGGGTTCACCCTTAGAAAAAAAATATTAAATTTTTTTAAATCCTAGTTAAAATTCACTAACTCGTAGGGTTAATTTTTTTCTAAAAACCAAGGATAGGTGGGTGAACTCTAGGGATGGGTGAATTTTAACCATAGTTAAGGGGTGTAAAAAGAGACACATGGTAACCTCGAGGGCATAATCGGACTCCAACTATGATTAAGATTCACCCACTTATCCTTGGTTTTTAGAAAAAATAAAATAAAATTTTACACCCCGATTAAAATTCAATAACTCCTAATGCTAAATATATTTTTTTAAAACCAAGGATAAGTATATGAACTTTAGGGGTGGGTGAATCTCAACCACAGTTAAGGAGTGTTAAAAAGGGACACATGACAACCTCAGTGGGGTAACTGGACTTCTTACTCTCTCAGCAAAACACTCCAAAGAAGAACGTCTAGCCAAGGCCCGCCCGCCCTTTTTTAACTATACTCAAAATGCCTATAAAGGTTTTTGGTTCTTAAAATTTTTATGGAGTTATATTTCTATAAGTAACGTGTCATCTAAAATGTCGCTCAAGTTTTGATATCAAAATATTCCTTATTTTGCAGGTGCGGCCCACCGGTTTTCTTTTTAAAATTAAGGTTAGATCCTTAAAACGTTAGTGAAACTTAATCACGGTTAAATACAAATGGACATGTGGGCGAGGAGGTGATTTAAGGGGCCCACAATATAGCACATGGCATGAAACTTCGCCAAAAGCATAGGGACGAATCATTCTTATTCAGAGTCTTTGTTTTAGAGAGACTTCCGAAAACCCTAGAAAGATCGCCTAACGTGCTTCTCTGTCTCTGTGAAACGAAGTGGAGGTATCCCTAATTCTCTGGTTAGGATTTTTTGTCAGAAATGGCGACGTTTGAAGAAGCCCCACCTGGAGTTCCAAAGGCAGGAGAGAAGATCTTCAAGACGAAGTGCGCTCAATGTCATACGGCAGAAAAAGGAGCCGGACACAAACAAGGTAGATTTCTTGATCTGATCTCATTTTCTTCTTCTGTTCAACAGATTTCTCTCTGCTTATTCTTGTTTCCATCGTCTGTTATTCCGTTTTGATTAATTGAGGGAGGTTGTAACTGTTATTCCGTTTTGATTAATTGAGGGAGGTTGTAAGATTTTTTCAGATCTGTTTGATTTATACTTGTTTGATTGGATCCTAATTCGTATTTTGTTTTCAATGTGCTGAGAAATCCTTCTTTTTCTTTGGCAGATATCTTGTTCATTATTTGTCCTATTTTATTTCCTTTTGGTAATTGATCGCGCAAAGCTGATTTTTTTCTAGGATTTTGTTTCAATTAATTGTACAGCTCCTCATTTTCTCTGTTCACCAATCATGCATCTAGATGATCAATATCGGAATATGATCTTGTCTTCTTTAAGATGGTTTGTTCACAGACTTCTTTCTTAAACAATCATGGATCTATGATCATTTCGTGTGTAGACTGTCTTGTAATTCTTTTGTTCTCCAATTCTTCATGTAAAGAAATTCTGACTCTTAGGGTGCCTTTGGATTCGTGGAATTGAAATTGACACAGAGAATTGAATTCTATGGAATCAAAAACCATTGAATTGAATACCACCGAATTTTAAAATCTTCCATTTGAATGCACTACTAATTATATGGAGTTGAATTGCATGAATTTTAATTTTATTATTTAGATAAATAAAAAATATGTGAAAATAAATGTGCATTAATATTTGGGTAAACACAAGTGTAACAATGATGGTTGATAGTAAAGGTGGAAATTTCTAATCCGACACGGCAACCTGAGTGATTCGTCCATATTTTTTCTTCATCTTTTCGTCCTTCGCCAACGACTATAATTAGCTACTACCTAGCTCTATAGCTAGGGTATCCATCTCTTTCTGTCTATAACTCTATATGCATATCGATCTTTTAATTCGAAGCAAGCATATGTCGATCTTCATAGATGAGGGTTGAAGTTTTTTTATAGTTGTGGGTCGAGTTCAATTTTGGTTTCCGCATTCTATTTATAATAGAGTCGGGTTTAACTCCCAAAATCTCCGATTCATAATATTTACTTGATTTAGTAATAAACATATATGCTTATATACATAATATATTGATTAAATATTATTTTAATCCATAGGTATAATTAATTTATAAATAATTATTATTAATTTATTTATGGGTTTGGCGACAGGTTCAGTTTGAAGATTCCCTTCTTTGGTTCAGTTATGTTTTCCTTTTTACTCTATTTATTGATATGAACTTGACAAATATGCTAAAAGCCCCAAGATTGATGAAACGTGTCAAATCAAGCCTTATATTTATTTAGTTACGTAACAAATCATCATGTTTCCACATCCGACGTCCTTGGTGGCTCTCACTCTAGGTAGCTTTCTGCTTGATTTGACGCATTCCATGAGTCCTTGGGCTTTTGGCATATTGGTCAGGTCTGTATCATTATATAATGCTTGAGTTGACGCGTTCCATTAGTCATGGTGCTTTTGGCGTATTAGTCAAGCCCCGTATCATTTGGTATTAGATATGGCCTATACGTTTTGAGTTCGAATCACGCAAATGGATACTTGGAGTAGAGTGAGAGTTGTCTTAACAAAAAATGGCTATTTGTCGCAAAATTGAGAGCCGCCTAGGAGAGGACTACCTAGAGCAGGGTGTGAGCCATCCCAAGAAGGGAAAAAGGCTACTGACCACTAGAGTGAAAGATACCTAAAGTGTGAGCCGTCGAGGACGTTGACTGTAGAAGTGTTGTGGTCTGTTACGGTCCTAAATAGTTATAAGACTTTATTTAACGCGTTCCATTAGTCTAAGGGATTTTGGCGTATTGATCAGGTTTGTATCATTTGGTATTAGAGCTGGCCTCCACGTTTCAGGTTCGATTCAAGGAAATGGCTACTTGCAGGAGACTAAAAGTTGTCTAAAAGAATACAGAAAATAGCTACCTGTCGCTATAGTTACCAAGTACGGGTATAATACAACGATGATTTATTCGGGAAGTACGAGTGTTGAACGTACGAGTGTTGAACGACAAAAATATGGGAAAAAAAAATAATTATATATAAATAGGAATCTTGATACTAACTAATAACAATCATTTAATATGAAATATGTGTTTAACACGGTCAAAGTATGACAAAAATGCGGGTATTATACGTGCTTAATTCGAAATTTACGTGTTAAACCTTTATTATAGGGTGATACGCGTATAATACGTAATACGATAAAAGTATGTCATTTTAAACGGTGATCCCCCCCAGAAAGTATTATATGAGTATTTGGTAACTATGCTTGCTGCCAGAGTGAGCCGTCGCAGAGAGGGCTATCTAGAGTAGAGTGTGAGGCGTCCTAAGAAGGAAAAAGAGCTATGGAGTCGCCGAGGGCGTCAGTGGTGGAAACAAGATAGCCTGTTATGGTCCTAAATATATATAAGGATTGATTTGATGCATTCCATCAGTCTTGGGGCTTTTGGTGTATTGGTTAGGTTTTTATCATTTGGTATAATGGTCTGTAACGATCCTAAATAGATATAAGGCTTCATTTGACGCGTTTATCAATCCTGGGGCTTTTGGCTTATTGGTTAGGTCTATATCATTTGGTATTAGAGTTGGCCTCCAAGTCTTGGGTTCGAGTCATAGAAAAGGATATCTAGATCAGAGTGAGAGCCTTCTCAAAAAATAGAGAAAAGGAATACTTGCTGCTGGAGTGAAAGACGCTTTGGAGAGGGCTACTTAGAGCAGAGTGTGAGTTGTCCTAAAAAGGGAAATACTGCTTTTGCAAAAGTGAAAGCTACTTAGAGTGAGAGCCGCCGAGGACGTCGGCTGCGAAAACATGGTTTTCTGTTATGGTCATTTGTCGTGTTCCATCACTCATGGGGTCTTTGGCGTATTGGTCAGGTCCCTTATCATTTGGTATCAGAGCTGGCCTTTATGTCGTAAGTTTGAGTCACGAAAAGGGCTATCTGGAGCCGATTGAGAGCTTCCCCAAAAATAAGAGAAGAGGGTTACCTGCCACCAGAGTGAGCCGCCACAGAAAGGGCTACTTAGAGTAGAGTGTGAGCTGTCCAAAGAAGGGAAAATGGATACTTGGCACCAAAGTCAAAGCTACCTATAGTGAGACCCGTCAAGGACGTCGGCTGCGGAAGCGTGGTGGTCTTTTATGGTCCTAAATAGATATAAAGTTTGATTTGACATGTTCCATAAGTCCTTTTGGCGTATTGGTCAGGTCCGTATCATTTGTACCAGAGTTGACCTCCACGTCTCGGGCTCGAGTCACAAAAAAGCTACCTGGAGCAGAGTGAGAGTCGTCTCAAAAAATAAAGAAAAGGGTTACCTACCGCCAAAGTAAGAGTTGCCGTAGAGAACTCAGGAGAGTTCAATCGCACCCACACGTCAACACTGCAGTTAAGATTCCCTAACAATCTAACCTTGTTTAGAAAAAAAAATATTAAAACAATATTAATTTGGGTTAACTTTTTAATTGGAGCAATAATCCCCTACTTGGCCGAGTAGGAGACTATTCCTCATCGCCCTCACAAAGCCCCTTCCAGCTATGATTAAAAAGTTTTAAACTGTCTTTATTTTTTCTTCTTCTAAAAGTCAAGGTTAGGTGCTTTAACTTTGGTATGTTTGGTTGCTAAGAAAATAGGTGAAAACATAGAAAAGCAAAAAATGTTAGATTTCTAATACAATTTTTAGTTGTGTTTCGTCCAATTTTCTTTTCTTTTCTCTTTTCACTTATTTTCTTGGCAACCAAACATAGGGTTAAGGATTAGTGAATCTTAATCACAGTCAAAGGGATTACAAAAGGAGCACATGGCACAAAAGAGAGCAAGACGGTAATTCACCTCCTTGGACCGGGGAGGTGATTAGTTTCTTTTCTTTAATTGCTTACATATACAACATGGCATGGAACTTCGCCAAGCATAGGGAAAAATTTCTTTTTGTGAGTCTTTTTTTAGAGACTTCCTAGAGTAGAGTGTGAGTTATCGCAAGAAGGAAAAAAGGCTACCTGCCGCTAGAGTGAAAGCTACCTAGACTAAGAGCCGTTGAGGGCATTGACTCCAGAAGCTTGGTGGTCTGTTATAGTCCTAAATAGATATAAGGTTTAATTTGACGCATTCCATTAGTCTTGGGGCTTTTGGCATATTGGTAAGGTTCGTATTAGTTGGTATAATGGTCTGTTACGATCCTAAATAGATATAAGGCTTCATTTGACCCATTCCATCAGTCCTGGGCTATTTGCGTATTGGTTAGGTCTGTATCATTTGGTCTCAGAGCTCGCCTCCAAATATCGGGTTCGAGTCACAGGAAAGGCTATCTAGAGCAGAGTGAGAGTTGTCTCAAAAAATAGAGAAAGGGCTACCTGTCGCCAAAGTGAGAGTCGTGGTGGTGGTCTGTTATGGTCCTAAATTGATATAAGATTTGATTTGACACGTTCTATGGGGCTTCTGGTGTATTGGCCAGGTCTGTATCATTGGTATTAGAGCTGGCCTCCATGTCTTGGGTGTGAGTCACAAAAAATGCTACCTGGAGCGTAGTGAGAGCCGTCTAAAAGAATAGTGAAAAGGGCTACTTGCCGTCAAAGTAAGTGCTACCATGGAGAGGGCTACCTAAGAGAGGGATACCTAGAGTAGAGTGTGAGCCTTCCCATGATGGGAAAAAGGTCAAAAGGTTACCTACTGCCAGATTGAAAGCTACCAAGAGTTAGAGGCGCCAAAGATGTCTGTTGCAGAAGCGTGGTGGTCGGTTATGGTCCTAAATAAATATAAAGCTCGATTTGACGCATTCTATCAGTTCTGGGGCTTTTGGTGTATTGGTCAACTCCGTATCATTTATAAATGTGTTGGGTTTAGGGTATATTTACTCAATTTGGAACAACCTAACCCTTGTCTAAATTTTTAAAGGTTAGAATTGAATCTGTGAGATAGGTTTGCGTTGTTTTTCCCAACACGTATATACTTGGGTTGGGTCAGGGTTGGGTTTAGGGTATATTTACTCAATTTGGAGCAACCTAACCCTTGTCTAAATTTTTAAAGGTTAGAATTGAATCTGTGAGATAGTTTTGCGTTGTTTTTCCCAACACGTATATACTTGGGTTGGGTCAGGGTTTGGCTCCCATACTAAAAAAAAGTCATAAGACCTGCTTAATTTAGTAATAAACATTTATATTTATTTACAAAAGAAATTTTTTTATATATTAAATATAAGTTTAAAATTATAATTTAAATATAATAATAAGCATATAGGATATTATAATTATATAAGTTTCATATTTTTTTAAATATAGTTATTAGAATTATAATTGTTATTGTTTTATATATTAAACTATTATTCATTTAAATCATCAGTTAGGCGGTTGGTTCCTTTTTAATAAAGTTCACATCGTTTTTCTAATTCGCAATAGTGTGGAATTGTCAAATAACACCTCTAACTATTTGAATTATACTCATTTAGCCTATGAAATCATTGCTTCAATTTCGCGCATAATTGACAAATTCCAATACCACCTATTTTATAATACACCCCAAATGATAGAATTGGAATTCTGGGATGGAATTGACAATTCTTCCACCAATTCCACAAATCCAAACACACCCTTAGGGTTAATATATTTTGGCAATGATTTGGTTGATCTCATAAACATGATGTCACTTTTCCTTAAACTCTTTTTCGTGGGTATAGTTTCAGTTCTTTATAATGGTTCAGGAGCTTTCCTAGAAATTGCTCGACTATTATAATATGTTCCTAAAATTAACTCTAAGTCGATTGTTGAGAAAAGAGTGTGAGCAGTTGGTTTTAACACACCGCAATTTATAGAATTTACATAGTGAATAGATTTTTTTACAAATATTTTTAGTTGTATTTGCATGAATTATTTGTGCCTAATGTTTTCCTGATTGCTACTAAGTTCCTTATTTATTGCTTTACTTGTCATTTTCATTTTGGTTTTGCATTGGTTTTTTCCTCTATTTTGAACTCAGAGTACTATATTTAAGGTGAAAAAGATTCTTTAATGTTTTTGTTTTCTTTGGGTCATTATATTACTTTTTTATGAACTATTAATGAAGCACTGTTGCATTATTTTTCTCTCTTTCTTTCCCCACTTGATAATTATTTTCCGTTGCTTAGGTGAAAACTTGAAATTTGGACATATCCAGCAATTTCGATAATGACTTGAAAACCAAATTGATCTTTCTTTTATTATTTGACATGGAATGTAAGATCTGGTAGCTTAACATTTTGTTCCATTTTTCCTGGTCTAAGTTAATTGTCTTTATGCCAGTAAATCAATTTGATGATGTCAATTACAGGAAAGAATTGTTAGACCTTTGCATTATGCTATTAAAGTTCACAACTTTGGTCAGAGTGTGTCCTATCATAAATTTTCACTCTTATTTCCAAGCCTTACCCTCATCCTTTTAGAGCGCCTTCAACCTGTACTCAACTCACTCCTCACTTGTGCCATATTAATAAATGCATTTGATCAAGGACTCTCTCCTCATCAGGCTGTGTGGTACCCTGTAAGGTTTTGTTCTTCTTATGGACAGTGGTTTTAGATAAAATCCTAACATGTGATCGCCTCATGCATAGAGGATGGTGTCTGGCTAATCAGTGTTCCATGTGTCTTTTAGCAGAGGAATCTGTGGATCACCTATTGTTGCAATGTCCGGTTGCGAGAGATTTTTAGTCCTATTTCCTATCACACCTTCAAATCCCTTGGATCTTTCCCCGATTCTTTCGAAGCTTCTTATCCTGTTGGCTTTTAGTGTCATTAACTCTGCTGGCAGGAGTGGTTTGGCCCTTTCTTTCGAATTCCGATAGCGAGAACATGGGCCCTTTGGAAGGAGAGGAATAGGAGGTTCTTCGAGGATTTTACTTCGACCATTCCTTGATTCTTTCATTGCTTGTTTGTTGCATGATTTAATATTTTATTTGGATGGAAAAGATAAATCATGGGTTTTGCTTTCTTGGTAACCATTTTGTGTGTGTACTGTGAAATTTGGCATGGCTGCTCATTTCCATCTTTAGTTTTGGATATTATGTATTTGAACTGTTGAAATTTGCAGGACCAAATCTGAATGGACTTTTTGGAAGGCAGTCTGGCACAACTCCTGGGTACTCCTATTCTGCTGCTAACAAAAACATGGCCGTGACTTGGGAAGAAAAAACATTGTATGATTACTTGCTTAACCCCAAGAAGGTATGAACTGATTTATGTCATCCTCTGAGTTGGGTGATTTAGATGGCATGTAGATATAATATAATTGCGCATCCACAACACTCAAAAAGACTACATTCATGCTTTTGTTATTTAGATATTGCGAAATCATGGTTGTAGTGTTCCAACTGCATGATATTTTATATAAGCACGCTAGCAATGGTGCGCTCATATAAGTATCTTATATGAACACACTCTGGATATAAGATAGTTACAGTGTTCATAATGCATGTTATCTTATATAAATACACTAGTCATGGTACATATTGGAGCGAGCATTGAAAGATTTATTAGAGTAAGAGTTGGTTCACAGAATCATGCTGTTTTAAAGGGTGCAAAGTTTATCTAGATACCTTTGGATTACGTAATCATTGGATATATAATGTAGAATTAGCATTATTTGCTGCGCTTTACTTTGCAATGGGAGAAAATATATATTCCTTTTTCTTTCTTGTCAGTTGGTGTCATAAATGTATAGCAATTGAAAGTAGACCATATGCCCATTGGTGAACCAGCCCAATCAGCATTTGAATTGGCTTCTGTAACATATGTCCATTAGAGGTTGTAAATTGTAATAGCCCTCTGGTTCACTGTTTTCAGAACCGAACTGGCCGGAGGACCAGTTACCGGTTCCACCGGTTCAACCGGTTTGATGGTAAACCCTCCCAAAAACCTGTTTTTAAGTCCTGGACACCTTTTTAAGCTCCAAAAACCTGTTTTCAGCTGTTCTTTTGCATTTAAAATGCCTAGAGAATACTACTACTACATCAATAATAGTTTGTGCGCTAAAAACTACTACCTGAATTCATCAAAAGGCTTTAAGAAGTAAGAAATTCAAATACTTGTAAATTTTTTAAAATGACATAGAAGTTGAAGTTTAGTAACCACTAACCACCAAGTCATACAAATAACAAAATAATTTGGCAACCATCATCAAGTCATTAACCAACATGAAAAAAGAGCTATAGTATCATCAACTACGGCACTACGCTATTCAATTTAAGTTTTTAAAGATCAATTACAAACATCCAACACAACTGATGGTATCTTCAACGTAACCAAGCCTCATCATCATCATCACCTCCATCTTCATTTTCATCTTCATCATTCTCATTTCTCCCAAGTTAATAATGTTATATAAGCATGAGTTTTTATGTGGGTAGGCATGGCAATCTAGTTTCACTGAATTTCTGAATGACGACTAGGTTGTAATGCACAAACTCCTCCACCCAAGGTTCATACTTTTAGGATCCAAATTAAGAGAGCAGAATGTGATCCATGTGATCAACATGACATTTGGCCAAACTAGATTGCGGAATCTGAATGTCCGACTTGTTGATATTAATCCACATGGCATTTATAAATATGAGCTGTCAACAGTGTGCAAACGCTTCAAATTTAATACCCATCAATGTTTGTAAATATAAACGGTAGGTGTCGAACATTTACCTTTTGTATTTTCATGAATGGGAAGCTCACAAATATTTTCAATTATTAGGTTTGAGCATTATGCTGCACATGGGGGCCAATGTAGCTTCTTCCTTTTCTCCATTGACTCGAGCAAAAAAATACTTCTCTATTATATTCACCCACAAATTCCATTGTGTACTCTTCTTCCTATCTATCCACCCATATGACATGATGGTGCAGCTTGTTGTCATCTGTTTTCTTCCATATTTTTTCATCTGAGTCTACATACTCTATTTTAGAATTGTATTGATCAAATGAGGATCTTATGCCTAGGGGCAAAAGTGAATATATCCTTGACCATCTCTGTGAAAGACCATTTCTCTGTGAAAGAAGGGCTCTTCACCACATTGAAAGCGATAGCATTAGTGTAGAAAAACTGTTCTATCATTTTGGCATACTTATCTCTATCCCTCTTCTATATTTGGTTTGGGGTGGTTTATTATTAAGCCCCACCCCACCTAAATGCATGGTGTGAAATATCGATACGTATCGGGTTTTCAACCCCCAATACGACGATACACAATATTAAATTTATTCCATGGTATCAAACTGTATCAGTTTGATACTCTCGATACGAATCCAAAAAGTTTGATACCATTTTATTTGGCATGTTTTTTTGTGTTTCGATCGATACTGTACAATGTCGGTCAACACATCATTAAAGTCCGTGAATGGGTTCATTTGAGGTTTTTCAAAACACCTCTAATCCCCCTTTTATTTACAAAATTTCTCCTCTAAACAAATTTTAAGCGTAAAACAACTTCATTGTCGATTTTAGGTTGAAAAATGTAGATCTTAGTGTTTGATTTCGGATTTAAAGGGTTTTCTTGAATTTTCGAAAGTATGCGAAATTTTATTTATTTTTTTTTTTTCCATTTTAGTCTAGTTGGATATAGCAGTGGTTTTGATATTAGTAGGGTTGGACTGAGTGAGCCTGGACCGAGTGGGGCTAGCAATAGTAGGGGTCAAGTCATAATGATGATGATGACGAGTTTAGTGAACTCATTAGAACTCTGAGGACATATCGAGGAGGTTGAGGGAGGATTTTCAAATATTAGTGACGACGATGACTGTGATGATGATGATTGTGATAGAGGGGCAAGGTTCTTAATGTTGATATCGCTTGACATGTCAAGGTACGGAAAAAAGATATATCGGAAGATATATCGTTTATCGGTGATTTTTGAAAAATTGACGAAAAAAATAGGACAAAAATTGGAATTTTGCGGTGAAACTTTAGGAAATATTAAAATAGTTGTTAATATGCCTTTAAGAATAAAAACATTTAAAAAAAAAACAATATACATAAGAAATGCAATGAGAAGAGAGTAAAGATGTGCGCTCACGAGTAACAATAATGTATGATTCATTCATATTTCATTCATTTCTCAATAAGATATGTTCTGACCTCTATGTTAATTGTAATATAATCAATTTTACTTCATTTGAACAAGATATAAGGCTATTTGATTCTCTCTTTTTTAATGATTATCTATGTTGATTGTTTTAAAAATCTAAAAAACTTATGAATATACATTAAATTTGATATCGACACAATTAAAAGGAGTTAAAAGGGGACATGTTAATTTTTTTTTTAAATAATCTAAAAACCAAGGTTAGATGCTTTAACCCTAAAGGTTAATGAATCTTAACCACAGTTAAAGGGAGTTACAAGGTCACATGGGCAATCACATATACAATCAGAGGAGAGCTATGAGCAGTAAAGGCATGGTATTGTATTTACAAAGAAACATAATTCAACCATGCCACCCAAGACACTAGTCATGGTGCACATATGCCCTCTGTGAGTGTAGACAGGCATAGTCATCCAGTTGGAGGCTATGGATACGATAGTGCGTCTTCTCCTCTTATTGTTATGGTCATGATGCCCAACCATAGTAACAAAATTCTCTAAATTTTTGAAAAATTCATGAATAATTCCTGAATTTAGGTGTGTCGAATTATTCCCGAATTTTAGGTTTGCCGAATTATTCCCAGATTTTACGAATTTTTCCCAAATTTCCCGAATTGTTCTTGATTTATTCGCGAATTTCACCATAATTTGTGTAGTTCGACAATGTAAACTGGTTATTTTGTATATTATCTAATCAAATTGTTGAATATCTTTTTTATAATAATTATTTTTTTTCCGAACTTGACCATTGCCGAATTATTCTCAAACCCCGACTTTGTCACTATGTGCCCAACCCTACTTATCGGGTTCTTATGGTCATTTTGCTTAGTCCCAGGCATCGAGTGACAATTATTGATAACTCTCGAGTTTGTTTGTAGCTAATGTATGTACATTTGTACCAGGTCATGTACCACACTTTCATGAGTTGTCACATTATTGTTATCATGTCTAGCTCATTCATAATATATCACTTTATTCGATTCTTGAACCTACAGAGTATGAGCCGACACAAAACTCAATGTGTTATTGAGCTTGTATCATGTATGTAATTTTCTTTATAGTTGTAATTCAATTCTTTCTTATTTATTTCATTGAATGTAAGATTTTTAAATCTAGATTGTATTGCCTAGGCTAAGTGACTATTGTTCTTGTTTTCATACCTATCAGCATTGTCGCCTTTTTTAGTTCATAAAATTCTCAATTCTGATATACATGGGTGTAAATGTAGTTGATGACATTCATTTAGTTTGTTTCTAGCTTATATTTGCATTAAAATAAGTTTTATGATAGTATCCAAGTTATTCCTTATGTATCCAAGTGTATCTTTGGCTCTTAACATAACTTACTATTTTTTTTTGCGTATCCAATAGATACGTCGATACGTATCCTAAAATTGACTTATTGATCGATATTTTGAACCATGCCTAAATGCAGAGTCATCTATAGGGTCTTTTCTCTTTCTCATTACTCACCCTCTCTTACTGTCTTAACCCCTTCTCTCTTTACCAATAAATCCACAAACATTTGAATAATTTCTTTGGTGTTTCTTATACATGCTTTCGGACTCTTCCGAATTCTAGCAAGAGAGTTTTCATTCGGAAATCATCACAATGGTACTTATTCCCAGAATAGTCGCATCTAAAAAACATTTTGTTAGTGGGATGGACCATGATACAACGCTCCCATGTAGGTCTTGATTTACAATAATTTTCAACCCAAATGATAAAGTCTCCAACCAACAAGAGAAAAGTAGAGGAGAAATGAAGGAATTTTCGACTTCTTAGGCTGAGAATGTGAATTGTGAACAAAGCTCTATCTTCCTCAAGTGTCATTTCTTGCACACAATTGATCCTTCTTCAGTGTAGAATACATGCGACTCGCACGATTAGAATTGTGATTCTACATGATTCAAGGGTATCTGTGATTCGGGGTTGCGATTTGTCTCGATTTAGATGCAATTCATTTCAAATCATGATTTGCACAGATTTTATTGTCTGTTATTTTCCTCTTTTCTGTCCTGCTTTTTAATCTTTTCTTTTCTTTTCTTTTTCCCTTTTACAGACTCGTTGTAAATTTTTTTTCTTGATACTAGTTCGTATATTAAGATAGAAAATGTGGTATTGGTGTCAGTTATAACTTATCATTCCGACATTTGGAATTATTTGATTTGTACCCTTAAAGTTCCAATGAGAGTTATTTCTAAAATTGGCAAAGTTCACATTAGAGTATATGTTTATTAATTATTTGAAAGTCATTAAAATCCCTTTTGTACAAACTTGTCTATATCTGCAAAGATATGGACCTTAATTTTTCTTATTGTGAGATGATATTTCTTTGGTTCGTCCATAACTGCTATCTATTCAATGGTTAATTACAAGGATTAAGGGCAAAAGATACATGAACACCAAAATGATTTATAATGATGGTTCAATACCCAGTAGTGCAAAATGGGATCTACCAGGAGTGTAATTTTGTGTAACCTAGAGACTAGGAGAGAAGCTTTCATATTTACCCAAAGAAATTAATCTGACCTGATTGGAGTGGATATTTGCTGAAAGAGCAGTAATTCGCTTGACGAGCGAGGAGCAAACTATTGCTCCTCTCACCCTCACAAAGCCCCTTCAACTGCCCATGAAATCTGGTTAAATTTTTTTTACCCCTATGGTTTAATTAATTTTTTTTTTTTTTCAAACCAAGGATAGATGGGTGAATCCTAGGGATGAGTGCATATTAACCACAGTTAAAGGGAGTTAATAGGAGACACGTGGCAGAAAAAGGGGCCCCGAGATGCCTCTGCACCTCGCTGGAGGAGGTGATTATTTTCTTTGCTGAGAAGAAGGGTCCTAAATTAAACTATTCAACATTTCTTTCGTACTATATATCTTATGGCTTTTTTTTTTCAATCCCACTGACCAATGTCCGTGTAAAATTATTTTGTGCAGTACATTCCTGGAACAAAGATGGTTTTCCCAGGATTGAAGAAGCCGCAGGATCGTGCAGACCTCATTGCTTATCTGAAGGAATCCACCTCATCTTGATCCTTCTTAGTCAGTCCCCGGCATTTGTTGTGGCAATTGGAGATGTTTGTTGTTTGGTGCAGAATCATATAAAATGAAAACAATATTTTTTTCTGAATAAGAAGACCATCAAGGTCCGCAATACTCTTTTTGTTCAGAGCACTATAATAGAGCCTTTGCCTCTTTTGCAAGAGGTCTCCGGCACTGGCAAACATGACTTTATTTATTTTTTATTCGCATTCGATCAGGATATTGTACGCATCTTTTATGCTTGTTTAGTTTTTGATAAATGCAGTTATAACATTTTAGTTCTTGATAAATCTTCACTGATAAGGGTACTCGGATCAGGATAACTGTTCGGGTACTTGTTCCATACAGATGGGTGGCTTTTAACTCGGTTTTCTTGGCCCCAACTGTCAAGCTTGGTCTTAAACAATGTACATTGGTTAATAGTTTTTTAGTTAAATTTCCCAGATCAGGTGGATTTAACTTTCTTTTCCGTAGCCCTAACATGTTTTGTTTGGGGTAGGCAACATATGTCAGGACGTACAAGACTGCTGCCTCATTACATGGGAACTTAGACATAGCTAGGGGTGTAAATGGGCTGGGCTTTAGCTTGCATTTTTAAGAATTCTAAATAGGCCTGGCCCAACACTCCCATGCCTCTCAAGTCTCAAACGAGTATGTTACTTGATATGTCAAACCACGTCAAAAGCTTTTAAAATGTGGGTGATTTTGCAGACCTGGAGGCAAAAAGTAGATAATTAAATTGTATTATTTGCCACTTTTGGAGTTTTGAAGCCAATAACTGAAGCCGGATTTTTTTGGTGACGAGGGTGTCCGGGCCTCTTAGAGCACCCTACTAATCCACTTTTTTTTTTTGGTTAATAGGGTGTCTGGGCCTCTTAGAGCACCCCACTAATTTCCCGTATACATGCACAAAGTAAGTAGGGATAAATCCTTGAGGGATAAATCCTTGAGGGTTACCAACAGAGGAAAGGGAATCAAACTCAAGACCTCCGCTTCAGCACACCAACCGTTGGTGTGATTTATAGGAACCTGTTACAAGCAAGTGCTTAATTTGTAGATAAAATAAGAAATCTAAAGCATACACTTGCATTGCTTACTTATAAATAAAAAGAGGAATGCTAGCTCTACTCTCAGTCAACTCATACTCTCACTCTCTACCAACCATTTGTCCTCTTTTTTTTCTTTTTTTTGAAACGTTTGAATTTCGGACAGTGGTTGGTAGATAGTGAGAGTAGAGGTTGAACGAGAATAGGGTTAGCACTCAAATAAAAATGGAAATGCTACCCCAGTTTCTCTCTTACTCACTTTCTCTACAGACCCACGCGTCTTTTTGTTCTTGGCTGCTTTTATAGCTGGATAAAGCTTCAATGGTCAAACCGTCTCACTTTATTAGTTTTAACCTTATTGCAAAGGCAGCCAGGAACAGTGAGATACTTGTTGGCCCAGTAAAGAAAGTGAGGAAGCGATTAATTGAGACTAGTATTCTCCAATTAGAAAAGGAATTTTACAAGAATTTAAGTCATTTAAAAAACCAAATCTTAAAAAGCACCTTGCTATTATTGTTATTGTTATTATTATTATCATTATTATTATTTTTTAATTGTTGATATGAAAATAAGGCAGAATTACAAAACAAAACAGTCCGCAAATCAAGGACTAAAAAAAAAAAAAAAAGCAAAGGCCTGGGCATTTTCTATAAGGGTCCATTCTTTTCGTAGAACTTTTAAAGTCTAGAACTTTCATTTTCATTGTTTCATACCTAATTTTACTTGATGCATGTCTAGAACTATAATATTTCATAAAGTGCAGTAGTTCTACAAATATGGAACTTTCAAGTTCCACCAAAAAATTAGATTTTTTAGGCGGAATAAATAAATGGAAGCAAGCTACATCCTCATGACTTTGGACCCTCTCGCATCAGCAAGAACAAGGTCTTGCAGCCTAGGAGGAAATTGGGAGGGGGGACAAAGGACATCTCACCTTACCAGACAACAGATCCGCAACCTGATTCGATTCGCGGGGCACGGCACCTATTACAAACTGATCTAAACCATTAACAAGTCTATCGATATGAGCAAGCATATAGGCACAAGCCCACGGTCTCGAGGCTGACCCCGGAATACAGTCTACTGCCCATTTTGAGTCGGAGCAAATCTGGATTTGCGAAAACCCCAGCTGCATGGCGATCTCAAGACCTCTAGTAATGACCTGAAGCTCCATTTGTTTTGTATGATAGAGTCGCTTGGCATACTCCCAGCAATAGCAAAGATAGCCATTCCCATGTCATCACGCAAGATGATTCCATAACCACCTCATCCATAAAAATAAAGTCTTGAATTCTAAACTCAGGTTAGAAACTTTCAATCCCTCCTAGAATACTAATGCATAGTAGTTTACATAATTAGTCTACTTCCTCATAACTCAAAAATAATAATATTATACAGTTTTATATAAAAAGTCAAAATTTCACCTACTCCTTTACATTCATCTTTATTCCTGCACGAGGAATTATGGTAAATATGTTGAAAAACCTTGCCGCCTGATATATATTTCACTGTTCGGTATCTGAAATGGCAATTATCTGTAATATATTAAAGATAATATTTTTTTTTTCTCTTTTAAATGAGCTAACTTGTCTTTTTCTTATCAATTTCTTTCTTCCGTCCATAAAGAAATTTATAGTATTCTAACATTGTTTCCTTTCATTTATTTGTCTACAGCAACAACTTGTGGTGTTATTGTGTTCAACCAAACAAAAAAAAACATTGTTTTTGATGTCAGTGGAAGAACTTCGGCTTGGAAACATTCACGAAATATGTCACGCGTGACATGTGCCACTCATTTAGATCACAAGATACCCATTATATAGCTCCCTTGTTAATCCCTAACATGTGGCAAAAAATCAGCCTAACTGAAGGTGAGAGCCGTTTGATTGTTTACTGCATGTTATAACACCAATATTATGGGTTTTTTGAGGCCAACGCATGAGACTTAGGCCAAGTTGCCTAAATGCATCACATTTGAGGAACATGTAGTACTTCCTTGGCCCATTAAAAAATTCTCATATAGTACTTCCTTAGCCGATAAAAAAATTCTCATAAAGTGAATCCCCAAAAAATAAACCTAATTAGATATCTAAGCTATCATATTGGACGGTGGAAACTATAACTTATGTTGAGTCATATTAACTCTAAGGGTTTTGTCCTAATTGCCCCTACAGTTGGGTTTGTTATCAAAATACCCACCTTTTAAAAACCTTGCTTTGAATACTCCCCACACACATGTGAAAGAGTTCACACATATAATTTTTTTTCATTTTATCCAAACCATTTGAAGGAAAGACATTTGTGTCTCCTCCATTCTTCATCAACTATGGAGAGCACCATTTGTTCCTTATCAACAATGGAGTTCCTTCCTTGATCAAGAATAGTTCCCAAAAATTTCATTACCTATCATTTCCGACTGAGATTTCCACAAGAGAGTTTCGTTCCACTAAACTACTAACCATGTTTGTGTGAGAACGCTATTAACGAATGAAAAATACTTATTTTCGGGTTTTTATTTATTTATGTTTTTTAAAAATAAATTAGTTTAACCTGAAGAAAAAGGATAATAATCATTGCATTTATGATTTTAAATCTTAAATCTCATGTTAGATGGTTTTACATGTGTTTTTTTTATATATATATATTTTTTATGATTTACAGTGTGGTCGATACTCGATTTGTCGATACTTAACAAGTCGGGTTGATACTTCATATCGTTACTAGTTGTGTTCCAAGGTTGAAGACGATCTGTATCGATATTATCGATATAGGTTAATATGAGTATCATTGTGGTTGATATAGGTCAATATGAGTATCGACATGGGTCAATATGAGTATTGATGTAGGCTAGGAAGCACGGATACTTCAAATAGGTAACCGTACCCGTATCGGATACGTATCGGATACCGATACGCCTCTGATACGGCGGGATACGGCTCAAACGTATCCTGTTAATTTAAAACAAAGTTTTTATTACGGATACAGCTCCAATACGCCAGGATACGGCCATGAATAAGGTTTTTTTTTTTAGACCTGGGGGTGTGACCCTATCTCTTTTGTTTTTGCATGAACATGATCTTCTTTATATTTTGCTTAGTGGATGCTAGGATGACTTTCTTTTTTGCTTAGTGGATGATGAGATGACCCTATTTATTTTGCTTTTGCATGGACATGGTCTTTTTATATATAAACAGAACTAACCGATTGTTATTTTATAATTATAATACAAAATATAGTATAATTATTATTTTTTTAAAAAAACTACAAACGTATCCTAGCCATACTTGTATCCTTTTTTTAAGGTTTTGCCGTATCACCGTATCCATATCGTATTGTACCCGTATCCCATATCTGTGCTTCCTAGGATATAGGTCAATGAGCATCGATATGGGTCAATATGAGTATCGATATAGTCGATACAGGTTAATATGAGTATCGATAGGGTTGATATAAGTCAATATCGATACCTATATTGACCGGTATCGACCCTGCGCACAAAAACTTCATTAAAATACAGTTTTTTTTTTGCAGATTTTTATCTTTTTCAAGAAAAACTGTACTAAAACATTCATTAAAAAAAATGAGGAGCTTCGTAAGATGTAAAGATGAGATGAGTGGAAAGCTTCTACATTCTCATACGCACATACATAAATCCCTCTTTTCCTCTTCTTCTAAAACCATTCTTTAAAATGATGGTTATAGCAGAGAGGATTTTCCGACTTTTCATAAATAAAGAATTATGAGAAAATAATCTAAGGGCATTATGAGAAGAGTTTTTAAAAGGTAGGGATTTTGAGAACAGAGGCAAACCAAAGGCAAATGTTTTTGATGTCCAACTAACAGCCTAAACATTTCCATTATAGGCCCAAATACTAACAAACTCAAATTACTCCCAAGTATTCTTAATGTTTTCATTTTATTGGCCAATTTTGAGTTTGTTTATTTTCGTTTTAAACTCAAATTGTACTATTCTTGTTTGCTAAACTCAAATTGTTCTATTCTTGTTTGCTAATCATGTCTGCTGCAACCAACTCGACTGGAAATATTGTGTGCCCATGTTGCGGGTATAATAAATATGTTCCCGAAAAGCTTTCTGAATAGCGTTCCAAGCCCACCCACCAGAGGATTCAGAGCATTGAAAAGAATCTACTGGGAATAATATAAACACAGCCCCCAACCTTGTGTTCGATCAAAATGCAGTTTTTTTTTGGCGCATATGAGAGTTGGATAGCTATTTTACACAGCAAAACTCTAACCTGATGGAAGAAAACTGAGACTCCTACCTTGGTCATTGCATGAACCTGTCTCTCTTCATCAGTGAGTCGTTTGTCCATTCATTTGCCCGCAATGAGTAAAGTAACAAAACAGTATGAAATCCAAAATTCAAGACGGGCAGATGAGCAAAACTGGAATCTCTCACACAAAAGAAAATTTGAAAAAACAGCCAATGATCTTTCTATCAACAAACGGTCCTTATTAAATAGTCAAAACTAACTTCTTTACATATAACCTTTTCTTTACCACAAAACTGATTTAACAAGAGGCCCTCTTGTTTTTGCTTCTTAGGGTTTGGATATTTGTCCGGGGGAGGGGGAGAGCATGGGCCGGCCTGGAAGTGGCGGTGAGCCAGGAGGGGAAGTAAGGCAATGGCTGCCAGGAGAGAAGAGGCTCAGTTCCTCAAACTCTTCTGTTGCGGCCTTGTCCTTCGCCATTGTTTGCAAAGAAATTGAACCCTGCTTCGTTGAAGCTTCGGAGTTTCTCCCAAGGCTTATATCCGTACTTGCTTCAAGAAGGCTCTGGTTTGCAATAAGAGAAGCAGTATCTTTGTGATCATCCAAAGGCCTTGCTCTGGCTTGCAAATTCCGCATACCCCTCAGCACTAAAGAATCCGCAACAGGGCAGTACACAAGCATACAAATACCCACCCCGGCACAAGATAACAGTGCAAGAAAAGCTGAGAAGGCAAGAACTTCAAACAAAAATTGCTCTGGTCTAGATAAAACAGATAACCCAAGCAAAAGAACCCTTAGTGGAAGAAAACCTGAAACCGAGAAGATCAGCATGTAAACTCTCCTTCGAAGACCCTTGTTGATCACTGAAGACACCATCCGCCTTCCAACCCATAACAAATAGACAGTTAGGAGAGTGGCAAACAACCCAAGGAGGATCGTGCTCACTAAGGGATAAGTGCAGAGAGCAATATCATCATGGTCTTCCGTCTTAGAAGCAGCACTTGCGCTTGTAAAGTAAAGCGGCAAGTTCCGTCTATGACTCTCTTCATGGTTGAATTTGGGTCCAATCAATATTACAATAAGCTGAAGGACAAACACTGGGAGGCAATAGAGAAGCACATAACCTGCTGTCTTTCCATTCCATTGCCGGCTTAAAGTCCCTGACCCCATCTGCAAGGATGCACGCAGGAGAAACACGAGTGTCAAAAATAGGCACGGTTCTGCAAACCCTAGATTTGAGAGAATGTAATATTTGCATACAGTTTCCTGCCATTTCAAGCTGAGTGCATTCAACACTCTTCCCTTGCGTCTCAACAAACTTAATCGAATGATTTCACCAGAGCCCCACCAAATTGCAAGCAAGACAAACGTGATTCGGATGATCCAAGGTCCATTAAAATAACCAAGTTGAACAAAACCTTGTCTTCGGATGCGAGAACGGAAGTGAACTGAGTAAAGGAGGCAGAGCAAACTGAGAAGTACCAAGAGAGAGACTAGACAAATTGTCACCACACCGAATGCATCGGTGACGAGTCTGGTCAGGGGCATTAGCCGAAGCAACAATTCCACGCATGCTCTCTGCCAGCATGGATACGAAAAAAGCCTGCAGGTAGCTTCAAAGTTTCCTCCTCAAACGAAAGAGAAGACGAGCACTCTCTGAAATAATGTCGGAACAATCTCCTTGAACCCAACCATAAGCAATCACTCACAAGGAAGATTCAGCGATATTTCCAACAGCAAGCAATAGAGCGAATATCCCTTCCCTTGGAATTTATAAACTAAGTTCTTTCCCCTCACAAACCAGTGAACAAATCAATGAATTCCATAGATTATCTCACCAACAAGGACCTTGCATTCTATTCCAACAGTAGTTGGCCCATAATATGACCTTGAAGTACCTAAACTTTATGATCAATGTTCAACTGTCCTGTCAAGCCACCTAAAATATAGACCAGAAACAAATTCAAACATGAACAAACAAGTAACACAAATATAGGAAAGGAAAAAAAAAAACATTTTCATAAGCAATACTTCGATTTCAGGTCATTAAAAAGGTTATATATATATATATATATATATATGAAGGGTGCATTACTTAGTCATTTGGAGGATGAAATATCAACTTAGGCCACAATCCAAAGATTACAATCAAACTTCATACAAGGAAATAAGGACTTGGATCTCAGCCAAACCCTAACAATAATAAGCTCCCTCAACTTGCGTCTCATTCTCCAATCAAAAGAAAACACATTGCTTCCATAAGCACAAAATTAAGATGATTTCATCTCAAACTTCCCGTCTTCCCAACAATGTCCCAGCTTATACCAATAAACAGAAAAAAGGAAAGACACAAATAAATTAAGTAGAACATTATTAATATCGAGATTTGGTATGTTCAGGGAGCGCCAGTTGAAATGTGAGAAATTCATTTAGAAGTGAGACATAAAAGAATAGATTTCCATCAAATTTCATGAATAATAATAATAATAACATTAAAAATCATATTAACTTCAACAAAAATCTCAACACAAAATGAAAGTGAGGAGGCTGCGGCAAAAGATGAAAGCTCAATCAAAAGACATCTAAAAGAAAAATATGAAAATTTTCACGCAATTTTCATAAGCAATACTTCGATTTCTTAGCATTTCAAAAAAAAAAAAAAACAAATTTGTTCAGTGATAAACTCAACCTAATTTCAGATCTAGTTAGTCTGCTCAATACGCGAGTTACATTACACAGATTCACAAATGAATACACGAACATAGAGAAAAATTCCGTTTGTTTAACATTTCCACCGTTTCAGCAGTAATAAAAATATATACATATTTGGAAAAAAAAAAAAATCTCTACATATTCACCTACAACCAAACGAGAACCAGAATGGCAACAAAAATCTCAACGAAAATCAAGTAGATCTTCAAATATCTGACAATCAACACATCATATTCTACTAATTAAAAGCTAATACAGAACAAATAACCAAAAAAAATTCAAAATGGGGATAAATACCAGTAAGGAAATTTCGTCAGTGGCCAGCATTTCAGATCATGAACAAGATCGGTTGGCTTTCCAGAGAAACAAACCTAATTTCGAGCATTACTGACTGAAAACAGGACGAATTCGAAACAAAGATAGATCAAACGAGAGCTTTGAGAGCGGAGAATCTGGATCTGCAGAACTTCAATGGAGATTCAAAGAGCTGAGGAAGAAGATAGAAAACCCTAGTACATGTGGGAGACAGACGAGAGGAGGGAAGGGAGTGGAGAGAGTCTCTCTGTAAACAAAACTGGATGATGAGAAAAAGAGAAGTGGGCTCGGTTGCGGACAGACTGTCTCCAGCTGTTTTTCCGAACCTATAGGTTAGAGAATCAAAGACTAGGTTTGGATATATCCGCACCTAGTTGGCAAACGTCCATGCTGCATTTTCGGTTGTTGTGTTTTTGTCCGCCAAAAAAATTACCCATAGTAGCCCCAGCCGTCTAAGAGCCGTTTGGCATCATTTTTTTGGAAAAGTTTTTTTTTTATATTCGTTAGGAGCAGTGTTTCGAGCATTGTCTTTATCTTCTTTTTTCTTTACTAATATAATGTTAATATAATGTGAGAGGCAAAGATTTTTCCAAAATTCCCAAACTACCTTAATGCGAGAGGTACGCCTGATTTTTCCAAAATTCCCGAACTATTCATATATAAAACAAAATTTTGATTTAATGTCTAACTTTAATTCTCAAACTACCCGTTGCTCATCTATCTATTTAAAAAATAGAATCATAGTCAAAATAGAATCACAGTCAATCACGATTGAACTCGGGGAGAGTTCAATCTCACCTATGGGTTAACAAGTGTCCCTTTTAACTCCTATTAACTGTGGTTAACTCATTCCCCTCTCTCTCACGTGCATCACATGTGCCACCCAGTTTGGGACAACTCCCTATTTTTTCATCCTTTCTAAATCATTTTTTAAAGTTGTATCTCAATAGACACAGTATAAAGAGAATAAGAACAGGGAGTACCCCTTGACTGACTCTTATATAATTTTGTTAGATATTAGTTTATTTAATGAGTCGGTCTATGGGTACTCCCAAATATACTCCCTAATCTTTTCAAAACTATCATTTCTAACTTTTTGGTGAAAAAATAGTGACCTTTGTTTGAACCAACCTAGTTTCGTTCGAACGGGCACACACTTGTTCAAATGAACCAAAGCTCGTTCGAACGACCAACAATATCAAGAACAAAAGTGATCTACTGTGCAACCCATAAGTAATCCCATTCAAACCAGATGGTTCTTATTTGAATGGACCCAACTTGTTCAAATGGATACACGCTCGTTCGAACAAACTCAAAAACAAAACACACTGCATTACCGTGAGTGATTCCATTCAAATGAAACTAGGCTTGTTCGAACGGATCGTGACAAAAAAGGAGAAAATTCCAGTTTTCTCCCATTAAACCCCCCAAAACACACCAATTTCAACATGGATTCGTTGAGAACAATCTTATAACTTTCTACATTCATATAAAACATCACGAAACATGAATTTAAAGATTAATGGTGTCGCGCCCCAAAATCCCACCTAAGAGTTAGGCGTGATTCTGTGCGTGACTAACATGTCATGTCAAACCATACTGTCCGATATCCAAGGCATAACATAATAGAAACAATAATCATAACGGAAGCGTAAACTAAAAATTTCTTTAACATATATGATATGTATTCCAAGCTTGTACATACATAACAAAAGTAAAGGTGGACATGCCCACCTATCAAAATTACAAAATATGATCTCACTATTACTCTACTCAGCAATAGTCTAGATAGGGTCACACACCTAAATCCCTATCCTCATGTGACTGCAACGGGATAGGTGTCTCATTTTCTTCCACATATTCCTCTTCAACCCATGGCTCTGAGTTGTAGATGTCAAACGAACCTACCGACATAAAATGTACGGCTGAGCATGGAATACTTGATGAGCACAATCTACTAGCTAACAATGTCATAATTAAAAATATCGTGCGAGTACTTAAGATACAATTCATAATTCATGCATCGAACTAAACATAGAAAATCATACTTTAAGACTTTAACTTAAATTGTGCATAACTTTCAAAACCTCATCTTAAGAACTTTCGTAGAAAACAAAGCATGCCTTATTAGTTCTTATCAGTCTTATTAGCTTATGAGTACTTATGAGTTCTTTGAGCTTGTGAGTTCTTGTAACCGTCCTTAGACTTATGATCCATAGAGACTTGTGAGATGATTGTAGACAGGATCCGTAGAGCTTGTGAACCGATTAGACATGATCCTTATAAGCCTTATGAGTTCTTATAAAAGTCTTGCGAGACTTGTAATCCTTAGAGACTTGTGAGCCAATCTTAGACATGATCTTTATGAGCATTCGTAACTGATCTTGGACTTATGATCCGTAGAGATATAGTAACTGATCTTAGACTTTTGCCAACCCAAAGTTTGGCCTTCTCAAATCTTCTGAGTTTATTAGTTTTTTTTATGAGGTTTTCCTTAAAACTCTTCTTATGCATTTGTGAACATTATGCTTATGAGAAGACATTGATCATATAAGACATATAGTGCTCATGGTGCTTGTGAACATACTAACAATTTAGAAATCTTAAGACATGCACATATGTGACATAAGCATCAAATAGGTTTGGAAAACTTTAAACGTTCAAGACATGTTGAGATAAGCTTAGGTGCCTCATATAATTCATGAAACGTCTCAAAACATCCAATCACAACCTTAGGGTACCATACATAGAAGTAGCATAATAAGAAACATCATGAGCATGTTTTAAAAGTATTATTTACATAATGGAGATTTAAATAAAGTAAATAGTAGCGGGCATTTATTCATTGAAGGTTAAGCTTGCCCCAGATGGGATCTTAGAGGATGGGGTTGATGGGAAAACTTGTTTGGTAGTCGGGGATAGAGAGAAGGAAGGGATGATTCATACTCAGTGATGAAACATCCGAGATATGGGAGAGATAGTTTTTCGCTTCATTCCTGAGGTCAATGATGGAAATGAGGAATGAATGATTCATGCTTAGTGATGAAATCACGCTTCATTCAGGAGGGTAACAGTGATAGACTGGAAAAATGGATGGTTCGTGCTCAGTGACGAAACATATGAGATAGGGAAAACAAATTGAGGAAATTCGAATTTAGCCTCATCACAGGAGGGCTCAAAGAAGACTCCACATGGGTTTAACTTAATCATAGGAGGGCTCACAGTGGACTCTACATGGGTTTAACCTCATCACAGGAAGGCTCAAAGCAGACTCGTGGGTTTAACCTCATCACAGGAGGGCTCACAGTGGACTCTACATGAGTTTAACCTCATCACAGGAGGGCTCACAGCGGACTCTGAAAATGCAACATCAAACAAGATGTACAAGGAGATGACATCAGACGAGATGTCAGAAAAGATGACAGTGACATCAGACGAGATGTCAAATAGAGGCATTAGATGAAATACACAAAGGGTGACATCTGACATGTCAAAAGAAATGCATCAGATGAGATGTTAGAAAGGATGGATGTGTTATGTATGCAAAATGTGCTCGTGAGAGGTGTTCTAACTATAGCAGGGTGCGGATATGCAGACGTCTTGATGACATGTGTGCATAAAAGATACTACATGCGAGGGTTCATTAAGAGGATGTATTTGTGCACATGATGTGGCCAATTGTGTGAATGTGTGTGTGCAGTGCAACTAATTTGTGTAAGTGTGTGTGAGTAGTGTCGGAACCTATGTGCAAGTGTGAGATTATACATGAGATGAATGATGATGCATATAATGAATGGTGATATGCCTACAATGAATGCATTCAAACAAAATGTAGATGAGATGGAAAAAGGGATGATGCATCTGATGGAATTCATCAATGAGGAATGAAATGGTAATGCATGGACTGGAGGGATAACTCGCTAAATGAAGCTCTGGTTTTGCACTTGCCCCCATCTTGTAGCTTCTACGCTTGGCTACTCTATTGCTTTTTGGAGAACTGCTGAAAAGAAATTGATCTTTGATCAAGCCATGAGACACACTGAGACTATATGACTCCTAAGGACGCATTTGCATTTGAAAATTTTGAGTTTTGAAAACAGTTTGAAAGCAATAAGGAGATTTTGAAAATTTTGAATTTACCTTCAAAAGTTTGGAAAAAAGGAGGGTGCTTTCTTGCTTGCTAGTTTATGAAAGGAGCCTACCTTGGCCAGATTTTGTGGATCTTTTGCCCATATAGGGCAGGATATAGCAATAAGCAATCTTAACCTTTTGAGTCATTGCGAAGGGAGATAGTCACTTAGTTTTGACCTTGTTGTATGCTGAATCGGGTCTTGCTTGAAGCTAAGGTGTGACATTGAGCTTCTTCAATCTCAGCTTGTAGAGATGAGGTGTTGGGGAGTCAAAGTTATCTTCTACCAATCTTCTGTCGTCAAACCAGAATTCAACTTTTCCTTTTTTTACTCTTGGAATGACCAAGTCATGGGATCGCATAGTTTTTGCGCAATGAGGTCATTTCCAGTTTTCACTCATGCATACGACATTGATAATTTGTTCCCTTTTTTGACCCTGATAACAACATCATGGCGCTCACATAATTTTTGCGCCTCAGTGTCATTTTTGGTTTTCACTGGGCCTGCGATTTTCGAGTCAAACTGTTCTCTCCTGTCATTGCCTTGATGGATTTAATATGTTGCTTTCGGATGCTTGCCTGTCAATTTGCCTGTACTCTTAGTCTCTGAGTGATCTGGGAGGACTTAAGATATGACGAAACTGTCGCGCCCCAAAACCCCGTAGGAGTTAGGTGGAACTTTAGGTGTTATACATAACCTGACAAACCATCCTGTAATGAACAAAACAAAACATAATATAATTGAGACATAAAACAGAGTGCGGAAGCTAAGACAATGCAGAAACGTAAACCAACTTTTTCTTTTTCTATACATGGTCTGTATTCCAAGTTCATATACAAAACATAAACAGTAAAGGTGGACATGCCCACCTGTCAAAATACAAAATCACAAAGTGTCTCTCTCTCTCTCTCAGTAGTCCTCCGGGTATGGCCAGTTATCTAAGTCTCTCACCTCCACCTAAAGCTCTACTATAGGCTCCATGTGAGGCTCTTCCTCACCATAATCCTCCTCGATCTAAGGATCAGGAGCACAAATGTTGAACCGTGTACCTGCCGACATCAATATGTATGGCTGAGTATGGAATACTCAGTGAGTACAAGCTACTAGCTAACAATAATAATAATAGAATTCAATTCATAGCATCAAATTAAATGAACATGATAACCACGACATGCATGAGACTACATGTGAAAGCTTCGTATAAAACCCGTGTTCAATTCATAACTTATTCTTAAAATATCTTTTTGTATTTTCAAAAGCTTGTTTGTCGTGTTTAAAACTCATCCTTGTCTTGTTCTTGTTTTGTGAGAATCATGTGTGTCTTGTCTTGCTTGTTTGAAATCACACTTGTCTTGTCATGCTTGACTTGACTTGCCTTGTCATGCTTATCTTGTGAGCCAGATGTTAGTGCCCTTGTAGCGACTTGTGAGCCATACCCTTTAGCAAATTCATGAAAATCGACTTGTGAGTCGGGTATATAAATACCCTTTAGTGAAATAGAAAAGGTGCACCAACATCCTTGACCGGCCCAATGTCCAGCATTATCATGCTTGTCTTGTTTTCTTGAAACCAGATATGACATATCCTTGGATATGCCCTATCCTTAAAAACTCGATCATGCATACATGTTTGTGCCTATGAATTCGTGAACCTCATAATAGTATGAAAAAACTTAAGTAATTGCATACATTGATTTAAGGTATTTATATGATCATGGAACAACTCAAAAACATCATAAGGCATTTCTATAATCATGGAAAAGCTCCAAAGCATAATAGCATACTTGAAAAACATAAAAAAAATGGGAATCATGGTCATAAACATCATACATTAGGCATACAAGGCATATAACATGGTTACTTAGCCTATTACATCTCAATCATGCCTAATAATCCATAAATTTTAGGGAAACATGCTTGGTTGGAAATTTGGAAACAATCATACAAAATCTCAACATTGAAAAGCTTAAACTTAGGTTTAGGATCTAGGTTACCACTAGGTTAACTAGAAGGGTGTACTTACTTTGAAGAGACTATATCTAGTCTTGGAAGGATGCTTAGACACGAGCTAGAGCTTGGAATCGATGATCCACACCTGAGGAAGAAGCTTTAAGCTTGTGGAAGCTTGAATTGATCTCCACTTGATCTCCAACAACTCTCTTTGGAATCTCCCACTCTTCTCCCTTTCTCTCCCAAGTCCTCTCTTTAGGTTTAGGTTAACCAAAAACCCCCCAAATGATCTCCTATTTATAGGCCAATGGGTTAAATCCCTAAAAATCCTGAAATAAAAAAATTGATTCACGCACCTACGATCGTTCATAGGTTTTCTACGATTGATCGTAAACTTTCCAGAGAGTTAACCCTGTTTCTAGGACTCTACGATCATTCGTAGACTTTCTACGATCGTTCATAGGTTGTTTACAAATGATCGTAATTTTGACAAAAACTTTCAGGTTTTTCTTGCTTTGGTATTTTGGTTATAACTTTTGACTCGTTTATCGGATTTTGACGATTCAACTTGTGTTGGACTCATCTTTCAAAGGGGAACAAATTTATGTCTAATGGAAAAATCCAAATGGTGAGTTTTTAATTATCTAAATGGGATCTAAAGCTGATTGGTCTGGAAATAGATTTCAGTAGCCCAGATTTTCAGCAGACCAAACTCCAAAAATTCAACGTTTAATTCAACCCCGACTCAAAATATGGAAAAATAATAAACATGAACCTCGAAGAGGGTTCCAATAACTTTCCAAAAATTTAAGAATCACTCGATTCCAATGCGCGGTGACAAAACTAAAGCTTCTTAAGTTGAGGGTAATGCTAAGGCATAACCTTTGTTGACACTTAAGAGTATTTTATACTCTTACTCCTTCATCCAAAACACGCATAAACTCAAGAAAGTGTTCTTAAGGTTTTAATACGTGCCGTAACACATCATCCACCAGACATATATCAAAACAGGTTCTCATCATCATTAATAACCGTTCAATACATTACAATAGGCTCTAAGCCTTAGACACTATTTACCACGCCATACCATCAAGATCCGGGGTTCTACAGAAATATAGGCTTAGGGGTCGAGGTTTTGGGAACACCCTTTATTCTTTTGAGCTTTCTTTGAGCACCTCTTTTGAGCTTTTGCTTTGTTTCTTTTGAGCTTTGATCTCTTTTTTTTTCTTTGATCTTCTTTTCTTTTATGCTTTGATTTTTCTTTTGTTCTTTGATTTTTGAAGAGGCTAATGTGCTCAAATTTGATTGATTTGACCGCACCTTATTTTCAAGTTGCCTACATACTCTTTTCAGGATCAGGTCATGTCATAGTTCAAGCTCTTAGGGTTATAATGAAACTTTTGATAGGGGTGTCCCGATAAATGTGTTTCAAGAAAGAAAGGTTGTTAGGCTCGAAGGGTGAACTAGCGGATTTTGTTGATGTAAGCTTGATTGGATACGAGTAGGGAGAAATATTGGTGTGCCAAATATGGTCTTCTTTCATTTCGTACAGTGATTGAGAGTGCAGACAGTTTCCTGACAAGATCTTAAGCATAGCATCTTTTGACTCGATCATTGTTGATTGACTCTGGGAGGTCTTCATTCTCCATATGGCTGTATTGACGAATACTCTTGGAAAATCTATTTCCAATCGTATGGGTCTTCAACGATGGACTGGTCTTTCCCTCAACGTGATGAGTAATTGATATTTCCATGACTATAGGGTTATTATTGGTCAGCATCTTTTGTGATATAACCTCTCTTGACAAAAGGTACTACCCTTATCTTGATAACGATGATTGTTCTGTATTTCTTGAATTGATTTGTAATTTAGAATCTTGACAGTGGTCTGATAGGCCTTCTTGAAGAAATCTCTAATTTACCCTCTGCCCCTAGCATAGCAAGGTTCCAATTTTTGCATACTTAGGATCATTACTGAGTTTCCCTCTTTCTTGTTTTGGCTCCATGAGGTTGAGGGTTTCCTTTGAAAATTTTTCTTTTTGCTTATTGACATATGTTGCCCATGGGCATTCTTGGAATTGAGTAGTTTAATCATGATTCAGGTGAGCCCTTTTTAAACCAGCAAGCTTAGTTAGCACGAGAAGAGAAAACAATTTTTTTTTTTTTTAGGTAGCCTCAGGTTACTAGAGCTTCTGATAAGTGCAAGATCATCATGGGCCAAATTTAGGCATAAACAAAATGAGACTTCTTTCAAAAAATTTGCTTCATTGAAAATGAGAAGCGAGCACAACATGTTAGACTACAAAAGATAGACTTTACATGGACCAGACTATAGGCCACTGGCTGATACCTATAAGACTTAAAAAAATAGATCGACTTTGATAGGCTTGATCTCTATTGACCCCTTCAGAAGCGTTCTTTCTTTGGCTCTCTATCCCAAGATGCTTCATTCCTAGTGGCTGTCAGAATAGCACAGGCATGACTGGTTGGATGGGTTGGGCGGGTTAGATGTGGTTGGCTTGGTTATTATGTGGTGGCATGGGGGCTTCAAGGATGTTGGTGTTCCTAGGAGCTAACTCAACCTTCCTCTGGTCGAGTAGATTTTGGATTAAATGTTGTAATGCTCGACAACAGTCGGTTATATGCCCTGGTCCCTGATGAAAGTCACAGTGATGATCCATGCTGAAATACTGGGGTATGGGCTAGGTATGGGTGTTGGAGCTTTGGGTTCAACCAGCTTACTTCGCATAAGGAATGGTTGGAGCTGACTAAGTGTGTAGGGGAGATGGGTAAATTGCCTGTTTGGCCCGCGCTGCTGCCTTTGACCCTGGGCTTGGTCCTGGGATTGAATTGGCTGCTGAACTTGATGCTGATCAGGGGCCTACGGTGCTGGTGCCCCAAGATTAGGAACTCGGATTGGTGCTACAGGTTTCATCATTTGGACATCTGTTTCTCTCTTCCTGGGGTCATGTCTCCCTCCAGACCTATTGTTGTTGCCGCCTTCAGCTTGTGCTGACTCTTGGTACATTGCGAAATGTATGGACCCAGACCGAATGGATGCTTCAATACGGGCCTCACTTCAGGCCACAATTACAAAATCTGAGGTCTGAACTGCAGTGAGCAAGGTAGATTAGGGTTGCTTCAGAGTCTTGAGAAATGTGTTTATCAGCTCGTCGTTGGGTGGGGAAATTCTCATTCTAGTAGCCATCTCCCTCCATTAGGCTGCATACTCGATGAATGACTCATCAGGTTTCTTGAACATGAGCTCAAGGTCATCCTTTTGTGGCAGGAACTCCATATTAAAAGAGTAATGTTCAACGAATGATGCTGTCAGGTCCTTCCATGTCTTGATCCTTTCTAAATCCAGTGACGTAAACCATCTCAAAGCCAGACCGATCAAACTCTTTTGGAAGCATTGTATTAGTAATGCAGGGTTGCCACCATGGCCAAGCATTTCTCTGTAGTAGAGCCTAAGGTGAGTATGAGGACATCCCTTACCATCGTATTTCTCAAAGGCTAGTACTTTGAATTTTTCAGACATTGCTGCCCCGGTATAGAAGGACAAATTTGAGAAATCATTCTCGTGGACTGCTTTCTCCTTTTGCATTTGCCTGAGCTATTCTTGACCTTTTTCCATCTGTTCTTGTTGATTCTTTATGAATTGTGCTAACTCTGGGGTGAGCGAGTTTGGTTGATCTGTAAATGGCGGGGTTTGGTTTACTTCATCAGCAGGTTGGTCATACTAGCCAAAGTTTGGGTCATCAGTGGGTTGAGGATTAGTGGATGATATGGTAGGTTGTTCAACACACTACAAAAAAATAGGACTTTAGTGGCAATTTTTTAACGGCCTTTAATAAAAAATGCATCGAAAGGCATTAAAACACGGCGTTTCTACATAAACGCCGCTGATTAGGTGGCGAGAAGACTTTGTCACGACGTTTTATAAAAAAATGCTGTTGTTGGGGAATTATGATGGCTTATTGTAAATAAATGCCGCGGAAGACTTGACGGGAAGTCTCGCGCCAAGGCAAACATGGCGTTAGTTAAGGGCCTTTTATGGCATTTTTAAACAAATGCCGTGAAAAGTCTCATATTTGGGGTTTTAGGTCCTGAGCCTTTCCCTCTTCTCTTTCCCTCCATTTTTTCCCTTCCTCTCTGCTCCGGCTCCCCTCCTTCGTGCTCCAAGTTCCAGTCACCTTCTCCGGCTCCCTTGCTCCGTGCTCCAAGCTCCGACCACCTTCTCCGGCTCCCTTGCTCCGTGCTCCAAGCTCCGGCCACCTTCCCCGGCCATGCTCCGCCTCCGGCTCATTTATTTTTCAGAAAAAAAAAAAAAAACAAAGGGTTTTGGTTGTTATATCCGCCAGACATCTCCGACCGTCCAACATCGGCGGAACTGAGGTATTTTTTTTAGTCTTCTTCCCGAGCCTGTACAAGTATTTTCCATTTCTTCATTTTCCATCTTCAATCTCGATGACAACAAAAGGGGTTTTTCATTTCTAATCTTCCATTACATCCCATTAGGATTTGTTAGTAAGAATGAAAGACGATAGAGCGAAGATGACATATTTCCCTAATTTCAATCCCCAAAACCTTAATTCTGTCGATTCGGTTTCAGCCGCGCAATCTCGATCTCCAGTATTCCTATCGCCATTGAAGCAAGATTGACCGACAGATCTATAGGTTCTACGCAACCGGTAAGAATCTGATTTCTCTCTAATATTCTCTGCAAATCTCGCCGAGCTGTGGTTTTTTTTTATGAATCGTTGATGGTGATTTACTCTTGATAATGTCTACAATTTCCTGTTTCCTCTTAAGATTATCTCATACTAAGTGCTGTTTAGCGTTTTTTTTCTTAAGAATTTCAATTGGTTTTTTTATTATGACATTGTAGCTTGAGATTCGGATCGGCTTTCTTGTTTATTTGATATGTTCGCTCTATGGGTTTGTTTTTATAAGATATAGCGGAAGTTTGAGAGATTTCAAGCGACCAATGTTCGGTGTCGGTTGGGGTTTTCCATTTCTTCATTTTCCATCTTCAATCTCCATGAATGAAATGCCTAAAGCAGTAATCTACACTTGTTATTGCTAAATAATTTATATCAGTTCATTGCATTTATGAATGGATGTTAGGGTTTTTCTAGTACAAAATATACCAATCTTTTGTGTTGATGTGATTGAACAAAGTTAGGGTTTTTTGTTATTTCCCATCTTCCATTATGGAAGGCTTGCCTTATTGTGTTACTTCCTATGTTGATGAGAAAACTGAAACTTTTTTGTTTCTCTCTGAGGGTATCATGATACCTTTTTCTTTAAGTTTCAATCTGAAATTTCTCATTTATTTGCTGCTCGTCCCTTTCTTTCTTCTTCTCTTCCTCTCTTTCTCTCTCTTTGTCTAGTTGCTCCCCTCTCAGCCTTGTGATGATGCCGAATCGCTCTGAAGGCCCCTTTTCCTTTCCTTTTCCATTTCTTTCTCTCTCTTAAAAAAAAAGAAAAAAAAAAGGTTTTTGTTTTGTATTGGAGTCGATGTTGTGCTTCATTGGGTGTGATTATTTTTTGAAAATTCGAGAAATATCACATTGAATTGATAATGGTGGAATCTGAAGATGTAAACACGAGGAATACCTAATAACAAATTTACATACAAATGAATACATGTTCCTCAATATTTCCACAGAAAGGGGTGATGAGGGTTTTTAAGCAGAAATGAATCAGGGTATTCCTAAATTTCAATTCAAAAACACAAAAATGAATTGAGATTCATATCAAGACAAAGATCAAACTGAAAAAAAGAATTCCAAATTGCAAAATTAGTAAAGGCGGGATTTGGTGATATGGGATAGACCTAAATTCAAGCAAAAAATCCCACACAAACACACACGAAAACCCTAGAAAGAATTCCCTCAAATTCATTCAGCTATACAACACAAAAAAAAAAAAAATTAGTTGCAGAAGAAACAAAAACCTAAACTCAATCTGAGAGACAACAAACAGAGATTTTGAACTCACATGTGGATTCAAATTCAAAACCATAGAGGGAGAATTTTTCGATACGCTTGGGCGAAGCTTAGAATATAGACGGCGTAGAAGCCGACCGTTTGAGGAGATTATCTTTGTATTTCCATAAATACCCTTAATAAAATACAACATATCCCAAAACAAAAGTAAGTTTATTTGGTCATTTTAGAACTCTCATGCCCTGCAATCTCTCTCTCTCTCTCTCTCTCTCTTCGAGCAAAGCTCACATTTACCGAAGCTTCTTCGTATTTGAATCCGATAAGGAATCGTTCTTGTTAAGTAATAGCAAGTAGCTTCACGTAGGGGGTGATATTTCTCAAAATTTTCAAAAGTTATTTTGAAATATCAGAATTTCCCATCTGTCTTTCTCTTTCGCTGTGATTATTTTTTCTGATCCTTGTTTATCGATCTCGAAATCTCCCTTTTTTTTTGGCTGGCCATCTTGAAATCTTCTGAGATGCGGGAACAACGAAATGCCTAGTGCAAATTCTATAAAGTTTAGGTTTTTTTTTTTAAATCTTCATCCAATTTTATATTGAAACCCTAGCCTTCCCAAGTCTCTCTTCCTTTGTTAGGGCAGCCTATTCATGGTTTCAACGGGCTAGGTTGGCCTGGGCACTTTTTTTTGTAGGGTTGTATTCGAGTCGAGCTGAAACTCGAGCTCGGCTTAACTGTTTGAAGCCAGGCTTGAATCAACCTCGACCCAAGCTCAAAAAGCTTGGCTAGATTCTAGAATACAATATCTTGGGTCGAGATCGAATTGATTCAGCACGGTTTGTGCTCTTATAAAGCACCACTTCCCTCTTTTTTTTTTTTTTTTTTTAGAGAGGGGTGTGTGGGAGCTAGAGTTTGTGCTTGTGCTATAGTGTGGGTTAAGTTTAAACTTTATAAAAAAACAAAAAATATTGTTATTATGAATAATAATTATATTATTTTTGGGTGTTGCTAGGCGCACCCCAATACTTAAGCACGCTAAAACAGAAGAAAAATCCGATTAAACAACAAAAGAACGAGAAATAAAAAGTACCTATGTTCTCTCTTCCTTATTCCTTTTCACACAAGTCAGGGAGTGAGGTTCCTTTACTTAGATATTGCTTTCACGCTTTTGTTGCTTTGATTTTTCTTTCTCACTCCATGTGATCTCAAAGTCTTATGTCTGTGAGGTTTCTTTCTATCTGGATTCCTTTTGGTTAATTTATTATTGTGGTCTACTAATGTGAAAAAAAAACGTTGTTATAGATCATATCCACCTAATTTCTTCATCACAAAATTGTGTGTGCGTGAGAGAGAGAGAGAGATAGAGAGAGAGAGAGAGAGAGCAATAATTGAGAATATACATTAAAAATTAATACTGCAAAACTTAAGATAATGGCTGAGGATATTCCTATGTCGGTATTTATAACCAGATATGGGCATTATGAGTTTTTAGTCATGCCATTTGATTTGACAAACGCACCAGCAGCCTTCATGGATCTCATGCATAGGATATTCAGGTCAGCTCTTGACTCCTATGTGATAGTGTTTGTGGATGATATCCTTATATATTCTCAAACACAAAAGGATCATGAAAGGCATCTCCAGACGACCTTGGAAACACTAAGGGAACATCAGTTGTATGCGAAACTGAGCAAGTGTGAATTTTGGCTTGAGAATGTGGAATTCCTAGGCTATTTGGTGTCAGGAGAGGGTATTTCTGTGGATCCTTCCAAGATAGAAACAGTGGAAGGTTGGGAAATACCAAAGAGTGTCACAAAAATCTGAAGTTTCATAGGCCTCGCTGGGTATTATCGAAGATTTTTTGAAGGATTTTCCAGCTTGGAGCTCAACTCACTCATCTAACTCGGAAGAATGCTAGATTCAAGTGGATGAAAAGTTTGAAATTTTTTTTCCTTGAATTGAAGAAGCGCCTCACAACTGGTCCCATCTTGGCTGTACCATCGGGCAGCGGAGGTTTTGTAGTGTACAATGATGCCTCACTCATTGGGTTAAGGTGTGTTCTTATGCAACATAGAAAGGTGATTGCATATGCTTCCAGGCAGTTGAAAGACTACAAGAAGAACTACCCTATTCAAGACTTGGAATTGGCAGCGGTTTTCTTTGAAAGTATGCCTCTTTTTAATTTTCAAAAAAACAGTTCTTGGGGGGCATACATCGAATCCCAATATCTGACTAAGATTCTAATTGATTTTATTTAATGAAGGTTGAAATAACAATCACCTTTGCGACTTTGAAATTGTTAAGTCAAATCCACGTTAGAACAGTACTTGCAAAACTTCACAAGTGTAAAGTCTCATTCCCGATCCACACAAACCTTCTTTTTCTCCTTAAAGCTCTCTAATGGAAGCTAATGACCCTTTCAAATTCCAGCTCTATGATCTTTGCTCTTTTCTTGAATCTCAAGATCCTTTCTTGATTTAATAAGGTTAGTTCTGCTTTTGCTCAAGAGAAAGACTAGAACCAAGAGAGAAGAGAAGAGATGACCTTTCACAATCCAAGGAGAGGAGAGAGGTGGGCGTGAGATTAGAGCAGAGGAGAGAGAGCAAAAACGTGGAGAATGAATTGTCTCCCAAGGGTGGGCATCCTTGGATTGCTTGCAATCCAAGACTCCTTTTCCTAATCCAATTAGGATTCCTCAATAGTTTCCATTCTCGATTACTCCTAATTAATTAGGATTAATCTTTAAAAGAAACTAACCTTATCCATTAGTAACTAACTAATCTTATCCTTATCCGATAAGGAATCTTGAATTAGAAACTAACTAATGGAATCCCATTTAATTAGGGAATCTTTAATTAGTAACTAACTAACTAACCTTGTCCTTATCTAAAACAATTAAACAACGTTCCATTCTTGAAGTGGGCGTCCCACCCTAGGTGGGCCCCACTTCCACACGCCCCTTAGGGTTCTAAACCCTAAAGGTCAGCCTTTTGATCTTTATCAAAAATTCCCAATGGGTCCTACTCATTTGGTTCATCACATCCAATGCAATTACACCTATTAGAGCTTCACTATACCATATAGTATGGGTCCTACTGTAGAGACCCGAATTTATTCTCTTAATGTTTGTGAACTTTATTAAATGCTATTGAATCATGTGTTTAATTCTTTTAATGTAGTTAAGCCTATAAATTTAATGCGAAATGTAGTGATTTTAAAACCCAAATAAAACGTTAAATTCAAGTCGTTTTTGAGGTTTAATTGCATGAAAAGAAAGAAAATCAAAAAGTAGCAAAAGAGTTTAAAAAAAAAAAAAATTACCGCGGGCGATCGATCGCCCAAAACGCCGTTCGGCGGTGGACTTGCGCGATTTCCCTATTGTGGAGTCCCTAGGGCCCCCAACACTATATATACCTCTTTTAGTCGTGGGTTGAGGGTTTTGAAAGGACCCTAAAGCTTTTTAGACCTAAAAGAGAGTGAGAGAAGAGATTTTTGAGAGATCCAAGAGGGGAGATTAAAGGCTTTTCAAGGAGAAATGGTGAAAAAGCGTAGATCAACCCCATTCGCAAGCACGTGATCGTAAAGAAATGATCGTGAAAGGTAAATATGACTTCCTTCCTATCAATATAGGGATTTTGATACAAATATGATGAAGAAATAGATCTAAAGCAAGAACAACAATAGTAAATATATTTTTAATGTTTCAATCTATGATGGGAATTAAATATGATGATTTTATGATGTTTATACCCAGATTTTCCCATGGAAAACATATATGATGATTTTGTGATGTTTTAAATCATGATTTTCCCTTGAAAAAAATCTACAAATGATATTAGGGAAATTTTAGATCTTGGTTATTTGATGGATAATATATATGATGAATAGAAAACGTTTTAGATGGTGATTTCTTTGTGATAATTATTTGTAAAAGATGTTCTTTATGATTTGTAATTTTATATCAACAAGGGGAAAGGGATTGATTTTGTGGTGTATGGATGATGAGAATCGAGGAAGGGGATGATGTTCTTAATTGATGGAATTATTATAAGTTTGCTTGAGATCATTATGTGTTATAAAAACTAGGGTCCTGTGAGATTTATTTGATTATAAATTCGAATTAAAAATTTAGACACGATAAATAAAATTGTCCCTTATTTTATTTGACTACTCTATGCTTTATATTGATCATTTATGAGAACTCTTACATGTTTAAATTTATGCATGATTTACAAGCATTTTATTTCACTCACACGGATTCACGAAATCTATATATGAACAAGCATGAGAATAAACAAGATGACAAGTAATATGCAAGTACACAAGGACACAAGCATTATGCATGATTGAGTTTTGCACTGACCGAGTACCCACAGGCCTATGATCATGGCAAGACCAGCAGTATGCACCGGCGAATGTGTAGACAAGCCGTATACATCGGATAATGTGTAGACAAGCCGTATACACCGGATAATGTGTAGACAATCCGTATACACCGGATAATGTGTATATTGTGTGGTACCTCGGAAAGTAGAGTATATGTTAGTCTCTACCCGATATATGGGGTAGAGTTATAATAAGTTATTGCATTTGCATGTTGTTGGATAAATTCACGAACAAGAAAATAAGCAAGATAAACAAGAGAAATAAGCATAAGTGATCATATGTAAGAATCGAAATTTAATTATACTTCCGTACTCTGAATTGTTACCTGTTTACATGATATGCAAATCTTAAATCATGTTTGTATTAAATCTCGTTATATTGTTAGATAGGATTTTGTATATACGTTGGGTAACTTGTTACTCAGCCAATGATTGTTGTTGTCGGCACGTTATAGTTTTGATACCAGTGCCCCAGGACATTGGGAGAAAGAAGAGTACGAGGAGGAACAGGAAGAGCTAGTAGGTGATTACCCTGATGGAGAATGGAACTTGGATTGCTGGCCATACACTGGACATTAGTTCATTAGTATCTTGGATTTTGGATTTAGACTTTGTAATAGACTAATTATGAATTTATAGTTAGTTTGAATTTATGATTAGGGAATCATAGAGGATGATTTTAATTTGAATATGACGCCTTAGTATTTATTTCAGATATTGGACTTGATTAGCACTTATTTGAAGGGAAAAATTTTTAGGTCCATGTTTTTAGAATTGCCTTAAATGCTTTATAACAAGAAGTTATGGAATTAATGTTTTAAGTCACGTGCCAAGGTCTCACATTAAGTTAGGTGGGATTTTGGGGCGCGACACCTACCCATTTGGTTCATCACATCCAATGCGATTATACCTACCCATATAGTGATTACTTAGAGAAATTAATTAATTTAATTAATAATTAAATTAAAAGCTTTAAGAAGGTTCCAGTGTGTGGGATCTAAAGGGATCTCTTATTTCCGGTCGTGGGACCAAGTACTTTACCTTTTTGGTTGAAGCATTGTTGCTAGGAAACACTTTACTAAAACTCCATTAAGATCATAGAATTTTATCTATGTCTCTGGACTTCAACCAATCACAATAATGTCCATTAACACAATGTGACAAACCTCCAGAAATTAGAGAATTGCTTGTAAGTACTATCTCACAATATATTTACAAATAAATCTTTCCACATTCCGATATCACATGTAAGCTTCCGAGATTGAAACAAGTCCACTATCTAGTCCCTAGCTTATGAATAGAACCCTTTCCCATGAATACTTTTTCATTAAAATGATCTTTCAAAACACTTCTAAATAAACATTGGAAAAGAACTGACATATATATATTTATATATATATTTTTCCATATTGAAAATATCAACTTCGATAAAGACCACTTTACCGAAAAGCACCAGTACTAGATTTAACAGTTCAGTTCAACAAGTATCACCTTGGTATCATTATCTCCAATTAAGGAGTAGTGGATTCCTTATTGAGTGTTTACACACTTCTGCAAACATTGTGTACATGACCCAACGTACCTAGAGTTAGTCCTGTGAATTGGACATTGTCGATTGGCACATCAAAGCCATATAGACAGATGTTTGAGAAGATGTTAACCTCTCAGGTCTAAGGACAATTTTTCGAATGGATAACCCTAATACAATCTGACAGTGTATTCCATAAGGTATCCACTAGTGACCCCGTTCAGTATTATGTACTTGCTACATTTACTCACATGTTAGTTAAGAGTCAACACTCTCTGTGAATGAGATTCATCACACTATCCTATAGAACTATACATGTGCAAGCCATGATGAAGTACGACGCCCAACCAGAACTCTAGAGGCTTCAAACAATATTAGGTTTACAAGGAACTGGAAAATCATATCTCCTCGCAACCTTTGCATGATTTTCCTACAATGTTACCTATAGAACTTTATTTCATCATCAAATGAGACAGTAATTAATATAAATACCTTTCATAGTTGGTTGTGTGAATATGATGCTTGTCTAATCAACATAGAAAAGTCTCTTATTGGCTTTCGAGGGCATATATGTCCAACAATCTCTCACTTGCACTCTAAGCCAATTAGATGTAATGCCCATCTTCTCGGTGATTTTTCTCAAACACCAGCTGAAGCATAACTTAATATACATGGGTCTGTCATGTTTGTTTTACCACAACTATCGTAGTAGT
The DNA here is from genome assembly GCA_015143295.1 of Tetracentron sinense. Classification (NCBI taxonomy): domain Eukaryota; kingdom Viridiplantae; phylum Streptophyta; class Magnoliopsida; order Trochodendrales; family Trochodendraceae; genus Tetracentron; species Tetracentron sinense. The sequence continues at coordinate 2,023,690 of CM026574.1, read as the reverse complement.
GCTATACTACCTGCAACTCTTGCAAATTTATTATCAATAACCACAGTTTTAAAAGACTAAACAAAATGATGTTGTCTAACAGTCATTTTCAGAAGTTAACATGCTTGTGCTTTGCCATTGTGCAATGCTCCGAACTAATCTGACCAATATCTTATCACATCAACATGTGATGAAAATCTGGTCTAGTACAAGTATACTGTTTCATGATATCACATATCTAAGAGAAACAGATTCCATTCCATAAAGGTAGAAACTCTTTTTTTGGAATCTTACTTGTACAGAAACATGATTGTTATTGGGAGAATAGCAATATCATTTTCCTTTTGTCTCTAAACCATTTAGAACTAAGAAAACATGTTGTCAAAGTTTTTGTCCTTCATTGCAAAATTACTAGATCAAATCTAAGAGAAGAATAATATTCATACTTCATTCACAATGAAAAGAATATTATACTTGCATAGAGCCAGGAAAGTAATCATGCTCCCCCTAACCAATTTGTACACAAATGATACTTTCATCATTAGATAAAAATCAAACAGTTTGATTACTTCATCAGAATAAAAGTTAGTTCAACTACAGATTTTGGGACCTGTGGCTTCTAGTGTACTATTTAGGTATGGTGAGAGTAGAGAGTTGATCTTTATCAATTCTCATAGTTATTGGTCTATTGGGCTTCCGCTTCTAGAATAATTCTAGATTCAGTTTCTCTTCTAGGAAACTTGTATTCCTGTTTACAAATATCTTTTGTTATTCAGGAATAAAGACTAAATGTCTATAATGCGAATCCCAAGCTCATCTTTTATCGAATCATATCCAATATAGTTCGATTTAACAACACCATCATGCTATGGTTTGTTATGGGAACTATCTGAGACAAGATGTAATGAGGGTAACTTATAAAGTTTCTATTAAGAGGTACTCTTCCCAATCATAGAAGACTTACCTAGCTATTTCTTTATTTTATTGTGGAATTCCCTAAACTTTTCAAAGAAGGTTGAATAAAGTTAGCTACCTCTTAATGGAAGATTCATATGATTACGATCATCCAAGTGTACCAATACTATTGGGAAGACACATCTTTCTCCATGATAGTTACTCATAGGACTAAGTTCATAAAGACTAAGGGATGTGCCAGATACAAACTAATGTTGCAATAGTAACAATATAAGAAATCTAATTTCTATAAGTAATTGACACATACATAGTCTCTAAGAATAAAATCCTATTTTGAGCTAGTTTTCATCAAAACATCCCAATGGTGACTATAGTAATTATTGCTTTTGTCCCATTCCCAAGTAAAAGTTTTATCTACTCAGACTTCTCCTTCTCCTTAGCAAACATGCAACTATTGCACTTATGCAAGGTCATACCAAGCATTAAGAGTTGGAGGTTCCAACAATTAAGTTGGACTTGATGAGTATACAAGCTGGACAATCCTTCCAAAGGTTTGTCTAGTATTCAATGACCAATTGCTTCACTATGAAGCATAATCCTTATATTTTCCTTTCTTCTCAGAAGAGCCCTTATCCATACTACTAGAATATCTTCCCAATGGAAAAACTTAGATTTCTTTCCTTTGCATGAATGCTCAGGATTCAGAGAATCCAAATCTTTTGAACATCTTTGCAAGTAGCATTGAACTCTTCAAAGGTTCTTAGCATATGCAACATGTAGGATTTCAGACAATCTGATTCCCGACTTATTCAACATAACCATATTAAAGGACTCCGGAAGATTAGTCAAGGATCATATCCTCTGATCCCATAAATTTATCTCAGCACCAAGAATTGAGATTTATGAATGCCATGATCTCTATCATATTCTTTGTGACTGGGTTTCCCTAGTCAACTTGGTGTCCACTTGTCCTTTTATATAGTAAGCTGCCCAGCAGCCCTATTGTATTCTGTAAACATCTCAAATGAGATTTAACATTAGTAGTGATAACTTGGGCAATTCTTTAGATAGTAAGCACAAACTTGAGATTCCTTTTCCATTCCAAACACTTTGAATTGGTCAAGAGATTCTTATAAAAGTCTTGGTAAGGTGGTTATAGAACGACATGACAATCAATAAAACATAAATCATAATTTCACACATTATAATATCATTAGATCAGGGCTTTCAATCTTTGATGATATTGCTCATCATTCAGTCAAATTTCATAGACCCCTTAATCTATAAAATTAGGTAATATGCTACTTCATATTTCTGATGAGCATTGGGTGCCTTGTAATACACATGCAATCTTCCATTTTAGGATAGTATTACACATGCACCACAAGGTGGATAGTAACTATCCATCATCTCTTACCAAAAAAAAAACTATCCATTATCTAAACATCTCATGCATAACTCCTTATGTTAATCAGTGATTCCCAATTTTCTTGCGACCTCTAAGGACAACATGACTATCACTGTTTCAGCCATCATGCTCCCTAGTTAAGTGAAACCCATCATTTTGATTCGTCATATGATCAAGTAGGGCTATGCCCCATTTTATTTGACACTCTCTATCAGGCCATACACAAACCTATCTACTATAGAAATAAGGCACTAGGAGTTTAATTCAGACCGAATTATGTCAATACCTTTTGGCAAGACAAGACTCAGGCTAATTAATTCCTAGTCTTATTGATAATGGAAGGTCATAGGACAAAATATCTTGTAGGATAAATTAACCCATTTAATTCACTTAATATTTTTCTTGAGGGAAAACAAAATATCATGAACAAATTATACATCTAATGCATATATCAAAAGCATTCACAATATATATCATTGTATCACATGTATAAAATAATATACAAAATCATCATATGATAATAAATCAAATTTCGTTTAATTAGATCAAACTAATTTCAATGAACTCCCACTAGACCTAGAAATCTTAATGGATCTAATCCAAGGGTACAAAGGTCATTTTAACATCGGTGGGCTTTAGATGGTTCACTCATCCATATGATGGACCATTGGTCATACCAAGCATCATAGGCCCAAAATAACAATTATAAAGTGTCCATGTGCATCACTAAAGCCTATAAGTCAAAATGGACTATATTACCCTTTAATTCCCTATGAATTATTTTTAGCACATTAGGGTTCACCATCCCTAAGTCTAAAAGAAATTATGAGAGTCTTTAAACAACTCTTTTAGACCTCTACTAGGGTCTATAAGTATCACTCAAGTACTTCCCATAATCGTGAATATTGTAAGTTAACATCTATGCCAATTAAGGCACAATTATCTCATAATCATGCAAGTAACATATTTCATGTAAAAATTTCAACATGGACTACATGCATCACGTCCAAAAGGGCTATAATAATGTGTTTTATTTAAACACAAACTTTTATGTTTCAACAAAACACATATTGTGGGGTTTGATCCAATTATCCAAAATTTGCACAAAAACAATAATCACATTATCACAAGGGTTATGGACTTTTCTAAGCAATTAAAAACTATATAACAAATCATCACATGAAATATATAACATAGCTACATAATGGGTTCACATGATCATGCTATCTTAGAAATCCTACAACTACTCTTGTAGAACGCCTTCCAAGATTTATTCTTCATGCAATCACCATCATCTTCTATCTTCAATACGATTTCTCCATAGAAAAATCAGCAACTCCTAATACTAAGATTACATCATATTCAAAATAAGAAACCTTGAGAAACCACCCAAAATAGTGTGCTTAAGGGGAGTACAACCCATAAGAAGAAAGAGAAGATAATAGAGAGAGAAGAAGGCATGATCATAGAACCCATCCACCATTCAACAAGAATATATATATAGAAAATTCATCAACTATGAATAATAACATGGAATGATAAATTACTTAGAAAGTCCATAACCTCAACAAGGGTTTTAGCTAACCTTAGGGAAATTATTTCCCATATGGTTAAGGCCTCTATCAACATTTATAGAAAAATCCTAGAGCAAATATAAAAGCAAGCATGTCAAGAATGATATCTTAGGGCTTTAGATCATCATTAAAAGAAAATAATTTTCCTTCAATGCTCAAAGAATCATTGAGAGAAACTATTTCTCTAATATTTAATCTAACTCTAAAATTCATTCTTTACATTCTAATAAACAAATAGAAAACACCATATTAAATTCGGCTAGCCTAGGGATCTCATCCCTTCCATATTATTTTGATCTAATAACTATTAAAAGAACAAAATAAAAATCAGCAAATTGCTAATTTTTAATATCACCTTATATTGATTCCAAAAATAAATTCAAAATCAATAATAGGTAAATTCAAAATTTTTCATAAGGGCCAACTACTTTAGGGATTATTTGATTTAACAATTAAATAAAATAATACCCTAAACAATAGTATTAAATGTCCATAAAATAATTGATCTCTATCAATTAAAATTCACTTGAGATAAAACTCTGTATCTCAACCAATGACATTTATGTAATTATTTGATTAACTATTAATCAAATAAAAACTTATAAATACTATGTAGTCGATAATTCTGAGCACATGTAATTGATCCAAATCAACTACAATAATTATGGTATTATTCCTATAAAATTTTTAGGAGATAATAAAGGATATCATAATTAACATTTCATTAAATGATAGCCTGTGGACTCGAAGCAGATAATTAAAAATTTTAATTAAATCTCAGCTCGTGCTCTCGAATCAAATAATTAAACTATTTAATTAAATGATAGCTCATTAAACAATTTAATAGCATCCCATGCCCTCAAATCAAACATGGAATTAAGGAAAAATTTGAAAGCCTCTTTGAAAATTAATTTATAAAATTCATTTTCCTGCTTTAGATTTTTTACTCAAGTTTTGACCCTGAAAACAATTGATTCTGGAAAAACTTTCTTCATGAAAGTTGTAGCTCTTTTCGACGGCTTTAAAACAATGTACTGACGGACCTAAATCGGACTTACGGTCATATATATATTGCCGAAATACCAAAATTGTATTGATTCTCCTAATCAAATACAAATCCAAAAATCCATGAATCAATTCAAATCAAAATAAGCTTTAATCTCCAAGAACGCTTAAGCAATGGTGTCAAACACCATGGGATTTATTAATTAACATTTAATAAATCAAATCTCATTAATATATGTTGGTCGAAATATCAATGGGTATCTAATTTGTCTATGTCAAAGGGAAAACTTGCCTGGGGCTCTCAAGAATAAATTAAACAATTTAATTTAATATAGAAAGGATCTTTAAATCCTTAAAGCTTTAACCAAATTTATATCTCTATATACCTATCCCTATTAGAATTAAGAGAGGTTTTGAAATCATCCAAAACTGAAATTAGTATCACACTAATTTCTAAGGGCTTTGATTACTCCCTCAATAACTAGAGGGGGATCCCTTAACCCTAACAATGATTATCTGATCATCGAGATATTCAATAAACAAAAAGATTCAATCCATAGGGTGGCCGAAATTCATAGGGGAGGTAATCTTGATAAATTTTGATTAAACTTAATAAAATCAAAGAGAAGCATAGTCAAGCCTCTGATACCACTGAAAGTATGCCTCTTTTTAATTTTAGAAAAATAGTTCTTGGGGCATACATCGAATCCCATGATCTGACTAAGATTCTAATTGATTTTATTCAATGAAGGTTAAAATAACAATTACCTTTGCGACTTCGAAATTGTTAAGTCAAATCCACGTTGGAATAGTACTCACAAAACTTCACAAGTGTCAAGTCTCCTTCGCGATCCACGCGAACCTTCTTTTTCCTTTAAGGCTTTCTCTAATGGAAGCTAATGGCCCTTCCAAATTCCAGCTCTATGATATTTGTTCTTTTCTTGAATCTCAAGATCCTTTCTTGATTTTACAAGATTGGTTCTGCTTTTGCTCAAGAGAAAAACTAGAACCAAGAGAGAAGAGGGGAGATGACCTTTTTCAATTCGCAAAAGAGAGAGAAGAGGTGGGTGTGAGATTGAGAAGAGGAGAGAGAGGAGAAAACGTAGAGAGAATTCTCTTTTTTCAATATGAGCGTCCACCTTTACTTATAGGGTTCTCTTGGATTGCTTGCAATCCAAGACTCCTAATCCTAATCCAATTAGGTTTCCTTAATTTGTTTCCTTTCTTGATTTCTCTTAAATAATTAGGATTAATCTTTAAAAGAAACTAACCTTATCCATTAGTAACCAACTAACCTTATCCTTATCCAATAAGGAATCTTGATTAGTAACAAACTAATGGAATCCCTAACAATTAGAGAATCTTTAATTAGTAACTAACTAACCTTATCCAATAAGGAGTCAATTAATTAGAAACTAATTAAAATAAGGTTTCCTTCTTGAAGTGGGAATCCCACCTTAGGTGAGCCCCACTTTCACACACCCCTTAGGGTTTCCAAAACCCTAAAGGTCATTTTTGATCTTTTATCAAAATCCTCAATGGGTCCTACCCATTTGGTTTATCACATCCAATGTGATTTTACCTTTTAAAGCTTCACTATACCATATAGTGATTACTTAGAGAAATTAATAAATTAAATTAAAAGCTTTAAGAAGGTCTTAGTTTGTGAGATCTAAAGGGATCTCCTATTTCCGGTTGTGGGACCAATGAAGTACTTCACCTTTTTGGTTGAAGCATTGTTGCTAGGAAACACTTTCCTAAAACTCCATTAGGATTATAGAATTTTATCTATGTCCCTGGACTTCCACCAATCACAATAATGTCCATTAACACAATGTGACTAACCTCCAGAAATTAGAGAATTGCTTGTAAGTACTATCTCACAATATATTTATAAATAAATCCTTCCACATTCCGATATCACTTGTAAGCTTTCGGGATTGGATTAATTCCACTGTCTAGTCCCTAGCTTATGAATAGAATTCTTTCTCATGATTACTTTTTCATTGAACTGAACTTCTAAAACACTTTTGAAGAAACATTAGAAAAAAACTGACATATATATATATTTTTCCATATTGAAAATATCAACTTCGATAAAGACCACTTTACCGAAAAGCACCAGTACTAGATTTAACAGTTCAGTTCAACAAGTATCACCTTGGTATCATTATCTCCAATTAAGGAGTAGTGGATTCTTTATTGAGTGTTTACACACTTCTCCAAACATTGTGTACATGACCCAACGTACCTAGAGTTAGTCCTGTGAATTGGACATTGTCGATTGGCACATCAAAGCCATATAGACAGATGTTTGAGAAGATGTTAACCTCTCAGGTCTAAGGACAATTTGTCGAATGGATAACCCTAATACAATCTGACAGTGTATTCCATAAGGTATCCACTAGTGACCCCGTTCAGTATTATGTACTTGCTACATTTACTCACATGTTAGTTAAGAGTCAACACTCTCTGTGAATGAGATTCATCACACTATCCTATAGAACTATACATGTGCAAGCCATGATGAAGTACGACGCCCAACCAGAACTCTAGAGGCTTCAAACAATATTAGGTTTACAAGGAACTGGAAAATCATATCTCCTCGCAACCTTTGCATGATTTTCCTACAATGTTACCTATAGAACTTTATTTCATCATCAAATGAGACAGTAATTAATATAAATACCTTTCATAGTTGGTCGTGTGAATATGATGTTTGTCTAATCAACATAGAAAAGTCTCTTATTGGCTTTCGAGGGCATATATGTCCAACACATGGCTGTGCATGAAGCAAACTAATTTTATTTTGTCCTTGCTTATTCCTGATCCCTCCGGGCAGGAAATGCCATTGATGTGTACATGAGGCCTCTAGTCGAAGATTTGAAGGACTTGTAGATGAATGGGTTACCAACTTATGATGCGTCGAAAAAGGAGACATTTGTAATGCATGCGGCATTGCTTTGGACCATTAACGACTTCCCAAGGTATGCCATGTTTTCATGTTGGAGCACAAAAGGAAAGTTGGCATGCCCTTCATGCCACAAAGACACTTGAAACTTATACCTATCTAAAAGTAGAAAGCATTGCTACATGAGGCACCATCATTTCTTAACGGCGGACCACAGGTTCTGGAAAAATAGAAACTCTTTCGATGGTAATTCTGAGTTCAGATGTGCTCCAACTACAATGTTTGGGTCCGATGTGCTGCGTCAGTTGGAGGGTGGTATATTCTCTCTTGGGAAGCAGACTGGGCAAAAACGACCAAGGCAAACGGGCCATGAGGATATACCCTATAATTGGAAGAAGACCAGTATATTCTTCGAGTTACCATACTGGGAGCACAATTTTTTAAGACACAACCTTGATGTAATGCATATCGAGAAAAATATATGCGATAATGTGCTCGGGACTTTGTTAGGTTTGGAAGGAAAATCTAAGGATGGCTTAAAAGCTCGACTCAACTTGGTTGATATGGGCGTGAGACGTGCACTTCACCCTGAGTTTTAGCCTGACAGAAGCAAAGTTTATCTGCCCCTGCATGCTTTTCGATGGACAAGAATGAGAAAGAGTTGTTTTACAAGGTTCTAAAGAGTGTGAGAGTTCCAGATGGTTACTCGTCAAATTTTGCAAGATATGTTAATGTCAAAGAGCATAAAATTTATGGACTAAAGAGCCACGACTCTCATATTATAATGCAACAATTCCTACCATTGGCTGTGAGGAAGACATTGCCGAAGAATGTAACTACAGTCCTAATTGAATTAATCAACTTCATTCTGGCATTATGTTCCAAAGTCTGTCAAGTCGAGGATTTGAGATGGTTAGAGGAGAAAATTACACTTACACTTTGTCATTTAGAGAGAATTTTCCCTCCGGCATTCTTTGATGTTATGGTGCACTTGCTTATACACCTGACCGTAGAGGCAAGGCTAGTTGGACCTGTCCAATACTGGTGGATGTATCCCATCGAAAGGTATGCCATCAATTATAATTTCTCAAATGTTGAAACTTCTTGTTATAATTGTCTTGTTGTCTTACCTAAATTTAATTCACATAGGTACTTATATACATTGAAATCTTATGTCCGCAATCGAGCTCGACCAGAGGGTAGCATTGCAGAAGGATACTTGGCGAAAGAATGCTTGACATTCTGCTCAAGGTACCTAAATGATGTGGAATCGAGATTTGAACAGGCCGGTGAGAAATGACAATGAAGCTCCAATAGGAGGTGCGCAATCATTCGCTCTAAGTGAATTAGAATAGCAGCAGACACATCATTATGTGTTGTTCAACTCCAATGAACTCACAATATATCGGGAGTAAGACAAATATTATGAAGGCTTTCCTCTATTATCTTTTGTTTATTTTTCAATTTTTACTTTAAAAATGAGATTTGAGCACCACTTGACATCGAATGGTTCCTTACAGTCAGCACATGAATGAACTGAGGATGACCAATTCCAAACTTATTAGATCGACTCCACATGAACTCTAAAAAAAGCACAACGAACAATTTAGCTCATGGTTTAAGGGCTATGTAAGTCCTATTTTCTTAACTGGACACATTTGTTCCCATCCCATTATTAATGTTTTGAGATTTAAATTAATTGCATTTCGGCCTTCAAATAGGTTCAACTACTGCATGATTCAGGCAACCCGGTGTCTGACAAGATTACATGGCTTTCATACGGTCCACAAAAAGCCGCAAAAAGGTTTACGGGCTATGTCATTTATGGATACAGGTTTTGTACAACACTTAGGGAGCATGGATGTGCGGTCACAGCAACGACTACAAGCTATGCAACTTCCAAGGAGAGAACCCCCATTGTCACAGATATCACCTACTATGGTCGCTTAACAAACGTGGTTGAGGTGACATATTCTGAGAGTTTAAATTTTTATTATTTAAGTGCGATTGGTTTGATGTGAAGACATAGGGTAGAGGACCAATGCGTTGGGTTTAAACTCATGAACTTCACATGCTTGCTCCCAGCACACTTGGTGTCAAGTGAACCTTATGTTATGGCATCTCAGGTAGAGTAGGTATTTTAGGTCAAAGATCCAACGGAAAAAAATTGGCATGTCGTCATCAAGACTAAACTAAGAGACTTATTTGACATGAATGAAGAATCTCTTGTAGATGATTATGCATTTAGGGAGAACAAGTCATTCAACGACCAACAGTTGGATGACACCTCACCTGATGATGATGAAGGTGCCAGTTGGGTGAGACTAGGGATTACTGGAGTAACTGTTGATGCACCCCCTGAACTGCTACAACGAAAAGTATCTTCTACCGAATCCACTGATGATGAAGTTGAGAATTCAGACTATAACGATGAAAAGAATACAAACGACTAATATGTGTCAGCTTATGTAATTGCTCGTTGTTGAATGATGTAATTAGTTGCTACTATGTCGTATTACGATGTAATTAGTTGCTACCATATCATATTTGAAACACATCAATGAATGAGAATTTGACCTTCAATGTATTATTTTCATGTTAGTGATCTCAATCCATAGACTTTTATGTGTTTAAACTCTCGGTGTATGATAAATATGCTCTAGGTTGTTTATGTTCATGTTAGTGAAGAAATTCATAAACTTTTATGTGTTTAAACTCTCGAATTATGATAAATCTGCTCTAGGTAGTTTATTTTAATGTTAGTGAAGAAATCCATAGACTTAGGTTGGGTCAAAAACTCTCGAATAATGACAAATCTGCTCTAGGTTTTGAATTTTCATGTTAGTGAAGAAATCCATAGACTTTTATGTGTTTAAACTATGTAATTATGAAAAATATGCTCTGAGTTGTTTATTTTCATGTTAGTGAAGTAATCCATACACTAATAAATATTGGTTCTCTGTAATTATGAAAAATCTGCACTAGGTTGTTTATTATCATGTTAGTAAATAAATTCATACACTTTTATGTGTTTAAACTCTGTAATTATGAAATATCTGTGATGAGTTGTTTATTTTGCAGATGGACCCTACATAGTCGTTGGGGGGGGGGGGGGCAGACCTCCGCCCCCATCACATCTAGTGCTGCATTGCCCCCTCCCCCTCCAGGACCTATTAGGAGGGGTCGAGGCAAGAACAGGAGTCTTGCCCTACATATACTACCTCCCGGGGTGAAACAGAGGGTACTGACGGACGATAGAACGCAACCTGTAGAAAAGGCTGCGAAGATGTTGCCTGATTACCTCGATAATCTTGCCCGGGTGGGCATTTGTTTAGGCTCGATGTGGCCAGTTGGATTCACATCGATGCGTAGCAGAAACAGAGAGCTTTACAGTTGGTTCAGGTAAGAATCAAAAATATCTAAAATTGGATTAATTTTTAGTTTTTAATTACATATCTTTTTGTTTACTATTTGCTCATGGTTTAATTAATTGCATTTGTACTTCAGGAAAAATTTGACATCGAACCATTCGCAGAGAAATTCATTCTTGCTTCCCTTGGGCATAAATACCGAGATTGGAAGTCAAAGCTGCGTCAGGAGAACGTCACCCCGGGGACTACACCGGAGCAGCTTCTTGTTGCTTGCCCTATAGATGTGGTGGCCGCCCAGTGGCCTACATTGGTAGCTTTTTGGTTCTCTGAGGAGGACCAGGTATATACATGTTTTTTTCATCATTCTAATAAGTAAAAGGTAATAGAAATAAATTGTGCTTCAACTCTCTTAATTAACCATAATTTAAATTTGTTGCAGAAACAAAGCGAAACAAATAAAATAAATCGCTCGAAACAGAAGGTCCCCCATAGGAGCAACACAAAGAGCTTTGCCAGAGTCAAGCATGAGGTGGTATGTTCAGTTGGATTTGTTAAAAGATGTTTTTGTAATTTATTTGTATTGTATTGACTAAGTTTTAATTACTATTATGACTATCATAGCGAGCTGCGAGCCCCTCTCAGACACCCCTAGGTCGTGTAGAGGTCTACATCATCACGCACCTGCGCAAGGATGGCACGCCAATGCACTCAGAGGCATGGGAGAACATTGTATGTAAATTTACTTATTTGAAAATCTTATAATTTCTCCTTTTAGCTACAAAATATCAATTGTCTTCAATTTTTTGCAACGCCAGATGCAGGAGCTGAGGGATCAGGCACCGGAGGGCTCGCAGGATACCACGGGCCAAGATGCTATATTCGCTCAAGTAATGGGGCCTGAGAGAGCTGGACGTGTTTTTGGAGTTGGGTTAGGCCCGACCCCCACCCATTTATGGGGGTCACGATCTGCAAGTGCCTCAGGTGCCTCTCTCCCTGATCCTCAGACTGCCGAGAGGATCAGAGCTCTCGAGGAGACAATGGCAGAGAAAGACGGGCTACTGGCGGACACTCGGGTGCGTCTGGCGTCCTTGGAGTGTTTTGTGCAGGATTTCATGGCGGGACATGTATTTAATATAAGAAGAATTAATCATTACTTTTTAATATTTAGATATTCATTCATTAATTAACCCAATTTTTTCACAATAGGGTGCAGTTGCGCCTTCTACAACACCACATGCGACCTCGGAGGTAAAAGTTAAGTTTAAAAGATTTTAGTTATAATTTCAAATCTTTTATATATCATGGTGGTGATGGTGTATGGTAATGTGGTGGTAGTGGTGGTGGGTGGTGGTAGTGGTGATGGTAGTGGTGATGGGTAAGTGATGGTGGTGGTGGTGGTGGTTGTAGTGGTGTGGGTGGGTGTATGGTAGTCGTGGTGGTGATGGTAGTGGTGGTGGGTAGTGGTGGTGGTAGTGGTGGTGGGTAGTAGTCGTAGTGGGTAGGTGATGGTGTTGGTGGTGGGTAGTGGTAGTGGTGGTGGGTAGCAGCAATGGTGGGTAGTGGTAGTGTTATTGTTGTGGGGTATGTCAAATGAAACCTTGAATGTAATTGGCCAAAAAAAATAATCTGCCATGTCTTGGTACTAAGAGCATTCCTAGCAGCCTCACCAAATTTTACTCACCTAAGCCTACAAACTCACAAAAAGTTATTTTGGTGAGCCACTTTTTTAAAACACTCCCAGCAGCCTCACCATTTTAACTAAAGAGGAAGGAGAGAGAAACAATATTTTATTATTTGTGTAGGAAAACGAAAAAGAAAGGGAGAGAGAAACATTATTTTATTGTTTGTGTGGGATCACAATAAAGGAAGGAAGAGAGAAATCTTTATTTTATTATTTGTGTGGGCCCACAAAAAAGGAGGGAAAGAGAAATTTTAGCTTTGGTGAGTGTATAGTAACTCACCAAACTTGGTGAGTACTGTTCACTCAACAAGCCTAAATCTTTATTTTGCTGAGTTTTGGTGAGGCTGCTGGAGAGAGTTTTTAGCACTTTTTAGCCATTTTGCTCATCAAAATAACCTTTTGGTTATTTTGGTGAGGCTGCTAGGAATGCTTTAATCCATACTTGGGTTATTTGAAAAGCAATAATAAATTTGATACATAAAAATCGGATATGCTAGGTATTGATGCACACTTGAGTTGTTTGAAAAGAAACCATGGACATACCTGGCAAAAAAAAAAATCTGCCATGTATAGTTATTGGTCTATACTTGAGTTATTTGGAAAGGAAACCATGAATACACTCATGGAAAAATCTGTCATATTTAGTTATGGACATATACTTGAGTCATTGTGAATAGAAACCAAAGGCATACTTCAGTCACCAAGTCATGCCTAGGCTATACTCGATATATACTTCAGTTGCCTTGGAATGAAACCTTGAATGTAATTGGATAAACATATCTTATACATGGTTCTTGATCCATCCTTGAGTTGTTTGAAAATAAATTGTAGGTTTAGGCCAAAGTAGAATTCCAAATCTGGAATTCGGTCTTGTCGGTGTCCAAATCGGGCATCGAAAGGTGATGATGTAACTCCAACATTAGCTAGCGCTAAATTCAAAACAAGGATAAAGTTTGACCTGCAAATTGCATGTTATGCCTCGATGTACCACTCACCCGATTCCGACACTGCTTATTACAACTGCATTTACCTAAGACTATACTTGATAAATTTTCTTACTAAATGACCCTCGAAGGGGTTAGGAATGTCCTCATTCTTGGACTGCTTATGTGGGCACTCGTTACAATAAAAAGTCTAGTCATGTTGAGTTTCATGATTTATAGATATACATTCTTTCAGAAACTCTTCCTTGACCAGGCCTTCACGTGCCCATGCACACGGAATGAATGATGATGACATACAGTGACCTAACCAACGTGAACAACAATACTCACCTTTGGTTATGTCTTTGACATCGTGGAGGGTTCCGTGCTACTGAACAACCACCAAACTACGTGAATTTGAATAACCTATACCTTTTTTATTTCTTTCTCTTCTTATCCCTTTCACCATTACCGTTCCCGGCAACTTTCTTTATGGTTTAGATGGAGGTCATCTAAACCATTCAGATATAGACGTCAGGGCCTCTCGGTGCCCAAATCGGCCTGACTTCCACATACCTAGTCTGAATCCAGTTCTAAAATTAGTTGAAGATAAATATCCTAAATCATACAGAATTATTGAACCTAGTTTTTCTTTGATGAAACTAATGAAAGAATTGTGCAAATGCTTTTTTGGAAATGGGTACTGATTCGACGGATAACAAACCATCACTGAATGGTCTGGATGACCTCCATCCTAGAAAGGAAGTTGTCGCGAACGGTACTGGTGCAAGGGATCATAAGAGAAAATAATCAAAATTTTCAGTCTATTCAAATTCATGTAGTTTGGTGGTTGTTCAGTACCACGGAATACTCTAAGATGTTAACAACATAATCAAAAGTGAATATTGTTGTTCACGTTGTTTTGGTCATGGTATGTCATCATCATCGATTTCGTGTGTATGCTGACGTGAAGGCTTGGTCAAGGAAGAGGTTCTAAAATAATGTATATCTACGCATCACGAGCCTCACCCTCACCAGACCTTTTGTGGTAAAGAGTGTCCGCATGAGCGGCCCAAGAATGAGGACATTCATGACCCAGGCAAGGGTCATTTAGTAAGAAAATTTATCAAGTCTGTTCTTCCATAAATGTGGTTGTAATAAGTCATGCAGGAACCAACCTAAGATTGCAGTGAAATGAATTCTCACACGTAGCTTGGGTTGAAATACAAGCGTTAGAAGAAACAACATTGGAATCCGATCCCCAATTTGGATTTGGTGCCTGTTTCTAGGTTTAGGCCGAAGCATACTATCCAAGTATGGATTCTATGCCTCTCGGTGCCCAAATCGGGCAAACGGCCTCGAATTTCGACGAAATGAATTCCCACACTTAGCTTGGGTCGATAGAAGAAATGGTATCGCAATCCGACCCCTGGTTTGGATTTGGTGCACGTTTGTAGGTTTAGGCCGAAGCATATTATCCAAGTATGGATTCCAGGCCTCTCGGTGCCCAAATAGGGCAAACGACCTCGGATTGCAGCGAAACGAATTCCCACACGTAGTTTAGGTCAAAATACAAGTGTTAGAAGAAACGGCATCGGAATTCGACCCCCGGTTTGGATTTGGTACGCGTTTCTAGGTTTAGGTCGAAGTATACTAATCAAGTATGAAATTTGGCCTCTCGGTGCCCAAATCGGGCAAACGACCTCGGATTACGGTGAAACGAATTCCCACACTTAGCTTGGATCGAAATACACGCGTTAGAATAAACGGCATCGAAATCCAACCCCCGATTTAGATTTGGTGGGTGTTTGTAGGTTTAGGCTGAAGCATACTATCCAAGTATGGATTCCAGGCCTCTCGGTGCCCAAATCGGGCAAATGGCCTCAGATTTCGAAGAAACGAATTCTCACACTTAGCTTGAGTTGAAATATACGAGTTAGAAGAAACGGCAATGAAATCCGACCCCCAGTTTGGATTTGGTGGGCGTTTGTCGGTTTAAGCCAAAGCATACTATCCAAGTATGGATTCCGGGCCTCTCGGTACCCAAATGGGGCAAAAAGCCTCGGATTTCGACGAAATAAATTCTCACACTTAGCTTGGGTCAAAATACATGCGTTAGAAGAAATGGTATCAAAATCTAACCCCCGGTTTGGATTTAGTTGGCGTTTCTCGGTTTAGGCCGAAGCTTTCTATCCAAGTATGGATTTCGGGCCTCTCGGTGCCCAAATAGGGCAAACAGCCTCAGATTTCGACAAAACGAATTCTCACTTGTAGCTTAGGTCGAAATACAGGCATTAGAAGAAATGACATCACAATCTAACCCCCGGTTTAGATTTGGTGTGCGTTTTTAGGTTTAGGCCGAAGCATACTATCCAAGTATGGATTCCGGGCCTCTCGATGCCCAAATCTGGCAAACGACCTCGGATTACAGTGAAATGAATTCCCACACATAGCTTGGGTCAAAATACAAGCGTTAAAATAAACGGCATCGGAATCCAACCCCCGGTTTAGATTTGGTGCGCGTTTCTAGGTTTAGGCCGAAGCATACTAACCAAGTATGGATTTCAGCCTCTCGGTGCCCAAATCGGGCAAACAACCTCGGATTGCGGCAAAACGAATTCTCACACTTAGCTTGGGTCGAAATACATGCGTTATAAAAACCGGCATCAAAATTCAACCCCCGGTTTGGATTTGGTGGGCGTTTGTAGGTTTAGGCCGAAGCATACTATCCAAGTATGGATTTCGGGCCTCTCGGTGCCCAAATCGGGCAAACGGCCTTGGATTTCAACAAAACGAATTTTCATACTTAGCTTGAGTCGAAATACACGTGTTAGAAGAAACGGCATCGAAATCCGACCCCCACTTTCGATTTGGTGGGCGTTTGTAGGTTTAGGCCGAAGCATACTATCCAAGTATGGATTTTGGGCCTCTCAGTGCCCAAATCAGGCAATTGGCCTCGGATTTCGACGAAACGAATTCCTACACTTAGCTTGGGTTGAAATACACACGTTAGAAGAAATGGTATCGAAATCCGACCCCCGATTTGGATTTGGTGGATGTTTCTCGGTTTAGGCCGAAGCATACTATCCCAGTATGGATTCTGGGCCTCTCGGTGCCCAAATCGGGTAAACGGCCTTGGATTCCGATGAAATGAATTCTCACTCTTAGCTTAGATGCCTTAGAAGAAACGACATTGAAATCTAACCCCTGGTTTGGATTTGGTGGGCGTTTCTCGGTTTAGGCCGAAGCATACTATCCAAGTATGAATTTCGGGCCTCTCGATGCCCAAATTGGGCAAACGGCCTCGGATTTCGACAAAAAGAATTGCCACACGTATCTTGGGTCAAAATACTCACATTAGAAGAAACGGCATCACAATCCGAACCCCGGTTTGGATTTGGTGTGCGTTTGTAGGTTTAGGCTAATGAACTAAACTTTTCTATTCAACTCAATAACTATGAAATCTTTACCATTATTTTTTTACTTGCAAATTTTTAATTGATGAAATTCATAAATTTTATCATTTTGCTAGTCTAATAATAAATTGTATTTTATTATTTTTGTAGGAGGGTGTCGGCAGCACACATCTGTTAGGTTTTGGAGTAGCAGGAGCGCATCAGTCGGAGGGACCTTCTAGGCAGCTCTAGCAAATTTTTTATTTTACATTTGATACATTTTTATGGACATGTATATATATATTGGGGGACATTTTAGACAATTTATTATGATATTTTTATGGACATGAATTTATATATTTATGGATTATATTTCGGTGTTTAGAACTTTTGTAGATAATTTGAATTTATTTTATATTGCTTACAGGTACAATTGATACAAGTAAAAAAAATATTATAAATTTTTTTTAAAAAAAATTTTCATTCATTGCGGCGGTTTTAAAGCGCTGTTACAGATACAGTAGAGCAACGACGGTTGAAAATGCTATTACATATTTACTTTATAACGACGGTTTTAATCGTCGTTGCAAATTGATTTGGTATGACGGCTCTCTAATGTCGTTATAGATTCAATATATAACGGCGATAAAACCATCGCTACATAGACAATTCGAATGACCGAATTACCCTTTGAATTGTCGTTACAAGTGTCGCGACCCAAAACTCACCCTAGGAGTTAGAGTGAACTTTGGACGACTAATCATGACTTGCTTGACAACCAACCTGCAAAACCCACAGAGCATATACAATAGAGGACATCATAGCGGAAACATAACCATAAAACACAGCGGAAGTCTACCAAACCTCTATGTATAATACATTCGCAAATCCAAGTTTATACAAAAGTAACCAAAGAAAGTGCGGACAGACCCGCCAAAATATATGGATATAATCTCTCGTCTCACCCACAGCTAATCCACTCAGAAACTAACACCACCTACTGATAACCCTCTACTGGAGGTTCCTCAAAAGGCTCCTCGACGTACTCCTCCTCCACCCATGGACCAGGAGCACAAACATCAAATGGAGCAGCAACTCCCTCAGAACCTGCCGACATAAGAAGTACGGTTGAGCATGGAATACTCAGCGGGTACTAAATACTAACCAACAATTATAGCATAAAAATGGCAATACATAAATCAGGAGCAATTCATATATAGTAGACGGAAACAATTCATATCATACAAGGAAGTAAAGCAATTTATAATCATGCTTGTATTTCGTAGAAAGCCGATAAAACCTCTTGAAACCATCGTGCACTTGACTTGACTTAAGGTACCATTTTCGTGCTTGAAAACCCATCTTGTCTATCTTGCTTGATTCTTGTATGTCGTGTCATGTCATGCATGTCATGCGTGCTTGCTTGTGATCACGTAACTTGTGAGATGTCCTTGTGAGATGCGCTTGAGAGGGAAGGGAGACCCTTCTTTATGCAATGCACTTGTGAGGGAAGGGAGACCCTTCTTCATGATATGTATGTACTTGCGAGGGAAGGGAGGCCCTTCTTCATGATATGCACTTGTGAGTGAGGGGAGGCCCCTCGTGGAACGTTGGTTCTTGTCTTCTTGTGAAAAGCGAGATAAAACATATCGTATGATATGTCCCACCTCTAACCATGTTCTTGAAAACCTCGATAAATCATGTCATGCATGCCGTGCTCGTGGGAAACGTGTACATACTTGCATTTAAATTTAAACATGACATTTGGGTAATTTCACAACACATATAACGTCAATGATTGAGCAATGTAACATTCACATCATTTAGGGAAAGCAAGAAAACACACTATCATAGGCCCTAGCAATATCCATAATTTATTAGGCATGCATTTCCAAATTTCCAACTCACTGTATTCACCTTGACATTTCATCAAACATGGTGTGTTCATTATTCATTATTCATTTAAACCTAAATCATGCTTTTCTAGGAGGGTTATGCTCACATCACACTTGTATGTTCATTATTAGTACAATGCCCTTTCTCATTCATTCATCACATCATCCACACGGCATCCATTCGCCCATTCCATCTCCATTCATCTCATAGCACAAATGTAAATGAAAGAAAATCAAAAGAAAAAGAGGGAAATGAGGAACTATAACTAGGAGGGTAGCAAGAAGTACCGACCTTGAAGAGATGAGGAAGAAATCCCTCTTCCAAACGACTGTGAGTTGCTGTCCTAGCTTGGAACACGAGCTTCGCACGAGCTTGAGCCGAGATCTTGAAGAAAAACCGGACTGGAAGTGATCTAGGGTCTCAAAACCCTTTGATTTCTCTCCAAAATGGAAACCCTAGGTTTAGGAATCGCCTTCTCCTCTCTTCTTATCTCCCAATCTCTCTAAGTGTCGAATGATGCCCTAAAGACTCGGGTTAAACTCTTAAGGTAAGAGTGAACCGACCAAAAGACCGTAATACCCTTACTGAAATTTCTGCAAAGACGCGAGGACCATGAATAGTGTTGAACACGTTGTGCTGTGAACAGTGCTGAACACGTTGTGCTGTGAACAGTGCCAAACACGTTGTCCGTTGTGGATAGTGCCGAACACGTTGTCCGTTGTGGATAGTACCGAACACGTTGTCCGTTGTGGATAGTGCTGAACCCGTTGTCACGTTGTGTCATGCATAGTGCTGAGCTCGTAGTCCGTTGTCTTATGTACAACGTGCCCGTTGTGCTGTACAACGTACACGTTGTCTGCTGCACGACGTACCCGTTGTCTGTCGCACAACGCACCCGTTGTCTGTTGCACAACGCACCCGTTGTCTGTGCATTGTCTGTGCCTTATCAGAGCATGTTGCCCGAGCTACGTCTTTAGTGCCTAACCGAGCTACGTCCTTAGCGCATAACCGAGCTACGTCCTTAGCGCATAACCGAGCTACGATTGCCTGTAGGTCCAGACTGTTTTGGCCATATCTTTTGACTCGTTCATCCGATTTTGACGATTCAACTTGCGTTGTGTTCGTACTTCGAAAAGGAACATTTCTAATGTTTCAAAATTTCCAATTTCTTTCTTATTTATTAATTATACCTCTTTAAAGGCAGAATGACAACGAAAGTGTCATATATTAGGCATGAAAAAGTCTGGGGCTCTACAACAAGTATAAAAAAAAACTGCCGTTATAAATGGGCTCTACAACTGTGGAGATAAAAACCATCGTTACAAACCGCCGTAACATCCATCGCGACAGTACCTGTAACGACGTTTGTATGTATTGTCGTTGTATATGTATAATGATGGTTTTATTATTTATTGAGATGGTTTTCAACCGCCACAATAGATCTTGAATTTTGTAGTGAATCCCATTTAATATCACTTAATATTTTTCTTGAAGGGAACAAAATAATCAGGCATTATCATGATATAAATATACATCACATGAATTATGAAAATTTTCGATAATAGGATTATCAAGGAGTGATAAACTCTCACTAGCCCTCACAGGGGGTTTTGATCATTAGGGATTTCATCTTATGGTCAAAACCTACTCATCCCTATATCCTTAGAGTATTTGGATGTCAGTTTAGTGATCCATCTTACTTATCAACCTTTTACAACGCTTAATGCCTTTTTAAACACTATTATCCAATAATCTTGTAAGCAATGGTTTTACGTAAAAATCTTCACATGGGTCACAAACTCAACGTCCAAAAGAGTACTAGTAATGTGTTGTGTCTAAATATAAACAATTTACAATTCAACACAACTCATTAATTAGGGTATAATCCAATTATCCTAAATTATCATAAAAAGCGATAATCACAATTATCAAAGCTTCCGGGCTTAAAAGAAATACTATTAATCATCACATGAATAATAATATTATAATTATAACAATATTATAATCTCACAATGGGTTCACAAAATCATACGACCTTATTTAATTACAACAAGGGAATTAAATAAAGCCTTACAACTATTAAAGATCTTCTATCTGCAATGGTTCTCCAGGCATCTCCTTTAGTTGATTTAGTCCACCATAAATCAGCAACCCTATTCTAAAAATAGAAAAAGGGGGAGGGGGAGGGATAGAGAAGGAGGTATGATTTATGGAACCCATCCAGCACATATAATAATAATTATTTATCATGATAAATATTATACACATTATTTTATGCTAACCCGGGGCTCTCAAGAATAAATTAAACAATTTAATTTAACATGCTAAAAATGATCTCTAATTCTTTAAAGGCTTTAATCAAATTTATATCTCTATATACCTATCCCTATTAAATTCAGAGAAGTTTTGAAATCATCCAAAATTGAAATTAGTATCACACTAATTTATAAGGGTTTGATTACTCCCTCAATAACTAGAGGGGGATCCCTTAACCCTAATTTTGATTATCCAATAATCAAGAATTTAAAAGATTGATTCGTTAGGGTGGCCGAAATTCATAAGGGAGGTAATCTTGATATAAATAATGATTAAACACAATAAAATCAAAGAGAAGCATAGCCAAGGCTCTAATACCACTGAAAGTATGCCTCTTTTTAGTTTTAAAAAAATAGTTCTTGGGGGGCATACATCGAATCCCAAGATCTGACTAAGATTCTAATTGATTTTATTCAATGAATGATGAAATAACAATCACCTTTGCGACTTTGATATTGTTAAGTCAAATCCACGATAGAACAAAGCCTGCAAAACTTCGCAAGCGTAAAGTCTCCTTCGCGATTCATACGAACCTTCTTTTTCCTTTAATCTTTCTCTAATGGAAGCTAATGGCCCTTCCAATTCAAGCTCTATGATCTTTTGTTCTTTTCTTAAATCTCAAGATCCTTTCTTGATTAACAAGATTGGTTCTGCTTTTGCTCAAGAGAAAAACTAGAACCAAGAGAGAAGAGGGATGGTGATCGTACACTTTTCAAAGAGGAGAGAGAGGGGGCGTGAATTAGAGGAGAGGGAAAGAAAAATGTGGAGAGGAGTGATCTTCCAAGGAGTGGGTGTCCACCCTTATATAGAAATCTCATGGATTGCTTTCTTGCAATCCAAGACTCCTAATCCTTATCCTAATCAAATTAGAATTCTCTCAAAAGTTTCCTTAATGATTATTCCTAATTAATTAGGATTTATCTTAAAAGAAACTAACCTTATCTATTAGTAATAAACTAATCTTATCCTTATCTAATAATGAATCTTTAATTAGTAACAAACTAATGGAATCCCTATTAAATAGGGAATCTTTAATTAGTAACTAGCTAATCTTATCATTATCTAATAAGGAATCATTAATTAGTAACTAACTAATTAAAGAGAAAATCCTCCACATGAAGTGGGCATCCCACCCTAGGTGGGCCCCACTTCTACACACCCCTTAAGGAGTTCCAAACTCCTTTGATCATCATTTGATCTTTATCAAAATTCCTAATGGGTCCTACCCATTTGGTTTATCACATTTTATGTGATGTCACCTATTAGAGCTTCATTATACCATATAGTGATTTACTTAGAGAAATTGATTAATTTAATTAATAATTAAATTAAAAACTTTAAGAAGGTCCTAGTGTGTGGGATTTAAAAGGATCTCCTATTTCCGATTGTGGGACCAAGTGCTTAACCTTTTTGGTTAAAGCATTGTTACTAGGAAACCATTTCCTATAACTCCATTAGGATCTGAAAAAATCCAGTGAACCTCAAATTTAATGTTTGAGTTGAGAACTTACAAATTCAAGGGGATGGTTAGGTCTCCCTACAAGTCAATCTACCTTTTTTAAGATTATGCAATTACTTTATTAATTAATGGATGATGAACTTAAAGTGCAGAATAAGGGAAACAAGCAAACCACAACACAAGCAATTTTTACGTGAACACCCTTCCGGGAAAAACCACGGGACCTAGTCCAGCAATGAGAATCCACTAAGACAAAGAACCAAATACTTACAGACTCGAACCTCACCCAAACAGGACTCGACTTCCTCGATCCACAACTAGTCCTCCAAGCCTCAATAAGTAATCACGATCTCGCAAGACTCGCAATCTATCGCAGTAACCTGTTCTTCTCTTGTATCTCGACAACCACGATCTCCACGATCGATCTCCGTCAATGACGACTTTGAATTCACCGACCAAATCACATAACCACGATCCTCATCGGATCGATCTCCTTCGCAAAGGCTCTAGAACACTCCGGCCAATTTTTTCTTTCTAGAACGGGTTGATGGTTTGATTAAAATCAAATCCTAGATGAATTCCATCAATGAGAAAGTCCAAGCAAGCAAGAATGGAACGATGACTTACAAACTCTAGGATGGAAGAAAAACTAATCAAGGGAAGGAGAGAAAATAAATATGGAGTTTCTATGAACTCTAGAGATAGCCCAATGCCCTCTCAATACTCTCCCAAAGTCCACATTCACGGACTAGAAGGGTTCCAAATAAATAGAGAAACCAAAACCAAGTTTAAGGAAGTTTACAAAATGAATTTAGAAGCTATTTTAGGCATTGGGTCGACCTGAAGGGGTTTGGGTCGACCCAAAAGTGCACTTCGGTCGACCCAAGTGCCACTTTGGGTCCACCCAACTTTTGGGTGGCTTCTGGAAAATTTTCACATACAAAACTGTTGAGGCATTGGGTCAACCCAATACTGTTGTGGTTGACCGAGATATAAAAACTCATTTTTAGCTCCTGCTTCCTTCATAAAAGTTGTAGATATTTTCGACATGGTCGATTTGATATATTATAGAACAAAATCTTATCTATGGTTTGTGAGATATACCTCTTACAATGAACCTTGGTTTTTAAGAACCTCTAACACTTTTTGGGCTAAATATCTAGTCACCTAAGGTCCATATGATTATTCTAAGTCAATTTCCACCAGGCAGGGTAATTGGTTTTCATCTTCTCTATGATTTTCTTCATGTTCTTGTTGGTGGCTTCAACTGCACCATTGGTTTGTGGCCTGTATGGCGTAAAGTTGTGATGTTGAATCTTGAACTTCTGGCAAAGATCAGTCATCCCCTTGTTGCAGAAGTTGAGAGCACTGTCTGTTACAATCTCATGCAGGACTTTGTAGCGGTAGATGATATCCGTTTTTAGAAAATGTTGAACCACAGAGCCTGTGACGTTGGCATAAGAGGCTATCTCGACCCATTTTGTGAAGTAATTGATCCTTACCATAATGAATTGATGTCTGTTTGATGCTTTCAGAGCTATGGGACCGATGACGTCGATGCCCCAAGCTGAGATTGGCCAATGAGCAATAAGATTGTGCAGCCTAGTTGGCGGTGCATTAACTCTATCGGCATAGACTTGGCACTGGTAGCACTTCTGCACATGTTTGCAACAGTCAGATTCCATTGTGGACCAGTAGTAGCCCAGTCTGAGTATTTTCTTGGATAACATCAACCTATTCATGTGTGGGCCGTAAGTTCCTTCGTGAATTTCTTCGACTACCTTTGTTGTTTCACTGGTATCTAGGCATCTGAGGCAGATTAGGTTCGGCGACCTTTTGTACAAGATTCCTCCGGAGAGGATGAACTGAATGGCCAGTCTTCTGATTACCGAGCGGTCTATTTTGGTAGCATCGAGTGGGAAGGTCCCGTCCTCAAGATATTGCTTGATGTTCGCATACCAAGGCTTGTTGTCTGATACTTCTTCAATCTGAAAGCAGTAGGTAGGCTGATCTTGCTGTTGAATCTCGATCGGCCAGAGCATGATGCCTGTGGGGATCTGAACCATGGAAGCAAGAGTAGCCAGTGCATCGAGGAATCTGTTGTGGTTCCTGGATCTGTGACTAAAGCTGATTATTCTGAATTACGTGATTAACACGTTGATGTAAGCCAAGTATGGGACTAACTTTGCTTCTCAGATGGCCCAAGATCCATTTGCCTGAAAGATTACTAAAGATGAGTCGCCATAGACGTCTATCTCTTCGATCCCAATGTCCAGGGCTTCTTTCAGACTGGCTATGCATACCTCATATTCTGCTTCGTTGTTTGAGCCTTTGAACTTTAGGTTGACTGAAATAAGGAGGTATGCTCCCTTGGGAAAGATCAGGACTGCTCCTACCCCACGCCCATGACTGTTAGCGGCTCTGTCAAAATATAACTCCCCACCAAGGTACTGCTATTCTTCTGTTTCTGTATACAGGATGGCTTCGTCTAGAAACTGATCATGTATTGAAACATGGTCTTGTGCTGAACTATAGGCAAGGTGATCTGCAATCGCCTGCCATTTGATACGAATTCAAACAACATCATGAGCCATCAAGCTGTCCTCCCGGTGGTGGCTGGCTTTTCCAGAAGGTACTTAAGTGGATCCATCCAGGAGATCAGTATTGCCGAATAGGAAAGCAGATAGTGTCGTAACCACTGAGTAGCCCAGGCCAGTGCCAGACAAGTCTTCTCGAGTGGGTTGTACCTCTCTTTGGTGCTTACTGATGTAGTAGATGGCTTGCTCTGTTCTGCCAATCTCATCATATTGTGTCAGGACTCACCCCATAGAGGTTTCTTGTACTGAGATGTAGAGTAGTAGTGCCATCCCGGTTTAAGAGGCACAAGTACTGGAGGGTTGAGGAGATATTGCATTATTATGTCAAAGGCTCCCTGGCACTAAACTGTCAAGACTATAGGTATATTTTTTTTGAGAAGATTAAAAATCGACTTGTATATCGGAGTGAGCTAAGAAATGAACCGACTGATGTACTGAATTATGCCCGAGAATCCATGGATTTCCTTTTCAATTTGGGGAGTTGGTATTTCGATGATAGCCTTAGCTTTGACTGGATCGATCTCGATGCCTCTCTTGATGACTATGAAGCCGAGGAGATTTCCTGACGAGGCTCCAAAGACACATTTGGTCAGATTCAGCCTTAGGCCGAACTCATGGAGTCTGCCCCAAAGTCTCTTCAAGTCTTTAGGATGCTGCCTGATAGTTGGAGATTTGACGATCATGTCATCCACATAGATTTCAGTTGACTTGTGGATCATGTCATGGTATAGTGCCGCCATGGCCCTCTGGTAGGTTGCCCCTGCATTCTTGAGTCTGAAGGGCACTACTTTCTAGTAGAAGGTGCCCCAAGGCATGATGAAGGAGATCTTCTCCATGTCTTCTTCTATCATTCTGATCTGGTTGTATCCAGAGAAACCATCCATAAATGAGAGTGTCTCGTGCCCTACAGTATTGTCGACCAGGATGTCGAAGTGCGGGAGAGAGAATTTGTCTTTAGGGCTTGCCTTATTCAGATTCTGGTAGTCGATGTACATTCGGACCTTGCCGTCCTTCTTGGGTACCAGTACAATGTTGGTGAACCACTCAGGATAGGTTGCTACTGCCAGGAAGCCTTCTTCGATCTGCTTCTCTACCTTTTCTTTGACCTTTTGTGACCAGCCTCATCCGTCTCAGTTTCTGCTTAACTGGTCTGACTTTTGAGTTCAGGGACAATCTGTGTACTACCAATGCTGGGTCCAGGCTTGACATATCTGCATATGACCAGGCAAAGACGTCACTGTAGCTTCTCAGGAAACTGATCATGTCTGCTCTCTATTGCGTGCTCATACTTGTGTCAATCGTGACTAACTGGGGACAATCTACAGATCCCAAGTTTACTGTCTCGGTGTCCTCCATGTTTGATTGCAGTAACCCTTCACTGTGTTCTAGGAGGTCCAGAATCTCCTGAGGCGGTTCCTCTTCCTGTTCTGAGTCATACTCTACTTTGGAAAGTTCAAGGAGGGTTTGAGGGGTAGCCCTGTCAGAGGTCATTTCCTGGTAAATCAATTAGCTTAAGTTTAGCATGCTTATGTTGTTTGTTGTTTTTGTTAGCTTCAGGACACTAGGCCTTCCAAGGGAAGAGTCCATGTGATTTCATCATCAGATAATATGAAATGTTTGTTTTTGAAAACATGATTTTGAGTCAAAACATCTGATTTTCATTGAAAAAATAGATGACTGTTTACAAAAATGACTCAAACAAAAGGAGGCCGACAGTGGCCTGACATTTGGATTTTACAATGGGAGCAAAAGAGAGATAGATGGAGGAGAAGGGTGATGCTTGGTCACTGCTAGCTTGGACCAACCTGTCCTGTATTGTGCTTGCCCCGGCCCTAAATAGCCTCAATGGTGAGAGCCTCGGTCCACCAACAGATTAGTAGCCGGCAGCTGGACGACACTTTGGCGCTGTTGGAGAGGGTGCAGACCGGCTCTCCTATTAGATCTTCTACTTTGGTAGCATCTTCGACAGTCAGTTCATCGAACATTTGGGCCACGCTGAATATCTCTGGATCAGGAATCCTTGAAGATTCGACACTGGGCTGGGGTGTTAAGGCAATTGGTGCAAAAAAGGTATTGGGGTGGGATCAGAAGGTTCCAACTAGGAAAATAATGGAGATATGGGGTCGGGGTTCTGGTTTTGTCGACTGGTTGTTCTTCCGTGTTAGCTTGGAGAAATAGTCCTCAAACTTGGGTCTGTTGCCCAATCCAAAGGGAGGAGTGTAGCGAGGAGGTAAATATCTCTCTTTCATTCCTTGATTCCTGCTTCCCAGACCTGACCTAGGTTGGTTTTTCATTTTGGTCATCATCCTGACAAATGGCGGTAGCTGCTCTCCGTTCTATTCTTCTATCTGAGCAATAGAACTGACCTGCTTAAACTGATAAGTCATAAAGGCAGTGCCCTGCCCTAACTCCTGGACATCCCCGAGGGTACTTGTCAACTCTTCTGACGGGTCACGACCATGTGGTCATCCTGGATAAACTTGATTCTCGGGTGGAGAGAAGAGGGAATGGCTCCGACCGTGTGGATCCATGGCCTCCCAATGAGCAAGGTGAATGAGGCAGGTACATTCACGACTTAGAAATTGGTAGTGAAATGAGCAGGCCCGACCCCTATGGTCAGGTCGATGTCACCCAGATTCTGTCTTGTTGAATTGTCAAAAGTCCTGATTGTCATAGGTCTTTTCTTCACCTGACTGAGACTCATACCCAAACTTTGGAGTATGGATAAAGAGCAAACGTTCAGGCCGGAGCCGTTATCAATTAGCATAAATGATAAAGTTATGTCCATACACTGTACTGTGATGTAGAATGCCTGGTTATGGTCCCTATCGTCTGGTGTTTCTTCTTCTGTAAAAGAGATAACTCTTGGCTCCAGTACTTGCCCCATCATATGCCCTAGCTTTTCGAGCGTAATGCTTGGTGTTACATAGGCACCGTTAAATACCCGAATGAGCTGCTTCTGATGATGCTCGAATGTTAGGAGAAGACTCATGATAGAGATCTGGGCTGGTGTCTTACTCAACCGTTGTGCCATATTGAACTCTTCCGCCTTCTCCAATATTTTTAGCAAGACTGCAGAGTCTGCTGCTTCCTTTTCTGGGTCTGGTACCCTTGCTTTTTCTGTTTCCTTCCCTTTCTCTTTTACCAGCTCAGCTGTCGTAGGTTGGTATACCCGACTTGATCAGGTGAGATTGGCTATGCTTTCACTCTCTATGATGAGAGAGTGAGGAACAGGTACATGGTTGAGGGTGAAAGGCTGAGGGGGGATGTAAGGGATCCTGATAGGGCTGATATAGGGGGAGGCTTGAGCTAGTGCTATCGGCCAATTAGCGGGACAGGGGATTTTTTAGACAATCTGTTCTTATTTAGATTCTGGAGCGAGGATCCGTACTGGGGCTTGGATGGCTTGGATGTTCGACTGAGGAAGGGGATTATGACAGGGGGTCGGTAAGAGGGCCTGATGATGCCATCATCAACTGCTGGTGCGAAGGGTCCTGACTGCCCTACCCCTGGCTCTTCCCACTGAATGAAGTTGACTTGGTTGTTGTGTGGGGGCAGTGGTGCCTGGTTAATGCTGGTATTGCTTTCATCATCCAAAAGATCTTGGATGATGCATTTCAGGCCAATGCAAAGTCAGTGGCATGGGCTGGGCCTTGATGAAAGGCGCAGTGATGATCGGCTCTGTAGTTCTTGTTTTGTTTGTCGAGCGGTAAGAGAGGAGTAGGGCCTCTTAAGGCGAGAAGACCCTACTTGGTCAAAAGGTTCAGAAGGTGGCTGAGTGAGTAAGGAAGAGGGGTAAAATTTCTGAGGGGTCGGTCTTGTTAACAGTTTTGCCCCTGGTTAGGTCGCGTTGGCTAAGTGTTTCTGACAACTGGCTGCTACTGAGCTGCTGGAGCTGATAGTCTAATGGGTGTTGTGGAAGCAACCATATGTACATCTTCCTTCTTTTTGTGGTTCCGGGGACCGATGTTCCTACTGTGAGGCACTTGTCTTGGGGGGATCAAGTCCTAGACTGGAGTGGATAACCTCACTCTTGATGGCAATCTCAATGCGGGCACCTGTCTTGATGATGGTACTGAAATCCACTACGGGTAAAGTCACCATAAGTGTAGAGTAGAGCTGCTTTAGAGTACCCAAGAACATGCTTGCCAGTTCTTCCTTAGGGATTGAAGTCGGGATTTTGCTGCTATCTCCCTCCAGCGGGTGGTATATTCTAGGAATGATTCATTGTTGCACTGACTTAATTGTTCAAGCTGACTCCTCTGAGGTCGGAGCTCCTAGTTAAAAGAATACTGTTCTACGAAGCAGTCCATGGCATCCTGCCAAGTTTTGACTTTCTATTTATCCGCAGACATCCACCACGTAAGGGCTGTCCCCTTCAGAATTTTCTAAAAATACTGGATAAGTAGAGGCTAATTTCTGTTGTGCTGGAGTATGTCCCCTAAGTATAAATACAGGTGTTGTTTCGGGTAGCTTGTGCCATCATATTGTCAAAGTCTGGTACTTTGAAGCCTGCAGGAATAACATCTCCTGATGAGAAAATTAAGTCCTTTAAAGATAGACTGGTACTGGTAGACGCATCCTTCATTCTCCTCATCTCTTCTTTCATCTGCTTGATCTCCTCATGTTGATCCCTGAGGGTCGGAGTAGGGTCTGATGATGATGGTCGGTCTTGATTGACGTGTGAGGCTTTAGGTTGCTCTTCATATTGATCATACTCTTCACCTCCACCTGTTGTGGGTATAGTGTTGGTATGATGAGGGGGATAGGGTGAGGCTCTGGAACAGGTTGCTCGGATGGTTCACCGATCGGGATCCGAGTAAAGGGTTTATCAATTCAGACACCAATTACAATCTTCAGGGATTTCAGAACACTGTCGAGCTTTACTTGCATGGCTGTGATGTCCCTGTCATGAGACTGCAGGATCTCACTGGTTCTCTGATGCTGATCTGCAGGTTCTGCCATTGAATCTGAGGTGCTCACTGATTGGGCTGTGTAAGGTACTATCCCTGTGACTGATACCTCTGTCAGGACTACATCTGCGACTGATGCTTCTGCGAGAATCGCAGTCATAGAAAGAGTCATGGGCCAGCTCATGCAACTGAAAAGAATGCAACGACTAAACATGAATATGCATGATTTACAAGAGAGAGTGCAAGAAAAGGATTTTTCATTGATGCATGATTGGTGAGTATAGGACAGTGAGAAAAAAAAGAGAAAAAGACTCAATCTTAGGCAGGCCCATCAAGGAACGCGAAGTCAAGTGGCCGGGCACACCATCAAGGTCCATGATCTGTTGTTGGAGGGATGTGATCTCAACATCCATGTTGTAAATTGTTTCTGTAGCATTGAACATTCGAAATCCAAACTGTCGGATCCAATCAGTCATCTCAACCTTTGCACTGTCAAGCTGCTCTTGGTAGAAGTGTAGCTTGGCCCTGATGATGGTTGTTTCTTTGGCATCGCCCTTGCTCCTTCTCTGGAGAGACTGGATTGTTTGATCGAGTTGCTCAACCTACTCTTATGTGGCTTGGAGTTCACGGCTCTACTCCGCTTCCTATTGCCAAAATGCTCTTTGGGCCTTCCGTAGCCTTTTCTCTTCTTGTTAGAACTGTCTCCTAGGAAGATGTCTCTCTAGGGAACCACCATTTAAGCTAGGGGTATGATTCCGCATGATGGAGCTGAGACTGGGGTGGGCAGTTCCCTGAGCATGAGCATACCGGATGGAATATCAAGATCTTCCGCCCAAAGCCGGTATGCCGAATCTGTAGGTGGCCCTGATGTAACTACGAAGTCAAGCCACTGATGTCATCGGGAGCTTCGCCAATTTGACTGGAAGCTACGGGTGAGGTTGTCGGAGTGCACTGAGAAGGTGATCTAATCATTTTCCGGTCGGTCTATTACTGGGATACGCTGAGGGAATCCAAACTGTCAGAGGACTCGGAGTGGTGTATAGACTGCGGAGCCTGTAAGACCAACAAGAATCATGCATCGTCTGTTGGTTATAATGACACAAGGTAGCCTTCTCAGGATAAGCCACTCGCATTGCTAAATGATCTCTTCTACTGTCAAAGTTTAGAGAAGCTAGTAAAGCTCCACAACGTTTGTAGTTGCTATCGGACCCTGATTCTGAGAAACCTTCCGGGGTAGACTGTAGGCATCACTGAGATTGACTAGTATTCCTATGATTGTAGGCAGGTGACTTACCAACCAAAGGTGTAGGAGATGTGTACTGGCATGGAAGATGCCCTTTCTACGGTTTGCCGCTTGGTTGAGAAGCTCTGTTAGGATGACAGGTACGACTAAACCGGAGTTGTGCATATCCTCGATGATCCCTACAAGAACTGATTCGACAAGTGTACGACATCTTGGGAATACCAGCTGAGACATGGCTATTAGTCTAAGGGCATTGAGACCGGGAAGTTTAGCTGTAATGGAGTCAGGGTTCCACTTGGGCTTGTACTTCTCGAGATATGATACGGGTATTCGATCAAAAGAGCCGTTAGGACCGGGCTGCAAGCAGGCAGGCTTGATATGCAAGAACCTGGATAGGTCTACCTGATATGTTATCTTGTAGCGCGGTACTATAGCTTCGTCGTCCATGTTTAGACCTAGAATACGCTGAATCTCTTCCAGTGTTAAATACAGTTCTTTTTTACCGAAACGAAACACCAAATATGAGGGGTTCCAACACTGGATAGCAGCACTCATGAGGTGTGAGTCCGGTTTAACCATGGATAGGTTTAGGATAGTCCCGATTTTGTAATACTGAGCCCAAGAGAGACGCTGACTTAAAGTAAGAGCCTCAATTACTTTCTCGAGGTTATCATTACATGCCCCCTAAGAAGTTAGATGCATGGACCGCGATGATAGGACTATTAACGGAATAATCCTTGAAGGACCTGCCATCTACCTAGATAATATACAGACTCTGTGAGTTTACTGTGTATGCAAATGAAATGCAAAAGCTGATGCAATATTTTGCTTCAGGTTTTGATTTGATTGGGTGTGACAAGACACATGTGATCCAATAGGACAGATGAACAGAGGTCTGACGTGCTTTAGCCCAGGTTATTGGGAACCGGGGAACCTATCAGGTCAAAGTTGGGGACAGACCCTGTAAAGGCCTATTTGCCTAGGATTTGGACCCTATCTGCTATGTTGGGAAGCAGAGTTTGATATAGTTTATTACAAGCACATGTTTGGCTCATTACATGTCCCTGGGTGGGTGGTTATCTGGGTAGAATGTGCCCGGATAGTCAACCATGATCGGGGATAGGTGTAGGGTGCAAACAGGTTAGGGTTCAGAGTGACCTTCCCTGGGTGGGCTGCGTGTAGACTATATCCTAACCTAGGCTATATATATGAATGCTGGTTTGATACAAGCGTGTTCCTAGCAGGATGGGGGGATCACTTAACACTGTATATGCGACTCCCCGGTATAGAACATACCTGAAAAGAGACGATTGGTGAAAGCGGGAGCGTTCAGAATCCTTCCTTGAGGGTAATCACCCACCAGGAGTAACTCTGTGGACCTCCAAAACTTTTAAGTCTCTGACACTAAGGATGATCATCCAGCAGCCGTAAGCGTAATAAGCCTGTCTACTGGGTTTAATAGGACAATTACATTACTATGATATGCATGATATGTACAGTACACAATTAAACCGAGAGATGTAAAATGATTAGTATTAGGTTAAATAATTAGGCATTTTGTACAAGATTGAGGTTTAGTTAGCTTAAACCTAGGTTCCGGGTTGAACCCAGATCTGTTATTACCCAACGGAGTCGCCAGAGTTGTGAGCACAGGATTTCGAAACTCACGAAGGAGATGTACCCTCTCGGGTGTGAAGGTTGATTTAAAGTCACCACCTATTCATTCAGAATGGATAAGTCCCTAGGGGTTGGATAAGGTCTTGATCTGCGATTGAGATCAGAGTAAGGGGTTTGGTTAAGTCTGGGAAGGTGTTAGGCACCCCGAGGCTTCCATTTTATAATGGTTCCTTACTCCCTAAGACGTGTAAGCCAATTAGAAGTCAATGTTTATTAAAAATGTCAGAGTATTTAAGATAGTACTAATCCAAGAAAGAAAAGTTAACTAAGGTTGAAATGGGCCAATGAATGTTTTATGGTCCAATTGGTATTTTCAGGAATTTTTCCAGATTTTACCAGAGTTAAATGGGCTTAACCATGGTTAGGGATGATGTTAACCATGGATAAGTTGATTTAACCATGGTTAGGAATGCACTTGAGTCCACTTTACTCATTTTTTGCAATTTCTGATTATTTGAGATTTTTAGAGAATTTCCAGAATTTTCTCTCATGGTTAGGTCAGCTAACCATGGTTAAATATTAACCAGGGTTGGGTTAACCCATGGTTAAGGTTGGGAAAGTCTAAGAATGAGCCCAGGGGGCTAGGCAGGGCCTCGAGTGGCCTCCTACCAAGCATGGGCCCTTGCAAAAAGCCCAAAATTTAAAAATAAGTTAATGGCAGTAATGGTATTACCACCATTAAAACAGTATTTTTAATCATGGTTTGCATGCATCTAACTTGAGTTAGGGGCTAACCCAGAGGGTTGTGAACTCATGGGGTTGAAGACTCCAAGGAAGATAATGGGCATGGGGTAGGCCTCATGAGTGGCCTGGAGTGGGCCCCACAGTGGCCTAAAGATGGATTGTTCACCATCACATAAAATCATGAATGGCGGTAGATGATCTACCGCCATTTTGATAGAGTTTCGTTTCTTGGTTTTTAACCATTGTTAAGCTTAACCCATGAACCTAAAAGGACCATGTTAGACTCAGGGGAGGCAGAAGGGCTCCACCCAAGCCCTGGACAAGGATCAGAACCTACCTAAATAGGCTAGCCATGACTGCAACAGGAAATGCCAAGAATGGCAGTACTGAGTTTACCGTCATTCCTGGGTTTGGTTAAAACCAGGTTTGGCCTATCAGTGCTTCACCATATGAGTTCTAGGGGATCCCTCATAGATTGAGGGACCCCCAGAAGGTCTTAGATGGCCTGAGAGCTTCAGGGAATAACGCTATACCCGTAGGGGTTCCCCACACCTATGAGCAAGGTAGGGGAAGCCCCTATGATGGGTTTGAACAACAAATAATCAGTAAGAACTTATAGCAAAGTCCCCTGGAAGTGACCAGGGGCTCACAATGGATGCAAAACGGAAAGAAAAGTGGGGTAGGGGGTCCCTTACCCTGGTGCTCTGTTTCCTACCGTGAAGGTGGTGGTTGTGCACGGTGGTGGTGGTGCACAGTGGTGGTGTTACACAGGCAAAGGGGAGAGCTGAGGTTGCTTCCGGAGCTAATGGGGTGACCTGGGTATTAGGTAAAGGGCTTAGGCCTTGGTTTTCGCAACAGGGATTTGAACTTGGTATTTTTCGATCCGTTTACAGGCTATGGAGTATGGTTTTTATAGGGAGAGCCCTTGGGGACCTAATGGGGATTGAATGGAAGGTCTCTAAGCTGGTTGGACCTAGTGGGGGTCGAGTGGGAGCTGAGACATGATGGTGGAGTGTGCAGGAGGGGAGTGCAAAACCTGGGAACTGATAATTAGACAATGGCGGTAGATGATCTACTACCTTTGCCAAACCAGGCAAAATGTAATTGGCGGTAGATCATCTACCGCTTAAATTGAGTTTGTTTAAATTGGGCCTAGCCCATGCACACCTAGGTCTGGGGGTTTGGCTTTAGGGTTTTTGGGCCCCATGAGCCCAGGCTACAGGTTCAGGCCCTAGGGGCCATGGTCTTAGGGTTTAACCCCTAAGGGCTCTAGGGCTAGGCTAGGGCTATGGTTTAGGGTTAACTAAGGTTAGGGTTTGGTACTAGGGTTGTCCTAGGGTTTGATTTAGGGTTTACCTTAAGGTTGGACCTAAAGTCAACTGGGGGTTTACCTAGGGTTAGGGTTTGGTACTAAGATTGTCCTAAGATTGAGGGGACTCGACAGGAGATAACCATGGTTAAAAGATCTTAACCATGGTTAGACAGGGGTGTAAGAGTTGGGTGCTTACACCTCCTATTCCAAGATTGAGTCCTAGAATTATGGCGGGTATATTGGTTCATCCTATTTCATCCTTTATATCTAGTATAAAGAGTGTCCCGACTATGCCACTGTCTAGAATTATTATAGATATTCAATATATCATCATTTAACTTCCAAGACATATCCACTAAGATATCAACTCTCCTTTGAAGATTCACATTAAAGTTATTTTGGTTCTCAAAACCATGATTGGGCATTCTTCGAAGTTTAGGACATCGAGGCCTAATATGACATTTCACTCCACATTTATGACATGTAGGAATGAATTTTTGAGTAGAAGGGTCTTTCCCTTTAGCAAGAGGGCACCTCTTATCACTAGGCTCAGTGTTCGAGGTAGATGGAGTTCCCTTCACATCTCCACACCTCTAATTTTTCTCAAGATCAGCCAACTTGATTTCAAGACTCGTCTTTTGATCAAGACAATCATGCAAATTAGATTCAAGAAGCTGAGTCTTTACAAGAAGGGAAGCCTTCTCTTCCTCAAACTACGACACAAGAGCTTTCAACCCTGAACCCACTTGGAATAAGGCATCTCTTTCCATTTTAATAGATTTGACTTTTTTGGTCATGGAAAACTGAACTTTTTTCAACTTTAGGCATTCCTGAAATAAATCATCATAGGCTGCCTCAAGGTCTCCCTCAGAATCTAAGTCATTCTGACTACCATCATCCTCACCATCACTGTGGTGTTGGTCACTCACAATATTTGAAGAAGATTCTTCAATCCCAGATAGAGATGCAATGAGGGCCACATAACCCCTAGTCTTCTCACAAGAAGAACTATTTGATTCCTCAAATTCAGATTCATTGTCATCCCTTGCCTTGTCCTTAAATCTTATCTTATTAGAGCACTCAGCGGTAATATGGTTGTAGCCTTGGCATTCATAACATTGAACACTTTGAGATTTACTGTCAGCACTTTTAAGATGTTTCTTGTTTTCAAAATGCTTGGACTTAGGCTTCTCAAAATATTTTTTTCCTTTTGGATTAAATCTCTTGTTAAATTTCAAAAATTTTCTGAATTTCTTTGCAAATAAAGCCAACTCTTCTTCATCATCCTCAGAGTCATTATGGCAATAGATTTTGGTTTCTTAGATGGGTTCAAATTTAACTCATAGGTTTGGAGAGAACCAACCAATACTTAAATTTTGAGAGCATCAATGTTTTTGCTCTCTTCGATTGCAGTAACCTTCAATCTAAATCTCTCAGGCAGAGATCTCAAGATCTTCCTAACAATTTTGGACTCAGGTATACTTTCTCCTAAGTTAAATCTAGAATTAACAATGTCACTTAGATCAGCATAAAAACCATCAAAATTTTCATTATCAGATTTCAAATTTAGAAGTAAGCATTTAAAATTTGGAGATCTTGACTGTTGTAGTCCCTTCATGGGTAATTTTAATAATGTCTCATGCCTCCTTCGAAGTGTCACATTTAGAAATACGCCGAAATTCTTCGGGTGTGACAGCAGTGAAGATTGTATTTAGACCCTCACTATTCCATCTCAACTTTTAAGATCTACATTGGTCCATTCAGAAGAAGGTGTAGGGATGGTCTGGTTATCTATGGTCTTTATTGGATGGGTCCAACCTTGTTCAATGAAGATCCAAACTCTCTCATCCAAAGATTTTAAAAAGGCTCTCATACGAACTTTCCAATAGGCATAATTATTCTCATCAAATAATGGAAGACAAGAGATGGATCCTCCCTCTCAAATCTAATGTTTGAGTTGAGGACTCATAAATTCAAGGGGATGGTTAGGTCTCCCTACAAGTCTATCTACCATTTTTAAGATTATGCAATTACTTTATTAATTAAGGGATGATGAACTTAAAGTGCAGAATAAAAGAAACAAGCAAACCACAACACAAAAATTTTTACGTGGAAACCCTTCCGGGAAAATCCATGGGACCTAGTCCAGCAATGAGAATCCACTAAGACAAAGAACCAGATACTTACAGACTCGAACCTCACCCAAACAGGACTCGACTTCCTTGTTCCATGGCTAGTCCTCCACGCCTCAATAAGTAATCACGATCTCGCAAGACTCGCAATCTACCGCAGTAGCCTGTTCTTTTCTTGTGTCTCGACAACCACGATCCCCACGATCGATCTCCGTCAATGACAGCTTCGGATTCCACCAGCCAAATCACATAACCGCGATCATCCTCGGATCAATCTCCTTCGTAAAGGTTCTGGAACACTCCGGCCAATTTGTTCTTTCCAGAACGGGTTGATGGTTTGATTAAAATCAAATCCTAGATGGATTCCATCAATGAGAAAGTCCAAGCAAGCAAGAATGGAACAATGGCTTGGAAACTCTAGGATGGAAGAGAAACTAATCAAGGGAATGAGAGAAAATATATATGGAGTTTCTATGAACTCTAGAGATAGCCCAATACCCTCTCAATACTCTCCCAAAGTCCACATTCACGGACTAGAAGGGTTCCAAATAAATAGAGAAATCAAAACCAAGTTTAAGGAAGTTGTCAAAACGAATTTAGAAGCTATTTTAGGCATTGGGTCGACCCAAATGGGTTTGGGTTTGACCCAAAAGTGCACTTCGGTCAACCCAAGTGCCACTTTGAGTTGACCCAACTTTTGGGTGGCTTCTGGACAATTTTCTCATGCAAAACTGTTGAGGCATTGGGTCGACCCAATACTTTTTCGATCGACTAAGATATAAACACTCTTTTTTAGCTCTTGCTTCCTTCACAAAGTTGTAGATATTTTCGACACGGTTGATTTGATATATTATAGAGCAAAATCCGATGTACGGTTTGTGAGATATGCCTCTTACAATAAACCTTGATTTGTAAGAACCTCTAACACTTTTTGGGCTAAATATCTAGTCACCTAAGGTCCATATGATTATTCTAAGTCAATTTTTACCTAAGGTATCATGGTATGATTATTCTAACTCAATTCTCACTTAAGGAAACATGGTATCTAGGTCACTTACCATCCTATGAGAGAAACGAAAGATATGGTCGGAATGTCTTCAACCGATCTTCTTCGGCCTTCATCTTCACTTATCGTGGATGCTTGAAGGCAATGACACAAGATACACTAAACTCACTTGTTTTGACACCGGAATAAGCCAACACTAAAATGTGGACTTTACAGGATCATAGAATTTTAACTATGTCCCTGGACTTCCACTAATCACAATAATATCCATTAACACAATGTGACTAACCCCCAGAAAATAGAGAATTATTTGCAGATATTTCTATTACAAGATTCGTTTACAGATGTGTCCCTCCACTTCCAATATTGTTATAAGCTTACGGGATAATATCTTATACTGTCTTTAATCCCTAGTTTATATAGAACCCATTCTCTTCGATACTTTTACTCAAACTTGGACTTTCAAAATTATTTTAGAAATTCTTTAAAAGAAATAATAATAATTACATTTCTTTTATATGGAAAATAAACTTCTCGATAAAACCATTTCATCGATAAATACCAGCACTGGGTTTTTCAAGTCCGGTTTTGACAAATATCAACTCAATATAAATTACTCTAGAAGAGTAGTGGAATCTTTGTTAAGCGTACACACACTTCTTCTAATATAGCGTATATAACCCAACGAGCCCGTATTCAGTCTGGTGTGTTGGACATTGACGATTGGCTATATCAAAGCTATATAGGCAAATACTAGAAAAGATGTCGACCCCTCAGGTTAAGGACAATCTATCAAATGGACTACCCTAAATATATAGATAGTATATTTCTAAGGGTATCCATTGAGCGATCCAGTTGTAATATAAGTAATTCTTACTTGTATCCACATGTTAGTCAAGAGACCCTTCTCTCAGTGATTGAGATTCATCACTCCATTATATGTAACTAACAATGTGTAAGTTAGTAGGAATACATTGTTCAGATGTATCCTAAATAACTTAGAACAATTCTAGGTCTATAAGGAACCAGAAAACCATATCTCCTTAGCAATTAGTTAATAACTAATTTGATGGTTTTCCTACAATGTTACCTAAAGGATAAAGTAGTCTCATCTAATGAGATACTTTTAATATGTTACCCAATGTAGAAGACAATGAGTGAATGTAAAATATGCTTTTATTGATTAAATAGACTAATACAGTTCCGGAATGGCTTTCGTGGGCATATATGTCTAACACTCGACCCATGGCTCTGGAGCATGGTCATCCAACCTGAAACCTACAGAAATAACAGTTCGACTGAGTATTGAATACTCAGCATATACATACTACTAACTTACCATGTTACAATACATTAATATGTCATACAGGATATAGATTATCAGAACATATACAAAATCAGAGTGCGAAAGTTAAAACAAGATAACAATTTCATAGTCTCAAAATCATACTTTGAGTTCGTGTTTTAACAAAATGTATTTCAAATATTTTATAAGTCTCGTGAATTCCTTATGCATCATATAAATCTTGTGAGTTTATCATGCATCTTATGAGGTTCTTAGCTTATGAGTATCTTATGAGATTTCTTCTTTTCACTTATCTTGTACTTACTTTGATACAGATGTTAGTACCCTACCTGGTCATAGTATACTAGCATCTTCTCTTGCTTTCTTGTTAACTTGCTTATGAGTTTCTTATGAACTTGCTTTCATAGAAACAGATGATAGTGCCCGTACCTGGTCATAGTACACTAATTAACATCCTTTCATGCTTTACATTTCTTACTTCTTTTCTTCTAAGCTTGCATTTCCTTTCTTATGAACTTTCTTGTCTTTTCTTACAACTTTATTTCTCTTTTCTTATAAACTTTTTCTTATGATCCTTTTACTTATTTACTAATGAGTTTTGCTTATGAGCTTTCCTTTCTTCTTGTCTTATGACTTTCTTTTTCTTTTCTTATGAACCTTTCTCGTGAGCTTTTCCTTATGAACTTTCTTATGATTCTTCGTATACACATATTTATGAGAAACCTCGGTCATACATGTCATACATATGCATAGTGTGCTTGTGAGCATCATGGTAATCATAATCCTAGAAGCTTTTAACATTGAGTAGCATCATAAAGTACTTAGGAGCATCATAGTATTCTTAAAGAGTAGTTAAAACATTGAAACAAAACATGGAATTTCATTTACGAAGATGGCATAGCATATATACATGGCTACTTAGCCTATTTCATCAAACCATAATTCCAAGCTTACTTTAAGGTAAAACTATCATTTTCCATATTCTTATAAAATCTTGATTATGTTATCATGGTAGGTGAGGAAACCATCATACATCATTGATTTATTCCATTTCATTCAATAGCATACACCTATACGACTATATACCTTAGTTTTCTCAAAAATATGTACCATATACATGGTTTACTTCTTTACCAAAAAAAAAATACATGGTTTACATAGCATAACATAGTATAGCATATACATGGGTTACTTAGCATAGCATAGGATAGCACATACATGGGTTACTTAGCTTTTTTTTCATCATCACATGCCCATAGAATTTCAATCATAGTGAATTCTTACATGTGCTTAGAGTATTGGTGAGCATTAAAGAGTACCTGTGAATCAAAATCATAAGAGCATGGTTTTCATTTTAAAACATTCATATCATGGTGAACCATCAAGTTCATAGAAATACCTATTTTAGTTCATTCATAGCAATAGCATGTATCACATAGTCGATAAAACCCGATTTCATTGAAAAACCGTTTTGCTATTATGCACATACAAGGTAATAACCCTTATTTACTCCAAAGACCAAGCATTTCCTCCTACTATCAAGCAATGGTTCATAATAAAGCTAGTTTATTAAAATTATGTTTTACATCTTACTTGAAATAGAGGATTTATAAAAATAGCTAAATCAATTCAAGTTTCATCTCAACATTTATTTAAACCCACTAGAACACAATAATGAGTTATAGCAAGGCAAGTTAGTATATTGTATCTACCTTGAAAATTCTAGGGAAAAGACTTGAGAACGCTTGTGGAAGTGAAATCCAAGCTTCAAGTGGTGAAATCCATGCTTGAGGAAGAAGATCCAAGCTTTGAGGAAGGAGATCCAAGCCTTGGTGGCAAGATTTGAGCTCCACCTTGGTCTCCAATGATGAAAACCCCTTTTGAAACCCTAGCTCATTTTATTTTTGTCTCAAAATATGCCTCTCAAGGTGTTAGAACCCTTAATCCCACGAAAAATGGGTATCTGTAGTGTTTGGGTTGTGAAAAACCTTTTTAAAAAAACGAATCTATGCAATCTCGCTCAAGCGGGGCTTATTCTCGCTCGATCTGGAAGTTCTGGGCAAAGCTCGCTCGAGCGGGCTCGGGTCTCGTTCGAGCGGGCTGCTCACTGGAACTCAAAAATGCTGATTATGTCTGGTTCGCTCAAGCGGACTTGAATCTCGCTCGAGTGAGATTTTTCTGCAAAATCTCTCTTCAGTGTTTCAACCATAATTTTTGACTCTCTTTTCATATTTAGGCAATTCAACTTGCGTTGGACTAAAAATTCAAAGATAGACAATTGGGTCTCTAATGCAGAAGTCCTAATTTTGAGTTATGAATATTCTAAATTGGCTTTAAAGTTGAGGGTATTTTAAGACGGAGCTCTTTGCTCCTTAACAACTCTGATCGTACTATGATCACACAAGAGAGTCCTTAGGACCCTGAACACACACCCTAACATATGTAGAGTGTGTTCTCACTCTTTCAACCTGTCTTGAACCAAACACATGAATTAACACATCGATGATAAAACCTTCTCATTTCTTTGACACTTACAATATTTCTACTCTTAGTTTCGAACACCCAAGACCCAAACATGAACACTTAGAGTTTCATACTCTTTTCTTCACACCTTCAACACTGAATTTAAACAGAACCTCTTTTCATTAATCATTACATGAAATAATAAACTCACCAGAAGACTTTGGCCTTCACATGCACTATTGACATGCATAGTGCACATGAATTTCCGGGGTTCTACAATCGAGCTCAATCGAGCTCCTCCTTTGAATATCTCACACAATACCCCCTTTTGAAACCCTAGGTTCTCTCCCTTTTCTCTCAAAATGTTTCTCTCTAAGTGTTAGAACTCTTAACCCCTCGAAATTTGGGTATTTATAGAGTTAGGGTTGCCAAAACTCGAAAATACCCTTCACGCGTAACTGTCCCCAATTTCTGCGCATTTGACTCATCGACGAATGGGCTCACTTGACAACGAGTTTGGGTCCTCCAACAGGACTCATCGACTGAGTGGGGCTTCTGGATATTCCCCAACTCACTGT
Source organism: Tetracentron sinense (assembly GCA_015143295.1). Taxonomy (NCBI): domain Eukaryota; kingdom Viridiplantae; phylum Streptophyta; class Magnoliopsida; order Trochodendrales; family Trochodendraceae; genus Tetracentron; species Tetracentron sinense. Next base: position 1,980,946 of record CM026574.1, on the reverse strand, counting down.
TTTGATGACTCGTCGACGAGTGGGAGTGTTTCTTTTGCACTCGTTGATGAGTGACTCCTGATTTTTCCTATTTTTTATGTTTTTCCTATCTTTCTCACTTACTCCTTTCCTACTTTATTTTCAACACCCATGAATCATAAGGAACATACTCTAAGACTCCCATACATTTTGCAATAAATTAAACATTAAATTCAAATGCCAAAACTTTTTCTTCATCTCATTAATTAAAGTCATAAGGCTTTAGGCCTTTTACAAGAACAGTGCATTGGCGCTATTCATAGCACTATTCACATGAACAGTGACTGTGAGAAACGGGGTTCTACAATATCATTCTGAATTTGCTCTTGTTTTGCTTAAAAAAATTGATTCGTCAAAGGAAGATGCAAAAAAAATTTCCCTAAGATTACTTAAATCTGAAATTTTCAAAAACTTTCATTATGATGAATCAAAGAGTAAGTCTAAAAAAAGTAAACCTGTGATCTCTTCTGATAGAATAACTCGCTCTAGAACTACGGTTCAATCTTTGGTTACAGATTACTCTAAGGTTACTAATGAATAATTTTCTCCTCTGGAATATCGGCATTATTGGTAACTTAGCTTCTAATTCTAGATTAAAATAGTTTATCTCTTCTAATCATATTTTACTTACTACTATTATGGAAACTAAAAAGAATTTTGACACTTTGCATTATGTTTGTTCTTTTATTGGTATGGATAACCATTTTGATTCGCAACTTTCTCTTCCTAAAATTTGATTATTTTGGAAGAGTCAATTACAAGTTTCTTTTGTCTCTTCTGATCAAATGATTGTTGTTGATATCTATTCTAACTCTATTTCTTTCATCAGATGTGCTTTCATCTATGCTAAATGCACTAATAGAGATCGTACTTCTTTATGGGTGGATCTTTGTTCTTGTTTATCTTCTTATACAAGTCCCTTTTTTATTGAAGATGATTTTAATGTTATTGCTAGGTCTGATGAAAAACTGGGACGGAGGGCTGTTAATATTGATTCTCTTTTCGACTTTAACAACATGATTAATGATTTGGGTATGATGGATGTTAGGTATATAGGAAACAAATTCACTTGGTGTAATAATCAAGAGAGATCGAATCGTATCTATGCTCGTTTAGATCGGGTTCTTCTAAATTCTGCCTGGAGAATTAGTTTCTCTTGTACTTCTATTTCTCATCTTACTAGGTTAGCTTCGGACAATTCTCCCATTCTGCTTTCTTTTGGTTAAGATAATGCTAGGTATCCTAGTTCTTTCAAATTCCAACAGATGTGGATTTCTCATGCTGATTTCCAAAGAGATGTCTTTGATTCTTGTGATAGCCCTATCTCTGCTAATCCTTTTATGTCATTCTTTTTAAAACTTAAAAGACTTAAAATTGATTTAAAAAGCTGGAAAAAAAATGTGTTTTGTAATATTTTTCAAAATATTAAAGACTTTGAATTTCAAATTAATACCCTTGAGGAAGACATTCAAATTAATTGGGATGATGAGAAAGTTTCTCAACTTCATAATTTGAAAGATGAGTTGCAAAATGCCCTTTTACAAGAAGAGATTTTTTGGCATCAAAAATCCAGAATTAATAATCCCATTTTTTTCTATTAATGAACTAGTAGGAGTCCGCCAAACCCCTCACTCCCTTTGAGTGGTTTTTTTATTTATTATTATTTGAGAGGAAACCTCCCTCTATAAATAGAAAAGCTATTAGCCATAAATAGAGTTGAGAATTTTGGGATTTTAAATAGAAGAAGAAGCTCTGGAAATCTGTGAGGCTTGAAGATGTGTTCTTCGATGAAGATGATGTTCTCATCCATCGCCATGAACTAACTCTCATTTCTAGAGTTTAGATGAAACCCTAGCCAAGTAACTATATCGTTGTTTTGTTTTTATTTAGATTTTTCAATTGTAAACATTGATCGCATAATAAGATGGTTGTAAAACAACCGGATTTATTGATCATATTCGATTTCAATGAAGTTTTATCCTTGTCTTAGGTATTATGAAATTGAGATTGAAATCACTTGTGTTAATTTTTTATGATTGTTAATGTGCGTTTTATGCAATGGTTTAGTTGTTCAAGAGATTAAATACTGAGATATTTTATTCTTAGGGAAGACAAGTGATTTCACTACCCTAGTTTAATGTGTATCACTCATACTAACCGAAGATAAGATATGTCTAGGATTTAATCACTTATATCTTTTTCGATCTGTTTAGAGGGGACGTGTCATACTCTCACTTTAATATTTACACTTCGAGAGATCTGAATAGATTCAATTCGAGATCAATTATGAGGATAGTGATGGATTCAAACACCCTAGATCTTCTCTCCAAAAGATCACAAAAATTCATTAGTTGATAAATTAATTAAAAGTCATTAGTTTAATTCTTGTTTTAGTTTAAATCAATTTTTGCTCCTCATTAATTTAGAATTAATCTCGATGAAAAGACAACGAAACCACCGCAATCCTCTATGGTTCGACAATCTTACTAGTAACTATTCTTCAGAATTATTACTACAAGATATATTAAATTGTGAAACGACTATTGGCTTTAATTGTCAATAGATGAAATTCATTTTTTTGTAGGGTTAAGGTTTATATCTTCCCAATTTACCTTGATTATTAATAAACAAGTAGGGATCCGCCCCACCGGCCACCCCTACTAGGTGATTTAAAAAAAATGTGCTTTTCGCAACGGCTTACTACAACTCTTTTCCATCAATATACATCAATATAACCAAATTTATCCAGCAGTTGCAAACTTAGGACAAACCACCTCCATTATACTAGGGAGTGGAAGTACATGTATAAATGATATACATTCATTTCCATAAACCTTAGTAGTGAATAAGATCTTTACAGTGCTTAAAGTGACAAGCTTGCCTGGAATCCACATGCCTTATAATAGGTGGAGTGAATCTGGACCGGAACATTCTCAAGAGCTGTCATGTCACTAAGAGTATGTAGGTGCGCGAATTGACATTAGGATGTTAATTTGAGACTTCTCAAACTCTTTTATTGGCCTGAAAATGACTTACAATGACGTACCCATCGTGAGAATTCAATTTGAGATGCTCTTTATATTCACAAGGTTTTCCTTGAGGGGCTTTTTCATTATTTTAGCACCTATAATCAATAAAATTAATTATCCTCGATCATGACCTAAATAATAGCATTTAGTTATGGACAAAAATAATAGATTATACATAATCGACAGTCAATTTTAGTGATTATAATGGATGACGAAATATCGGGAAAAAATTGATCATTTTTTATCACACCCAACTAACTTCATTTCAGTCATTTTTTCCCCATTGCCCATCCTATTCTTATCCCTTTTCCTCTTATTCTATTAATATCTATCTGTATTTTTCCTTTTTCTTCACTTTTTTTTTCCTTTTGTTGGATGTTTAAGTAATTGACATTTTTAGCAAGTTATGCAAATAGGTATATTTCATGCAACTATTCTTTTAGTTATTATCTCTTTGATTATGGCCTAAAGAATCTTAACCAAATTAACGCTCCCTAAAAGAGAGCCAAATTATGCACATATTGGTTCATAATTTTTTTTCTTATTTATTATTATTTTTTGGGTAATAATATATGATTTAAGTATAGTAGGCCCCCTTATAATCAATAATCATAGTGGAATAATAAAACTTTATTAATTATAGAAGAATATTATATAAGTAATCAATACATTCATTTATTAAAAAAATATTTAATAATTTTCTTGTGGAAATATTACATTTTCCCATACGAATTTCTTCTGGGTACAATAGTATTAAACTAGCCCTCGACCTAAAAAAAGGAAAATGGATCTGGTGTATCTCAAGCTCGTTTATATTATGAGATGAGAAGAATCGTTCTTGCAATCCAAGTAATTTTCGCACAGTCGCATCAAAGTTTCTCCATTCCGTGATTGAGATATGGTGTCCAAAACCCTTGCTTAAGGAAGAAGGAAAAGAAAAAATTAAAATGAGAGGAAATGAAAAGTTTCGCTTTAAAGAAGGAATTTTGTACTTTATAAACTATATTGGGTCAATATACCCTTTCATAGTCTCCAATGTATTGGCAAAAACCCATTTAGTATTCTCTAAACTTCTCACACTTATCAAAGTCTAATGTGAAATACGTAATGTTACACATCCACATATGGTATGGTGACCTACCAAAGAAAATGATTCACCAACTCATAGTTAAAGGTTAGTTAAAGGGGCTTGCTGAGGTTATGAAATATCTCAAAGAGAGTGAGGTCATGAAATATCTTAAGGTCATAATAGTTATTTTTTACTAACAGTTATAAACGAAAGTCCAACAGAACAAAGGGTTGGGGATATTTGTCCAACAATTGAAAAATGATGAGTTAATTTGCAAATATGTTATACATAACATTGTATTTGCAAACTAAGACAAACCTAGCAACTGAAATGCAAAAACCGAATATCAATCATTAGGGTTCCTACTATAGTAACAAGATGCAACAGATTACACTGAGGCGACCAATGGCCTTCATTGTACTGAGAGCTCTTTTAGCCCTGGATGTGAGTTGCTTATTTCATGATAGAGGTCTTGCACTGCATGTCCAGGCTATCCTTTTAACCACTTTTCAGGTCTGGGTTTCCCCAATAACCTGAGCAGATCCTGCCTGAAGAGGCTGAGAAATGGACGAAAAGGAGTTCCAAAAAGAGGCTAGGAACCCTATCTAAGCCTTTAATCAAGTGTTCAAAAACCAACTTGGTAGCACTGTATTGTTCTCTACATCAAATCTTCTACTTTTGTCTCTAACAATTCCTGGTTTCTGCGTGTATCTGTGATCATCTTCAGAGAATAAATCTAGACATTTCTGATATGCAAATTACTTTCAGCTATAAGACTAGATGTTGCATAGAAAGAACTCAATATCAGAATAAACCCTAGAATCACTTAGTCAGCACTGCAGCAGAAATCTAAAAAGGACTAAAAGCAATAGCTGCATGACTGCATGTACCTACAGCACAAAAACATTTGCATTAAGAGATTCACAACAGATTTTCTGACTAAGTTACGCCATCCACTAAACAGTTAAAATGCGTACCCAAAATATCCCACCAAGAGGCAAGACATCATCCTACAAAAGTCACCAACGACAAAGCTATCAGTGATGACCGCCATATATCTGAGTTGAGTCATACTGAGCATAACCAACTGCAACTGGTGCACTTCCTGGGACACCTCCATATCCACCCGACTGAGGCATCTGATCATAGCTTGCCTGGTTTGGGGTCGGTTGTACTTGTACATAACCCGGCTGCCCACTTGATGGTGCCCCATAGGCTGAAGCTGGAGCACTATTGTAACCTGTGTCACTAGGCCCTTGGTAACCATAACCTGTATTGTTTTGAACTGGCTGCTCACTGTATCCCGGTTGGGAAGAAGAGTACGGCCCATAACCTCCGGCAGGTCCCCCTTGAGCATAACCAGGTGCCGGCTGTCCACCAAGCTGACTGTAATTGGAAACAGCCTGGCTGCCCTGTTGAGGATAACCGGTCCCAGAAGCAGGACCAGTGGGCGGTTGATTGTAGCCATCATTAGTAGCTGGTGTGGACCCACCATATGGATAAGTCTGCTGTGTAGGCCCATATGACTGCTGTGATTGTGCATTAGGTCCATACGACTGGGTTGATGAAATGGGACCTTGATATGGCACATCTCCAGGTTGACCAGTCCTAGGTGGCCCATAAGATTGAGGAGGTGGCCCCTGTGCTGGCATGCCATACGATGGTGTTTTACCGTATGGTTGTTGGGCATAGCCTGGCTGAGTGTTCATTTGTGGGTAAACCGCTGGCTGAGAATTCCCTTGTCCTCCATAGGCATGCTGTGTTGGAGCTTGGTTTTCATATTTTGGTTCATCATATCCATGTCCATAGCTCTGCTGAGGATGTGCTGACTGAGAATAATTAGCAGGCTGCCCATAATTGTAGTTCACTTGGGTAGGGGGAGGACCCACAGCAGAGGCAGGGCCAAAAGCAGGAGTAGAGACTGGGCCAGATGAGGGAGCATCAGCTACATGACCTCCTTGTCCATAGTAATCATAACCACCACTCTGCTGCGGAGCCTGCACTGTGGCTGGAGGCCTCTGATCCCAACCAGCATTAAAGCTGCTTCTTGGAGTCGGTTGCTGTGGAGGATAGCTACCATGGGAAGGAGGCGGATACTGTGGATTCTGAGATGGAAACATTCCTCGTCGCTGATAATCATAGCCTGTCGGGTGTGCAGGAGGAGCCCGGGGACCCCACTGAGGTGCACCAGTGGGCCCACGTGGACGATAATTTTGCCGGTTATAAAAGCTGGAGAGAGTTGCTGACCTCACAGGCTGATCAAAGCAAATTACCAAAACAAACAAAAGTTAGATATAAGTATATAACCAATCAATAAAGAACAAAGTGAATGAAGTTGTAGCTTGACATGGCATTCATTGCTCCTGATCAACACCACTGAAGGAAGGAAGGACCTCTAGGATCTCATCTTTGTTAAATAGAGCAAATCAATAGCATGGTAATTCATTCATAATGCCAGTACAGAAGAATTCTAATTTAGAGAAAATAAAACTAATTATCACTAAGATTAACAGAGTGTTTTAGCAAAGTAACTGGGTGAATATTGATCAAGAGTATCAGAACATATAATAAACTGTCAAGAAGCCCACTGGGTGAATATTGATCAAGAATATCAGAACATATAATAAACTGTCAAGAAGCCCACATCTGCTAATACATTCTCAAAGGACTGTGTACTCATGTTGTGCTGAATACATCACAATTAACAGCGATTGTGGAAGATTTGGTCATTTACAAGCCCTACCATTTTAGTAGGAATCATCTACTCAAGGTGCCACTGCCTCAGAATCTAGTACCCGCTCCAACAATCCCCAAACCACCCTTATACTAATGCCTATATCCAACTCTAGGTCCCATATTAATAATCCTTTGAAAATTTTTTTAAGGAAAAAAACAAAATTTAATCAAAAGAGAAAATAAAAGAGAACCTAAAGAAAGGGAAGCGAATTCCTAATGGACAAGGACTCTATCCGATAAATTAGCAGATCCCTTTAAGATGCCTGATGAAACATCCAAATCCCATAATGTCTCCTTGATCTCATCGATTAGGAGCACAAATCCCAAAGTCCTAGACTCTACCAAGTACCAACAGACCAACTAATGTACTTCCAAAAATACAAAGCCACTAAAAGGAAATGCAATATTTCCAATTGCTTCAACATGACTCCACCCTTTTTTTCAATCTCTGATCCGTCTTATCCTAATTATGCCATCTTCATAGTCCATATCTCCGTTCCCCTTTCAAGAAGAGAAGGAAAAATACAAATGTTATTATGCTAGAGCAGATTTCTTGAGAAATTTCTCTTGAAATTAAGTGATGCCTACCTTAAGAGGAAATAAGTTTTTCTAAGGTTTATTGTTGAGAAAAATATTTAAAGATTGAATAGGGAAGATTTGGAAATAAGAACAAACTTAATATTGATGCTATATTTCAGCCCAAACTCAAAGGTTAATAGCAGAAATTAAGAGAAAAGTAATGGTAGAGAAGAACAGATAGATCTATAATCATCTATTGGAGTAACACCAATAGGATCCTAGGAATCACACCTAGGGCTTCTTGAAGCTTCACACATCTAAGAGAATCTATCCACCGCCACATATATAGAATCATGCCCCCCTAACAGTCCTAAGCAAACCAAGAACAAAATGGATACTTAGATCTTGCCAAGGTTCATGGGGAATAGGCAATGGCATGTACAAACCTGTGTTACGCTTCCTCCCTTTAGGCTTTAGCAAGTTGACATGTGCAGCATTGCTCGATCAATCTTGCAACAACCTGTTTTAAGCTTGGCCAATAAAATCTCTCTTCAATTGTGATAATTGTCCATCACACTCAAAATGTCTAGAAGAGCCTCCCGCATGTATTTCCCAATCACTAGCTCCACAAGAGAAGTATCGACTAGGCAACAAAGATCGCAATATCGGGGATATATCGCCGATATATGTCGGTATCACCCAGTACCGACAAATCTATACGCTGTTAAAAAAAAATTACATCATATCAAGAGATATCGCCGATATCGGAGATATATCGGCGATATCTCCCGATATCAACCAAATCTATAAAATCAATTGTCCCCCCCGCCCCCTTTTTTTTTTCCAGATGAGCAGGCATTATCCAAAAAAACAAAAGAAAACTCACAGACTGAAATCAATCCTCAGTCACTCAGACATAATCTTTGATTTTTTAAAAAAAAAGGGAAAAAGGGTTGAGAGTAGAGAAGAAAGAAGAGGGATGAAAGAGGGTACACCTCTCACCGTTGCTATGGGTTGTCGCCGTCGCTGTGGGTGTCGCCATTGCCGTGGGCCCGTGGCTTGTAGCCTTCGCCGTCGAGGTTATCCCCTCTCCCCTCTTCTCTTCCTTTCCAAGCTCAGTCTGAGCCTTTATGTTTTTTGTTCTGATGATCGAATGGGATGAGGGCTTACCCTCTTATGCTTTAACTTAAGTAACCCTAAGAAGGGAATTCTAAGGCCACTCCTAGTCCTATGTAATAACATATTTCTCTTATGTTTTAACTAAGTAACCTTAACAAGGGTATGCTAGGGTCACTCCAAGTCCTATGTCATTAAACATATTTCTCTTATGTTTTAACTTAACTAAACCCTAACAAGGGTATGCTAGGGTCACTCCTACTCCTATGTCATTAAACATATTTCTCTTATGTTTTCACTTAAGTAACCCTAACAAAGGTATGCTAGGGTCACTCCTACTCCTATGTCATTAAACATATTTCTCTTATGTTTTCACTTAAGTAACCCTAACAAAGGTATGCTAGGGTCACTCCTATATCATTAAAAATCTTCTTTAATTGTCATGCAAAAAGGTGTTAAAATTCAGAAAAAAACATTAAAATTTTAATATAAGGCCTAATATTGATTTATATTATACACCACATTATATTATACAACTAATGACAAATATTAATATTGATTTATACTATACACCAAATTCAAAAAAATGTATTAAAATTTTAATATAAGGCTTTTTTTGTTTTAAGGAATATACATGAAATTCATGAATATTTTATTTAGTTATGAATTTAATAATGTTCTATTATTATTATTAATAGTTAATAATTCTAAATAATGTATAGTAACATCGACCAAATAATATAACTTATTTAACTAATAAAATATATAAAATTATTTAACATTACTTAAATATATTATTTAATAACATTAAAAGTATTTATACTTTTTAAACAAATTATTAGTCTGTTAAAAAATATAAAATATTATTAATCGAAACAGTGGAAGCCATTGGAACTACTTTTCACAGCTAATGTTATTAACGGTTCTCTTTATTAATAAATATATATAAAAAACTAGAATAGGGGTCCTGGACATTTAAATAAAATTACATCACTTATTTTTAACATGGATAATCATTAAATCTTATAAATTATGAATTTATGATTGATTGAGAAATGAATAAAACATGAATCAATCATACATTATCATCACTCGTCAGTGCATATCTTTACTCTCTTCTCATTGCATCTCTTATGTACATTGCTATTTTTTTAAATGTTTTTATTCTAAAAGGTGTGTTAACCATAATTACTAGAGCGAGAAGCAAAAACAAGAAGCAAAGCGAAAGCGAGAAGCAGGAAACGAGACTCAAAAAAACCTTAGGAAACGGGAAGCGAGAAATAAGATATAGGTTCTTCATTCCCATTATGTTATTTATGAGTAGTTATACCTTCGATTTTATCTTACATGAGATTTTTGTAGAAAAGTAGGTGTCTTAGGTTTCAAATCGACGATAGGCTATAGATTGTGGTCTACCACATCACTTCACACATTCAGCTCCCTTTGACTACTAGATGAGACGTGATAGTAGCGAGCTTCCTAGGAAGAGAGTCTGTTCGAAGAAACGAGCTTCCTAGGAAGCGAGTTTGTCCGAGGAAGCGAGTTTAAGAAACGAGCTTCCCATCTTGTACATAGCTTCCCGGCAACTATGGTATTAACATCTATTTTAACATTTCCTGAAAATTCACTGCAAAATTTCATGCCCTTTTTTCTTGTCATTTCAAAAAAATTACCGATAAACAATATATCTTCCAATATGGAAGATATATCTCCGATAAATTTTTTTCCGCAGCTCGACATGTCGAGCGATATTGACATTCAGAACCTTAGTAGGCAAAGACAAGTGTCATTAAATAAGTACCCATCCTCAGTTAAAAAAATCAAGACACTCATTTTGTTGTCCAACGTTAATTTCAGCATAGATAATGCAAAAAAATCTTTTCATGTTGCATATTCTCTCTTTAACTGCTCAAACCCAATAACTTTTGCCGCCATAGAGGGAAGAATATAGATGGCCTAGCTCAATGCGTCGGCTGCCTTGTTCTCTACACTAGCACAGAGTTTGAGAACAAAAGTATACTCTTGTAGAAATTCCACCACTTGCCATGTCTAGTATTCACCTTCTTTGAGAACTTAAATACTTGAGTGCTTGGTGGTCTGAATAGAGAATAAACTCCTTAGGGATCAAATAATGAAGAGCTTGAACCACCGCGTAGAACTACTAGTCATAAGTAGAATATCGTTGTCTTGCATCATTTAACTTCTCACTAAAATAAGCAATAGGATGCCCCTCTTGGCTTAGAACACCTCTCATGCTTACATGAGAAGCCTCGCATGCCACCTCAAACACCTTATCAAAATCTGGAAGTTGTAGCACCTGCATCTCAATCGTCTTCCTTTTAATTTCCTCAAACGCCTTCGTTGCTATCCTGGACCAAGTGAATTGTCCTTTCTGCATACAATTGATGGTAGGTACCATAATAGTGCTGAAATTTTTGGTCATAAAACGTTGGTAGTCCGTGGAAACTTCTCACTTCATGAAGAGTATGAGGAATAGGTCAGTCAAGTATAGCCTTCACCTTGTCGGGATTTGCTTCAACACCCTTTCAAGATACAACAAAACCAAGAAAAATAACAGACTCATGAAAAAACACTTCTTCAAATTGACATAGAGTTTTTCTTGACGTAGAATTCTCAACACTAATTGAAGGTGAAGAATATGCTCTCCCTTGATCTTACTGTATTCAAGTATGTCATCAACGTATAAAAACTAGAAATTGACCAATGAAGGGTCAGAATGCCTGATTCATTACTCGCATAAACTGATAAAAGTGCTTGGAGCATTGGTAAGACTAAAAGGCATAACCAACCACTCATAAATCCATCTTTAGTTTTGAAGGCCATGACCCAATCGGATCCTGATTTGATGATTAACCCCTTCGGAGGTCGATATTGAAAAATATAAAACCCAACATCATGTCTAACATCTCATCAAGACATGGAATTGTAAAAATGATATTTGAGTATTTGACTAAATTTTTAATGATTTCACGGCTATCAACACACATCCTCCAACTCTCATCTTACTTGGGTGTAAGTAAGGCCAGAACTACATAAGAACTTAGGCTTTCAAAAATAAAGCCCTTTTGTAGCAACTCATCTATTTGCCTTCTTATTTAATTACTTTTATCGCCTAAGCATTGCCTAGGCATCACCTAGACGCCTTGACTACACTGGCAAATGAAGCAAAAAAGAACTCAATCGTGTGCTGCACATCACGCATGGGGGGCAATTAATTAGGTGATTCATAGGGGTGGCACTCGGGCCGAGTTCAAGCTTCAAAGCCTTTGTACATGTGTCGAGCTTCGGGTTGAGCCTATTCAAAAATCACCAAAATTCAAGCCCAAACCTGGCCCATTGCCACCTGTAGAGTAACTCAGCTAGAACCACATCTGCAAAGTCGAACAGCATCAGCAGTTGGCTGACTTCTTGAGGTACTTCTTATGACTTCTCAATTGATTCTTTCACTTATTTTGTCACCAAGACAAAAACAACTCCAACCTGAGGACCTTCAGCTTCAAATTGTTTCTTAGTATGAAGATGCAAAGCCTTCTTTGGTTTAACACCCTTCCAATCACCCTTCTTGCACTTTTTAAGTTCACCAACGTCCATAGGCTTTAAAATAATATGTTTCCCCTGATACAAGGAATAAGTGTTTGCTTTTCCACTATGATACATATCTCTGTCATATAACCATGGTCGGCCAAGTAAAATGCGGGTAACACTCATGGGAATAACATCACACCAAATAGAATCATTATAGCCACCAATTCCAAAAGAAATTAAACAACGTTGAGTTACCAGAATTGTAGTTTTGTTCACCCGCACAACTTTGTACGAACATTGATGTTGTTCCTCTTTCAATTGTAGATGTTCAACAGTGGTTAGTGAGAACATTCATGTTGCTCCCTCCATCAATAATCAGCTTGCACAACTTTTTTCCACAATTAACTAGTGTATGGAAAATAGCGATGTGACGCCAATCCTCATTCTCCTATCCTTTAGGGATTTGCTAGAATACGCTTTACCACATTAAGGAGGGAAGTGTCCACATCTTCATCAAAGTCCTCTTCGGAATAAGTATCATCCACAAGATCACATTCTTCATCTTCCGCATTAGCACCAAGACATTGTTCAATCCCAACATATTCTTTTCGGCCATTTATACGTAGTGTCCCCTCTCATGGCATTTATAACACTCAGCATTTGTGCTGCCCCTCCTTGTATTCTCATATATATTTGCTTTCCCCTTCGGATCAGCATCTTGTGTCGGTCTAGATCCTCTAGGCTTAATGTGTTAGCATTAGTAGTTGTTGGCCTAGAAGTTCTACCAACATCATAAGCTTTCTGCATTGTTGTATCCCCAGTTTGAGACCCAAATCTTCTTGGGAATGGTGGCCTCAAATAATGCTCTATATCCATAGCAGATTGGAATGCTTGTTTGACACTGTAAAGCTGGTGAGGAAGCATCTCTCTTCTAATTTCAGCTCGTACTCCCATTTTAAGAGGAGAAAGTGTTTGGTGTGGATCTTCAGTCACCTCACAACGGATATTAAGCTCCTCAAACTTGTTCATATACTCCACTACAGACCCACGGTCATGTTTCCTTGCCGAAGAGTGATCAATTGATCATATAGTCTCTCACAATAATTGAGAGGCAAATACTTCTCTCTCAATTTCATCTTCATCTCCTCCCAATTAATGATAGGAGGCTGCCCCAACCTACGTAGTTGGCCTTCAACACCAGTCCTCCAAATTTTAGCTTGTCCTAAAAGCTTCATCTTGGCAAACCTAACCTTTCACTGATCCGTCATCTCATACCACTCAAAATAGTGTTCCAAGGCAGAAAGCCAATTGGGGAAAGCTTGAGGGCCTATCCTTCCATCAAAATCAGAAACTTCCACACATACCATCTTAGTAATGGCTCCCGCAAAATCAAAATGATTGGGACTACCTTGCTCCAGCATATCAAGTGCCAGATCAATGAGGGACTCCAGATGTAGTGCTGTTGCTCATGCAGTCCTAGGGTTTTGCTTAGGATATTGAAGAGGCTGTTGTTCCACGTTTTGTTCGTTGTTTGCAGCTCCTCCTTCACCATTATTTGGCTGTCCACGAGTATCTTCATGCACTTTATCGACTAAATTTCCAGTGGGCTGATAGTTGCGAATCTCCAGGGTGTGTGCCCAAGCTATCAAGTTTTTCCTCAATTTTCAACAACTCGTCCCGCCGGAAATCGGTCTACTTTCCTCTTAACAGTTTTAACACTACGAGAAGACATGGCTGAATCTAGGCTGTAATACCATACTGACATAGGACCTTCAGAGGAAATAAGTCTTTCTAATGTTTAGGGTTGAGAAAATATTTAAAGATTGAATAGGGAATAATATAGGCTTTGAAAATAAGAACAAACCTAATATTGATGCTCGTTAAAAATGCTAGTTAATAGATATATTTCAGCCCAAACTCAAAGGTTAACAGCAGAAAGTAAGAGAAAATTAATGGTAGAGAAGAAGAAGAGATAGATCTATTGGAGTCGCACCAATAGAATCCTAGGAATCACACCCAGGGTTTCTTGAAGCTTCACACATCCAAAAGGGAAAAATACAAGCTGCTTTATATTCTGTTCTCCGCTAGGAAAACACAAAACATGACTTATATAGTGTTCCATATGTCTGACCTAATTTTTTCCTAAAAATTAAAATAAAACAGAAATGACTAAGCTACCCCTATTACATAGAAATGAGAAAGCACAAACAGAAAAATAAAAGTTGGATTTCCCATCTTATCGAACTGCTTGCTATTATTTTCAATGCCCAAACTACCCATGTGGACCCCCCCCCCCTACTAAGAAAGCTCCCATGTGGGCCCCACTTCATTATCGTCCCACCAAATCAAAGTTTGAGTATGACTATTCAGCCTTTTACTCCGCCTCTTGTAAAATTTAAAGGGCTGTGATTGATCCCTATCATTAAGCCTGACCGTACCTTCCGTCAATTATTGGTTCCTTGAATTCCTAATCCAACTGATCCTTCCCACTTAAAGAATAATAAGAAATAAAGAAAATCTTCAACGGCAGAGAAGATCTCTAAACAAGTTCCTCTCAAAATTAAGCTTGACCATACCTTCCATCAACCGACGGTTCCTTGAGAAATACATGAGCCTTACTGTTATAAGTATCAATAAATACTTTAAATTCTTATTGACAGTAACTAGTCTCCCTCTTATTAATTTTTGCAAGGACTGTCACATCCCCCACTTCAGGGTCCTGAAACTATGAGTCTATGATCCTTACACAAGCTTCAGCTGGAGAGAAATTGTCATTCCTCTCATTCTGTGTAGATATGCTTAATTTTTTCCTTTGGAGTTCTGAAAAATGGAGTAAGCTCAAAAGCTAAAACATTGTAAATTTCATTAGCTTCCATCTGAATGGAGGCAAAAGAAGATGCAATCATTGTCGTCTTTGGAAGTCAAAATCGATAAAATTATATAGTGATTATTTTGAGAAAGCTGAAAACTTGTAGAGTTCCTGAGATTCCTTTCAAGTGCATTGTTAGAAAAGTTACAGAAAAAGGTGTTTTTGGATTGGGAACTATGACCCTGTCAAGTTGTGAGATGCTTTCATCATGTTTTCAATTCATGAATTTATTTTATGGAATGGAAATGATTCATAGAAGGTTACGCATCATGAGATACTTCCAGTTCTTGATGTGACACATTCCTAATAATGTGTATGACAAGGTCTCCAACCAAATTTGACATTTAAGTGAATATATAAATTTTCATAAGAAATTAAAACATGAAACGAAAAGGTAAAAATGAAGATGTGTTGAAATAGGAATAATACAACATTACCAACTAGCATTTTGGATGAGTGACAAGTCTAAAAAATTGGTTAAAAGCCAACCAAACACTAGACAACAAGATGCTTGGTACATATTAAAGTAAAATTGTAATTCAAGCTTAAGGGTGGTAATTTCACAAATTCATCAGTTAGACAATGGATATGCATTTCCAGATCTTCGAAACTCAAAAGTTATATCTAAATAGAATGCATGAGTCTTAAGATTGGATACCATCTCTTTCAGAAATCTTCACCATATGCTAATTCTAGGTCATACAAGATATAGCATCAGTACACAAGATAGTCGTTTTAATAGGTCATATAAGATATGCTTGCATGTTCTTAACATACATCGTGTAATATTCTTGCCTTGATCTTAGATTGGACACCAAGTCTTTCAACAGTTACCACTGTACCTCAATGCAGATTATAGGACATGTACTATTCTTCAAAATGTTTCAGCATAGCATCAGGTAAAAATTTGGGAAGCATTGATCCTATACAAACTTTAATTATGATGACTCCACCAGGTATGCCACTTTTCTTCCAAGGAATGGCTCATGCATAAACATGGGGGACGCTAAAGTGCACTAAGGTTAACACGATACAGTCTTGCTAAATTATGATTTAGGTCGTAAGTCTCAAAGCAATCTTACCAACTACGAACATTCTGCGATCGCGAGGGTTAATGCTTGATATCTCTCTTCAGTGGATGAGAGTGAGGAGTGGTTGTCTATTGCCACACCAAGAAACCAATGCTGACCCCATGTGAAGGCAATAGCCATATCTGCATTGTTAAAGCCAACCAGTTCGAAATTGGCATCTTCAACATAAATAAACCATGGAAACCGGACATCTCAGATTGAACATAAGATCTTCCTAATTGCATTCAAGTCACCTTTGCATGTATCATGCATCAATATCGCAAACCCTCATCAAGTGTTATTCAAGCAAAATGAGCTCTCATTTCCCATGGTGGAATTATACAGCATTCTGCCTTAATTGGATAAAAAAAACAAGTCATTTTAGCAGTACACTGGAGAACTCACCACATGTATCATGCAGTTGTGTTTGCTCAAGGTAATAATGTCATGGCAAGAAACTACAGATTGTTTTGGAAAATACGATCAACACCTAGGGAACTTTGATTAAATATCATGAAACCATTTACACGAAATTTCGAAACAAAATAAGTGTGGGACTACAGGCTTTCTCAGTTGCTTCTAATTGTATTAAAAGCATGAATCAGCAAGAAACTAGACTGCTTTGGCAAATATGACCAAAACATAGAGAACTACTAAATATCATCAAACCACTTTATACCAAATTATAAAATACAAAAAAAAAATTTGTAGGACCACAGGCTTTCCAAGTGGCTTCTAATTGTATGAAAAGAATGAATTAGAAACAATTAAAAAGTCACTAGAATACTTATTTACAAACAAATTAAAATCCAAAAAGTTGGAAAGGTTTATGACATCAGAATTGTTCTTTTCTTGTCAAAAAAAAATTGTTAAAACAACTAACCAAGGACATTGGATTTTAGCTTATGTAATACCTTTCTTGAATATCATGTCGTCGAATCATGCAATTCAAGTAACAAGATTTCAAACCAATATTGCTTTGTGCACATATTAGAGTTGGAAATTGATAAAGATGGAAATACAGAGTAAAGGACTAACAAACGTTGGTCCAAGTGACAGATTAGGCAAGGTCATGGATTGTTCTCTGCTATGCAACAAGGACAATCAATTTTCAGGAAGTGCACCGCCAAACATGTGTTGGATGCAACCTCAGACAGGCATTAAAAAATAATATTAACTACAGATACAAATGCTATGAAGGACAAGATTGAGAATAAATAACAGAAGAATAGACCTACTCAAGCAATATACTACACAAATTTCATGGCCCATAGCTCACTTTTCATGACCATTTGCCTTATGTTTTACTGTTTTTTTTATCACAGTACTCTCAATGCCCCTCCCAGAAAGACAAATTTAGTGAAACAGATGGAATTTCTAGAATGCATAATTAGCTCTTGGAATTCAGAAAACCTTTCTTCAAAGATAAATGTGAATTCAGTCTTTTCACTGGTTTCCCTATCATTTCCTGCAAAGGAACATGCCTAGTACAAGGAAGCTAGTAGCTAAGCGTATTTCTGAAGGTTCTTCGTATGCAATGTACATATCATCAAAGCATCTGTATATTTTAAATAAAATACAAGTTCAGCTGAAGATAAGTGTGTTATACTCAAGAAAGTGCCAATGGATAATTCAAAATTTTTACTTTTATTTATAAGTATTACAACCAGAAGAACATAAGATAACAAACAAACCTGATTCATAACTTCCTTTATCATTTCTTTGGCCATTTCAATCTGTTTTTTATTGCCAGTCACTCGCACAGTCCTGTCCTTGGATTGATCACCCTCAGGGAGATTTTGTGGTATCAACTAAGTAAAAAAGAGATTGTTAGTATTTGGATGACAGTCATAGCCTATATCAAGCTCCCTTATATCCATTTCCACATATGTTTGGAACAAGCCGACAAGGTCATACGATATCAACTACCTGGATGCGTGCTCCTGATTTGGTCTGCAGGTTTTTAATGGTCTGCCCGCCTTTGCCAATGATCACACCGACCTGTGCGAAAAACAATGTTTAATATGGGACAGTTGAGAAAATATAAATCAAGATATAGTGTGCCAACAGCTAGGAACACATATATTACCTTTTCATTTGGGACATCTATCTGAATTTGTTCTGTAGCTCCACCAGCCTGTGCAATAGAAAAGCCCATTGCCACAAGGGAAGGGGAACCCCCTGCTTCAGCCTGAAGTAAGATGCAAATGGATAATTCTCCAAAAATAGAAACCCCGGCATATGATTAAGCATATCAAGAAGATGAAATTATTTATTTTATTTTATTTTTTTGGGGGGGGAGGGGGGAGGGAGGTTGAGAGTAAAAGAATACTCAAGTCCAGAAACAGCACTGAACCTCTACTATGACATCCTTTATCATTTTTTCAGCCTTATTTATGCTCTCCAAACTTCCTAGCAATTCCACGGGCCGGGAGGAAGAATTTGGATCAGCATCAGCATCCCTTGTGATTTGAATTTTAGCCCCTGAATTGGATTGCAGGAACCTTATAGTATCCCCAGCTTTGCCAATAAGAGCACCAACCTGGCCCATGTGTTACACATTAATCTATCAAAAAGACTTATTCGAATAAAGCTTAAGAAGAATTATCCAATCATAAAAGATAAAATAGGGATATAGCTACTTCCTCTCACAAAATCAGTCAGTAATTTCTAATTGAACTGTACAATGACATAACTTGGACAAGATTGAATCAACCTACATTTTGTTGTTTCTTCTAAATTTCTGAGATTCGTGAATAAGTTTTTTTATCGACATTCTTTTTTTTTTGGTAGCTCCACTTAGTTTTTCAAAGGTAGTATATGTGCTCGCATCAATCACTAAAACTATATTAGACTCATTTTAAATTAGTTTCTTTGCCAGGGTAGGAGGAATAATATAAGAACACCAACCTCCTAACTGACTAACAAATAAGTAACATATATTTATATCGAGTACCCTTTCAAGGAACTTCAATCAAACCGCTTGTAATTTCATATTTACCGAGTACCCTTTCAAGGATGCCTTTGCAAACATTACTGCTCTGGCTCTAGATTTTTTTTTTTTTTAAATCAACCTGGAGGTTTGGCAGACCCTTACCTGTTTATTAATAATCAAGGCAAATTTGGGGGGGGGGGGGGGGGGGGGGGGGGGGGTTGCATAGCAAAAAGATGAATCTCATCTATTAACAATTCTAATAAAGCCAAAGCAAAACCAAAGGGTAAATACAAGAATGAGCTTGATGAGGATCATTAAAAACAAATGAGGAATTAGGGTCACATGCTATGTTATCCGCAACCGAATTAGTTTCACTAAGAACATGGATAATAGTGCAAGAAAGACAAGAGATAATCCTTTTTATCTTTATGTTCCAATACCAACAAGACCATGAAAGAGCTTTAGCATTATTCACAATGAAATTCGAATCCAATTCCACAATCAAATTATGATACCAAGCCTCTCACAAAGTTCTAATTCATCATGGAGGGCTCTAGATTCTACAATAATGCTATTATTATTACCATAAAATGAGGAAAATCCATCAATAATATTACCACTATAATCTCTAGATTGGGATGCTTCCATTGTGGATTGCTTCAAGATGATAAAATAGGCACTAATTTGGTGCCCTAGGTTAAGATGGGGTCTGAAAAATTGGGAATTCAAAACTTGATTCGCCTTTGGAAAAACTTTAGATCTTGCCCTCCATGTCCCCAAGTTAGAGATTACTATATTTGGTCATAAGGCTCAAATGATCATTTTGTTGTGAGATCACTGTTACAGTCTTTCGGCTCCTCGCTCTCGCCCACTTTTCCTCATAGGTGTATGAATTCCTCAGATTCCATCAAAGGTATCCTTCTTCCTTTGCACTGTGGCTCTAGACAAGATTTTGACTTGTGATCATTTGATGAGTAGATAGTGGAGACTAGAGAATGGCTAATTGCAGTTTTTGTGCCTCCACGAGGAGTAGGGCTGTCAAAGGGCCGGGTCGGGGCCGGGCAAGGGTCAGCCTGGCCCTACCCTTGCCTATAAGAATAGGGCCCTAGCCCTTCAAGGGCCCAAGTTGACCAAGCCCTAACCCGGCCCTCAAGGGCAAGGGCAGGGCCAAAGGGCCGAACAAAAGAACAATATAAACTAATTAAAAAACATTAATATGCAAATAAAAATTGAAATTAAGCATGCAGTATCAGTAGTTATACTAACTAAAACAAACTAATCAACAGACAACAAACATAAAATAAAAAATCAGATCAAAGAAATCTAATAACAACTAATCTATTACAGTATTAAAGCAAAAAAAAACCAAACTAATCAAAGTTCTTAATCAAAAGCAAATAAAAAATTGAAAATTTATTTAGTTGGGGTTAGGGTTAGGTTTTCTACAGAATAAAAAAAAGGGTTTGCATTTCAATTTTTTTTTTGAATCAAATGGTTTCGGATTAGGCCTTGGGTGAAGTCTAAACTAAAAAATAAACAATTACAACTAAATACTATAAATTACTGAAGGGAAAGAGAGGAAAGAGAGTAATAGGTTTTGGTGCACCATTTTTTGAGTAATGGTGACTGCAAACTGAGCGGTGGCTGGTGGTGGTGTTCATGAGTCTGTGACCGTGTGAGAAATGGTGACTGAGCTTGAGCGTGAGCAGCGGTGGCTGGTTGTGGTGGCCATGAGGCCCATGACTGAGAAACGAAGAGAGTGGTGGTGTGCTTGAGCGTGACTGCTTGAGAGATGGTGGCTGTCGTAGTGATATTACCCTTAGGCTTAGGCTTCTCAACAGAGAGATGCATGAGAGAGAGAGAGAGAGAGAGAGAGAGAGAGATGAGAATAGGGTTAGGGTTTGGGCAAACTTTAGTATATATAGAGTGAATTGTGAAATTACAAATCTAACCTCATACTAATATTGTCAGTGGGGTTATATTTGTAATTTTAATAAGATATATTATAAACTATTATATATGCTACTTATGGTGTATCATAAAAGAAGAAGGGCCGGGCAAGGACGGGCCCTTGCCCGGCCCTACAGAGGACGGGCTGCTTGAAATTGGGCCCTGCCCGGCCCAAGGGCTGGTGGAGGGCCGGGCTTTGGCGGGTTTGGATGGGCTGGGTACCCTTCCAACCGGGCTGTTTTGATAGGCCTAACGAGGAGGGATCTGTGAATCATTTGTTGTTGTGTTGCCTTATCGCGTTTGGGATATGGGGTCGCTCTTTCTCTCGTATAGGAGTGGATTGGGTCTTCTCATCATCCTTTCAGCATTTTTTATCTGATTAGTCTGTATAGCAGGGATAATTCTTCAAAGGCGATATGGTTTGTCCTCTTCGGAGCCAATTAATGATTGACTTGGAAAAAGATGAACAAGAGAGTTTTCGAAGACTCACCCTCTCTTATTCCCCGTGTTTGCTCGCACATCAGTCAACCGATGTTAGAGTGATGCAATATCCCATGGGGGACGACGTGACCGAGTTACTCTTAGCCCGAGGAGTGTTCTGTAGCACGACTAAGGATTTGTCACTATAGAGGGATCTTCTTTGGAAAATACTTAACGTACCCGTGGTTTCCATTTTGTCACGAAATGGCCGGTCCTATTGGTCCACGCCCCAATTTTAAATACTCACCAATTGTGGTTAAGATTCACTCACCCCTAAGATTAAGCAATCCAACCTTAGTTTTTCAGAAGAAAAAAAAAAGACAAAATCTTAACTATAATTTAGTTAAGCATAACCAAGGTTAAAGGAGTGTTCTCGGGGACACGAGGACATGGGGGTAAGAAAAGAAGCGAACCTTGTCTTTTTAGCTGCTAGCTTTAATTGCCTTCTTGCGAGTTTACACCCTTGTAAACTTTGTTTATTGTAATTGCCGATTGTGTACTCTCTACTTTAATACAATATTGTTGATTACTGATAATAAAAAAAACATTTTGGTGCACATTTTTCACCAACATGAATTACAGGAATTGCTTCCCAACTTTGTCCCGGTAGCTTTGATAAAACCTCAACACAAAACAAACAGGTGATTGTTGTGGGAAATAAATTAGGATGATTTAGGACATAAGATTAGCGAATATCATTAATTGCTCATAAAAATTGAATTATAGTTGCAACATCTTATTAATGTTACTAGTTTATCATCACAAGTTTCTAAGCTTAATAATTGTTATGATTGTGCCTCGTAATTTCACATTATTTTACAATGCATAATGACTAGATTTTCTTCATTATGCAAAAATTGAAAGAAAGGAGCAAAGAGAGAATTGTAACCTGTTTTCCACAGGAAATTCGTGAAAGATCTCTCTGCGATCATGGATGTAGACACTTGTCAAACCATGTAAATCTGTGTCCGAATCTTTATTATTATTATTTTGTTTACTTTTTCTACAAAGTGGTATCAGAATCGTAGTAAGGGATTGATGGCATTGAAGGCATCAAGCAAGTTCGAAGTAGACAAGTTCGACGAAAAGGGAAACTTCGGTCTATGGCAAAGAAGGATTAAGGATTTGCTCAAGCAACCAGGATTACACAAGACAAGATGTTGCATAGAAAATAAAAGAAGCTAGATGCACGGAAGACGGTGATTGGGAAGAGTTGGAGTCGAAAGTGGTAAGTACAATTTGACTTTGTCTCAAGGATGAGGTAATGCACAACATGATCGATGAAGAATCGGCTCCAAAATTGTGGTCGAGATTAGAGAGTTTGTACATGGCAAAATCTGTTACAAACAAGTTATTTTGGAAATAATTATATACCCTTCGGATGAAGGATCAAATTTGTTAGAGCATCTCAATACCTTCAACAAGATCAAATCTCAACTACTCAGCATTTACGTCAAAGTAAAAGAAAAGGATAAGGCTTTGCTTCTTCTAGCATCTCTTCCCCCTTTCTACGAGCATCTAGTTACGACTTTGCTCTATGGGAAAAATACTCTGAAACTAGAGGTCACTGCAGCAATTCTACCAAACGAGATGAGAGAGAAAAATACTGAGGAACAACAAGCTAATGGCCTTGTGGCACAAGGGAAGGGAAATAATCAAAGAAGAGGAAGATTGAGGGACAACAAATCTAACATAAACAAACCTCGATCCAAATCGAGAGGAAAAGAGTCATTTGAATGCTATTATCGCAAGAAAGATGGACTAATGAAAAGGAATCGTCCTAAACATAAAAAGGACATGGAAAACTACAAAAGACTCGAAATCTCTTATTCTGTTCTGAATATATAACTCGCCGAACTCTTCCCCGATAGAAGCAGAGGAAAAGGACTAGGACTGTCAATACTTGTTTGACAAATTGGTCCGCGTGGAGAGAAAAAAATGGGGGGATTGAACTTTAAATCTTTTCTAGAACAATCCATTTTCCTGGAGAGATGGATACGATATCCTGACACAGTGGTTTCAAGTGAGGCAATCCACATCGATGTGATAAAAGTGAAGGGCCCACAACAATGACGGAACACCCCCGAATAATCGACCTATTTGCCAAATAGAGTCACAAAATCTTCCTTCTCTTTTTCAAATCCTGCTGCAGCTGCATGGGCCTTTCCCGCATGCCACAAATGACCTACGAATAGGAAGAATCCTATAACAATCAGACCTATTGATGATAGCATGATACTAAATAGCAGTCAAAAATGGGTATCTAAGAATATCCTGTGCATAAATGCAGGTGTCTTTCGACTTGAACCTACGCTTAGTGCAAACAAATCAAGAAAGATCAGAGAACTCAGCAGACTATTCCTTGAACTACAAAACTCGCATTGACCAATCAGATTCGTCACACACACAATCCTTTCAGAAGATGTGTACTTATTCAGCTTAGCACTTTAACGTTCATGCTTTACCCTGGTCTTACTGAGAGCTTTAGAGATTTAGCCAGAATCTCATAGAAGGTAACGAGCCTCCGACACTCAGAAAGGTGAGGGACGTGAGTCTATCAAGAGTGCTTCTGCAACACTCCAGCCTATTACAGGCGTATAGTTAATCATTAAGAGAATCTATTTAAATTCTCAACCTCATCGCAA
This sequence comes from Tetracentron sinense, assembly GCA_015143295.1. Classification (NCBI taxonomy): domain Eukaryota; kingdom Viridiplantae; phylum Streptophyta; class Magnoliopsida; order Trochodendrales; family Trochodendraceae; genus Tetracentron; species Tetracentron sinense. The sequence goes on along the minus strand of CM026574.1, from coordinate 1,956,964 downwards.
AATCATCTTAGACTTGCACTATTGACATCATCCTTAGGAAGAGACACAACTTGAAATGACATTTCATTTATAGTGCATTTGTAGTTTCTTACAAGGTTATTATTCCCATTGAACCTGAGAGACTCATTAGGTTGGGTTTCCACCTAGTTCAACTGCTCAACTGGCTTCAGTCTCATTCCTCTAGATGTCTTCATCACAAGGCCCGTGCCAAGGCCCTTGGACAAGGGCAACCAAATTCTCTTTGGGTGGAGATTACTACTATTAGCACTAATTGACAACAATGCTTATTCATGATGACGCTTATCAACATAATCACTTCATAGAACCAAACCAAACAAACGGGAAGCTAGGGCGACTTTAATTGATTGTAACCATTAAAAACTAATTATAATCAACTAGTCAGTGATAATTCAACGAGTATATCACTGGTAATTATCCAATAATAGATTTCCTAAATAATATTACCCAAACAATTTCTTCTTGAAGATCCACTTGCACCCTACTGGCTTGTTTCCTGGAGGTAGGTCCACCAGAATCCAAGTATTGTTGGAGTTGATAGAGTGCATCTCATCATCAATTGCCTCTTTCCAAAAATCTGCGTCTTTAGATACCATTGCTTCAGTGTAGCTTGTTGAATCCTTCTCGATCAAACAAATACTGGGCCAAAATCCTTTGGAATTCTTGGTCGAGTACTTCTTGGTTCAGAAGGAACTAGATCTTCAAGCTCTTTATGCTTGGTACTAGATTTATTGTTGGAGTTGATAGAGTGCATCTCATCATCAATTGCCTCTTTCCAAAGATCTGCGTCTTTAGATACCATTGCTTCAGTGTAGCTTGTTGAATCCTTCTCGATCAAACAAATATACTCTGGGCCAAAATCCTTTGGAATTCTTGGTCGAGTACTTCTTGGTTCAGAAGGAACTAGAACTTCAAGCTCTTTATGCTTGGTACTAGATTTATTGTTGGAGTTGATAGAGTGCATCTCATCATCAATTGCCTCTTTCCAAAGATCTGCGTCTTTAGATACCATTGCTTCAGTGTAGCTTGTTGAATCCTTCTCGATCAAACAAATATACTCTGGGCCAAAATCCTTTGGAATTCTTGGTCGAGTACTTCTTGGTTCAGAAGGAACTAGATCTTCAAGCTCTTTATGCTTGGTACTAGATTCTGGTTGGTCCCCCACCACCTCTTGACTTCTCTTGTATGGGAACACATTTTCAAAGAATTCAACACCAATAGCTTCCATAACTAAATATAACTAAATATGGTGTTGGAGTTTCCAGATTTAGAAATTTGTACGCCTTGCTTGACATTGAGTAGCTAATGAAGACGCAATCAGTACCTCTGATTCCTACCTTGGGGCTGTTTAAGTTAGGCAATCTGACTTGGGTTAGACAACCCCAAACTCTAAGGTACTGCTAATTGGGTTTTCTTCCTTTCCATAATTCATATACAATGGATTCGGCTTTCCTTTGAGGAACTCTGTTGAGAATGTGACAGGCAAACAAAAGTGTTTTACTCTAGAGATTTGGTGGAGCACCAGAGCTGGTTAGCATGGTATTAACCATTTATGTCAGAGTTTTATTCTTCCTTTTTACAACGTCATTTTGTTGTGGTGTGTACGGTGCAGTTGTCTCGTGACAGATCCCGTTATCTTCACAAAACTTAATGAACTCTGAATCAAGATATTCACCACCTCTGTCTGTTTGAAGTATCTTTGATTCTGGCTTCCGGAAAATTCTCAACTTCTGACTTGAACACCTTGAATTTCTCAAATGCTTCGTCTTTAGTTCGGATGAGGAAAACATGTGTGTAGCGAGAGGCATCGTCTATAAAGGTGATAAAATATTTTTTCCCTCCTCTTGACTGTACGTCAATCATTTCACAGATGTCACTGTGAATACGCTTGAGTATCTTCAATTCTCTCTCTACACCCTTGAATGGAGGTCTCACAATTTTACACTTGTTGCAAGCAATACATTTTTCATGATTATCACTGAATGCGTTAGCAATTAATCCTTGATTGGTCATAGATTTTATTTTCTTAAAATTAATATGACCTAACCTACAATGCCATAGATCAAAGGAATCAATGATGTAAGCAAAAATAACAGGAGTTTCATTCATTATGTTAAGTTGAACATTCCAAACACCAGAAGAGCTGCTGATTCAAGGTTCTTATGAATATCCAGCACGTGTAGGACGTCCTTCAGTTCAACGACATTCCCAGAAGTGAACTTCAGCTTCACCACTCCCTTTCCTGTGACCATTGAAGACGACGAGTTACCCATGAACATGTTCATTCCTTCCCTCACTAGATCGTAGGAATTGAACATGTTCTTGTCATTGCAGATGTGACAAGTGGCTCCAGTGTCTATCCACCACTCAGACTCTTCGTCAATCATGTTGGCTTCAGTCACGACTACGACCATGTTGACATCGTTTTTCTTTATTTCCTTCTTCTCAAACTCTCTTCTTCTGAAAATTCTCACTCTTGTTAACCTTGCAGTTCTTGGCATAGTGATCTTACCACAAGAATAACACTTCACATCTTTCTTGAAATTACCGGCATTGTTGTTGTTGCTAATATTGTTGTTGTACTGCTGCGGACCCTTCCTCTGTCCAAACTTTCCTTTCTTAAACTCTTTCTTCCTTGGTTGAAACTTTTTTGATTGATTTGAATCAACCATATGAGCCTTAGCAATCGGCTCCTCCTTCTTGTCCCGCTTTCTACTCTCTTCTTCTACCATGACATGGTGCAACAGGATTTCAAGATTCCAGTCTTCCTTCTTGTGCATCAACTTCGAGCGATATTCCTTCCAGGATGAAGAAAGCTTAGCAATGATAGCGTTGACATGGAAGGTTTCATCCAAAACCATTCCAGCCAAGGATGAAGGAAGCTTAGCAATGATAGCGCTGACATGTAGCTCTTGAATTTGTTCCATGATGGTCTTGCCATCAGCCATCTTAAGTTCCAAGTAGTTTACAACATGGAATTTCTTTGTTTCAGACTCCTCTGCTAGGTAGACTAGCCTCAAAACCTCCCACAAGTCTCATGATAATAAGCATGGATCAGATATATCATAGCCAAATCCTTAGAAAAAATGTTGCCTTCCACAATGGAATCTGATAAGTGAGATTTCGAGTAAGTGTTTACATAATCTTCTTCTATTCAAATAAATGATTCATCGAAATAATGAGTCCGTGAGATGCTGTATTTCCAGGATTGGATTTAATATTCGAATGAACCTCGTAATCGTAAGAAAGTAGATTTGTTAGCTATGGGCCTAACAAACGAAAAATGTGAGAAAGGCATCTTCTTCGGATCAGGCAAGTGTGGCAGCAGACAGACCCAAAGACAATGACACAGATGTTTTATCAGTCACAAGTACAACAGGTGTGAATTATTTATCCGATGCCTGGATATTAGATTCTGGATGCTCGTGGCATGTGTTCCAACAGAGAATGGTTTGACACCTATAATCCCTACAATGGGGGGTCTGTTTAATGGGCAATAATGCGGCCTGCAAAACTACTAGAATAGGGATTATAGTAGGGATTATAGCCCATTACAGCTGTAAGTACAGTGCAGAAGGAGGAGTATTGAATGTGGTCAAAGAAGACATGGTTATTATGAAAGGGCAGAAAATTGGAAATCTGCATAAATTGACCATGAGTACAGTTGTAAGTGGAGCAGTTGTAAATTGTAACCACGACCGAGGAAAGCAATACAGATGACATTGATCTATGGCATATGAGGGTAGGACATACGAGTGAAAAGGACATGGTGGAACTCCATAAATGAAATCTACTAAAAGGTGTTAAAAGTTGCAAGGTAGGTTTTTGTAGATATTGTCTATATGAAAAGCAATGCAAGGTTAGGTTTAGTGCAGAAACCGTTAAATTGCACGTGCCTATTAGGCTATGTTCACTTGGATGTGTGGGGGCCTGCGGTGATTCCATAAAACGGAGGAGCTGAGTATTTTGTCACTTTTATTGACAGCTGCTCGAGTAAAGTCTAGATTTACTTCATGAAGCACAAGTCAGAAGTCTTCATGAAATTCAAGCTGTGAAAAGCTGAGGTTGAAAAACAAACTGGCAAGCAGTTGAAAATTGAAATGTCTTAGGTCAGATAACAGAATGGAATACAAATCTGCAGATTTATTGCATAACAGAGAATGGTTTGACACCTACAATTCCTACAATGGGGGATGATTTATTCTAATGGATAATGATACAGCCTGCAAAACCATTGGAATCAGTAGCTTAAAAATCAAGATGTTTGACAAGATGGTATGAATTCTTAATGAGGTGAGACATATCCCAGATGTAAAGAAAAATCTGATCGCTTTGGGGGATAATAGATTCAAATGGCTGTAAGTACACTGCAGAAGGAGGAGTATTGAAAGTGGTCAAAGGGGCCATGGTTATTATGAAAGGGCAGATATAAATTGACATGGAGTACAATTGTAGATGAAGTAGTTGTAACCATGACAGAGGAAAACAATATAGATGACACTGATTTGTGGCATATGAGGCTAGGACATATGAGTGAACGGGGCATTGTGGAACTCCATAAACGAAATCTACTGAAAGGTGTTAAAATTTGCAAGGTAGGTTTTTGCAGATACTATCTATTTGGGAAGCAGTGCAGGGCTAGGTTTAGTATAGGAACCCATAATAGCACAGGCTTAATTAGACTATGTTCACTCGAATGTGTGAGGGGCTGCAGCAATTCCATCAAAGGGAGGCGATGTGTATTTTATCACACTTTTATTGATGATTGCTCTAGGAAAGTCTGGATTTACTTCATTAAGCACAAGTTAAAAGTCTTCATGAAATTCAAGCAGTGGAAAGCTGAAGTTGAAAAACAGACCAGCAAGAGTTAAAATGTCTCAAGTCAGGTAACAGAATGAAATATAAATCTTCATTATTCGACATTTCAGTAATCCAGGAACTCCGCAGTAGAACGGATGAACCGGACCCTCCTAAGAGAGAGCCAGGAGTATGAGGTTGAATGCAAGTTTGGAAGAATGGACAGGAAAAGCATAAAACTGTTCAATTCTCATAATTTTTGGATGCCCTGCATATGTCCATAGACAAAGCATGCAAATGACTAAGCTTGATTCAAAGTCTGAAAGTATTTTTCTCAAGAATGAGATAGGAGTAAAGGGATACAAACTATAGGATCCCTCTGCAATGAAGATTGTCATTAGCGGGGATGCCATCTTTGTGAGGTCTACAACTCTACATACAGAAACCCAGTAGGACAGACCGAAGGATGAAGGGAAAATACAAGAAGGAGATCACTTAGAAATTGACACAGTCCAGGTGGAGCAAGATGATTCAGAACTGCAAGAGAGAGATAATGTGCTTCAATCCTCCCAGGAAGAATCACCTAGTAGTGTTCAAGAGCAACAGCATCAAAGCACTTACACTATAGCTAAGGGAAAAGGCAGAAGAAATCAAAAGGCATCTTTTTTTTTTAGTCGGTAATCCAAGCAATTCATAAAACATAAAGCAGATACAAAAAAACATAAAACGCATAGTTCATGAAAATGTGAACCGATGCGAGGCACAAAATAAAAGGAAAAAACTTGAAACCCCATGCTAACCCCCAAAAGGATGCCCCCAAAAACATCAATAAACCCGGTAGGGATCATGCCTAATCCCACCCCATCCTGCCTAACTGAGCACCACTCCAACATCAAAAACCAGATTTTAGCACAAATATGAGGGAGGGGATTGGAAGAGTTTTCCAACACTCAAAAGGCACCTGTCAAGTGTGGTTTTGAAGATATGGTTTCTTTTGCACTAGAACTGGAAGTGGAGATCCCTTTTGTTTTCAAGAAACAATAAACAACAAGGAAAACAACAAAAGGATGACTTCTATGATGGAACGGATGAAATCCCTCCACAAGAACAAAACGTGGGAGTTGGTTGAACTTCCAAATGAAAAGAAGGCCATTAGAAAAGAAGATTGTCAATACTTGTAGCTAAGTGGATATTCAGAAAAAATGAAGCTTCATTAGAAAAGAAGATGAACGGTTTAAAGCCCAACTTGTAGCTAAGGGATTTGCACAGTGAGAAGGGGTAGACTATAATGAGATATTTTCACAGGTTGTAAAGCACACTTCAATACAAGTGCTACTGGCTATGGTAGCACTCTTTGATCTAGTATTAGAACATCTTGATGTAAAGACAACTTTCCTTCATGGTGAGTTGAAGGAACAGATTTACATGAAGCAACCCGAAGGATTCAAAGAACACGAGAATGACAACTACGTGTGCAAGCTGAACAAATCCCTATATGGTTTAAAGCAATCTCCGACACGGTGGAATAAAAGATTTGACTCTCAAAAAATGTCTACACTCAAAGTGAGTATGATTGTTGCATTTACTTTTTAGTTCTTCCTGACAATACTTACATATATTTGCTATTATATGTTGATGACATGTTGATTGCTGCTAAAAATATGTTCAGATGTGGACTTATTAAAGTCTAAGTTGGGACTTGGGAGTGAATTTAACATGAAGGTCGAAAGACCTAGGAGTTGCAAGAAGAATCCTAGGCTTGGAAATTCACAAGGATAGAAAGGAAGGAATATTATAGTTATCTCAGAAAAAGTATATCAGAAAATTGTTAGACAGGTTTAATATGGATGATGTTAAACCTACCAATAATCCAGTACTCTCCCCTAGCTGCACGTTTCAGATTGAGTGTAGAATTGTGTCCCATTATAGAAGAAGAAAGGTCCTACATGCTACATGTACCGTATGCAAATGCAGTTGGGTGTCTTATGTATGCTATAGTGTACACAGGTCTAGATATTGCACAAGTAGTCAGTGTTGTGAGCAGGTACATGGGAAATCCTATAAATGGGCATTGGAATCCCATAAAGTATATTCCAAGGTACTTAAAGGGAACTATGGACTCTGGTATTTTGTTTGAAATGGATGAAGAATCAAGTGATGTAGCAAGATATGTTGATTCGATTTTGCAGGGGATTTAGACAGGAAAAGGTCTAGTACTTTGCATGTATTCACACTTACAAGAGGGGCTGTCCTGTCAATTGGAAATCTATGCTACAAAAGGCAGAGTATAATGCAGTTATGGAAGCGGTAAAAGAAGCTATTTGGTTGAGAGGCTTAGTGAATGAGCTTGGACTACAACAAAAAAAGACAGAGGTACATTGTGACAGTTAGAGTGGAATACACTTACAAAGAATCAAGTGTATCGCACAAGAAACAAGCATATTGCACTGAGGTATCATAAGATACAAGAGCACATTTCAAAAGGCAAGATTCACCTTCAAGAAATGGATGCAGAAAAGAATAATGTTGATATGTTGAATAAACCCGTGCCCTTTGAAAAGTTCAAGCATTGCTTCTACTTAATCAATCTTAATAATTTTTAGAAATTGGTGTGCCAAGAAGGGTGTAGATTGGCAGTGTACTCTAAACGACTAGTGTGGAAGATGGTTTGCACTGTGTTGGAGGTATATACAAGTTTTTCCAGGATGACTTTGAAGAATTCAAGTCAAGGTGGAGATTGTTATGATTTTTTTATTTTTATTTTATCAGTTGCCTTATATTATGGTTGATCGTGAGTTTGGACTGTTATCACTTGGACTTTGTTATCCCGAAATTTTTAGAGGGTTACGCAATGGCATGTAATTGTAACGTTATTGTACAGGATATATAATGTGTTGTGATTAGGTTCTCTTCATTACGCGGCAATTGAGAGAAAAAGCATGGATGAAAATATTGGCACGTATCAGTCCGTATCGGCCGATACATACCGGTTTTTGTACCACACGACACGTTGGAAGACTGGAATGTTTTTTTACAGCATATCATGATCGTATCGGTTCCGATACGGGCCGATACAAACCGATACTTGCGATATGGATAATTTAGACAATGTTAAAAAAAATTTGGGTACTGACCAATATTTTTCATGTATGTGACCGACACAGACCAATACAGACCGATACCTACTTTAAACTGTATCATTTTCATTTTGAGGTGTTTCAAAACACCTCCAAACCCTATTCTCTCCCAAATTTTTTAAATAATCAAATTCTAAGCCTAAAACAATAATTCTATTGTTGATTTTAGGTTGAAAAATAAAGATCTCGGGATTTGATTTTGTACCAGGGCACGTACCAGACTTTCATGAGTTGGTCACAGTATAGTCATCATGTTTGGCTCACCTATAAATTATAAAGCATCACTCTACTCAATTCCTGAGCCCACATAATATGAGTTGGCACAAAGCTCAATATGGTATTGAGTTTTTATCATATATTTAATTTGATTTATGAATGCAAGTCAATACTTTCTAATATATTTCATTAAATGTAAGGTTTAAACATCTAGATTGTATTTTCTATACTTGACCATTGTTTGTATTTTCATCCTTGTTTGTCAACACGCTCTCATATGGAGGCTTTCATTTAGTTTGTTTATAACTTATATTTGCATTAAAAGAGGTTTTATGCAAGGTATCCAAATTTTTCCTTACATATCCAAGCTTTTTTTAGCGTATCCTATTTCTTTCTGTCGTATCTAATTTTGGACTTACCGATACGGGGACCAATACCAATATTTTGAAGCATGAGAAAAAGGAGAGCTAAGAGAATTGTAAAAGGTTCTCTCTGCGGTCGTAGACGTAGGCACCTTGCCGAACCATGTAAATCTCTACTATTTTTCGCGAATTTTTCTACAATAACTAAGAATGAAGTTCAATAGATACCTTGAGAATTTGTTAAACAGAAAAATCACAAGAACAAGATGAAACAAAAAAAAACATTAAATGACAAGGGCAATATTATGGATTTCTTCATCAAAATTTGACCTTATGTCCTCATAAATATTTCACTAATTTTTGACCTAGATGAGTTTTGACGCTTCTTCTAATCAGTTCACCATATAGCATCACGTTATCGCGTTAGCAACAAGGCAATAAAGGAATGGCTTCCAACTGTAAGTATGAAGAAGTTCCAAAAAATTCACTCAACTAATTCCAAATCACTATTTTCACCGTAATAAATACCTCAAAAATTCACTCAACTGATTCCAAAACACTATGTGCATCGTTAATTAAACCAAACAACAGTAGATTTTAGATGCATGACTAATAAATTATCAGTTTATCAAATTATGACGTTTGTCGATTACTTGAAATTCAACTAGCTCAAAATCTTTTGTATGGAAAGCGAATATTATTGAAGGCAATCAATCGCATTCTGTTACAATTTTTATGATCATTTGGTGAGGAGTTAATTCCCCCGATTTAAGATGTTCCAGGAAATTACTGATTCCGTTGTATTTAGGTATAACTAGATCATCTAATCTAGATGAGTGGAAAGGACTTTGTAATGCTTGACCACTCCCAAGTTCAAACAAACTCGATGAAAATCAAGTCATCATTGTTTAACATGCCACAACTGCCTCATGAATCAACGCAAGACATTTTTGCATGGAAATGAATCGATACTCAACTGATATAGACTGGGAGATTCTTGAAACCATCTGAATGATAAGGGAAAGACCTTTCCCTCAGACATCTCTTACCCAAACAGCCAAAGTTTCAACTTACCGAAATTCCCAAGGTGAAATCTTCTCTAATGTTCATATTTTCAACTTCCACTCTGAGATAAGCCCCAAAGCAAATAAAAATTGCCAAGTCTGCAACTGCAAGTAAATAAGTTGAACTTTGTTTCCATTTGGTATTGTGTGCCTCTTCTATAAATATTTTAAGCCATCTAAATAAAAGTTTCACTTGATAAAAAAGAATATCTAAAAGTACAATTGCCTAAGTATCAAAGGAAACCCTCTCTTTTTTCTTTATGATAAAGAAAAGATGAAGGAAAAATGCATAAATATATCCATAAATTCAAGCATTATGGAAAGGTGATAGAAAATATTTTATAACAAAATTAAGAAAAACATGGAATTTAAACCCATAATGAATTGGATAAGAATAAAAAAAATGAAATATCAAAATTCATTATTCAACAAACCTTGTTATTAGGGACATCCATTTTACGTGACATAGTCTGAATCTCAGGTGTGGGCTGCTGTTGTGCAAAAGAAAGATCTCCTTGTTGAGGAATCCCTGAGGTAGGTTGCTGAAGATCCTCTCCTGAATCATGTTGAGTATTGTCCACCTCCGGATTCTCAACAGATTGCAGTTGGGCATTCCCTGTCTGCTGGTTCTCCATGGGTGTCTGTTCTTTGTTCACCTCCTGCAGAATTCCAATGGATGAGTATTCGGCAACCTCTGTCTGGAGATTCTCCACAAGTGGTTCTTGAGCAGTTTCAGTTGGTGGCTCATCTAATTGTTCTACTAGATGACCATTCTCTGCATCCAAGAAAATAAAAAATAGCCACAACTGAAATAGTGGGATTTTTATTTTCAAATTTTCCAGTAACAAAAATCCAAAGCTAACAACATAACTATTTATACCAGATGCTCATAGTATCAACAGCATAACCAAGATATATACATAAATAAAACATGCATTTAATGTGGTTGAATTGAGAGTTTTGTATATGCAGGTGTGTGTTTGCATTAGATCAAATTTCAAGCAACATAGGCAAGCCCATGTTCAATTGTTTATTCATATGGGAATCTTAAGAGATAAATTAGTAAATAAGCATTGGTTCATAGAGGCCATAGATTCACGAAAATGAATCCATTGAACTATATCCAGCATCCTCAATCTCAAGCATCCCATCAATGCTAGAAACGTCTATATTCAGAACTCAGAGAACCACAAATCACTCTTTGTACCGCTGAATCAGACAATATGCTAGGGTTTTCTGGAACCCCATTCGAGCAATCCAAAAACCCTAAAATGCAGTCTCAAGCACGTATAATTTGCTTCAATAATCTCACTTATTTGAAGTTTCAAACACATATAACCTTGACAGAAAACCATACCTAAAACCAATAAAACCATTTCACCAAATCTGTAACCACAGAACCGCCATCCTCGATGAATCGAACAAACACAATGACAGTAAAAAAAATACACTACAAAACGATTTGACAAAAAAAATACCTGAACCAACGATTTCTTCGTCCAGACGGGGTCGCTTCGCTTCCGGAGAATCTGAGACTTCTGCTGCAACCTCCAGATCTTTCTGTGCATCGTTCTCGTTCGAATCCTCGTTTGATTTCAAATCTGCCAAAGTTTCCGCCGGGGGAGGGCTTGAAACCGCTTGTTCTGGAGCTTCAGGCTCCAAATCGTCGAGCTTCCTCTTGTGATCTGAAGGAACAGGGCTAGAGGCTGCTGCTACCTCTTCTTCCGCCATTGGTCTCTTGAAAATCCTTTAAGAAACGAACCAGAAGCTTTAACTGCAAATGCAGCCAACGAAATCCAAACTAGGGTTTTGTTGCAGGAGAAATGGGGATGCGAGATTATAGGGGAAGTGGTCAAGGGTTTTATGAGTGAGAAGAAACAGAGATAATAGAAGGCGTGGAGTCTGGGAGATGGGTGGACATAGGGTTTAAGACCTTAGCACGCGAGATCACCTCTGGCTGAAGCACGAGAAAGAGAACTCTCAGACGTTTCTGCGTTTTTGCAAAAATCCTTTCAAAAATTTTAAAAAAAAATTTATTATATATATATACACACACTAGAGGGGGTGGATACCCCGTACGATTGCACGGGTGTATGAATAAAAAAAATATTCAAAAAAATAAAAAAATTTCTTAAAAAAAATCAAGAAAAAAATAAAATATAATAAAACTAACCATTAATAATAACAAAAAAAAAACAATTATAATGAAAAGTGATAAAGAGGGTAGTTAAGAGAGTATTTACGAGTCCCACTTAAGTGGAGTTAGGACTTGAAAGAAATAAATGAGACAGAGCAAGTGATGATGTGGCATCACAATTCTTAGAATGGAGATCAAAGAGGAATGCCACATAGGCTTCCTAATTTCTTTAGTATATATATATATATATATATATATTTGGGTAAACTCAGTAAACCATAAGGTGACAACCGAAGGCAAAGAAGGGAAACACACATGTCCTTTTAACTATGGTTAAGAACCTTTTTCAAATTAAAAAGATTCATTCAAATGTATAACCAAAATGAGGTTTCCCTTATTACCCCCAAGTTTGAGGTTGTTCTCTAAAATATCCAAGTTTTAAAAACCCTATTGTTTCATCTGAGAGTTTTTTCTTTCCGTTAAATTAGTAATCACGGTCGTCAGATAATGTCATTAACCGAATTAAAACACTCATTTTTGGGTTAAGATCATTATATGTATGATTAAGTTTAAAAAAATATAATCATTGCGTTTATGATTTTAAACCTTAAATCTCATGTTAGATGGTTTTACGTGTGTTTTTTCGATACTCAACAACTTAGGTCAATCATTTATATCGATACTGATTGTGTTCGAAGGTTGAAGACGATTTGTATTGATATTATTGATACAGGGTATATCAATCACATGTATCGATAGATATCGGCATGTATCGATATGAGTGAATATGAGTATCAATATGGGACAATACAAGTGTTCATTTTATCGATATAGGTAAATACGAGTATCAATATTATCGATACAGAGTGTATCAATCGGTATCGATCATACATGCAAAAATTTCATTAAAACTCATATTTTTTTGCTGATTTTTCATCATTTTCAAGAACACTCCCATTAAATTGATACTAAAACATCCATTAAAAGAGAAAAAAGTGAGGAGCTTCATGAGATGAGAAGATAATGAGAGTGGGAAGCTTCTCTCATCTCATGCACGTACGTAAATCCCTCTTCTTCTTCTTTCAAAACTAGAAGAAACTCTTCTTCAATGTGTGGATGGTAGTAAAAGTACTTAAGACTTTTCATAAATGCTGAATTATAAAAAACAATGCTCATAAAGTAATTGCCCCATAAATCCTATATCTATCTATATGAAGAAGAAATCATATAAAGGGATATAGAAAACTCTTATCAACGATAGAACAAGATCCATTTTGCATCATATTTGTTGGTTAATTAGTTCAATCAGCTTGCACACGATGACCACAAAATCATTTATCAATTTAAGCTAAGATGCGCGACAAACGCTTCTTGAAGATAGTTGGAGCTCCCGTTTGTGCAAGGGATTAAGGCAACTCTATCATTGGGATTCAACCTAGCCAAGAATCGATTTGTTCCTCTATAGATCTGCACTATCTGGTAGGAAATGTACTTAAACCTCCTTTTAGGATGCCCACAATTCTTATTCCAGTTAAGGTCTGAGTTATCCTGGTTACACATATTGTATAAACCAGATTAGACTATCACAAGTGATTGCCAAATAGAATTACTCTATAGGAGCGATTCTGACACAGTTCTAGAATTGGATTTGTATGGATTCTGTAAACCAGATTTTAAGAATTCTAGAATCAGATCCGAATAGACACACTGTTTGAAAACATATTATCTGTGGGCTCTATTTAGTAATAGTGCCCAGAGGTCAATGTATTACTACATTGTCCGAGTTTTCCTTCTTTTATCTGTTCTAGTAAATCCAAACAGTGTCCTGTTTGGTTACAGAGCGATTTAAATTGACCAGATTATTAGTCAGATCACTTCTCTATTTGGAGACAAAGAATCAACTGATCCAAGCAAACTGGTTGATTACGTGATCTGGCTTACTGGGTTGAGTCGTCTTCAACCTTGAGATGGGCTTCAGATCTCCAATAGAGTTCTGGAGTTTTCTTCTCTGGTTCGGGCTCTCTCTTTCTGAGCTCAATCTCGCAGAGGTCTGATACAATTTTTAACTTTTGTGTAAAATCTTCCTCTTCATCCTCACCTTATATAGGTGAGGGCTAGGCCTTGGGAGCCACTTGGTCTTCCTAACCGACCCACTCACTGAGTCTTTTGGGTTTTCCCAACTGACCCTTTCAATAGCCCACAAAGTTCAATGAACCTGAACACACACCCGTGATCCGTAACGAATCACGGAATCTGAACCACCATCTCAATCCGATCAGATCTACACTATTGACCTGACTTCTATTCTTAAAAAGGATAGGCGACTCAAGCGACATGCGAAGTGTAAAGTGTGCCTCATAGGGCCCATTGCCTCTGCACTTGCGCGTGTCGCGCTCGATGCAATGCACCTCGCTAGTGCACCCACACTTGGTGTATGAGCACACACAAGAGAACAATCACTATGGAGAGGGGATTACTTATTAATAGGTTTCAACTCTCATTAATTTCCGATGTGGGACTAATAAAAGCCACAACAGTTTTCTTTTGAAAACATGGTTTTTTCTCCCCAAAACCACTAGTGTAAAAACATTATTTTAAATCCAATCAAAAGGTTTTCTTTCACATCATTAAAACTCAACTTTTATTTTATTAAAATCAATTAAAAATCTGTTTTTTTAATAAATCAAAACAACAATATTTGAGGGATTCCTTGGTTCGGACTGAGAAGGTATTTAAAACTTGGTATTTGGGGAACAATCCAAAACTTAAGGGACAATCAAGGAAAAACCCCAAACAAAAATATAGGTGTTGTGATCATATGATCTCAACCTAACATAGGTTTGTCATGTCAAATTTGGATTTGTATTATTGGATTCCACTGTGGCTACAAAGATATTACTGAAGTGCTATAAGTCAGATTTGTTTGATTTCTAAATTATTTATTAAATTTTATTCTTTTAAAAAAATTAAATAAAGTTTATCTTACTATAAAAAAATATAAAAAATGGATTGGGGTGGTCGGATTGGAAGAGGACCTTGCAGTCCTCTAATCAAAACTCAAAATAGAAAATGGACCACAGGGTCCTCTTCCAAATTGACCACCCAATTGCAAATTGACACATGGTAGTAAAAATTTTATTTTATTACTCTTTCCCAATGTGTGGAAATTGATTGAGGTGGTCAAATTGTAAGAACCTTGCTCTCTAATCAGAACTCTTTAAACAATAACTAACTTCTTTTTTTAAAAAATTCAAATTTACAACTAGGCCGCAACCCGGTTAGTATGATTAGTATTTGTTAAACATTAGTGAAAAAGTAGATATCTCAACCTTTACACCCTCTGGAAACTTGGTTTTGATCAAAGTTGTGGTTACTACAAACAACCAATGAGGCAAGCATTACTTCCCATTTTTTTTATCTGACTTTGCAACGAACATGCCTTGTTTCTAAGTAATACATATATAGATTCATATGATTTTTTCTTTGTACTTGAGGATATCATTTACCTATGTTAGTACAGGATTAATGGTTAGCGTTGGGGATTGGAGTTCTTGCTGCTCATCACCTGGGGAAGGGATCCCGAGACCTCTCTATTGAGAGAGACCACACCCCACCATTGGTGCAAGATGCAGGGTGTGATTCATATGATTAGTAGAAGAATACTGACATTGTTATTACCCTTCCTTTTGGGTCTATGTGACATGGATTTGAACCAACAAATAATAAATTCTAGATAAATTCTAGAAGTGAAGCATGACATTAAACATTGATTCATATGAATAGTTTATAAATATGAGAATTATGTGTATGAAACTCTTGTTACCCGTCACACCTTTTGGTGCTATGTGCATGGTTTTGAACCAACAAATAATAAATTCTAGAGGTGGGGCCATGACACCATGCAATAAAAACAAAAGGCCTAGTTGGACTGCATGTGGCTGATCAAACTAATTTTTTGGACCAAAAAACGTGTTATGTGATACAAAGACGTGATGCATAGGCAAATGGCTTCATTACATAGTTCTTATTTTTAGGAAAAATGACCAGCTTATTTCCACTACATTGCCTTGTCATTTTTGGTAAAATGATTCTACTAACAACGTTGGAAGGTTGCACATCAGGGGTTTGGCCCAGTCTGTCAAGCTGATTGGAAATGTATTCCCTCAAAAGTTATTCTAGACTTATCTTTAACTTTTATTATCTTATAAAATATATCAGTTTCACACATAATTCTCTATCGTGGGTACTATATTGATTAGTGTTTCATAAGATGAAAACACTTTTACCCCTTGGAAAACCATACAACTGGTTAAGAACCAAGTGCAAAAGAGAGATGGTTCTTCAGATCCTTGTAGATCTAATATTATTATAAGCTATTTGAATAAAAACGAGCATTATATTTCTCTCTGGCTTATGCAAGGCTAGTTCCATAAAATGGTGTAGTGAATCTCAATCGCAAATAGACGAGTCTCTTAACTAGCATGTGGTATAAGTAACAAGTAATTGTATTGAATTGGATCAACTAGTGGATATATGTAATACTCCACCTACTTGTATTAGGATGATCCATTGCACAAATGTCCTTAACGTGAGAGGTCAACATCTCCTCAAGTATATGTCTATATGACTTTAATGCAGTAAATGGTTAATGTCCAATAGTAGATTAAATACAAGTCCATTGGGTTATGTACACAATACTCAAGGGAGTGTGCAAATACTCAAGAAGGATTCTACTACTCCTTAAAATGTAAGAATGATTTTTTTTTTCTAAATATAGAAAAGTAATTATTATATTAATTATTCTAATGAATTTCACAATTATTTTTAAAAGTTTAATTTGATGAAAAGTATCAAGTAAAACAATTCTCACCATAAGCTATGGACTTGACAGTGTAGAAAAATTGACATGTATGCTTATGTGCAATATTGGTTTGTAGAGGGACTGATTTGTAAATAATAGTAAGAATAAATTCTTACATATAATTCTCTAATTTTGGGGGGGGGGGGGGGTTCAATAATAATGTATTAATGGACATTATTGTAATTAGTAGAAGTCTGGAAATTTAGATGAAATTCTAAAAATACCTAATAAAATTTATTTCAGAAATGAGTTTCTTAGTTCTAGTACAATACTAAACGTAAAACACTTGGTCTCACATCTAGGAATGGGAGATCCCTTTAAATTCCAATTTTGATGTTTAGATTTCCCAAATTCATAAGAATTACAATCTCTATGGATAAGTCTAATTCTTATGTTTCATTAGAAGTGAAATATCTACCCAAGAGGGTAGATATTGCAATTCCAATTCAATAGGAATTGGGGTCATTAAACCCCGACCTGACCTTTCTTTCCATCCTTTTTTTATTTCCGTATTCAAACTCTGATTTTTTTTCCATCTTTTTCAAACCTAATGTAAGGTCATAGTTTGTATTGGCTTAATTCCGATGTCAAAATAATGTCAATATAAGTCTAGTATCGTTGTTCCTCTGGTTGATGAAGATTGGTGAGGATGAAGCTCCAAAGATTCAAGAGAAGTACATTCCGGTTTCAAGCTTCGCTCACTCTCTTAGGATGGTAAGTGACCTAGATACCTAGTGGTTACCATACGTGAAATTGACTTAGAACATCTTAAGCATACACCCTAGGTGATTAGAAATTGACCCATGTAATGTTAATAGCCTTCGAATGGTCTTAATAAGATATTGAATGTTGAAACAGGGGTAGCGGTGCAAAACAATCAAAATTTGCATAGGCCGTTCGAACTCCCAGCTTGGCCGTTTTAACGCCCAAGAACGGCTGGCTGGCCATTCGAACGGCAATTGAGATAAAAAAGGGTAGCTTGTCTGGCCCCCCGTTTTTATCCGTTTTCATCCAATTCCAAGGCCATTCGAAAGCCCCTCATGATCATTCGAACGGACTTCGTTCCTTCATATTAGTTTGAACTATATGTGAGTATTGGTTGGCATTACCAAAGCCGTCAAAGACGGAGATCGATCGTTGGATCGTGGTTTGAGACTTTCAGAAAAGTTGATTAGTGAGGAGCCGAAGCTGCTATTGTAGAGATTGAACGAGGAGTTCGTGGTTGTTCTATAAGACGAAGAATTTGTACCGAGGAACAATATTTGGTATTTGGTTGGGTAAGATTTAGTCTTGTGTCTGATAACTTATTCTCATAGTGGATTTTGTGATGAACTAGGTCCCGTGGTTTTTCCCAGAAGGGTTTTCCACGTAAACATCTTATGTGTGGTGGATTGCTTGTCTTCTTTACTTTTCGTACTTGTTTGCTTTATTTGTCATAACTCTGACTGTTAATCGATAAATTAAAAATTGGTAGACATTGCTAGGAAGACCTATTCACCCCTTATAGGTCAAAAGAATCATTGAACATGGATATTTTAACTGGTATCAAAGCGGATTCACTCACAAAGCTAAACCCTTGAGTGTAATCTTGTTCAAAAATCTTTGATCAATGACTACTCTAAGAGAGGGTGGATCTGTCTCTTGTCCTCCGTTGTTTGATGGAAATAACTATGCTTATTGGAAAGCTCGAATGAGAGCCTTTCTCAAGTCCATAGATGAGAGAATTTGGATGTCTATTGTTAATGGGTGGATTACACGCATAAATATGGTCGGTGAGATGACTATCACCAAAGACTCGAAAGATTGGTTCAGGGCTGAGCTTGAGAATAGTGGTTGAAACATCAAAGGTCTCAATGCAATCTTTACTGCAGTCACAACTGAGGGATTCAGAAGAATTTCTTCTTGTGAAACTTTAAAGGAGGCTTAAGATATTCTTGAGATTACCCATGATGATACTACTATTGTAAAAATCTCATAGCCCCAAATGCTCACAACCAAATTTGAAAATTAAAAATGGAAGACAATGACACCTTTGATGAATTTTATTCAAAACTGAGTGACATTGTTAATTCTAGCTTTAATTTGGGTGAAAAGTTAAGTGAGTCTAAAATTGTGAGAAAAATCCTTAGATCTCTACTTGAGAAATTCCAATCTAAGGTCACTGACATAGAAGAGAGTAAGAATGTTGACTCTCTCAAGATTGAGGAATTGGTGGGGGTCCCTCCAAACCTTTGAGCTCAATCTGAGGCCATCCAAGAAAAATAAAACTCTAGCCTTGAAATCTGTCAAGGAAACCCTAGATGAAGATGACAGTGACTCTGAGTTCGGAGAGAAGGAATTAGCTCTATTTGTTAAGAAATTTTTGAAAACAAATAGGAGATTTAATCCTAAACAAGAAGGAGAAACTGGTGAAAAGCCAAAGCCAAAACCTTGGGAAAATAAGAAAACTTTTAAAGGTGAAGACAAAAAATCTCGTGGCATCCAATGCTATGAATACAAAAGATATGGTCACATCTCACTTGATTGCCCTAATAATGATAAAAATAAAGGCAAAGTGATGAATGCTGTGAGCACGGGATTTCAATCCCTCGAAAATGTCTCACGGGATTGTTAAGAGTCGTCACATATTCGTTCAGAAGGGATAAGTCCCTGGGAAATGTTGGATAAGGTCTTGGTCCACGATCAGGGATCAGGGTAAGAGGTTCGGTTAAGTTCGGGGAAGGGGTTAGGCCCCCCGACACTACCACATATAGTGATTCCCTACTTGCTAGGTTTAAGCCAAATTAGTCTCAATGTTAATCAAATGCGAGAGTGCTTAAGTTAATACTAACCGGAAGAAAGTAAAAGCTAACTAGGGGCAAACCCGGGTTGGGTTGCCTACGTACTCGTATTTGGGGTGAGATCAGACCGAGCGTAATTCTAGCACTTGAGCCCGTGCTAAGGCGAGGGGATGTGTGTGTGTGCACCAAGAGGTGGCTAATGGGCCTAATCCGATAGATTAAGGTATTGCTTGACCAGGATTGGTCAATGTGCAAAGTGAGGGCCCGGTAGGCCGAGGGGTAGTCCGGTAGACTAAGGTGAGACCCGGTAGGCCAAAGATGAAGCCTGAAGGCAAAGGGGTATGTTAACCCAGGGTTAGGATTGCTAATCGGGGTTAAAAAGGGAGTTAACCATAGTTATAGGTGCTAACCATGGTTAAAAGGTTCAAGAAGTTAATTTTTAGATCTTTTATATTTTTCCTGGATTTTTAGGGATTTTTTCAAATTTTGTGGGGTTAAGCGGTGCTTAACTATGGTTAAAAGTTAACCGGAGGTCGTTTAACCATGGTTAAGGGTCATGGTAGGTCAAAAGTGGGGCCCAAAGGGTATGGCAGGGCCTAGAATGGCCTCCTACCAGGTTTGGGCCCTACACAAAGCCCAAGATAAAAATTAACAAAATGGAGGTAATCAGATTATCTCAATTTCTGTAAATTTTAACCATGGTTTGTGGGGGTGTAACCAGGGTTAGGGATCATCCCTGGGTAAAGTAAGACCATGAATAGGAAGCCTGAAGTCCAGGCTTTCCAATGGGCTAGGTATTAGGCCCATAGCACATCAGGCGTGGGCCCCATAGGGGCCTAAAATCTACAAAAAAAGTCTCAGTATTGGCGGTAATCAGATTATCGTCAATAAGCAAAATTTGATTTTTTGATCTGTCGGTAATCAGACTGCCGACAGTCTGCACAGCTTGTTAACCAGGGTTTGGGGCCTTGCTAACCATGGTTAGACTTGGCACCTAAGTCTGAAATTTTGCAGGGAGGTGGAGGGGAGTCAGGGCTTCCTAATGGGTGGACTTGGACCCCCTGACCCCCTGGGGAGGTGACCAAGCATAGTGGGTGGACTTGGACTGTGTGTACGCCTCAAGAGACCCCCCGCACCTATGAGGAAGGTGGGGAAAGGCCCTATCCTCGGCTAGTCTACTACAAGATAGCACTACGAAATGAAAAATGGGACCCCTGGATCAGGACCAGGGGTCCCTTACAATAGCAAAGTAAAGAGAGCTAGACAAGGGGGGAGCTGTTACCCTTGGTGGACTGCTACTGGGATGATGCAGTGGTAGTGGCAGCTGGTGGAGCAAAGGTGAAGGGCTAGTAGGCATCCTAGGATATCTAGGAACCACTCACGGTGGTGGTAGTGGGTTGAGATAAAGTAGGGGTGGCTGTTCACAATTGGACAAGGGTTGGACGTGAGAGTTTGGTCTGTGAAATGCATGGGGGTCTCCATGCTTTTATAGAGGAGAAGGGAGAGGGCCTAGGGGCATTCCCGACATTAAGAGAGTCCCACGGGACCAATAGGGGAGGACCCAAGGCACCCAGGTGGGCAGGGGGGAGTCTGCTACACGAAAATGCAGGTTTCCAGGAATGGCGGTAATCGAATACCGCCATTCTCAAAGATGAGATTTTTGGGGTGTCGGTAATTCGATTGTCGACACCCTGGGCTTATTTCTATTAAGGGCCAGACCCTCGCACACTTGGGCCAAAGGGATAAGACTTTGCCTTGTTGGGGGCTTTCCCGTCCATTTTTAAACTAAAGGGATGTAGGTCCCACCCATCTGGACCCCTAAGGTTGGTGGGCCCAAGTTTAGGCCCCAAAGGCTTGGGCTTTAGGATTTGAATAGTTGGACTAGGCATATGGGCCTTGAGCCCAAGGGACATGTCCTTGGTTTTGGGCTAGGGTTTAGCTAGGTCTAGGGCTAAATCTAGGGCTAGGTCTAGGGCTTACCTAATGTTTAGCTAGGATCACATTGGGGTTTAGCCTAGGGTTTGAGATTTTCCTAATGGTAATGGGCTTAGGGTTCTAGGATTTTAGGACCTACATAGGGTGTGTCTAGAGTTCTACAGAGGACTCTACTCGGGGATGATTGGGTTTGCCAGGGTGTAAAAATTGGGTGCTTACAACTGCCCCTCTTTGTCGGAGGGTGCTGAAACGGTAAAGACTGGAAACATCCTATTTTTACACCGAGATTGATGAGATGTATACATGCTATGCATATGGTGAGTGCGGTGAAGACTACTGCTAGGGGATAGCGAGTAGTTGAGGATGAGAGATAGATGCAGAGATGGCATGGCCCAGAGGCGCTGGCCGAAAGAAAGATGTCGCTCGGAAGCGGCGAGGGGATTGATCGAAACAGTGTTTCCCAGAGGATATTAACCGAATCGGTCGGAGGACACACGGGGTGTTAGGAACACACAAAGTGTTAGGAACACACAGGGTGTTGGGAACACACAGGGTGTTGGGAACACACAGGGTGTTGGACATGCGAGGTATCGGCATATTGACTCGGCGTCAATGGAGACCTGGGATGTCGAGAACGCGCAGGGACATCTCTGAGTGAACATACGGTGAGTGTCGGCAGGTTGACTCGGTGTCAATGGAGACTCTATGATGTCAAAGACACACGGGGATGTCGAGGGGTGTACACTGTCAAGGTACGAGATGTTCAAAGTTTTGAGGCAAATGATGTTGGACTGACTTTGGTATAGCCGAGAGGTGCTAAAGTTTGATCATGTTGGATGATGCTGAAATGTTGGTCATGTAAGGTATGACGCTATGCAAGTGGGTGTCATATAGGGGATAAAGGCGAGGATGCTTTCCCATGACTCTGTTGATTGCTACTTGCTGGGGAGGCGCGAAAGTTGCTTCTTCTGCTTGTTCGTTGGGGCTGCTCGGTGCAGGTTGGTTCAACGTATTTTAAAACCAAAAGATTGTTTTTGAAAATCTTTTCTGAAAAGTGTAGAGGACTTTTGTAGAAGATTTTCAATTTTTGACAAAAGTATGCTTTGTTAGCTTTTCGATTTGCCAGTAAATTACCTTAGTTCAGGGCTTAAGGGGATTTGTAGGTTCCCTTTTACTCTTGGAGAGTAGAGTATGACTCAGAGTAGAATGCTGCTGGGGATAGACGAGTTTGTGTAAGTGCTGTTGTGAGCTTCTGGACTTATGCTGGGGAAAAGCTTTCTGCTAGGCTTCGAAAGTTGGCTGAAATCTTGCTAGCGCAAAGTAATATTGATAGCTGTCGGAGGCTTCTGCTGAGGGATCTGCTGGGGATTTGAAGACTATCATGGCCTGTTGTCGGGGTCTGCTGGGGAGTAGTTCTCCATTATAGACTACTGGATGGGGAGTTTCCGCTATAGGCTACTACCAGGGAACTTGGGATTTCCAGTCCGCTGGGGATTTCCCGATGTTTGCCTGTATGCTGGAAACATGTCCTAGAGTAACACATCTACTGAGGGTATTCCCTATTGGAATCTCTGTAGGGGATATGTCCTGGAGTAACACATCTGCTGGGTATATTCCCTGTTGGAATCTCTACTGAGGATGCTGACTTGTCGAGAGACGCTGACTGCTGAGGGTGATTGAGGAGCCTGATGAGCCTAATTGCTACTGGATTGTGTTGCCAAACTGATTTTTTAGCTTTTTCTCTCTCTTTTACCCTTGGAATGACCAAGTCATAGGGTTCGCATAATTTTTGCGCGATGAGGCCGTTGCCGGTTTTCCTCATGTCTGCGAAGCTGAATGATTTTTATCCCTTTTTTGCCCCTAACCGTAAGACTAGGTCTGGGTGTCGTGTAATTTTTGAACAATGAGGCTGTTGCCGGTTTTCACTCATGCTTGCGACTTGTTGGGGAAATAAGTATGCTCCCTTCATTGCCCTAGGCTGTGTTCCTGTGGGGATTGTACTTTGCTGATGATGTAGATGTGATATTGAGCTTGCACTCATAGTTTCTAGGGGATCTAGGAGGACTTAGAGTGGAACAAAATGTAAGCTGGGGGACCGAAGTTGGGGACACCCTGGATTTGTTTCCTTTGGCTACAACTGGCTTGCAAGGGGATTTTCTGCTGGAGATTTGTACATTTTTTATTTTTCTCCACTGGGGATTGTCCTCTCTGGTAGAGGTTGACTTTTTAGGGATTTTTCTCCACATAGGGAGAGTTTGGATTTGTTTCCACTAGGGAGATTGATTTTGGAAAAGTTGATTCTGTTGGGGATAAAGCCTAGAGAGATTGCTTTCGCTCGGGGAGTCCCTGACTTGGAGAATGTTTCGACTTCTATTTTGGGTTTTTCTTTGATGGAATATTTTGTAAACTTGGTGCTGATTCTGCCGAGGGAGTTAAGAGAATTTGTCTCTGCTTGAGGAGTGACTCTGTGGTGAGAGTTGATAACTCTTTTTGGTGAAAGGACTCTACTTGGGGAGAGTTGGGGAATGATTATCCTTTTTGTGACCGCACCTAATTTGTCAGGTTGCCTACGTACCCTTTGCAGAATCAAGTCATAACGTAGTTCAGGCAAATATCACGGATGGCGAGAGAGGGTGTCCCTGAAAAGTTTGTTGAGAGAAAGGCTGTCAGGCTTAAGGGGCTAACTAGCGGATTTTCATTGATTATAAAACAGGTTTACATTGTAAAGGGATAAAGAGTGTGCCAAAGATGACCTCTTGTCATTTCCCAGAGATTCTACGAGTGCAAAGCGCCTATCAAATCTAGACCCTACGCGTAGTATCGTTTAACTTTATCCATGTTGATGGGCTCGGGGAGGTCTTTGTCATCCATGCGTCTGAGCCGTAAGGCGCCGCCTGAGAATTTGTCTCGGACTATGTATGGGCCTTCATAGTTTGGAGTGAACTTGCCCCTAGGATCAGGACGGTTTGGCAACACTTTCCAGATAACCAGGCAACCGACTTCGATGCTGTGAGGCCTAACTCTTTTGTTGAATGCCCTAGCCATACGCCTTTAATAGGCACGTGAATGATTGATGGCTCTCAGTCGTCGCTCTTCAATCAGATTTAGTTGCTCAAATCGGGTCTATACCCATTCTGCTTCTGAGACTTTTGCTTCCATTAACGCGCGGAGTGATGAGATCTCTACTTCGATGGGGTGGACTACTTCCATACTATAGGCCAGAGAGAAAGGCGTTGCCCTAGTTGAAGTTCTGATGGACGTTCTGTAGGCTATGAGTGCGTATAGGAGCATCTCATATCAAGCAGAGTAGTTAGTTGCCATCTTCTCAATGATCTTCTTCAGGTTTTTGTTGGCTGCTTCCACTGCACCATTAGTCTGAGGCCTGTATGGAGTGGAATTATGATGCTGTATCTTGAATTTCTGGCAGATATCAGTCATCCTCTTATTACAGAAGTTGAGAGCATTGTTTGTCACAATCTCAAAAGGAATACCGTATTGGTAGATGATATCTCTTTTCAGAAAGCCCTGAACCACGGAGGCAGTCACATTAGCATAAGAGGCTGCCTTGAACCATTTTGTAAAGTAATTGATTGCAAACAGGATGAATCGATGATCGTTAGATGCTTTCAGAGCTATGGGTCCGATGACGTCGATCCTCTAGGCAGAGAATGGCCAAGGAGCAGTCAGATTGTTCAGCCTTACCGGCGGTGCATTGACTTTGTCAGTATAGATTTAGCATTGGTGGCACTTCTGTACATGCTTGCAACAGTCAGCTTCCATGGTGGACCAGTAGTAGCCCAGCCTGAGAATTTTCTTGGAGAACATCAACCCGTTCATGTGTGGACCACAGGTTCCTATGTGAACCTCCTCGATTACCTGTGCTGCTTCACTGGTGTCTAGGCATCTGAGCCAAATCATGTTCGGTGATCTTTTGTACAAGACTCCCTCTGAGAGGACAAACTGAATAGTCAGTCTTCCGATTGCTCAGCGGTTTCTTTTGGTAACATCGAGGGGGAAGGTCCCGTTCTCGAGGTACTGCTTAATGTCTGCATACCAAGGCTTGTCATTTATGACTGCATCTAGCTCGAGACAGTAGGTGAGCTGATCCTGTTGCTGAATTTCAATTGGCCAGAGCAAGATGCCCTTGAGGATTTGAACCATGGAAGCAAGAGTGGCCAGTGCATCGGCAAATCTGTTGTGGTTCCTGGATCTGTGACTAAAAGTGATTCTCCTGAATTACGTGATCAACATGTTGAGGTAGGCTAAGTATGAAACCAGCCTGGCTTCTCGAATTACCCAAGATTCATTTGCCTGATAGATTAGCAAAGGTGAGTTGTCGTAGACGTTTATCTTCTCGATTTCGATGCTCAGGGCTTCTTTCAGATCAGCGATGCATGCCTCGTACTCCGCTTCGTTGTTGGAGCATCTGAACTTCAGTTTGACTGAGATAGGGAGGTGTGCTCCCTTAGGTGAGATCAGGACTGCTCCTGCCCCATGCCCATGATTGTTGGCAGCTCCGTCAAAGTACAACTCCCAGTCAGAGTACTCTTGTTCTTCCGCTTCTGCGTACAGGATGGTTTCATCTGGAAACTGATCATGTACAGATACGTAGTCTTGGGTTGGACTGTGGGCGAGGTAATCTGCCATTGCCTGCCCCTTGATTGACTTTTGTGTCATGTACGTGATTTCGAATTCAGACAACATTATAAGCCATCGGGCAGTCTTTTCGGTGGTGGCTGACTTTTCCAGTAGATATTTCAGTGGGTCCATCCGAGAGATCAGGATTATCGAATAGGAAAGCAGATAGTGCCGGAGACGCTGAGTTACCCAGACAAGTGCTAGACATGTCTTTTCAAGAGGTTTGTTCCGCTCTTCATACTCAAGCAGATGCTTACTGATGTAGTAGATAACTTGCTCCGTCCTGCCCGTCTCGTCATGCTGTGCCAGAACGCACCCCATGGAGGTTTCTTACACTGAGATGTAGAGTAGTAGGGGCCGTCCTGGCGTAGGAGGCACTAATACTGGAGGGTTGAGAAGATATTGCTTTATTCTGTCAAAGGCTTCTTGACATTCTGCTGTCCAGACTGTCGGTGTATTCTTCCAGAGAAGTTTGAAGATAGGTTTGCAGATCAGAGTAAGCTGAGAGATGAACCAACTGATATACTGAATTCTGCCCAGGAAATCGTGGATCTCCTTTTCAGTTTGGGGTGCTGGCATTTCGATGATAGCTTTGACTTTAGTTGGATCGATCCCAATGCCTCTCTTGCTGACGATGAAGTCGAGGAGTTTTCCTGATGAGGCTTCAAAGACGCATTTGGCCGGATTCAGTCTTAGGCCAAACTCTCTGAGTTTGTCACAGAGTCTTTTCAGATCTTTCAGGTGTTGCCAGGTAGTTAGGGATTTGACGATCATGTCATGCACATAGATTTCTGTTGACTTGTGGATCATGTCGTGGAACAGTGCCGTCATGGCCCTCTGGTAGGTTGCCCATGCGTTCTTGAGTCTGAAAGGCATGACCTTGTAGCAAAATGTGCCCCAAGGTGTGATGAAGGAAGTCTTCTCCATGTCTTCCTCTGCCATCCTAATCTGGTTGTATTCGGAGAAACCATCCATGAATGAGAATGTCTCGTGCCTACAGTATTGTCGACCAGGATGTCGATGTGTGAGAAAGGAAAGTTGTCTTTAGGACTGGCCTTGTTCAGGTTCCGATAGTCGATGCACATTCGGACTTTACCATCCTTTTTGGGCACTGACACAATGTTGGCCAACCACTTGGGGTAGTTTGCTACTGCCAAGAAGTCTGCAATGATCTGCTTTTCAACTTTTTCCTTGACCTTCTGCTACCATTCGGGCCTCATCCGTCTCAGTTTCTGCTTAACTGGTCTGACTTCAGGGTTCAGGAGTAGTCTATGTACCACCAAGACTGGATCCAGGCCGGGCATGTCTGTATATGACCAGGCGAAGACATCACTGTAGCTCTTCAGGAAGCTGATCATGTCTGTTATCTGCTGTGGGCTCATGGTCATGTCGATCTTGACTAGCTGCGGATTATCTGCGGAACCCAGGTTTACTGTCTCTGTATCCTCAATGTTGGAATGTAGAAGCCCTTCACTATGCTCTAAGAGGTCCAGTATCTCCTGAGGTGGTTCCTCGTCCTGCTCTGAGTCATACTTAACTTCTGATAGCTCAAGAAGGGTTTCAGGGGAAACCTTGTCAGAGGCGATTTTCTAGCAAATCATTACGCTTAGTTTAGCATGCTTATGTTTTTAGGTTTATGTTGGCTTCAGGACACTAGGCCTTCCAGGAGAAGAGTCCGTGTGATTTTGTCATCAGCCAATGCAAATGTTTTTGGAAAACATGTTTTTGAGCCAAAAATTCCCGATTTCATTGATAAAATGGTGGACTGTTTACAAAAATGACTCGATAAAAAGAGGCCTACAGCTGACCAACAATTTGGATTTTGCAACGGGAGCAAAAGAGAGATAAATTAAGAGAAGAAAGAGGATAGTGTTGTATCACTGTTGATTTGAACCAACCTTCCATGCACTGTGCTGACCCCGACCCTGAGCGGTCTCGACGGTAAGAGTCTCGTTCCACCAACGGATTAGTAGTCAGCGGCTGGAAGATGCTTCTGTGCTGTTGGAGAGGGTGCAAACCTATTCTCCCGCTGAATATTCCGTTTCTGTTTCTTCAGCATTTCTGACAGCCAGCTCTTCGAACATTTGGGCGACGCTGAAGACTTCCTGTTCCGGAATCCCTGAAGATTCGATGTTGGGTTAAGTGTAAGGAATGTTAGCAACTGGTGTAAGGGAAGTTTCTAGATAGGTTTCGAAGATTCCCACGGGGAAAGTAACAGAGATGTGGGGTCGGGGTTCAGGTTTCACCGACTGTTTGTTCTTTCGAGTTAACTTTGAGAGATAATCCTCGTACTTGGGCTTGTATCCCTGCCCGAATGGTGAAGTGTAGCGAGGAGGCACGTTCCTCTTCTTCATACCCCTGTTCCTGGCTCCGAGGCCCTGCCCTGGTTGGTACTTCATTTTGGCTATCATCTGGACAAATGGTGGCACTGCCTTCTTCTTGTGCTCTTCTACCTGGGAGATAGAGCTGACTTGTTCAAACTGATAGGACATGAAAGCTGAACCCTGCCCCAGCTCTTGGTTGTCCCTGAAGGAATTTGCCAACTCCTCCGACGGAACGAGGACCAGGTGGTCATCCTGTATAAATTTGATCATCTGATGCAAGGAAGAGGGAATGGCTCCGGCCGTGTGGATCCACGGGCCTTCCCAGGAGCAAGGTGAACGAGGCTGACATATTCACTACTTGGAAGTTCGTTGTAAATTATGCTGGTCTGACCCCAATGGTCAAATCTATGTCTCCCAGGTTCTGCATGGTGGTGTTGTCGAAGACCCTAATGATCATAGGTCTCTTCTTGACTTGCCTGAGGTACAAGCCCAGGCTCTGCAATGTAGACAATGAACAAACGTTCAGGCCGGAGCTGTTGTCAATGAGTACTAATGATAGAGTTCTGTCTATACATTGAACTGCGATGTATAGGGTCCGTGTGTGGTCCCTGTCTCCGTCGGGTATCTCTTCTTCAGTGAAAGAGATGATCCTTAATTGAAGCACTTGCCCCACCATCTGCTCCAGTTTTTCAGGCGAGATGTCTGGTGTTATATGAGCATTGTTAAATACCCGCAAGAGCTGCTTCTTGTGATATTCAAATGTTAAAAGAAGACCCAATAGGGAGATCTGTGCTTGTGTTTTACCCAACTGCTAGGTGATGTTGAATTCCTCTGCCTTCTCAAGGATTTTCAGTAAAAGAGCTGAGTCTGTTGTCTCTCTCTCTAGGTCTGACACCCCTGTCTTTTCCTTTACCTTGTCCTTTACCGGCTCAGTCGCTGGAGGTTGGTACACCCGTTCGGATTGGATAAGATTGACTATGTACTCGCTCTTTAAGATGAGAGAGCGAGGGGTGGGTACATGGTTAAGGCTGAAAGGCTCAGAAGGGATGTAGGGGATCTTGAGTGGGCCTGAGGATGTTGAGGCTTGAGCGGAGGCTGTGGGCCAATTGGCAGGACAGGAAATGGTGTAGACAATTTGCTCTCTGTCAGATTCGGGAGCGGGTAATTGTGTTGGGGCCTGGATGGCTTGTATGTTTGATTGAGGGAAAGAGATTATGATCGGTGGTCGATATGAGGACCTGATGATGCCATCACTGACTATGGGTGCGCAAGGTCTCGGATGCCCTACCTCAGGTTCTACCCACTCAATGAAATTGACTTGGTTGTTGTGTGGGGGCAGAGGCACCTGGTTGATGCTAGTGTTGCCAGGAGCCAGCTCAATCTTACCCATATCCAGAAGATCCTAGATGGCGCACTTCAGGCCAATGCAGTAGTCTGTTGCATGGCCTGGGCCTCGGTGAAAGGCACAGTGTTGGTTAACATCATAGTTTTTGCTTTATTTATCAAGGGGAAGGAGATGAGTAGGGCCTCTCAATTTGAGAAGACCCTGTTTGGTCAGAAAGCCAAGAAGTTAACTGAGGGTGTAAGGGAGAGGAGTGAAGTTTCTAGGGGGACGAGGTTGCCCCTGGTTTTGTTTAGCCGGTCGGGTGTTCCCTGGTACTAGCTTTTGCTGAGCGGCTGGAGCCGGTAGTCTGATCTGTGCTGCGGAAGCCACCAAATTGATGTTCTCTTTTCTCTTCTGGTCACGGGGACCACTGTTTCTGCTTGTAGAAGTTGTTATTATCCTCGGAGGATCAAGCCCAAGGCTGAAATGGATGGCACCACTCTGAATTGCTCTCTCAATACGGGCACCCGTCTTGACAATTGCGTCGAAGTCTACGACCGGCAGAGTGACTATCAGGATCAAATAGGGCTGCTTTAGAGTGCCCATGAAAATGTTTGCCAGGTCCTCCTTAGGGATAAGAGTGGAGACTTTTACAGCCATTGCCTTCCATCGAAAAGCGTACTCTTAAATGTCTCGTTGTTTCGCTGGCTCATCTGTTCCAGTTGGCTCCGCTGAGGCTGAAGCTCTTCGTTAACAGAGTACTGCTCCGTAAACATGTCCATGATATCCTGCCAGGTCTTAACTTTCTGCTTGTTGACCGACATCCACCAGGTGAGGGCTGCTCCCTTCAGTCTCTTCTAGAAGTACTGTATTAACAAAGGTTGATTCTTGTTGTATAGGAGCATGTCCCCCAGGTATATTTACAGATGTTGTCTTGGACAGCCTGAACCGTCGTACTTGTCAAAGTCTGGAACTTTGAAGCCTGGGGGGATGGCATCCCCAAAAGAGAATGTCAGATCCTCCAAAGATAGAGTGAGGTTAGCAGATGCCCCTCTCATCTTTCTCATCTCCTCCTTCATCTATTTAATCTCCTCATGTTGATCCTTAAGGGACGGTGTAGGGTCAGACGAAGGTGGCTTGTCCTGGTGGACATGTGAGGCCCTGGGCTGTTCGTCATACTGATCAAACTCCGCTTCTCCTCCGCCTATTGCGGGTCCAGGATTAGGGATGATGATTGGGATAGGCTGATGTGGGTCTGGATAAGGCTGATCAGGGATTTTGGTGGTAGGGATTCTGGTGGAAGGTTCTCCGGTACGGGCACTAAGAAGAATGTTAAGGGATTCCAAAACTTGGTCCAACTTGTTCTGCATAGCAACAATGTCCCAGTCATGTGACTGTACTAGTTCATCGATTCTCTGTGATGGTCCGATGGTTCTATCATTGCTTTTGAGCTGCTTTCAGGTGGAGGCCAGTATGGTACTAGCTCCATGACTGGTATCTCAGTCAAGACTGCCTCTGTGACGTCTGCGAGAATCGCAGTCATAGAACGAGTCATGGGTCGGCTCATACAAACTGAAAAGATGCAACGACTAACCATGGATATGCATGAAGACAGGAGAGATGATGCTAGAAAAAGATTTTCCATCGATGTATGTTAAGGTGCGGTGAGTACAAGACTATGATGTGTAATGAGTACAAGACTGTGATGTGCAGTGAGTACAAGACTGTGACTCAAAGAAAGGAAAAAGACTCGATCCTAGGCAGGCCCATCCGGGATCGCAAAGTCAAGTGGTCGGCGCACCTCGTCCATGTCCATGTCCATGATCTGCTGCTGGAGAGATGTGACCTCAACCTCCATGTTGGTAAGGGACTCTGTAGCGCCAAACATCCGGCATCCAAACTGTTGGATACGGTCGATCATCTCTGTCTTTAAACTATCAAACTATTCCTAGTAAGAGTGCAATTGGGCCCTGAGGACGGATGTCTCTTTGGCAGCGCCTTTCCGCTTCTTTTGGTAAGAGCGGACAGTCTATTCAAGATGCTCGATCTGCTCATGCCTAGCCTGGAGTTCGCGGTATCGCTCTATTTCTTGTAGCCTGAATGCCTACTGGGCTTTCCGAAAATGCTGCTCTTTCATCTGGATGTGGAGCTATCTCTATATGAAGATGTCTGTCCAAGGGACTACCGTCTCAGACAATGGTATGGTACCCCACGAAGGAGCTGAGATTGAAGTAGGCAGTTCCCTAGGTGCGCCTGGGGGATGGAATGTCAGGATCTTCCACCCAAAGCCGGTACGCTGCATCTGTAGATGGTCCTATTGTGACCACAAAGTCTGGCCACTGATCTCGCCTGCAGGTTCGCCAATTGGACTAGAATTGGTCGGTGAGGCGCTCGGAGTGCACTGTGAAGTCGGCAAAATCATTTCTATGCTGGTTTATCACTAGAATGCGCTGAGGGAGTCTAAACTGGCGGAGGACTCTGAGAGGTACATTGATTACAGAGCCTGTGAGACCAGTAAGGATCATGCACTGTCTCCCTGGGATGACGACGCGGGGTAGCCACTTGCACTACCACACAATGTCCTTCTCTGTCAAGTCCTGGAGAAGCTGGTAGAGCTTCCGGACGTCTGTAGTTACAACCGGACCCTAACCCTGAGAGATCTTCCGAGGTATGCTGTAAGCTTCACCAGAGGTCGTCTGGTATAGACATGATCGTTAGCAGGTGTGCGACCAACTAGAGATGCAGGAGCGGTGTACTAGCATAGAAGATGCCATTTCGGCGGCCTACGGCCTGATCGAGAGCCCTGAGAAGCTCTGCAAGGATGACTAGTATGATGGTTCCGGAACCGCAGGTGTCCTCGATAATCCCTACTAGAACAGACTCAATAAGTGTACGGCACCTCGGGAACAACAACCGAGACACAGCTATCAGTGTAAAGGTGCTGAGACTGGGGAGTTCCGCTATGAAGCAGTTAGGGTTCCACTTGGGGTGGTACAACTTCTCCAAAGGTTGTACGGGGATCCGATCAAAAGTACCGTTAGGACCGGGCTGTAAGTAGGCAGGCTTGAGATGTAAGAACCTTGATAGGTCTGCCTGGTAGTTTGTCTTGTAGCGTGATACTATGGCATCACCGTCCATGTTTAACCTCAGAATTTGCTAAATTTCCTCCAAAGTCAGATATAGTTCGTTCTTACCGAAACGAAAGATTATGTTCGATGGGCTCCAATACTTAATTGCAGCTTTTAAGATGCGCGAATCTGGGTTGACCATGGATAAGTCTAGGATGGATCCCAAATGATAATGCTTGGCCCAAGCCAAACACTGACCGGAAGTAAGGGCCTCTATTGCTTTCTGGAACTTTCGACCACATGCCCCCTCAAAAGTCACATGTACGGGCCGCGAGGGTTAACTTGTTGTCTATACGATCCCTGAAGGACCTATCATCTACCTGAACAAGGACAGACTCAATGAGTGTACTGTGAATGCAGATGAAAATGCAAAGTTGCAAAATGATTATGCAATTTAATTTTTTTGATTGGGTGTGACAAGGCACATGTGAGCCGATAGGGCAGTCGAACAGAGGTCCTGCGTGCTTTACCCAGGTTGTTGGAAACCGGGGCTTATCAGGTCAAGGTTAAGGATAGGCCCGAAGAAGACTTATCAACTTGGGATTTGAACCCCACATGCTATGTCAGGACACGGGGTCGGTTGTGTTTTTTTACAAGCATAGGTAAGGCTCAGTACATGCCCTTAGATAGGTGATTACTCGGGTAAAGTGTCCAGATAGCCAGCCAAAATTTGGGACAGGTATAAGGTGCAAGCAGGTTAGGATTAGGGGACCCTTCTGGATGAACTACTTGTGGACTATACCATAGCCTAGGCTATAAGTATGAATGCAGATGTATGCAAGTGTGTTCCTATGGATGGGGGGGTCACTTAACACCGTATATTCTGCTCCCCGGTATAAAACATAACTAAAAATGGATGATTGGTGTAAGCGGGAGCATTCAGAACCGTTTCCTGAGGGTCATCACCCAGTAGGCCAAGTTCCGTGGACCTCCAAGACTTTTAAGCCACTGACACCGAGGATCATCATCCAGTGACCGTTAACGTAATAAGCCTGTCTAATAGGTATCGGGTTTGACTACACTACTACGGTGTGAATGAAATGCACAACACACAAATCAACAAAGAGGTGTAAAAGTGTTTAGTATTAAGCTAAATACTAAGGCATTTGATTAAGTTGAGGTTTATTTTGGCTTAAACCTAGGTTCCGGGTTGAACTTTGAAGAATAG
This sequence comes from Tetracentron sinense, assembly GCA_015143295.1. Classification (NCBI taxonomy): domain Eukaryota; kingdom Viridiplantae; phylum Streptophyta; class Magnoliopsida; order Trochodendrales; family Trochodendraceae; genus Tetracentron; species Tetracentron sinense. The sequence continues at coordinate 1,923,075 of CM026574.1, read as the reverse complement.
ATCCCCAGCAGAGTCGCTAAAGCTGTGAACACGGGATTTCACTCCCTCGAAAATATCTCACAGGATTGTTAAGAGTCACCACCTATTCGTTCAAAAGGGATAAGTCCCCGGGAAATATTGGATAAGGCCTTGGTCCGCGATCAGAGATCAGGGTAAGAGGCTCGGTTAAGTTCGGGGAAGGGGTTAGGCACCCCGATACTTCCACATACTGTTCCCTACTTGTTAGGTTTAAGCCAAATTAGTCTTAATGTTAATCAAATGTGAGAGTGTTTAAGTTAATACTAACTGGAAGAAAGTAAAAGCTAACTAGGGTCGAACTCGGGTTAGGTTGCTTACGTACTCACATTAGGGGTGAGATCAGACCAAGCGTAGTTCTAACACTTGAGCCCATGCTAAGGTGAGGGGATGTGTGTGTGTGCACCAAGAGGTGGCTAATGAGCCTAATCCGGTAGATTAGGGTTTTGCTTGACCGGGGTTGGTCAATGTACAAAGTGAGGGCTCGGTAGGACGAGAGGTAGTCCGGTAGACTAGGGTGAGACCTGGTAGGTCAAGGATGAAGCTCGGAGGCAAAGGGGTATGTTAACCCGGGGTTAGGGTTGCTAACCGGGGTTAAAAAGGGAGTTAACCATAGTTATTGGTGCTAACCATGGTTTGTGGGGGGTGTAACCAGGGTTAGGGATCACCCATGGGTAAAGTAAGACCATGACCAAGAAGCTTGAAGTCCAGGCTTTCCAATGGGCTAGGTATCAGGGCCATAGCACATCAGGCGTGGGCCACATAGGGGCTTAAAGTCTACAAAAAAAGTCTCAGCATTGGCGGTAATCAGATTACCGCCAATAAGCAAATTTTGATTTTTTGATCTGTCGGCAATTAGACTGCCGACAGTCTGCACAGCTTTTTAACCAGGGTTTGGGGCCTTGCTAACTAGGGTTAGAATTGGCCCCTAGGTCTAAAATTTTGCAGGGAGGTGGAGGGGAGTCAGGGCTTCCCAATGGGTCTGGAGTGGGCTCCAGGGGTTGAGGTATGTGGGCCCTACGAAGGCCCAAAGTCATTGCTCAGAAAAAGCAAGACTGTCGGTAATTAGATTACCGACCATAAGAAAGGCTTGATGCTTGAGGGTGGCGGTAAACATATTACTGACCACCGGCTGATTCTGAAAGAAACCGATTTTCCCCTATTGGCCCTGAGCCAGCAAGGGTTTAAGGGTTCCCTCATGGACTGAGGGAACCCCTGACCCCTGGGGAGGTGGCCAAGCATGGTGGGTGGACTTGGACCGTGTGTACGCCTCAAGAGACCCCCCACACCTATGAGGAAGGTGGGGGAAAGCCCTATCCTTGACTGGTCTTCTAGAAGATAGCACTACGAAATGAAAAATAGGACCCCTGGATAAGGACCAGGGGTCCCTTACAATAGCAAAGTAAAGAGAGCTAGGCAAGGGGGGGCTGTTACCCTTGGTGTATTGCTACTACGATGATGCAGTGGTAGTGGCAGCTGGTGGAGCAAAGGCGAAGGGCTGGTAGGTGTCCTAGGATATCTAGGAACCACTCACGGTGGTGATAGTGGGCTGAGATGAAGCATGGGTGGTTGTTCACACTCGGACAGGGGTTGGACGTGAGAGTTGGGTCTGTGAAATGCATGGGGGTCTCCATGCTTTTATAGAGGAGAAGGGAGAGGGCCTAGGGACATTCCTGGTATTAAAAGAGTCCCTGGGGACCAATAGGGGAGGACCCAAGGCATTCAGGTGGGCGAGGGAGTCTGCTACATGAAAATGCAGGTTTCCAAGAATGGCGGTAATCGAATTACCGCCATTCTTACGGGCCAGGCCCTCGCACACTTGGGCCAAAGGGATAAGACTTTGCCTTTTTGGGGGCTTTCCCGCCCATTTTTGAACTAAAGGGATGTGGGCCCCACCCATGTGGACCCCTAAGGTTGTGGGCCCAAGTTTGGGCCCCCAAAGGCTTGGGCTTTAGGATTTGAATAGTTGGACAAGGCACATGGGCCTTGAGCCCAAGGGACTTGTCCTTGGTTTTGGGCTAGGGTTTAGCTAGGTCTAGGGCTTACCTAGGGTTTAGCTAGGATCACACTGGGGTTTAGCCTAGGGTTTGAGATTTTCCTAATGGTAATGGGCTTAGGGTTCTAGGGTTTTAGGACCTACCTAGAGTGTGTCTAGGATTCTACTGAGGACTCTGCTGGGGGATGACTGGGTTTGCCAGGGTGTAAAAATTGGGTGCTTACAAATGCCACATGGGATGATAGTGAGGCTGAAAGTGAACATTCTGAAAACTCCTCTTCAAGTGGAGAATCTGTCAATCACATGGCCTTCACTGTTTCTCTATCTAAGATTGTTGAGTTTCTTCCTTTAATAAATGAAAAAAAAGAGAATTGATGACGGCCATAAGACCGAGACCAGTGAGGATGTTGAAAAGAGTCAAAGTGACTCTGAAACAGATGGGGATATGGATTCAACTTATCAAAAGTGATATTCTGAAAGCCTAAAGTTGAAGAAAGCAAAAATCTCTTTGAATAAAAAACTTAAACTAATTCAATCTGAAAGAGATGATTACAAGCTAGAAGTAGAAGGGAAGAGTGCTATAGTCTCTCAGCTTGAAAGAGAAAATGCTGATTTTTTAGACAAAATAGAGTGTCTTAAAAAAGAAAATGTTGCATTGACCGAGTGGGTCAAAGTTTCAGAAAAAGACACCTCTAGGAATGAAATTGAAGAGTCCAAGACTCTTATTTCAGAATTGGAGATTGAGAGAGATAACCTTATTGAGAAGGTTAGGTTTTTGGAAATGGAATTTCTGAATACCCTTAAAGTGAAGGATGTGTTAGCTAAGAAAGTAACCGAATTTGAAAAAGAAGATAAATTGGTTAGCAATTTTTAAATCCCGGATGGATTGGCTAGGATGCAACGTTCAACAGTCAATATGACTGGTATAGGGCATTCTAAGAAACCACCAATTCACATGAATGTTGGTACCATGACATCTGCTACTTTTAAGCCAATTCATGCTAATCCATGATGATCCTTCTACCTTAGCCCCTAAAGGGAGAATTTTAGAAACGAATGTTCAACCAAATGTAAATTTATCTCGTCCTCAGTTATACCAACACTTTGTTTCTGCTGGTTGTGGTAAAAATTCTGCTTCTGATGAAGCAAGGAGGACTCATGTTCATGCTCCTACAGGTAGCTCTCCTTCTCCTAAATTCAATCCTACTTGCTTTCAGTGTGGGGTAAAAGGTCACACAAGACCTCGATGTCCTGCTTTTAGGAGAAATCGCCGAAATGATTCATAGAATCAACATTCAATTCAAGGGAATCTCCAAAGGCAAATTCAAGCCTTGACTAAAAAGTCTATAAGTTTGAGTGAAGAAGTGATGAAAATTGCTCAACTGTAGTACTAGACTCGGTATGGACACTTCCTATACTTATCATAAGGAAGGCAACAGGATAGACCAATAGGCTAAGGCTCCCCAAAGGAGAAGAGAGAATGAGAAGAAGAAGAAGGTCACCTTCACATCTTCTCATGAAATTGATAAAGACCAAATGGTTAACAACAAACCAAAATCCACCTATGTGAGAAAGGATGACCTTAGAAGCCTTACCTCCCGCACCTCCTTGAAATTCCAAAATCTCATTAGGTGTGAGGGAGAGTGATTGTGTGTTGTTTGATAGACTAGGTTGTTCTTCATGCTTATTATGTCCTAGTGCGATCCATGTGATGTATATTAGTAGGTTTTGCACTTTCTTATTTGTTTCACTCTTTGATTTTGTTTTTGATTGATTAAAGGAAAAACTCCAAAAGATTTTGTGTTTCTTTTAGACAGGTTGTTTTTCCTTCACACATTGAAGAATCCAAAAAGATTGAAAAATAAAGAATTTAAAAAGATGTTGCTTGGGCTTACTTTCCTATCATATTGTGCATGTTTTAATTTCCTTATATTCATAAATCTTATTTCATGCCAAGGTAAAAATATTAAATATGATTGAGTTCATGAAGATATTATACCTTTCAAAGTCTTTTAGAAAATTGAAAAATAGACAAAACTTCTAAATCACAGTTAGAGTTGGTTAAACAATATTGTTAAAGTGTCATGCACATGCACTCTGACTTACTCTACAGATCTAACGACCCCAAATCCTACCTTGACCAAACTAGGACCTTGGGTTGCCACATTTCTTAAACCAGCTTAAATCGCGTGACATACAAGGTATACAACACGAGTCTCCAAAATTGTGAATAATAAAATTTTGATATATGAAACCAAACCATCTTGCTCAAGTCTATGATCAACATAAACAACCTACCATAAACAAAATAGTCTGGTACTCATCTATAAAGTAATATGATAAGTAACATCATCTAAGAGTCTATTACAAAAATTTTCACAACTCAAAAGTAAAAGCCTACAGATAAGGCCACCTGTCTAACTCTTGCTCTCCCTCAACCAGAGGATCGCCTTCCTCCTCTACGCCGTAAGCCTCCTCCACCCAAGGCTCACCTACGAACTCGGGCTCCACATCTGCCAAGACAAAAGTCTGGCAGAGTACAAAAACACTCGGCGTATATAAAATCCAACCAACAACATAATATTCATGTACTTAGTTAGAAGCATAACCAGTAGCATAATAATATGATCAGAGTGCGGAAGAACATGTGCTCATATACATCATATCATCACATTGACTCGTGTACTTGTGAGAACCTTAGACTTAGGAGACAACATACTTATGAGATGTTTATGCTTATAAGACCACGTGCTTGTGAGATGCTTATGCTAATGAGTCTTGAGCAGCTTATTCAAATCATGCACTTATTCAAATTCCTCATTGGGCTTATTCAGTATATCAGGCGTATGCAATGCTTATGCTTATGAGTCTTGAGTAGCTTATTCAGAACATGCACTTATTCAGATCCCTCATTGGGCTTATTCAGTCTATCAGGCATATGCAATGCTTATACTTGTGGTCCACATGTGTGACTTGTGAGACTCTTATCTTAACATACACGTGAGTTTGTGCATAAGTATCACAATTAACATTCAAATCGGTCAACGCTTAGATTCCGATCTCCCACCATGGAAACTCCACTATACTGTCCCATATCAAATAGTTAGAGAGTTCCTGGTTTGAAAGATTTTTCTCTAAGTATTGGCTTACCCGAATATCAATTACCATGAAAAATAATTATACATAATTTAACAAACAATTATATATATAAACCTTATCATGATTCATAGCATAATTCATAATCAATTTCACTATTATTCATTTATAAGTTATTCATTATCAATTACCTATTATCATGACAAGCAACAATATATATTTGACTTAATTTCACAACAATTCCATAGTATCAAAATAGTATTTACTCAAGCATTTCAACAAACACCCTGGGTACGTACTTTATGAATACATTGCTCTTTCCCATTTCCAACGTTTCACCATACCATAATCCATCCATACAACCCAAACATCATCCACATTCATACATTCATCTCATCCTCCATAGTATTTTTCATCTTCCATACATTTCATCCATAGTATTAAACCACATTTCTATCTCTAATAAACTTAATTCATACATAATTGAGGAAAAACATATCTAATCTCTATTTCTATCATACTAATATTCACAAAACATCATAATAGGATTGAGTTGGATAGTATATCGACCTTAGGGGTCGTTCCCTTTGATCCAAAATGCTCTCAAGAAGATTTGAGGTTGATTTTCAAGCTTTCCTTGCGGTCTCCAAACAATTTCCTTCCTCTCCAAGCAATTTTTTCCTTAGAACCCTAGATTTTCTATCATCTCTTTGCCAAATTAGGTTTAGAAATGTTTAGAATTCTAAAACCCTCGAAATAGAACCTCTATTTATAGCCTAGGGGTTTAAAACTCTCATTTTCGCAGCTTTTAAAAACATCTGGGCGCGATTGCGATCGATCTCACATATGTTGCGATCGATCGCACCTGAGGGAGACCTATCGCATAACACACAGAGAGCTTCTGTAAAGATTGACTGAGTGAGATCAATCGCAGCTAGCACAGTTCCTGTTGTTCTTCAGCAACAACAACACCAGAACCCTTTCTTCTTCAGCATCAACCCATCAACATACTTATATTTCATTTACTTTAAGTTTTAAATTAAAATAAGAAAGTACCCCCCATTTGGATTCAATAAAAAATACTAGAAAATCTAAATCCTTATAAATCAAAATCTCATCTTCCAGTTTGAGGCTAAAATCTGAAAATCTCGATCATCGTAAGATTTTCGATAATCGAGTTAACCACTCTATACATAATAATACAATCACATACCTTTATGTAACCTATAAACATCCATTTCTGGGAAAAATCATCTCAAAATTCAACAATTTATGTTTTTGCTAAAACCACACTCCTTCTAGAATTTCTGACATTACTACACTTAGTCATTTTAAATTTTTACTTAAGATCATTAAGGAACAAGACATCACATATATTAAAATGCATCTTGGATCAACTAAACTCTTATTAATCGAATTGAAGACATGAACGAAAATTTGGGTCACTACAGAAGATAGTCTAAATTCCTAAGTAAAGGTAATGCTATTATTCATGATGATCTTTTTGGTTGACCAAATCTGGATTGACCGATATGTTAAATATCCTATTTGCTTGTGTCCTTGTTTTAAAAAAGATTAAGATAATGGAAAGAGCTACCTCAGGGATAGTGTGAAAGTCACTATTGGATGCAAACAGTATGTAATGGCTACTTATGTGGACAATAGTTATCTATTTGGGTTGTTAGTGTGAAAGCCCCTGCTGCCAATAGTTAGGGCTACCTACCCAATCAGTGTGAAAGCCGTCATTACAAGAAAAATATGAAAAAGCCAAGAAAAAAACTCCAAAATATGGTATGTTTGTCATGAAAAGAAAAGAAAAGATAAATTGCATAAAAGATGAACAAGGGTGAAAATTAGCACATGCTCTTCAAACGCTAAAATTCAGGATTTAATAGGTTTAACTTCTAGTGTATGAATCACCTTGAGTCCCTGAAATGCAATAATGCCATAACCTTAACCATGGGTTGAAACCTCCAAAAGAGTCTGTACACGCAAATTTCAGTCAGTTTTTTTATGATTGACTTCTTGAACCTTGTGGTCAGATTACCTCCATTGTTGTATGGAGTTTATTTTTTTGTGTGATGGACTATCCTTCCAATTTGAGTAAACCCAGGCTGTTAATTATCTTCCCGATTTGGGGAAGAACCTCTGATTTAGAAGAAGAATAAAAGAAGAACATAATATTTGAATAAAATATTTGTATTTACTCAATGGGGTTACCCAGATCCCATATAGGTGTTACAGGATACCTCATAGAGGTCTTTGCATCAAAAGAAAGAAAAGAAAGAGAGGTGGCCATATTGGGGGTTCACCTAGTATTCTCCATTTGTGGGAGATCCTTCTTCTTCTTTGGGTTGCTATTATTTTCCTGCTTTTATTCTTGTACGTGCCTTAGTATATTTGTGCATTGGGAGTTTCTTGTGAGAATCTCTCTCTTTTATTTCTTTTGGAGAGTCCTCTTTGGACTCCCATTTGACTTCCTCTTTTTTAGGAAATCAAAAGAGGTAAACTATCCTTAAAGAGGGTCATCTGTCCAAGACAATTGATTTCTCTTATCTTAGAGAAACCATACGGATGAGAGTCCTCTTTGAAGGACTCTAATTTGGTTTCCTTTTCTGGGAAACCTAGGAGGATCAGATTTTCCGCCCAAAAAGGAGAAAAAGTCTTATCTTCCCAGAAAATGGAAGAGATAACTTCCCCTTTCGGATAGGGTGTCATATGACACTCTCTTATTGGAAAAAAAAGAGGATATCTATCTTGAGATCCCCTAAAGCTGGCAAAGAGTCATTTTTGTTAAGGATTTCTTGCCACATGACGGTCAGATACTGGTTGCCATCTGGAAAGGACTGACCTTGGTCAGTCCATAAATTAAAAAGGTGAGACCATGAGTTCACCCGCGGTCTAGGTCAGGTCCAAGGATATTTGGACTGCGGACTAAGGGTCTGACCTTAGTCAGTCTATTGACCAATACAGGGTGGAACCATAGGTCCAGCCCTTGATCTGGGTTAGGTCTATGGCCTTTTATGGTCACGGACTGGGCTAATCATTGACTGGCCCGGGGATGGACTTATAGAGTCTATCCGCAAGCTTGAATGAGGGTCTGCCCGCAAGGGTTGGCCATTGGCCAGCCCGTATGATTGACTTATAAAGTTTGTCCGCAGGGACTATTTATAGGTCTGCCCACGAACTACCTTATGGAGACTGTCCACGAGGATCTGCTTAACTAGGTCTATCTACAAAGACAGACCAAATCCATTTGAGAGCTTGGGCTTGATATGGTGTACACACTCCTTCTTTGATTTGGTGTGAAGTGAAGCACTGAAGTTGGTGAACCCCAGCTCAATTTGGCGTCGTAATTTCGCTGCCCACGGAGTCAAGTCAAAAACTTTACTACACACACTATGCTTCAAAGTGAAACTTTTCGCTAAATGTGTCTTGGTTGTTGAATTTGTTATTGATCGCCCATGTAACTAGTATAGGTGGACAAATCCTCATTTAGTCAAAACTTAATGATATTAAATCTTGGGGTGAACAATCTTTTGGCTCCTTGGAAATTGGTGCATACATATGTGATTATGTTGTGGCTAATGCAAACTTGTTTTGAGGGGGAGTTTCTGCTTTTGACTAATTTGAAACTGGACTTAATTGTGCTTTGTAAATGAATTATGGTTTCAAATGGTCTTGAATTAAGGGGGAGTTGTATGTTTTAAAACATGCTATATCTTGTATGCTTTTAGGCTTAAAATTGCATTATGGAGTTGAATTTAATCTCTATGGGAGACTCTATGTGTCATGAGTGAGGGGGAGGGTAATTAAAAGTTGAAAAATCAGATTTTGTGGAGTTTTCCTGTTCAGGCGTTCAAACGGAGTACCAACTGTTTTCTACCGTTCGAACAACCATAATGGGTATTCGAATGACCTACATGGTTTTTCGAATAAAAACCCTCGGTATGCCTCATATGTTCTCACTCATTCAAACGCACTCCAAACTGAAGCTAGGGCTCTGAAAATTTCTCTCCATTTTGAGGTAATCCAATGTTCTATTCTCGAAATTTCCTTTCATTACTTGAAAATTTTCATTCCTCATCATGTTTACCCTCATTCCCATATGGGTTTTGGTTCTCCTCCTGGCAAGCTCCTAACAGAGAAAGAATGCCGGCAAATCACCTTCCCCTTCACTCTCTTCAGTCCATTCCTCCGAATCTGACTCGTAGAATGAGAGTGACTCTTATTCTGGATCTCCTCTCACTCAAGGTCCGGGGATTGTGATCGAGGAACCTTCAGCCCCTCGGACTACTAGGGCTAGATCCATTGCTCCTACTGGAAAAGGGAAGGCAACACCTGAGCCTAAAGCCCCATCAAAGGCCACTCCCAAGAAAAATGCTAAAAAGGCTAAAGTGAGCCAAGCATACCCCTCTTCTGTAGGCCGTAGGTTTAGATCCCCTATCGCAGCCTATAGGTTCGAGCACTATTTTGAGCACCGTCCTGTGATCCTTGAGCGTTCGGTTCGTCTTCGGGACTTTGCCCACACTGATCTATCTTGTATTATCCAGTCGAGAGGGTGGCAAGGAGTTCTTGCTCTATCAAGGCAATGTTCGTTGATCTTGATTTGGGAATTCTATTCGAACATCGAAAAGGATGACCTAGTTCACATGACCTTTACTACTGAGGTCCGAGGAATCCTTATTGAGGTTACTCCAGGCTTTATTGCCAGACTTCTATTCATTCCTCAGGTTCCCGATGCTTATTTTCCATATCATTATTGGACCGATCCCTATGGCCATCATATGGATGAGATCGTTACCATGATCTGAGCCTCTCAGACTTCATGGCATGATACTCATTTGTTGCAGAGTAGGTTGACCCCTAATGCTAGGATTCTACTTCTCTTGATGTGTTCTAACCTCCATCCTAGAGGTCATACCACTAACATCAGTTCTGGTCGAGCTCACTTTCTTAATGCCCTGCTCACTGATGAGCCTATTGATCTTGCTTCTCATATTATTGAGTTGATGATTCATGCGTTCTGCCTCAATACTGGTACTATCGGCTTGCCATTTGGCATCTTGATCCGAGGTATATGTGCCTCTCATGACATCCACCATTCAGCCGACGACTTGGTTAGTACACCTAAAGGTCCTCTCACAGCGAAGGCCTACACTAGTAATCTAGCTCATGCTGCTGATCGTTCTACACCCATACCCATGGAGAGACCTGCTTAGCCTCCTCCTGCTCCACCGACTACCATGGATATGTTGGTTGCCCAAATGGCCCAGCTTGTTGCGAGCCAGACTGTCTTTATTGATGAGACTCACACATCTCAGGCTACTTTTCATAGCATAATGGAGACTCAGTTCTCTAACTTTGTAGCTGAGACTAGAGGCCACTTTCGGTATCTCATCACTGCTGTGATAGACATGAGAGCAGACATTACGTGTCTCAGAGAGGAGTGGGCACTTCAGGATGATGCTAATGCAACATAGAGCGATGGTGGACATGGTGCTGATGCAGCTACTGCTCCTTAGATTATTTCTTATAGATGCTTTATTTTTCTATTTGTTGGATATATATTGGCTTGGACCATGAGTACTATTTTGTTGGGATCTTATATGTTGTGATGTTTGACTATAGATTACTTTTATGTTCTTTCCTACTTTCCTATCCTGTTATATCACTCTATGTTTTATGAATATGGATTGTATAGATTTTGGTTTCCATGAATTATTTGTGATGTTCAGCTTTCTTTTTGGCTTGTGATGAATGACTAGTTACTTTTGTCATTTTTTTTGGAAACTAAGTCTTGATGCTATCTATCCTTGGTGATATTATCATATCTTGTTGGATAGCATGTCTTACATGGATGAACTCTTAAAATCTGTTGAGCAATATTGTAATTTTTTCTCGCTTATTGTTTGGTTATGCGATGCTTTAGCATGTCAAAAAGGGGGAGAAATATTGAAGTACTCTATTGGTTAGTTTGTATATATTGATTCTGTTCCACTTGATGTTTTTCCCACTTTATATTTTTCATGTTTCACTTGGTTGTGTGTTTTAGCATGTGCAGGTGTTTAGAACAAGTTGACATAAAAAGAACAAGCGGTTTGAGTCGAAAAAAGTTTTGCTGATTTTTTTTGTCAAAATTGTAATTCTTGGTCATGTAATTGATTAAATCTCTATGTTTGGGAGTTTGTATAGTCATGTACTTCAATTGGTATTTTGTCACGGAATTGTCAAAGGGGGAGATTGTAAGGTCATAGTTTGTATTGGTTTAATTCCGATGTTGAAATGGTGTCAATGTAAGTCTAGTGTCACTGTTCTTCTGATTGATGAAGATTGGTGAAGATGAAGCTCCAAAGACTCAAGAGAAGTAAATTCTGGTTTCAAGCTCCGCTCACATTCTTAGGATGGTAAGTGACCTAGATACCTAGTGGTTACCATAGGTGGAATTGATTTAGAACATCTTAAGCATACACTCTAGGTGATTAGAAATTGACCCATGTAATCTTAATAGTCTTCGGATGGTCTTAATAAGATATTGGATGTTGAAACAGGGGTGACAGTGCAAAACAATCAAAATTTGCATAGGCCGTTCGAACGCCCAGCCTGGCCGTTCGAACGCCCAGCCTGGCCGTTCGAACGCCCAAGAACGGCTAGCTGGCCGTTCAAACGGGCAATTGAGATAAATAATAGTAGCTTGTCTGGCCCCCCGTTTTGATATATTTTCATCAAATTTTCCCGTTTTAATCCATTTTATCCAATTCCAAGGCCGTTCGAACGCCCCTCATGATCGTTCGAATGGCCCTCGTATTTTTGGTTTCAAAATCATCTGAACTCTGTTTCAGCAAGTGCTATTGCCTTGGCTATTTATTGGATGTTCCCTTAGATCGTTCTAAGGAGTTTGAGAGAGAGTTTAGAGACTACTCTAAAGATTTTAGTGTTCTTAAATCCCCACTTGACGGATTCCCTTAATTCTCCTCTCTCATGCTCTACTTGATGCAAGATCGAATTGTTCTATCTTGAGTTGCATTGGTTGATCTCCATTGTTGTTAGATCTCACTAGAGCTGTATTTTGTTCCTTCATATTAGTTTGAACTCTGTGTGAATGTTGGTTGGTGTTGCCAAAGCCATCGAGGACGGAGATCGATCGTTGGATCGTGGTTTGAGACTTTGAGAAAAGTTGGTTGGTGAGGAGCCGAAGCTGCTGCTGTAGAGATCAAACGAGGAGTTCGTGGTTGTTTTACAAGATGGAGAATTTGTACCGAGAAACAGTGTTTGGTGTTCGGTTGGGTAAGATTTAGTCTTGTGTTTGATAACTTATTCTCATAGTGGATTTTGTGCTGGAGTAGGTCCCGTGGTTTTCCTCGGAAGGGTTTTCCACGTAAAAATCTTGTGTGGTGGATTGCTTGCCTTCTTACTTTCCGCACTTATTTGTTTTGTTTGCCATAATTCTGATTGTTAATTGATAAATTAAAAATTGGTAGACATTGCTAGGAAGACCTATTCATCCCCCCTCTAGGTCAAATGAATCATTGAACAGAGATTTTCACCTAACCCTAATCTTCGTCCATACACCAGTGACCACAACAGCGACGACATCGATGACGACTTTGGCGATGACATCAGGTCTTCCATCTCTCTCCCTCTCTCTCTTCTCTTTCACTCTATGTTTTTGCTCTCTTTTTAGCTTTGATTCAAATAAATGAGGTTTGATAAACCAACTGATGATGACTTTTGTAAGCACCCCATTAGGACTCCTTTAGACCCCTTTAGATTCATTAGAAATCAGAACCCCTCCATCATTCCTTAGAATGCATTAGGACCTCTTGAACATCCTTTCAAACCCATAAAAATTAAATTACCTCTAAACTTTTAGTCCCACATTGGAAGTGAAAGGATTCTCCTCTCATTTTCATCTTATAAATACCCCCTTACCTTATTCCAGTTCTCCCAACTGAAAAATTGATCTCTCAAGCATTAAGGAGCCTTGTCTTACCAAAACACCTTTTTACCTTAAAATCAAAGTCATTGCCTTAGTATTTTCTCCTTGAAGTTCTTAGAAATTTTCTAAGTCCTCGAAGAAAGAAAAGGAAGGAGTTAGAAGGAGAGGAGTCCTTAGAAGAAAGAGAAGAGGAGAAAAAGAGTAGAGTTCTTAGATGAAGGAAGGAGCTCAAGGAGTAGGGTAGCAAGCATCCTTCAACACAAAGGTAATTTATTTCTTTTAGTATTTTCCTTTATTTACAAGTTAATTTCTTCTTCTTCTTCTCCTCCTCCTTTTTCATTTTCTTTTGTATGTAAAGCCTTAGATAAGATAGTAACCCTCACTCTCCAAATGTAATTTGGATCTTCTATGATGTGTTTTGTTAATTAAAGACTCCTTATGAAAAGAGGAAGGGTAGGAAGTAGGAGCCTTAGACTAAAACCCTTTCATTTTATTGTTGTCCCTAGACTTAGCTTAGTTTCCATTATAAAGTCTTAGATAGGGTACTAGACCTTCCCATCTCCAAACATAATTTAGACCCTTTATGATACGTTTTCACTGATTAGAGACTCCTTATGAAAATGAGGGGTAAAAACCGTAGTTTAGAACCTTTCATTTCATGTCATTTTTCACTTTGTTCTAAGCTTGGTTTGGGGGTGTTAATCTAATGAGATTAGCTTCAAATCTATCATATGGACCTGATTTTGGCAAGGTGATGGACAATGATGAAAACCGATATAACCTTCTTCTATCGTAGGTAATTATTATCTTATGGATGCAAAATATTGAAATGTCACATGTTTTTTTCTCCTAATTGTGGTGTTCGTTATCACCTCAATGAATGAGTTGGTCATACACCACGAGACCCCAAGGAGTTGTTTAATCACTGTCATTCTTTAGCACGAACTGTAATTAAGAGAACATTTGGGTTGTTGAAGAAGCGTTGAGCTATATTAAGAACTCAACCATTATTTGATATAGATACACTTGTTATAAATGTGAAAGTCTCGCAAAAGGAACAAAATGAGCTAATCACACAAGTTCAAGTTATAGAAGAATGACAAAAATTTTGGGCTGGTTTGGCTACAAAGATGTTTTCTGAATTTTAATCTAGTCGAAATCGAGTATAATAGATTTTTGCTGATTTTCAATCTAGTAATATCAACACATGCACTTAGATCTTTTATGTATATGCAGAATGTTATATTTTGAGCTTATGTATATAGACACACGTACTTTCTTTGTTAAAAACGTGTATGTAGTTTTTTTTATTTATAAATAAATATTATCCATTGCACATACTTCTACAAAAAAAAAAATCTTGAATTGTTAGAATGGAACCGACAAAATTATTGTTTTAGTCTCGAGACGAAAGCTGTAAACAAAAAAGAAGATATGTCACATGGAAAACTGAGATGAATTAAGTTTTAACTAACACTTTCATCAATCAAGTGAATCAAGGGAATAAGGCAAATAATAATTGGAAGCATGTGGCAATTACTGTAACCATACGAGCTATAAATGAGAAATTTCATCTTTCTATATAAAAGAATAACATCAGATCTCATCTAAAAACATGACAAAAACATTAAAACGTCGTTAATGAACTCATTACTCAAAGTGGTTTCAGAGGAGACGATACAAGAATGATAACAATGGTAGATGATTATAATATTTGGAATAACTATATAAAAGTATGTCACATATTCAACATAGTTATTATTATAAGAATGTAAAATTTTACTTTCTAAATTCTTCTTATATTGTCTACAGGTACATAAGGACGCAAAACCACGTCACAGTGAATTTTTTACGAATTTCATTGATTTAACAGCTATCATAGTCCATGACCATGCAAATGGAGATGATGCCAATAACAACTGGAGAAACTACTACTCAAATAGAATCTAATGAAGTAAGCAATTTCTGAAACAAAAATGATAATGATCAAGCTATTACCAATATAGAACTGGAAAACATGAGAGGATATTGAATTGAATCTAACCAATGGAATTGGAATTCAACAAAGAGGAGGATGTGCTTCACAAAAAAAATATAACGACCAATAAAGAAGAGGAGTTGTAGTGGTGATGCACTTGCTTCAGCTGTTAACTCTATGACTGGAACCATTAAGCTTATGTCAAATGCATATATTCGATGAAGACTAGCTATAATGGATGTTGATAAGTTGTATCAAGAGGTCAATAAGATTGCAAATTTGGACGAGGATGTACATCTAGATATTATTGACTTTTTGACAATTGATACTAAAAAGGCCCAAGCATTTTTTAGCCTTCCTGATGAGGTCAAGAAGTAGTGATTGTTGAGGCACGTAGGTCATCACTGAAAACTTGTTTTGCAATGTTTTTTCATTTGCAAGTGTACTTTTTTGTCATTTGGTATTGTACTTGATTTTAATGATTAAGACATTTTTAGTTATACCTCTATGTGAATAGTTATGAATTTGTTCACTTTTTTTTTAGGAGGACATGTATGTATATCATTTATATTGAACAAATAGATAAATTCTCATGCAATCTTATAAGCATCCAAATAATGGAATTGAAATTATGATTATATTTTCAGCAATTCTCATGGTCTTAGCCAATAGTAGAATTCTGATACATAGACATTCTAATTCATTGATATTATTAATTCCAAAGATTTGCAATATCCAATATATTGCAATTCCTATCGTCCAAACGAGCCCTTAAGGTTCTTGAATTTACAAAATCTTTGAACTTCTACAAATTATAAATTAGACATCACCACATTATAATTTAATCCTCAAAGAATGAAGATATAAGCGCGGACATGTCCTACATGTTACTTCACAATATCGTCCATCAATCAAATAATACTGTATATACGCTTTAGGGAATGGTCTTAGAATCACTATCAAGTCCCTAGTTTATATATTTAATTTATTTATGCTATTTTTTATTCAATTTGGACACCTGAACTCTTTGGAAAATTATTTTTTAAAGAAAGAAAGAAACAATAATAATAAATACATTTGAAAATCAAAAAATATTTTTTCGATAAAACTCTTTTATCAAAAACACCGCTTGGATTTCTTTGAGTCCAAATCAAATGAAAATCATCTTAATGTTCTCTTCATTTATAGGAGTGATGGATACCTTGTTGAGCATTTATACACTCTTTTAAATATCATGCACATGACCCAAAGTGCCCATATATAACCCTTGGCTGGGTATCAACGTTTGCCAACATCAAAGTCGTGTAGGCAATGCAAGAAAAATGTTAATCTCTTAGGTCTAAGGATTGTCTTTATAGTAATAGAACTATCCTTTTAAAATGATAGTAATCAATCCAAAGGGTGTCCATTAAGCGATCCTGTTTAGTACATGTACTAGTTATATATTCATATATTAGTTGAGAAAATCACATGTCTCTACAATGAAGATACATCACACTATCTTATATTACCAACAATGTGTAAGTCATGATAGAGTATGATGTCCAGTTAATATCCATAGCTTTGAACATTCAAAGTTTACAAGGAATTGAAAAATTATAATTTACTGTCTGAAAATAACCCGGTGAACCCCAAAATAATATTTGAGTTGAGAAATCACAAACCCAAGGGGGAGGCTAGGTCTCCCTACAACTTTATCTATCCTTTTAAAGATTTAACAATTAAATTATTAACTAAGGGAAGATGAATAATATAGTACGAAAAAGGGAAACAAGCAAATCACAACACAGGTTTTTACGTGGAAACCCTTTCGGGAAAAACCACAGAACCTAGTCTAGCAAAAGATATCACTAAGAAAAAGCAAATAAATACTTACAAGACTCGAACTGTACTCAATAGGGACTCGACACTACGATCCTCAGTATTCAGTTCTCCACGCCTCATAAAGCAATCACGATCTCGCAAGACTCGCAATCTACTGCAGTAGCTTGTTCTGCTCCTAGATCTCCACAACCAAGATCTTCCGATCGATCTCCGTCAATGACGGCTTCGGATTCCTCCGACCAAATTTCCAAAATCATCTTCGGATTGATCTCCTTCGCAAAGACTCCGATTCACACCAGCCAAGTGTTCTTAACAGAACGGGCTGATGGTTGTTTCACAAAATAAACCTTAGTTGTATTTCCAACAATGTAATCACAAGCAAGAATGATCAACAAAGTCTTGCAAACTCTCGGGTGGAAGAGGAGGTGAGAATGAGTTTGAAAAACCCTAATTTTCATTTAAAAACTCTCTAAACTCTCAAAACTCCCTGGGTTCGAATGGGAATCAAACCCTCTTTATATAGTGTCAAAATTGGTGTTCTAAACATGGTAAAAATCCAAAATCACGAAGACCGGTCGACCCCTCAAAAAACAGCCCACTGGAAATTTCTTCCACACAAAAAATCTGAATAGCGGTCAATCGGTCGCCTGTAGCGGTCGATCGGTCCTTCATGAAAGTTGTAGATTTTTTCGTGCCGGTCGTTTTGATATATTATGGACTCAATTCGGAGCAACAATCAATGAGTTATGCCCCGAACACCGAACAAGGATTGTTTTATATTTCTAACTCCTCGTATGCCACTCAAAGCTTGTATCTATCTACTTAGGGTTTATAGAACATTATCTAAGTCAATTCCACATAGGGTATAAGATATATAGGTCGCATATCATCCAATGAGTGAGACGAAGGTGACAATCGAAATGTCTTCAATTGATCTTCATCTTCACTTGTCTTAGATGCTTGTAGGCAATGACAATAGACACTACTATACACTTTGTTTTGACATCAGGATATGTCAATACCAAAAGTATGGACTTCCACTGTCTTTGTTTTTCAAGCCTTTGCATAATTTTCCTATAGTGTTACCTAAGGCACCTTACACTCTCACTATGCAAGACATTAATATTAGTACCCATAAACATGCATTTGCAAGAAATAACTTGTATGTAATGTAAAAGTAGAAAAACTAACAAATTTGGCTTTAAAGGGCATACAGTCTGAGAAGGTCCAGGTTGAGCATCCACCTCTCTCTCTCTCTCTCTCTCTCTAATTATGAAATCAGATTAGGAGAAAGATGTTAGCATTATTCTAACGGTGGGCAAGATAGAGTCGTTGAGGCGTTACCACATACATTACGAGCCGTTGAGGCGTTACTACCTCCCTATTTTGTCTCCAACTCAAGAGGAAATCCAGGAGAGGTTATGCTGTTGAGATCTATGAAAAGGGGATAGATCCTCATGAGTTTCTCACTCCAAAACGATCTGAGATCTTGAAGCTCTTGTTGAGAAACCCTTGAGTTATGACACCCAGCCTCACGACGATTCTGTTCTTTCTTATTTGGTTTCCATCATTGGTATTAGAGCATGGTTCTAGGTGAGCGATCTGGTGCGATTCTTTTTTGGCTGCCGTTCTCAATCTCTAGCAGCAACAATTTTTTTTCCTTAAAATAAGGAAGGGGAAAAGAAACAGAGCAATAGATCAGATCTTGCATACCGTTTTGATTTGGAGTTGCTTACGGTTTCCTCATTCTTCACTTGAATTAGCAGGAGAAGTTGCTGTTTTTTTTTTTTGAAGGAAAGGGTTTTGGATTTTTGGAGGAAAGGGTTTTGGATTCTTTGTTTTTGGAGAAACTGTGATGGTTTTACAGTAGTGGTTTTACTGTCATTACATCTTTACAACTCAAAGGAATCTTATCCTTTGACTTTGAAATCCGTTGCCTTATCTTTTGGCTTTTGTGGTGATTGGAGAAATTTTTAGTTTTTGCGGGGTCTTCTTCCATTTAGAGAGAGAAGTGTTTATCTCATACTATGGACACAAGAAGAATCAAAGTCTCTCTATTTACTGTACAAGAACATTTGCCATTGGGTTTTTTTTTTCCAGTCGGTTAGCTACAAGGAAGACTATACTACCAAGACAGAGGAATCACAATAATAAATAGGATCTTATGGCTGCAAGGTGAACGTGTTTCTCTCCTTTAGGCTATAAGCTTTCACTTGTCTACACAGAGAAAAGTTGCTGATTCAAGTAGACACGGAGGCTTAACCACAGTAAGCAAGATTTTCGATTAATCCATATCTGGTCAGAAATTCTAAACCTTATTTCCTTTAATTTATTTACTGAAAAACATAATAAATTAAAATATGGCAAGTAGGGTTGTTATGAGTGAGTTATCTAAAATTGAAAAATTAAATAGTCTAAACTATGATATGTGAAAAATAAAAATTAAATATCTGTTAATTCAAGATAGAATTCATTATGTTTTGACCATAGACCTACCAAGTTTAGGAGATGAACCCCCATTAGAAGAAAAGGCCAAATTTGAAAAATTTTCAAGAAGACGATTTAATTGCTACGACACCTATTTTGCTTTTTATGGAAAATGATTTAATTAAGGTCTTTGAAAACAATAAAACAACCAAAACTATGATGGAGGCTATTTCTAAAAAAAATGACACTATTTCTGAAGCCCATACTCAATTGCTCTTACAACAATACAACTATTTTAAAATGAAATAAGGAGAAAGTGTTGTTGAACACATCAACAAAATGATTGTAATGGCTCAAGATTTAGCTGTTGTAGGAAACCCTATTAAGAAAAGACTGTAAATTTCGAACATCCTTAGCAGTCACCCTCCGTCGTGGTCAATGGTTGCTACGGCCCCTTGTCTTAGTGGTACGTTTTTGAATTTGATAGATTTTCCATTGAAATTGGCTCTTGAACAAGAACATTTGAACAAAAACAAGAATAATGAATTAATGGTTGTTCAAGAAAAAACAAAGAACAAAACCAAAAATTCGTTCAAGGGAAATTTTCCAAAATATAATAAAAATTTCAAGAACAAGGGGAAGAAAATTTTTCATCATAAGCCTAGACTTGATGGGCCAAAAGGAAACTGTTTTAACTGTAGTAAGCCACACTTCAAGTTTGATTGCCCACAACACTAAAAGAATAATGCCAGTAGATGAGGAAGCAATAGTGGGAGACAAAAATTTGTCTGTGTCATCTCAGGATGCCTTTTTGCCAACCAAGACCACAAGGGTTGGTGGATTGACTCAAGTGCCAATCGACACATTGCTAGTACAAATGCCCAATTTGAGGATTTTCAGGAGATCGGGACTGGAGAAAAGCGGATCTACATGGGAAATAACACCTACTCTGATGTGTTGGTTGTGGGAACCTATAAGCTTAATGTCGCGCCTCAAAATCCCCCTAGGAGAATTTGAGATCTTTGGCATGTGACTTACTTATCATATCATCTTGTTAGAAGCAATAAAGACATACTAAATTATGGACCTGAAAATTTCTTCAATGGAATAATATTTAATACCTCAACTGAACATCAATTAAAATATGTAATTAAACTGAACATACATAATCTGAATCATCCTCGTGATTCTCAATCATCCATTAAAACCAAATCATAAATCCATAATAAGTCCATTACAATCTCTCTAAAATTTAAACAATTTCTGATAAACTAAAATAATAGTAAAACCATCCATCGAAATCTCATTCTTCTTCGGAATGATCACCTACAAGATCTTCCCTACGTACTCCTCTTCAACTCAAGGTTCCTGGGCACAATTATCAAATCTCGAACTTGCCAACAACAAAAGTTATCGGCTGAGTAACAAGTTACTTCACGAATATAATAATCCATAATAAACAATATCATAATGATAACATGCATACAAGTAACAGTTCAATTACAATTCACATACATAAATCAGAGTGCGGAAAAATCTTTTCTTTTCAATTATTTTATGTGCTCACTTGTACTTATCTTTCTTTCTTATATTGCTTGTTTTATTACTTGACTTGTCTTTCTTGTCTTACTTTTCTTGACTTGTCTTTCTTGTCTTACTAATCTGATTTATCTTTTTTTTTTCGTGAATACACTACAAAAAAATAGGGCTTTAGTGGCAATTTTTTAACGGCGTTTAATAAAAAACGCTTCGAAAGGCATTAAAACATGGCGTTTCTATAGAAATGCCACTGATGAGGTGGCGGGAAGACTTTTTTACGACGTTTTATAAAAAATGCCGTTGTTGGGGAATCTATGACGGCGTTTTTAAAAGAAATGCCGCGGAAGCCTTGCCAAAATTCCCCAAACGCGGCGGTAGTAAAGGGGCTTTTATGGCGTTTTTAAGAAAACGCCGTGAAAGGCCTCGTATTTGGGGATTTAGGTCCCGAGCCTTTCCCTCGTCTCTTTCCCTCCATTTTTTCCCTTCCTCTCTGCTTCGGCTCCCCTGCTCTGTGCTCCAAGCTCCGGCCACCTTCTCCTGCTCCCCTGCTCCGTGCTCCAAGCTCCGGTCACCTTCTCCGGCCATGCTCCGCCTTCGGCTCCTTTAGTTTTCAGAAAAAAAAAAAAAAAAAAAAAACAAAGGGTTTTGGTTGTTATCTCCGCCATTCATCTCCGACCGTCCAACATCGCCGGAACTGAGGTATTTTTTTAAATCTTCTTCTAGTTTCTCCCCTGTTTTATGACTTCTCCTAGTTTCTCCCCCCTCTTTTTATCACCGTTTTTATCCCTATTGTTTCTAATCCTGCGAAGGCGAAACTCATTGAGAGTTTCAAGAACTCCGGCGTCACTTTACTTCATGTCTGTAAAACACAACTCTAAATTCCTGTCTTTTGTTTTTCCTGATCTCTAAATTAAGAGTGGGATGCTTTGTTTGTACACAGGGAGATCTTTACGATCGCGAGAGCTTGGTAAGAGCGATTAAGCAGGTGGATGTGGTGATCTCTACTGTAGGTCAGGCACAGCTAGCAGATCAGGTGAAGATCATCGCTGCCATTAAAGAAGCTGGAAATGTGAAGGTAAGCGCTTCAATTCCTCAAATCCTTTTTTTTTTGTTTTGCCTTGATGATTCTTCTTTTTTTCGTTATATATATATTTTGTCGGATTTTTTTCTGGAAAATTATCCTAACATCAATCTCCTTATTAAAGAAGATCGTGAAAATCCGTTTGTATAATTGACAATATTGTTTGCTTTAGAATTAAACTAATATGATTTTCTCGCTATTATTTCTAGAAATAAGAACGAAAGAAGAGTTGTTTGGCATGCTAACGGGCCCCAAGTTATCCTAATTTTTTTCAAAACTATAGACTTTAACATTAAAAAGGGCTTTTAATGGGTTGCTCTTAAGACACTTTGGTTTGTTGAGATTGAGAGTAGAAAAGGCCTCAGAGGTAGTGCTAGCACTCTTCATAATTTATAGTGACTTAGTTTTAAGCCGCCGAGGCTAGAGAGCATAGAAATAAAAATTTCCGATGGAATGATATAGAAATAACAATTTTGTACAAAATGTGCACAAGATGAATGCACGCCTGACCCATAATTTTTGTTTTTTGGTAATTAAAAAGGTCTTCTTATTTGGACGGAATCGGGAATCAATTTGTGGAGGACAGCTCCCTGAGATCTGCTCGCTCGAATCGTCGAAAACCGATTGGCTCGAATCGTCAAAAAAAATAAAAAAAATCTCTTCTTCCCCATTTCTCTGCAAATTTCATAGACGATCTGTGAAATCCAAGGCGCGAAAACAAAAACATGCGTACCAGTCGATCTGTATAGAAAAATCATTTTTTTCTAGCTATAGTCTACACTGTTCTCGGAATTAATAATTATTCAACTATGAATGGGAAAGAACTTAATGCACTGGATATCGAATTTCTTGCACGAAGGGACGTAACATGCTTTATATCTGCATGTTCGTCTACCCAAATAGGCATTTTTACTTCATTTCATGTGTCAATGGGAATCTGTTGGGTGGTATTTTATCTGCAAATTCAAAATATATAGTATACACCAAATGTTGCTTGTCACAGCGGTCTGCTAAGATGACAGAGCCCCTTTTGCGATTCATGATTTTTTTCATTTTTCCTTCTGATCTCGAATTCGTAGCACTTCTTAAGGTTTTTCAAACCTTAGATGTGCATATCGTTTAGATCTGATTTGTTTTGCTGTTTCTACGGCTAAGCTTTGAGATTTATAGCTTGATTCGGTCGATTTGCTTCGGAAAAGGGCTGAAATCTGGTTTTCCTTAGGGTTTGGGTTTGTATTACTAAATTTGTTTCGCAATTATGCTATTCTGTATTTTGATATGGATCGTTACTACTGATAGAAAATAAAATGAATAGATCAGTATCGTGATTGTTCGATTTATATTCAAGGTTGATTTTTTCGATTTTTACTAATTCGATTAATTTACGTTTTCTGAGGAATGAAAATCTTATGATCCATCATTTTCCATTTCTTCATTTTTCATCTTCAATCTCGATGACAACAAAAGGGGTTTTTCATTTTTTTTAATCTTCTTCTCTGCAAATCTCTATAGGTTTTGCGCAGTAGGTAACCTGAACAAGCTGAAAATCTCGTTTTTTGCTTTTTGTGCTGGAAATCTGATTTTGGTCTGCTTTTAGTTGAGTTTTAAAAATGTATTGTAGGTTCTTATTTTGATCTTGTTAATGGTGCCCTAACTGTTAGATGTCTCAGTTAGGGTTTATCTGTTATTTGTTTCAGTTCGGAGTAGTAAGGGCTCGGTGTTTGGATTTTTTCTCTTTTCCCACTTAAATATGGAATATGGATCCTTAAAATAAAACACCTACTTGTCTCTGTGGAGGATCTCAGTTATGGCGAGATTAACCAAAGATATGATTTTGGGCGTTTACTGAATAGACTGTAGATGATATAAATACTAGTCTTGGTGATTACCATTGATTGTGATTTTTGTTGAATAGGGAATTATTGTTGAGAGCATGATTCTAAATTTCAGCTAAATAACTAGGTTTCTATTTTTCTCTTTTATTTGCTCATGTTAAGGTGATATTTAGAAACATACTTTGTGCTCTCGACTGCGTTGATTTGAACAATTTCTCAATACCAATTTCTCAATACATGTTCCTCAATATTTCCACAGAAAGGTGTGATGAGAGTTTTTAAGCAGAAATGAATCAGGGTATTCCTAAATTTCAATTCAAAAACACAAAAATGAATTGAGATTCGTATCAAGACAAAGATCAAACTGAAAAAAATAATTCCAAATTGCAAAATTAGTAAAGGCCGGATTTAGTGATATGGGATAGACCTAAATTCAAGCAGAAAATCTCACACAAACACACCTAAATTCAACGTCTTTCCAAGTACACCAATGATATACTCTCCTATATTTCTGCTCAAAACAGGCTAGCTCTTCCCTCTTTTGAACCAACCCTGTATTGCTTTGTGTTGCTAGTTCAGAGCTTTTGCTCTAATAGCCTTCTTTATGTTTTTATTTTAAATAGAATTACTTCCATTATAGCATTGTTTCCTCCAAAGCCTTCCATGCTTCAAGTACTGAAGCAATTTGAAAGATGTAGCGATACCCGCGTTTAAAGGCGTAGATATGAAAGAGGGAAGAGGGGAGACACAACTATTGGTGCACGTTAGCTGAGACAGCTAAATGATCACCTAAACCTAGCCATCTTTGCAATACCGATACACCTACAAAGACTCCTGCCTAATACATACATTACCCAATGAAAATAACTTGCGAAATGAGAAATGCAACATGGACTGTCTAAGTCTCCACTATTACTCGGTATTCTTTTGGAGTCAAATCCTCTACGGTAATAACTGGATTTGGCAAATCCGGTTATCACCGCTAGAGGTTGCCACATGTCTCCTTTGACACCCCTTAACCGTGGGTAAGGTTCACCCACCCCTAGGGTTTCCAGTTGGTTTGTGTGAATCTTTGTTTTCTTAAAAAATAAAAATTGTTCGAGTTACTAAATAGTTGTGTGAATCTTTGTCAATTAGGAATGTATAATTTACAGATTGCCTATTTAGTGCATTATCAATTACTAAATATGAATTCATGTAGGTACTAAATAGTTGCGAGTATTAGTCGTCGTATAACTTCTACCTTGTGGTCTATGTTAAATGTTTAAATTGCTAATTAAAAGTGTTTATTTACTAAGTATTGACTGTGTTGGCTTAAGTTCATACTCATGCATGCATTAAACCTTAGATCTCCCGTTCAAGAATCATTGTGTGACAAGTGCATTTCTTGTATCACCTATTTGGACGGATTAGTTGTAAACTATGACGTTTAGTTCTCTTGCGGGGCTAAATGCTGGTTAACAACTTTTCGGTCTTGTTTGTGATAAAATGTATTTGTCTGTATATGATTCTTGAATTGTCCGGTTGGACAGTTTGAGAATGCATAATCTCCAGTGTAGTCAGTTGCTCATGGTTGGTCCAAATTGAGGAAAATTTTGTCAGTCGTTTCTCTTGTTCTCTGGGTACATACTTAGACAATGTGGCATGCATGCTTGCCCCTAGTCTAAGTCGTGTACTTGGAGAATCATAGAGAAATGCTGCCGAAATTTCCTTGAAATGGAACGAAACACTTGAGCTATTGACTTCTGGGGATTATGCATTCCTGAATGGGATAGGAACACCCCACCCATTAGAAGAGGAGTTGATGATGATAGGAAGCATGCATGCATATATATGATTGTGTAGATGGTCAAGTTAGTTGACACATGTTTTATTAAAACTTACTGATGTGATAAACTTTTGTTATTTCTCAGAATAACAAACGAAGACGGACTTATAAATCTAATCTTATAACTCATGGATAAGAGTTGGATTGGAATGTCAAGGTACTTTTATTTTATAAGTTTTTATGAAGTATCAAATTAATTATGTATTGTTAGTATCTAAGCAATTGTGAATGCAATTGTTGTATTACATAGGATGTCAAATGAATATATAGAAGGGGTAAAGCAGTTTATACAGTTTGCATTAGCTCGTGGAGCGACTAATAACAATGGCAGTATAAAGTGTCCGTGTCCCAAATGCAACAATGTGGTTTACCAAGATAGACTTACAGCTTTCGACCATATGATATGTAATGGATTCGACTTGAATTATAAAATCTGGTTTTATCACGGGGAAGACATATTGCAACACACACCCGCTGTCCAAGTTTCTCAAAATCCTTATGTGCAAGACAGAGCTAATGAGATGGAAGATATGGTGCACGATGTGTTCGGGGTCCCAAACCAAGATGAGGCTACTAGTAGTCGGGATTCCAATCCTGAGTCTGATAGATTTTTCCAATTGATAAGGGATGCGGGACAGCCTTTGTATCCAGCATGTACGAAACACACCAAGTTGTCTTTTATCGTAAGATTATATCACATTAAGTGTCTTAGTGGATGGAGCAATAAGTCATTCACTATGTTGCTTGAGTTGTTGAGGGAAGTACTCCCTGAGGGTTCAACACTACCAGATACTTACTTTCAGACAAAAAAGGTGATGTCAGATTTGGGGCTTAACTATGATAAAATTGATGTCTGTCCTAATGATTGCATGCTTTACTGGAAAGAGTCTGCAAAGAAGCAAACATGTGACATGTGTGGTGAATCAAGATGGAAGGCAGGAGATAATCAAGCGGAACGCAAGAAGAAAACTCCGGCAAAGATTTTGCGTCACTTCCCATTAAAACCCAGGTTACAAAGGTTGTTCATGTCATCCAAGACTGCTACTGAAATGAGATGGCATGATGAGGATCGAACTAAGGATGAGATGTTAAGGCATCCTGCAGACTCACCGGCTTGGGAAAATTTGGATAAAAAGTATCATTTGTTCGCTTCAGATGCTCGCAATGTCAGGCTTGGGTTGGCGAGTGATGGCTTCAATCCATTTAGGACGATGAGTATTGCTCACAGCACATGGCCCGTGGTTCTTATTCCCTATAACTTGCCACCGTGGATGTGTATGAAGCAGCCGAACTTCATTCTATCCTTGCTTATTCCCGGTCCCTCTGGGCCAGGAAATGCAATTGATGTTTACATGAGGCCTCTAGTTGAGGAGTTGAAGGACTTGTGGGAGAATGGGTTGACAACTTATGATGCGTCAAAGAAGGAGACATTTGTAATGCGTGCGGCATTACTCTGGACCATTAGTGACTTCCCAGGGTATGCCATGTTGTCAGGTTGGAGCACGAAAGGAAAGTTGGCATGCCCTTCATGCCATAAGGACACTTGTAGCCGATACTTGTCTAAGAGCAAGAAGCAATGTTACATGGGGCACCGTCGTTTCTTAAAGCCGGATCACAAGTTTCGGAGGAATAGAAACTCTTTCGATCGCACTACAGAGTTCAGATGTGCTCCAACTCCAATCTCTGGGTCTGATGTGTTGTGTCAGTTGGAGGGTATTCCTTTCTCCCTTGGTAAGCAGACTGGGCAAACAGGACGAAGGCAAACGGGCCATGAGGATATGCCGTATAATTGGAAGAAGAAGAGTATATTCTTCGAGTTGTCATACTGGGAGCACAATTTGTTGAGGCACAACCTTGATGTAATGCATATTGAGAAAAATGTATGCGACAATGTGATTGGGACTTTGTTGGGTTTGGAAGGAAAATCTAAGGATGGTTTAAAAGCGCGTAACGACTTGGTTGAAATGGGAATTCGGCATGCACTTCACCCTCAGTTGTTGCCTGGCAGAAGCAAAGTTTATTTGCCCCCTGCATGCTTTTCGATGGACAAGAATGAGAAAGAGTTGTTTTGCAAAGTTTTGAAGAGTGTGAAAGTTCCAGATAGTTACTCGTCAAATATTGCAAGACATGTCAATATCAAAGAGCGTAAAATTTATGGACTAAAGAGTCACGACTCTCATGTTATAATGCAACAATTCCTACCACTGGCTGTGAGGAAAACTTTGCCGAATAATGTAACTTCAGTCTTAATTGAATTGAGCAACTTCTTTCTTGGTATATGTTCAAAAGTCTGTCAAGTGGAGGATTTGAGACGGTTAGAGGAGAAAATTGCACTTACACTTTGTTATTTAGAGAAAAGTTTCCCACTGACTTTCTTTGATATTATGGTGCACTTGCCTATACACCTGGCTGCAGAGGCAAGACTAGGTGGACCTGTACAATACCGGTGGATGTATCCTATCGAAAGGTATGCCTTCAATTATAATTTTATAGTAGTGTTCAAATTTCTTGTTATCGAGAATTTCTCTTATCTTAACAAAATTTAATTCATATAGGTACTTATATACACTGAAGTCTTATGTGCGCAATCGAGCCCGACCAGAGGGTTCCATTGCAGAAGGGTACTTGGCAGAAGAATGCATGACATTCTGCTCCAGGTATCTAAATAATATGGAATCGAGATTAAACAGGCCGATGAGGAATGACGATGAAAGTGTAATAGGTAGTGCAGAGCCATATATCTTAAGTGACTTGGAATGGCAACAGGCACATCGTTATGTGTTGATTAACTGCGATAAAGTCACAAAATATATAGAGTAAGAGCACAATCTTCATATATGTTGTTCGTTACTTATTTATTTTTATTTTTTTTACTTACAATGATTGGAAAATGATATTCTTTGCAAGCAGCACATGAATGTAATTAAAATGACAAATCAAAGACCTAGAATGACCCCCCACAAAATCCAAAAAAAGCACACCACTGAGTTTGTTGAGTGGTTTAAGGGCTATGTAAGTCTTAACTTGTGAATTCTGCATAACACATTAGTTATGTTTTGATATATATATATATATATATATATATATATATCTATATATATATTTATTAATCCTATTTGGTCTTGAAATAGGTTCAAAGGTTACAAGATTCAGGTCATCCAGTTTCTGATGAGATTACATGTCTTGCATATGGTCCACGTAAAGTCACAAAAAAGTTTAAGGGCTACGTCATAAATGGATATCGGTTTTGTACTAAGGATAGAGAGCGAGGACGCAAAAGTCAGAATAGTGGTGTTGCGGTCAAAGCAACGACTACAAGCTATTCAACTTCTAAGGACAGAACCCCCAAGGTCACAGAGATCACCTACTACGGTCGCTTAACTGACGTAGTCGAATTAACGTATTCTGAAAGCCTTAAATTTGTATTGTTTAAGTGCGATTGGGTCGATGTGAAGTCACGGGGTAGTAGAATAAAGACCGATGCATTTGGGTTTAAGCTTGTGAACTTCACACGCTTGGTTCCGGCACACTTGGTGTCGAGCGAACCCTATGTGTTGGCATCTCAAGCAGAGCAGGTATTTTACATCCAAGATCCAACGGAAGAAGATTGGCATGTTGTCATCAAGACTAAACCAAGAGACTTCTTCGATATGAATGAAGAATCTGTTCTGGACGATAATACATTCAGGGAGAACGAGCCCTTCGATGACCAACAATTAGATGACACTGAACATGATGATGACAGAGGTGTCGGTTGGGTGAGATTAGGAATTACTGGAGCAACTGTTGATGCTCCTCCCCAAGTGTTACAACAACAGGCTCCTTCTTTCGAATCTAGTGATGCCGATGATGTTGAATCAATATATAGCGATGAAACATAATGATGAGGTATGCGATGCATAAGATTTTGTTTGTTTAAATGTGTCTTCGTTGCCCTTTTTATGTTCATGTTCTATATTGGTAACATTCATTCCTTTTGTTGTTCATGTTTTCTTGGAAAGTTGTGCATCTCTAATGCGTTTTTATTGAAACCTTGGAAAGCATGCATGACACGGATATGCTGCCTCATCTATGTTTTCACCTATTTTCTCATCAACCAAACATAGCATTAAGGGATCCTTTTAGATGATATATGCTAGTTCACTACCTATACCTTCTTTATATTCAGCAGGTGATGATATATGCTAGTTAGATCTCATGTCTTTGTACTTTATATTCCTTTTCATTGTTTATTTCTATCAGAAGCTAATATTAATATTTTGCAGATGGATCCTACAGACACACCACCTTCTCATTCGGGTAGCTCCTCCACACCTGCTACCGCGGCCACGAGGAAGGTACGCGGTAAAGCAAAATGCATTGAAATACATAAGATGCCTGCAGGGGAGAGAAAAAAGGTGAAATTAAATGAAAAGGCACAGCCTGTGGGTGAGAATGCACAACTTTTGGCTGGGTATTTGGGCAATATTGCATGAGATGCCCACTTACTTCGTATCGATGTCCGGAATTGGCATGCGATGAGTGATGCCGATAAAACTCGTGGGTTGGAAGTGGCACGGGTGAGAACAAAATAAATAGATCATTTATTATTAAAACATACTTATGTTCCTAGTTGATATATGATTAATTTAACAACGTTTTTGCAGGAGAGGTTCGATTTCCCCCCTATCGCAGAAGACTTTGTTTTGAAGTCTTTGGGTAAGAAATGGAAGGACAATAGATCCGCAATGGGGAGAAAACATTTTGATTTGGACGCCCCTCCTGCTGTCAACTATGAGCAGTGCCCCTCCGATATTCCTCCGGAGCAATGGCATACGTACGTCGACTACTTGTACACCGATGAGGCCCAGGTATATTTTATTTGAATGTTAATTATGTTTATACAATTTTCAATTATCCCTTATCTCATATGATTTATAAATGTAATATTGTAGAAACGGAAGGCAGTGGGCAAAAAGAGTCGCGAGTGCCAAGAAATTCCTCATACAGCGGGCTCAAAGAGCTTCGCCAGAGTCAGAGAGGAGGAGGTATGCGGTTTCATTCTAATAATTTATATCACAATTTGATGCAAATGGGTTAAAGATTTGTTGTTCTACTATTGTCACTGCCATAGCGATTGGCGAGTCCATCAGGGATAGCTCCGGGCCGTGCTGAGGTCTGGATAAAGACCCACACTAAGAAGGATGGATTGCCAGTAAACTCTCAAGCAGGAGAAACGATTGTAAGTAATTTAAATATTCATTATATCATATAACACTTTAATTGAAATTCGAGATAGTAATTATTTCAAAATGTTTGCAGAACAAGTTGAAGGATCTCCTTAGCCAATTACCGGTTGGCTCGCAAGAAGATAGCACGGGCCGAAATGATGTTCTCTCTCAGGTCATGGGGCCTGAGAGAGATGGACGCATCCGTGGATGTGGATTGGGCCCGACTCCCACCAGGTTATGGGGGTCATCTTCGAGCCATTCCGGTGCTATGGGCTCCTCATCTGGCGAGACTCGGATGCTAAGGGATGAACTTGAGGCGACGAAATCTCAGGTGGAGGCCCAAAAAGCTCAGATTGAGGCCCAACAAACTCAGCTCAATGAAATGCAACGGATGTTCAACCAGTTCTTACAGGGGCAGCAGGTATATATACTAACAAGCATTAAATAATCATTTTTAAAATTTAGATATTAATTCATTTATTTATTCAATTTTTTCACAACAGGTTGCAGGTCAGGGTACTCCAGCACCACATGCGTCTCCAGAGGTAAATGCTAATTTAAAAAGATTTTAGTTATCATTTTAATTACACTATATATAATGAGGGTAGTGGTGGTGTATGGTGGTTGTGGGTGATGGTGGTGGTGGGTGATAGTTAATTTTAATGTTAAGAAAATTAGGACTGTGACTCCTTGGCAAGGTGGAAAGTATAAACAAAAAAGGTGGAAAGTAAAAAGAAATGAAGCAAAAGGAAACAGAACACATAATCCAAAAATAAAAAATAAACTATTCAAATGCACAGAAAAAATTGAAGTAAAAAACAATTAGTTTTTGGTCTTAGATTAGATTTTAATGGACATGTATGTATAAACAGAAATTTTGAAAAGGATTATTATAAGGCACTTACAGAAAAAAAAAAAAAAAAAAGAACTAAATAAATGAGTTTTCTTATCGAAGATATCAAACATTAATTTTCATAGGAATAATGCATAAACTTTTGACATATTTCTCTAGAAAATTAGATCAATTAGTATGAAAAACAAGGAATTAAATTTGAGTCCATATAGCCAAGGTTGCTGAGCTGATCTCGGACAATGAGTGGTCACCTTCCCCCTGCAAATTCAGTTGCTCCTATTGATGTTTGGAATGATTTCAAAATGTCGCCATTAACTCAGCCCTCAACGAAGACCAAGTTATTTGGAATGATCTCAAAAAGGTTGCTGGCTCCTATTCTCTGAAATCAGCCTTGAACAGTATCTGCTCTGTCCAGCCTTTAGCCCATTGGCACAACCTTCTCTGGGCCGAAATCATGTCCCTCGACATTCGTTTATCTCCAGGTTTGCTTTCTCCACTAGTCTACAAACCCAAGATAAGCTCCAGGTGCATCATTCAGAGGTCCAGGTGCTTCTTTTTGTCGATCAAATTCAGAGAACATCCCACATCTTTTCTTTGATTGTTGCTACACTAACAAAATTTGGAAGTATTTTTTAAGCAAGTGCCACTATAGCAACCGCTAGATTCAACCTTGGGACATCCAATTGGCTTGGGCTGCTACCCCGTTTCAAGGAAATTCTCTTATATCAAACATCAAGAGAGTCGTTTTTTGTGCTACTATCTATCATAAATGGATCGAAAGGAACAACAGAATTTTCAGCAATTCTTTCTTACCTCCCGATCAAATCGCCTTCAAAATCATCAGAGATACGCAACTCAACTTTCATAGAGCAGGGGGAATGACCCACCCCATGCTTTCTCCGACCACATGTGTTGTCTGTGCCGCTGTGCAATGTAGAAGGGCTGCACCCACAACAAGAAGAAGGACATATCCAGCCATACCCATCCTCAAACCCATCTGATCTTTCTTTGTGTGTGTGTGTATATGAATATTCTGATCCGCGTTTCTCTGCCAGTGATACCCAATCAGAGGAAGTCCACGATACAAAATTTCATTTATGAATATATTCATTAGAGAGAGCAAGTTGGCAAGTTGAGAGAAACGCAACCATTGGCACACTGTGGGGGTGGTGGACTGGTATTTTGGTCCAGTGATCACATGCAAAGTTCTTGTTCCCATGAACTGTTGATGATGATCATCCATTGCATGTTAACCATTGGCACACTGTGGGGGTAGCCATGTGCCAATGGTTAACATTCCCACCCAAAGAACCTCTTGTTCAGTCCTTATTCCCACCTAAAGTCCCTTGCATCATTCAACTTTGTCCATAGCCATTGAAAGTTGCTGCCCCCTTCCACCTGTGACGCCTCTAGTAGCCGTGTCCACTCTCTGTCTCGGGCAAAAACGCAGCAGCCATATTAGGTGCTTTGGTGTCAGATATTCCATTAGAGCTGCCCCTTATCCCCTTTGTTCAGTCCATACAGCAGCAATTGCCCCACCTATAGCCGAGGGTAGCACATGTGCAGGCCCAAAATATCACCTCAAACATCCCCAGTTCAGTTTCCAAACAGCCCATGTATGACCCTCTGTCACATACCCAGTAGCAGCAAGCAACTACCTTGCCATCCTCCTACATAAAATCTGTTAGTTGTTGGTAGAGTTAATGTGGTTAGCTTTAATATACTATATGGTTAGTTTAATTTGTAAGTCAGCATGTTAACTATGGTTAGTTTTTTTTTACTAATTAAAATTCTGGTGTTGATTTCAGTTTAAGTAATTAGATGTCCCTTTTAATCCTTTTATAAACTTGATTAAGCTTAACTAAATCCAATGTGATATGAAGGAGTTCCCTTATTAGTCCCTGATTAGTCCAGGTGGGAGATTTGCATAAGTCGTGAGCCAAGACCTTTTAAGCCTTGTCCATCTTGGCAGAGATTTTAGACATGATATCCACTTGTATGCCAATTTCTTTTGACACAAGTGTTTTGATTATTTGACCTTGCTAAGATGGTTAGGCAGCATTTGTGCATGTCTATCGCTACTAATACTGCACCTCCTGAAACTAAGGTTCTCTCTCTCTTAAATGTCTTAAATGGGTAATGCGTATCGATAAGCATGCATACTATGTGTGTGGTAGAGACGCTCTCAGTGAGACTGACTATTGCTGTTATGGGGGTGGTCTCCAGTCCGTGTCTTATAGACTGTAAAATTGTGGTCTATGAATGATTTTACTTGTAAGTTCTAAATGCCATGCTAAATATAATCATAATCTACTAAAGATTGTGATAGTAATGAGCCACACTTATGATACAGTGTATTTTGCCCCCACCTTGAATAAGGATTAGCAACTGAGCTGGTTGCCTAAAATTCAACATGGTATCATATTAGTAACCACTGACATGATGTGCCAGTACAACATTAGATGTGGATCCTCTCTAGCTATATTCAGAGACTGTCTCTCCAACTTTTTTCAGTCTAAGATACCTAATCATGTACATGCTTAAACCTGAGTTCTTTCCTAGTGACTTTACTATTTAATCAATATATTTTTTGAACTTTCTTTGCATATTAATTATGAAATCTGTAAATTTTATCATTTCAATATTCTAATAAATAATTTTATTTAATTGTGTTGTAGGAGGGAGCAGGGAGCACACACCTGTCGAGTTTTAGAGGTGCGGGAGGGAACCAATGAGATGAAGATAGTTAGACTTACGATATATTGACACTTTTTTTATAGACATGTGTATTGTATTATTACATGTGATTGAATGTATTTATTTTATACTGATTTCCATGTAGGTTTGGGTTCTTTTTATATATAATGTCATTATGGACACTATTTTGTTTATTTTATATTTTTGAAAGGTACAACACAGGTAAAAAAATATTGTTGACAGGTAAAAAAAAAAATTGATATTATTGACAGGTACAAAACAGGTTTAAAAAAATAGAAAAAATATTTTCAATTTTTTTATGTCATGACTATTCGCGGCGTTTTAAAACGCCATAATTGATATCGGTATAAAACGTCGTGGAATGTCACCCTATAACGGCGTTTGTAAAATGCCGCCAAAGATCCAATATATAAATGCCGTCGAAGGTGAATATGTAACGGCGTTTGGTTAAACGCCGTAAAAGGGTATCTATCACGGCGTTTATGAAAACGCCGTTATAGGGTCATGTACAGCGGTGTTTTACAAATGCCGTCAATATAAATGCCGCCTTTACTTTCCCCGATGCAGGCAATAACGGCGTTTTGGTTAAAACGCCGTTATTAACTATAACGGCGTTTTTGGGGTTTTTTACGGCGATTTAAAAACGCCGTCAAAAGTCTTAAATTTTGTAGTGATAAATCAAACAACATGTACTGTGCAATAACTTAAAATAACTCCACCCCATATATTGGGTAGAGATTAACATATACCCTACTTACCGAGGTACCGCATGGTTTACACATTATCCGGTGTATACGGCTTGGCTGCACATTATTCGGTGCATACGACTTGTCTACATATTATCCAGTGTAAATGACTTGTCTGCACATTATCCGGTGCATACGGCTTGTCTTGCCTTAATCTTAGGCTTGTTGGTACTTGGGCAGTGCAAAACTCAATCATCCATTCATCGTTTTCGTGTGTACTTCTATAATTTTTGTAATGA
This sequence comes from Tetracentron sinense, assembly GCA_015143295.1. NCBI lineage: Eukaryota > Viridiplantae > Streptophyta > Magnoliopsida > Trochodendrales > Trochodendraceae > Tetracentron > Tetracentron sinense. Next base: position 1,887,751 of record CM026574.1, on the reverse strand, counting down.
AAATGGTATTATTCGTCAGACTACTATGCCTTATACACCACAACAAAATGGGGTTGCTGAAAGACGTAGTAGAACTCTAATGGATATGACTAGATCTCTGTTGCCGCATGCTAAATTATCTAAAACTTTTTGGGGTGAAACTATTAGTACAACCATGTACAATCTTAATAGAATCCTATCTAAAGCTGTAGAAACTACTCCTTATGAAATTTGGACAGGTAGAATGTCTAATTTTTCAATAACACATGTAATGATTCCACAACAACTTAAAAATAAGTTATAGCCTAAGACAATAAGATATCACTTTATAGGCTATTCAGAAGAATCTAAAGGGTATAAATTTTATAACAAAGATAAAAGACTAATAGAATCCAAGGATGTTGAATTCTTAGAAAATACTAATGATGATACCCTTTTAGAAGAGAATGTGAAATTTTATGAGGACATAATTTTAAACTCTAATCAAACCCAACCTGAACATGATAAGACACTTGTTCATAATGGTTAAAAGAGATCTAGGGCTCCTCTATCATACTTAGATGATTTCTATGTCTCTATAAGTGAAAATTTTGATCAATATAATGATCAATCAAGCTATAAAGAATGCATAAATGAAACATTTGACTTAGATCAATGTGATGATCCATGCAGTTATTAAAAAGCTATAAATTCTTTTGATTAAGATGAATGATTAAAAGCAATGCATGAAGAATTGGAATCTATTGAAAAGAATAAAGTTTGAGAACTAAGTGATTGATCTAAAGATAGAAAAGCTATAGAATGTAAATAAGTATTGAAAAAGAAACTAAAGTTTGATGAGACTATAGATAAATACAAAGAGACTTGTAGCTAAAGGTTTCACACAATATGAGGGAATAGATTATGATGAAACCTATTCTCCCGTGGTTAATTTTATGTCAATTAGAATACTATTGGCTATTGTTGCTCATTATAATTTAGAATTATTTCAAATGGATGTTAAAACTTATTTCCTTGATAGAAATCTAAAGGAAACCATTTATATGAGGCAACTAGAAGGTTTTGAAGTTAAAAGACTTGAAGATAAAGTATATAGGTTGAAGAAATCCTTATATGGATTAAAAAAATCTTCAGGAATGTGGTATTTTACCTTTCACAATGTTATCATTCAATTAAGATATGTAGTTAATAAACCAGATAATTTTGTATATGTCTGAAACAGTGGGAGTAATTTTACCATATTATCCTTGTATGTCGATGAGCCGGAAATGACTTTAAAATAATTGAAAATACAAAGTCATGACTTAAGTCTCAATTTGAGATGAAGGATATGGGAGAAGCATCCTACATTCTTGGGATAAAAATATCTCGAGATAGATTAAATAATACGGTGTGTTTAAGTCAAGAAAGATATATTGACACAAATATTGAAAATATTTAAAATGAATAACTATAATCCAATCTCCACTCATGTTGAAAAGGGAACTAAATTAAATAAGAAAGATAGTCCTTCAGAAGGACAAGAAAGATTGAATGTTCCTTATGCTCAAGCTGTCGGAAGCTTAATGTATGCTATGGTATGCACTAGATTAGGCCTTAGTTATTCTGTAAATCTTGTGAGTAGATATCAAAGTAATCCCGGTATTAAACACTGGCCGGCAGTGAAAAGAATACTGAGATGTTTAAAAGAAACTAAGCATCTTAAATTATGTTTTCATACTGATGAACATAAAGTTTGTAGCTATTCATATGCTGATTTTGCAGGGGATAAAGATGATGGAAAATCCACTTCAGGTATTATTTTTCTTTTTGACAGTGCAGCTATATCTTGGTCTAGCAAGAAACAAGAGTGTGTTGCTCGTTTCACTCAAGAGTCAGAATATGTAGCATGTAGTACAACTAGTACTTATGCCGTTTGGATAAAACGCTTCATAGATGAATTGAAGATTGGTATAACCAACGGACCCGTGCACATATTTTGTGACAATTTGGCTGCAATATGACTAATTGAGAGTAAATCTAATAATTCTAAAGGTAGACACATTGAAGTGACATATCACTATATTCGTGATATGGTAGAGAAGGGTGAAGTGATATTAAGTCATTTACCCTCTACAGATATGATTGTTGATCCTTTAACAAAGGCACTAAGTGCGGAGTTACTTGCTAAACATATTAGCTTAATGAGACTTAGGGACGCCAAAGTCAATGAACTCCAAAAACTTAAGATCACATCATGAAGGGTATATCCATGCTATTGGGAAAACCTCATGATTATATCTCATCATGAAGGGCATATCCGTATGTATTGGGAAAACCCCATGACTGTATCTTATCATAAAGAGTATATCCGTATACATTAGGAAAATCTCATGATTTTGTGTTATCATGAAGAACATATCTGTGTACATAGGAAAAACCTCATGATTGTAGCATGACGGGCATATGCAATGATATTTTAAGAACCTCATGACTTTGATATATTTAAAAGAAATAAAATTCAAGGTATATATAGTGTAACGACTCTCATGGCCAAGTGAGAGATGTTAGCATTATTCTAACGGTGGCCAAGAGAGAGTCGTTGAGGTGTTACCACCGGCATTACGAGCCGTTGAGGCGTTACTACCTTCCTATTTTGTCTCCAACTCAAGAGGAAATCAAGGAGAGTTTACGATATTTAGATTTATAAAAGGGGATAGATCCCCATGAGTTTCTCACTCCAAAATGACTTGAGATCTTGAAGCTCCTGTTGAGAAACCCTCAAATTGCGACACTCAGCCTCATGGCGATTCTGTTCTTTCTTATTTGGTTTTCGTCAAAAGAAACCCCTAGGCCTACACTAATTAGGGAAGTTACTTAATTTTTTTTAAAACAAATCTAATTAGATTATATTGTTGTTGAAGACAAAAAAAAAGGAAACTCCTCCCTATAGCGGGATGTCCCAACCCTAGCAACATATAAAAGATTTTTCAAAAAAAAAAGCCCACCCTAGATCTCTCTATAGTGGAACGTCCCACCCTCTAATATAATTGTGGCCATGCTCATAATACTTGTTGTTATTACACTTTATTATTTGCATGCATTATTGGTTTATTGTGATATATTTTTTTGAGTAATTTATTGTGATATTCTGGATATATATCTTATATTATTTTATCATCTAATTAATAATGAGAATGGTTTTTTTTTGTTCCCAGAAAAACCTGCTTTCGCTTCTCGCCTCCCCACTATAACTAGAATATTGAAAGTGATTACATTGGCTTTAACTGAAACACCATCCTTGTCTATTCCTTCAATGCTCAAAAACCTGCAATACCTCATAGACCCTAATCGAAGGTGATGGGGCTATCAGCACATATAGGTTCGATGATAAGCTAACACATAAAACCGAAGTATGTATTACACGAAAGGCCTATGTTAAAGTGAAAATTGTGGCAATTCACTCAATGGTCGTTGTTAAACGAGATGTGTGATTATCAGTAGCAGAGTGACCTCGAGTGACCTCATTCATATGGATTGTGTGAGAACATCACATAGGTTTGATTAATCAATGAGCCTTGATAGTACACGCTAGTCGGTCACCACCTACTTAATTTCTCTGGATTTGAGAATTGTTTCAATTATTTAAAATAGAGAATTATGAACTTTTTTGAGGTTTTTCCCAGATTGCCCCTCTAGTATAGGCTTCTTCTCTAAATATCCACAATTTCAAAACCCTTCTCTAAATGCCCCCACACACATGTGCATTCATTCCCACATGTGAATTTTTTTTTTCTCTCCTTCATACCCTTCTTCTTTTTCTTTATGACATATATGTCCCCAACTCAAAAACAAGAGGGAAAGGAGCGACTGCTCATCATCCTCTTCCTCCGTCTGTTTTGAGTGCATCCTCTTCCTCCGTCTGTTTTGAGTGCCCCATAGCCATTCCTCTTAACCGACGAAGCTGTTCGAGTACTCCACCTGACCGAAAACCGTATTGGAGGTACGTGGTGGTGAATTTCATCTTCCCCCAAAACCTTTGTGAAGCGATTCCACGAAGCTCCATTGGGCGTAAAAGATATGTGTTTAATTCCAATTGAAGGAATTCCATTTGTAAAAAGGAGAGTCAATACAGTAGCCATTTTTTTTTGAAGGATTTCGGTTTTGAAACTTTGTATTGTAAAATCCTATGAAAACCTTGAATTAGGGTTTCCCTCATATGAAACTGAATCAGTTTCCTCAAAAACACGACCTTTAAAAGTGATTTGCAGGCATATATGCGTAGAGTCGATGCATTTATGCGAAGGGTCGATGCTAATAGGTTGAAACATACGTTTCCGAAGGTTGAAGATGATGGTCGATACATATGCATCGACCTAGTGCAATGGATGTATCGACCCACATCGACCTCATAAGTTAGCTACTGCCCAGTTGAATGAGTATCGACCCTGTCCTTTTGAGTGTATCGACCCTTCATTAATTGTATCGACCTGCATCGACCTCCTAAGTTCGGTACTGCTCATTTGAAAATGTATAGACCATTTCCCTTTTAGTGTATCGACCTACATCGACCTCGTTACTTAGCTACTGCCCTTGAAAACTTGTATCGACCCTGTCCCGTTTGATGTATCGACCCCTTTGTGCAAATGTATTGACCCTTTTGTGCAAATGTATCGACCCTGTACAATAAGTATTGACCCTGACTTGCTGTACATGTTGATACTTGTATCGACCATAGAAGCTAAATGCATCGACTCCATACATTTTTCTGCATCGATCCTGACTTATTGTATCGACCAATTGTATCAACCATACAATCTAAATGCATCGACCTTGACTTACTGTATCGATCATACAAGCTAAATGCATCGACCCTGAGTTACTATATCGGCCAGTGGACAAATTTTTTGTTTTATTCCTGTTTCTTTTTTTCCTTTTTGTAGGATGGCAAATAAAAGTTTAGTGAAGAAGGTGACGAAAGGTGTTGCAAATCCAAAGGTTCAGAAGAGCCCAAGCAAGGCAACAAAGAGCCCAACCAAGCCAACAAAGGGTAGAAAAATCCATGAAAATGTCAAGTATGAATCCTCAGTCCCTCTTATTAATAGGGAGGGTCAGCCTACTTCCAGATGCACTCAGACTTTTTGGTGGGAGATGAAATAGAATTTTGAGAATGTGTCAAATAGAATGGCTTTATGGAAGGAGCAAGTGTTTGGGGTTCTGACGGAGCAGCAGACTTTCACTTTTGTGGTATCGTGGCTTACTTCTTTCTCCAACACCATGAAGGAGATATGGAGTTCGAGATTGGGGGGGTCTTGATGAAATTTAGAGAGTTGGATTTTGCCCTAGCCATGGGCCTTAGATCCACTCCTGCTACCCCCGTGATATTGAAGTAGGGGAGCGGAAACTTAGGAAGAGGATGTTCCCCAAAAGAAAGCCCGGGGAAATCAATAAGAAAGATTTGTTGAAGAAGATCCAGAGGCTTGGGGAAAAGTATAATATGGAAGGCGTGCAGCTAGGCTTGGTACTTTTTGTTAAGAGTTTTTTGGATGCAAAAGTCTCCACCGCCTGTGTAGATGAGAGATGGTGGGCTTTAGTGGAAGACCTTCCAGCCTTCAATAGTTATCCATGGGGAGTATTTGGATACAAAAAGTTGAAGGCATCTTTGGAGTCTGCACTCTCCATTGACATCTACAGATACAACATTTACGGCTGCTCATTTGCATTCCAGGTAATAGAATTATAGTTTATCATTATAGTTTTTATACTTAATTACTTTTTCATAGTTTATGAATTAATTGCTTTATTGTAACAGGTTTGGGTACTGGAACGTATTCCCGTATTCGCGAGATGGAGGCAGGGTGTCAAGTCCGCTTCGGATCCCATCCCGGTGAGGCCCGTACATTTCCTCGGTTCCTACACTGGAAGATCACGACCTACATCAAATATGAGGATGCCCGGCGGGTGTTAATGACTTCAGATGTAAGTGTTTATTTCATTATTTACTACATTAAATATTAGTGTTTCTTACATTACCGATGTAACCAAGTTTTTTACTTATTCTTGTAGATTGAAGTTCTACCACCCCTCGTGCCTACTCAAAGGGAATTGGAAGAGCCGGCACTAGCTGATGTACTCACCCGACTTGGAGGGTTGGACTCGCCAGTCCACAAAGAGCGGAGGAGGATGAGGAAGAGGACGAGGAGGCAGAGGAAGAGGTAGATGTGACAGCTTCCCCTCTTACCAGGAAGAGGAAAAAGACACGAATGGATAGTACTTTTGATACTAGCATTTTGGATCAGCTGAAGCTTCACATTGATGAGGCTATTCATGCGAACGAAGACCGCCTTCAGGCGACGGTAAACACTCTCCATGAGGAGGTTAGACGGTTGAGTGAGGATGTTAGAGAGTTGAAGGAAGAAGTATGCAAGGTAAGTACTGGATTTTATTTTGAAATTATAACTTTAAAATGTATTTTATTTTGAAAATTTTAAACTGATATCTGTATTTGCAGCGCAGGATCACGATCCCTCTAGGAAGCGCACCGGCCACGTCTATCAAAGAAAGACAAAGGTCGGTTGAACAGACTCCACTACACCCTCCTAAGGAGACTACAGTCTCAACTTTTGATGTATAGTATGAGGTATGTGATTTGCATAATTGTTTTACACTAAATACATTATGTTTCTTACTGATTTGACCTATACAATTATGTTTGCAGAAAGTTTTTGATGCTACACTAGTACTTTTGCTACACCAGTCAGTGTAGAGTCACTCATGACTATGGAGTTGACAGCTCATGCGACACTGCCTCAGAAGGCGAAGAGGGTCCGGTTTGACTCTCAGTGGATGCGGTCTCCCTGGTATAATGCGCAGAAGGAGATAGCCGCTAAGGAAAAGGCGTCCACGAAAGAGCCAATTTTGGATCTACTTAGACATATATCCGAAGTCGAACGTAGAGAGATGATGGAGTTTGCCAAACTTCGTAAGAAGAAGGATGGTGAACAGCCCAGATGCAATACTGTTGGTACCTTGTTCATCACTCCAAAGGTTGTGCATGAAGTGTCATCCCCTACCTGCTAGTTCGGGAATTAGGTAATGGAAGGATTTCTTACGTATCTGTCATTTTAAAATTCGCATATTACACTATGCACTAACATACTTTAATATTTCTAGAAAATAGACGCCTACATGTTTTTATTATCCGAGAGGCATGTGCGCTACTCCGACATATTTACCCAGAAATGTTTTTTTGCATCGGAGTTGTTTACAGTAGGTTAACCATCAAAGTATAATATGTTTTAAATTTGAGTTCAAACATATATAATGTGCTGACCTTGTTTTTCCTACGGCAGGTTTCACTTTTTCATAATATGCAAATAGAGTCCCCTAATATGTTAGGTATCAGTCTGCTAAGAAGATATGGAGCAAACCCCAATCCAAACAACGCCTCCTTGATCCCCACGGTACTCAAGTCACCAGTTGATTCCATGTGACGTTCTGAACGTGTCTACCTTCCCTACTTAATAAGGGAGAAAGAAGGAGATTGGTCACAAGGAATCCATTGGATACAGTTCGTACTTGAGCCCCCAGAAAGACGGGTGTTTATATGGGACCCATACTACAAAGATGATCTACTGGACATGTATGATATTGAAGTAGCAACTTTGAAGGAGGGGATCCCATTACTATTCAACGCTGAGGGGGATGAGCATCCATTAGAAGGAAAGGAATGGAAGTTTGAAGTGATGGATCCTAACACTATTCCTATGCAAGAAAATCTCATGACTGCGGAATATTTGTTGTGAAATACATCGACTTCCTATGTGCTGATTTACATCCTACATTTCATCAGAGGGATATTCTAAAGTGCCGGTATCGTATTGCGTATGATCTCATGAAGGGCAAGGCTTCTATGTAGGAGAGGGGGGAGGGAGCTTGTATGTATATTGTCCGGGTGAATTTATGTTGTGAGGGAGTGGACATGTTCCTTTTCGTGTAATGTGAATTGTTGAGATTCTATGTATGAAGTGTCGTGTAAAAACTGTTGAAATGTTATGTTCTGTTGATTTTTTAACTACGAAACTGTTGAGGTTCCATGGAGTTCACATGTTGATATAATTTTCTGTATTTATGATATGTCCAAAATAGGCTGAAAACAGGTTGACACACATCCATAAGTCACATGGTTGCGCAACCTGTAAAGAAATTCAGAGTCAATACACAATTACATAGGGTCGATACACTTTTATACAGTCGTTACACTTTAGGGAACATGGTCGATACAGGTTCCAACTGGCAGTGGCTAACTTATGCGGTTGATGCAGGGTCGATACACTTTAGGGAACTTGGTCAATACAGGTTCCAACTGGCAGTGGTTAACTTATGCGGTCGATGCAAATTATGCAGGATCGATACACTTTAGGAAACACTTTAGGAAACAGGGTCGATGCAGGTTCCAACTGACAGTGGCTAACTTATGCGGTCGATGCAGGTCGCTACATTCATTGCACTAGGTCGATACACTCAAAATGACAGGGTCGATACATAATTTTTTGTCCAAAATTTCAATTTTTTTTCGAAAATGATGACTTTTCTTCCAAAATTACATTTTGTTTTTGTCCAAATATACAACTCTTTTGTCGAAAATGACAATTTTTTCTTTCAAAATTACATCTTTTTTGTCCAAATATACAACTTTTTTGTACAAAATGATAACTTTTTCTTTCAAATTTATAACTTTTTTGTCCAAATTTATAACTTTTTTGTCTAAATTTACAATTACTCTACTCTTGTTGCCAATTGGTCGAGTACAACTCTGTCTATTGTGCCCTATTTGTTTACATCTACCACATTTCACAGTTCGACGTTCTTCTCCTCGTGAAAGAAGTCTCTTCTTCGTAGGTCTTCCGCCACTCCGACCGTATCTTGGTGGCTTCATCTTCTCACATACCAGAAGCAGTGTGTCCGGTGTCTCCCAATCGCATTTGTCCGATACCGGGTATATTGACCTCTCATAAGCCATTCGTGTACATTCCATTGTGTAATATCGATCAACATATTCATATTTATCAATGTGATATTTTGAACATGCAGCAAGAGCATGCTCGCACGGTCACCCCGTCACGTTGAATTTATCACAAGTACATGACCTCTGAAGTAGATTGACCAACTCCCTATGTTCTTCTCCATGGACTCTGAATTCATGATCATTGATACCATCAACACTTCTACCTCGTCCTTTGTGAAAATCCTTCTCCATTTTATCTTCGACATTTTTAGACAACCTTAAGAGCCACTCTAACCATTCCTTTTGTCGATTAAAATAAAACTTTTGAGTTATATCACGTGTGGCCTCTACTAATGTTGTAACCAGGTATTCTCTTGCCTCTTTGAATAAGCTATTAACACTCTCCGCTATATGAGACGTCACAATCTCATATCTCTTGACCGAAGAGTAAGCATTTGCGTATTTTTGCTTCGGAATCCCGTTTAAAAATTCATGTGCTTGTTGATTCGTCTGAGAAATAATGGCCATGAACTAGCGAAACTTAGACCGTCTGAAAGTCTTTGCTGTTAGCCAAAAGAAAGGCTTGACACTCTCATCCTTACAAAGCTTATGCATGTTCATTGAAATGTGATACGCATAGTAGGCATGAAATGCATTTGGGAATACTTGAGGAACTTTGCTTAACAACGACAAGTGTCTATCCGAGATAATCACTAAGTCCTCTAGTGGCCCCAGTGCTTGTTTCAGATGAATTAAAAACCATTCTTATGCCTCATGGCTTTTCTTCTCATCCAGTCCAAATGCGACAGGTATAAGGTTATTGTTCCCGTCAAGAGTCACTGCGACAAAGTGTATCCCCTTATGCTTTCCTTTCAAATGTGTGGTGTCAAGGATTAACACTTTTCGGCAACAAGTTCGAAAAGTAGTAAGTACCATACCGATCGCCCAAAAAGTAGAACTAAACACCTCAGTCACTGGATCTAAATGCACTGCAGTTATTGTACCCAGGTTGCGCTTCTCAAGCTCGTGGAAATAAGCAGGGAGATCCGCATATGATGTGTCGAATGATCCTCTAAGTTTCTGTATTGCAATTTCTCGAGATTTTCACACTTTCTTGTAACTGGGTTTGACCCCGAACTCGCACCATATATCATTTACAATCTGCCTTGGCTTATACACATTATGCCCCTCAATATGTGATTGAACATACTCGCTCAACACCCAGCTTCTTGCTTGCACATTATCTTTCCCAGTCGGTGCCTGACAAGAGTGTATCGAGCGTAGCTCTTTATCTTGAATTGGCCAGAACCATTAACTCTTGATGCATGTAATCGCCATTTGCAATTTTGAACATGACACTTCAATGTGTATCGTTGTGTATCCGAACGTATTATCTTGAATTGAAAGTTGATGCGCATCGCACACTTATGAATATACCTCTACAGTAACTTCTTTTCTTTAAAACATTGACCAAGTTTGACTACTGTCTCATCTTGCAACATACATTCAACATCCGAGCCTTCATTGTGCACCGGCATATCCTCATACTGTGTCTTCTCAATAGGATTGTTTGTTGTGTCCTTATTATGCATCTCTGGGGTGAGGGGAGGACTATCATGGCTACAAAACAATATAGTAGTCATATTAGAATCTAAAATTCGAAAAAGTTTTCTCAGTAGAGTTATAAAGACAATAATTTACCTGAAGCTAGGGACGTCGTTTACGGTGACTTGTGCATCAAGATCTGCATATGTTGGGATCACGGTAAGTGGATGTTCATCATCACATAAAAATGCATTACTCATAGCGTCATCTATAGAATTGATGTCAACTCTCGAAGGGCCCTTGTCTACAACATCATCTTCACTTGAGAATGCATTACTCATAGCGTCATCTATAGAATTGATGTCATCTCTAGAAGCGCCATCTTCTACACCATCATAAATGCCAACAAGATCCCTCATATGTAAATTGTCTTCTTTTATATTAGTCAGCCTATCTATATTGCACTCAAAATCAAAATTCAATCCTCCAACAACTTCAATGGAGACATCCATTTGCTTGAAACAATCATTTTGCTTGGATAAATGTTCTCTAGCAACTTCGTTGGGAACATACTCTTGATTGCACACATGTTCTTTGAAAACTTCGATAGGAACATACTCTTGGTTGCACACATGTTCTTTAGATACTTCGTTCAGAACATACTCTTCATTTGAAATACGCTTCCTTCTTTCCTCCTTCGAAATGTATAAGGGAAGGTAAATATCTTTTCGTTCCATAACCATGTAAACAAAGGTTGACAAAGATTCATCGTTGGCAATTTTGATTGGTGGAATTGGGTTTGACGAAGGAAAAAATGACCTTAAAGTGATATCGCACTCGCACGATTTGGAATTGATAAGTCGATAAACTTTACACAAGAGCTTCTCGTGTGTAATACTGTTATCCACTAGTACACACTGAGTTGTTCCACCTCGATAACAGATACCTTGTGCTCAATTTTCCATTAATCCACCACTTTCCACAACCTATTTTCCATCGTAACAACAAATTAGTGATACTTTTTGCACCATCGTCTGTAAGAAAAATAGTATTGATTAGTTAAATAAGAGTCAAATGAATGAGTTGTGCAAATAAGCAAATGGTCAATTCTCATAGGTAAAGGGTCGTTGCAGTGTACATGGTCCAAGAAATAACCTAAGGGTTTATGCAAATTTTCAAAGGGTCGATGCAAAATATCAAAGAGTCGATGCAAATATGCAAATGGTCGATGCACATAGGTAAAGGGTCGTTGCAGTGTTCATGGTCAAAGAAAAAATCTAAGGGTCAATGCCAATTACAAAAGGGTCGTTGCAAATCACCAAAAGGTCGATGCACATAGGTAAAGGGTCGTTGCAGTGTACATGGTCCAACAAATAACCAAAGGGTCGATGCAAATATGCAAATGGTCGATGCACATAGATAAAGGGTCGTTTCAGTGTTCATGGTCCAAGAATAAACCTAAGAGTCGATGCCAATTACCAAAGGGTCGTCGCAAATCACCAAAAGGTCGATGCAAATAGGTAAAGGGTCGTTGCAGTGTACATGGTCTAACAAATAACCAAATGGTCGATGCAAGGTACCAAAGGGTCAATGCACATAAGTAAAGAATTGTTGCAGTGTTCATGGTCCAAGAAAAAACCTAAGGGTCGATGCCAATTACCAAAGGGTCGATGCCAATTACCAAAGGGTCGTTGCAAATCACCAAATGGTCAATGCACATAGGTAAAAGGTCAATTACAGTGTACATGACCTCAACAAATAACCTAAGAGTCGATGCCAATTACCAAAGGGTTATTGCAAATCACCAAAGGGTCAATGCACATAGGTAAATGGTCATTGTAGTGTACATGACCCCAACAAATAACCAAAGGGTTGATGCAAAGTACCAAATGGTCGATGCACATAGGTAAAGGGTCGTTGCAGTGTTCATGGTCCAAGAAAAAACCTAAGGGTCGATGCCAATTACCAAAGGGTCGTTGCAAATCACCAAATGGTCGATACACATAAGTAAATGGTCGTTGCAGTATACATGACCCCAACAAATAACCAAAGGGTCGATGCAAATATGCAAATGGTCAATGCACATAAGTAAATGGTCGTTGCAGTATTCATGGTCCAAGAAAAAACCTAAGGGTCAATGCCAATTACCAAAGGGTCGTTGTAAATCACCAAAGGGTCGATGCACATAGGTAAATGGTCGTTGCAATGTACATAGTCCAAGAAATAACCAAATGGTCGATGCAAATATGCAAAGGTTCGATGCACATAGGTAAAGGGTCGTTGCAGTGTTCATGGTTCAAGAAAAAACCTAAGGGTCGATGCCAATTACCAAAGGGCCGTTGCAAATCATCAAAGGGTCGATGCACTTAGGTAAAGGGTTGTTGCAGTGTACATGGTCCAAGAAATAACCAAAGGGTCGATGCAAAGTATCAAAGAGTTGATGCAAATATGCAAAGGATCGATACACATATGTAAAAGGGTCGTTGCAGTGTTCATAGTCCAAGAAAAAACCAAAGGGTCGATGCAAAGTACCAAAGGGTCGTTGCAAAGTATCAAATGGTCGATGTTAATTACCAAAGGGTTGTTGCAAATCACTAAAGGGTCAATGCACATAGGTAAAGGGTCGTTGCAGTGTTCATGATCCAAGAAAAAACCTTGAGGGTCGATGCAAATTTGCAAAAGGTCGTTACAAATCACCAAAGAGTCGATGCATGGAAGTGACAGGGTCGATACAGTGTACATAAGTATAGGGTCGTTGCAAAATACCAAAGGGTCGATGAAAATTATCAAAGAGTCGATGCAAATATGCAAATGGTCGATACTATATTATATCAATTGCATCGACATGGACCCTTTGCTTCGACTTCTCAAGCAAAATATATCGACCCTGAATCGATACCGACTGGCTTCGTCCCTTCATTCCCTTTCGTTCCTAAAACTGTTTTACCGGTAACATGACCGGAGAAAAACTTCATTTAAAGGCTCCTTAGATTACTCAAGATCTCATATAATATTATGAAGAAGTTAATCAAGGTCTATAGATTAAGAAATCAAAACATACATTTCTAGGTTTTGATTAATGAATATCACACAAAAGCAGTAACTTTGGAGTTCGCTGGAACTAGATTCACAAAAAACGAATCACTTGGGATTAGAGTTCGCCGGAATATTTTTCAGGATAATACACGTAGAAGGTTTTTCTCATGCACATATGTTAGAAAAAAGTTTCCACTGTTATGAAAAGTTGATGCCTTCATTGTTTAAGGCATTGTTTAAGGCTTGAAGGTAGTGGAAGGGTATATTGGACTTTATATAAATCCACAATAAGGGAAACTGATGCATTAGGGCATTTAGAGAAGGGTTTTGAAATTGTGGATATTTAGGGAAGAAGCCCATACTAGAGGGGCAATCTGGAAAAAACCACAACTTTTTTAGAGATAACATAGGAGAGCATTGATAATAGTTTTGATGCCCCCAACTATTTTGGGTAAGTTTGTATTATTTTGAAAAGCATAAGAATTACTTAAGAGAATCTCATTCTTGTGGCAAGTATATGATCCTGAAAAAGTTCAAATAAACTTGAAAATTCTCAAAATTACATTATATTTCACATAAAAGTTATTCTTTTATTTACATTGCTTTATCCATAAAACACAATTTTCTCAAAAGCTCGTTATTCTTAAAAATTGATTATTTATTAAAGTTTATAATTTTATGAGAAGCATGTGTCGAATTCCCGTGTGAGAGATTGTTAAAACTCTTTAACCAGAGTTCAAGGAAAATTTAGGGGACTTTGTGAGAGCAAGGAGCAATAGTCGCCATCATACAACTCAAAGGTATGTTTTTAGCATTTTTTTTTCTTCCATTCTATTAATTTAAAAGACCAAATAAGTGTAAGAATTATTGGATCAAACATCTACTAGTATTCTCAGTGCATATAATCAACGACATTTGAATAAAATAGTCGATAACAAACAAATTCAAGAACTATAGAAGCTTGCAAATGCTATCGACATTGTTGGCATGAGTCGCATGACATTCTATGAGAACTTCCATGGGAGTGTGACTAACTATATGTTGAAATTCAAAAGAATCAAATGAGTTTGTTTCAACAAAACTTTGAATAGTAAACCATCTACAAAATGCATCATTAAGTTTCTTATTCCACCCCCACCCCTTCTCTTTTCTTTAGCATCGCTCACATTAGCCTCACCACAACCCATAGAGGTTTTAAATCCCTACCTAGGGTTTTAACAATGCTAATGTGATGGGGCTAAGGAGAGCACACTAGGGCTTGTGCTGCTTAGCAGGATCCATAGATGTCCAAACGGCCCCCTTGTGGGCCCAAATGGATGACACAAAAACACACAACTTCTATTGCATATGCTTTTTGCACCCTCCACAACAATACACAAACACACAACACTACATACATAATCAAAACACCATATTCACATATTGAGAAATAGCCCCACTGCATTTGTAGGAAGACAGCACAATTACACAATCACCAAAAGTGCATCACCAAAGTTTGGCAAAGGCCTGCAATCCTTTTAGTATGTCAAAAGAATAAGATCCGTTTAAATCAGGCTTAGCAAAAGCCTGCAACAAATCCTTATTAGTAACTTCAAAAGATGAGACAATTTCAAATTAGGTTTGCATTGATGGCCCCTGGGTGTTAAAGTATCTGTGGGGCAAGGAAACAATGGTCTATTTAAAGGGCCCCTGAAATTTTGGGTAAAGACTGCTACAAAAGCTTTTCAAATCCCCATTATGCTCAAATCATCTATATATGCAAGCAATTCGCAACAATCTTCTACATTGAAAGTATAAGAAAATCATGAGAAAGAAATCAATATGTTCAAAGTCCACAGTATCAATCATGAAAATTGAGCTGACAATCGATTTCATCACAATATTTCGAGTGGCAGAGCAGCTCTTTTACGAAATTGAGGAACATGTTATAACTTAAAAATGATTGTGGTATGCTGGTCATATTCTATCTAATAATATAGGATTTGCTGCCTTCCCTTTTCTGTGTCAAGGGACTTGGTATGTCATGTCAGTTCTCCTTGTTTGTGTTTGGTCTAGGGAAAGCTTCTATAAAGAGAATAAATCAGATGCTCGTCCACCATAACAGAACAGGAAAGCTTCCCAAAAATGTCCCGCCTAATAAAATAATGAGCAGGGTATGAGGTGGAACTTCTCATACATTCCACTAATAAAAGCGGTAATCACATCCAAGTCCGACTATTAGAAACAACCTCCATTACCAATCAAGCAGGCATCACTCCTTCCACTTGTTTCCATACCTGAGGAACGCCAAAGCAGGATTTTCCCTCGGTGGGGCCCGAACCCGTGTTGACCTTCGGATCGCAGCCTCTTCCAATGCAATCTTGTGCACACTGCCCTTTGATCTCCTCTGCAATGCCGAGCTGTAAATGCAGGCGATAACTATTGTAAAGAAGACAATTGATTGGAGAAATTGATCAAAATTCACTTATGATGTTGTATGATTAAAATCAATTTTTACAATTTCATCATTTCGAAAATAATAACAGCATACACATAAATATCAGACTTAGAAAGTAATTTGTTCTCCAAAATGTGGAAAGACCCATTAAAGAAACAAAATGTTGTCACATGACTGCCAGATGTCAAATACACATACAATGATGTTAAAAGGCTCGTCTCATTCTTTACCTGCTTTATTGTTTCTTTTCTTTTCTCAATTTCCTTTTGCAAGCAGAACAGAAGGGATGTTTTCACAATTGTGATATTTAAATGACCATAATTTTGTTGTCAACAAAGTGGTACCACCAATCATTAGAATATCCGCAGAAATAATATAGAAGGTATCCCATTAAAAAAAAAAAATTAATAGACCAACTGCAGTTAAAGATATATAACATTGTACTGGCTTTTAAGATGAGAAAGGATTAAATCTTCATCCTATAGTAAGACCACTTTTGTCTTGAGGCTGAAATTTGGAAAGCCACTATGAAAAAGTATGTTTTTGCTCTTTTATTAGAACTAAACTGATGACAAGGGTAAACTAAGTGTGATCATTGTAGGAAGACTTGATATATACGGGGACTTACTGGGATTTACATAGTAGACTGACGAGGTATAACCTTCCCGGGTAGCAGATGAATGCTCATACTGTCGAGGCTTATCTTGAATTTTATACAAGGGACAATTTCCGACAACGTCCACTTTGATCATCTATTATTTTTCGCTGGAAGTGGAACAATTATTATTGTTTAATGGAAAAATATATAGAGATTGTTGTGAGTACCGGGATTTTAACCCCCATTCCCGATCAAGATCGAACCCGAGGAGGAATAGCGATAAATCGCAATTGAAAGGAGAGTCGTCACCAATCTAATTCTGAGGGAAATAGGTCCCTGAAATTGTTGGATAAGGCATAGTCTGGAAGTCAGAGGTCAGGATAAGGGATTCTTTTGAGTTAGGGGAATGTGTTAGGCACCCTAAACTCTCATCTAAAGATGGTGACCTACTCCAGAAGTCTGAATCAAAGTGGAGAAACTATAAGAGAAGCTTTAAATTTGATTTATATGTTGAACAATGTGATATGAACAGTAATATAGACATAATGAGATGAACACGATAGATACGGAATAGGGATTCTATCTTAGGGGAGCTAACCCTGATCAGGGTTGCCTACGTATCCACTTACAGTAGAATCAAGCCACACATAGTTCCAGAGGGCAGTGTAGTTGATTCGTTGCCTAGGCGTCGCCTCGGTGTTTTTGGAGGTGTAGCGCCCAACTAGGTGATTAGCCAGGCGCATGCCTAGGCGAAGCCTAGGTGTTCAGTATCTGGGCGGTCACCTAGGTGTTTCTTTATAAACACTGTTTTTTTTTTTATATGCAAAGTGTGGTTAGTTTAGTGAATGTGGTTTATTATTTCAGTTAACTTAAGTTTATAACCCAAAATAAATAGTTTGTTTTCTTTTTTAGGGTAGAACCTCCAATTCGAGATTCCGATCAAAGGTACTCTCTCTCTCTCTCTCTCTCTCTCTCCACAGCACAGTGCGTTCTCTACAGCACTGTGCGTTGTTTCTTCTTCTTCCTAAGTGCCCTCTCTCTCTCTCTCTCCCCAGCACAGTGCGTTCTCTACAGCTCTGTGCGTTTTTTTTTTCCTAATTCCTAACGCATACTCTCTTCTTTTTCTTCTTCTTCATCTCAGAGTCTCTGTCATTATTCAGGGTTTATCATCATTTGCTAATTTTGAAAGTTTAATTCTGAAAAAAACATTAGGTAGGGGAGGGATGAAGCGTCTGCACCTAGATTGGGGTATGACCACTCTTGGTCTTCAAATAACCAGCAACATGTCATTTCTCTCAGTTCATTCTACTCTGGACTGTAATTGATCTTGTTTTGTAATGATCTGTGCTGGTAATTATGCTGGTAATTATAATCATATTGAAATTTCTCATATACAAATTATTTGTAATGCCTCATGCTTATGTATCTAGATTGATGCTGTTTTTTTTTTCTTTAGGGAAATGCTATTGATGCTGTTTTTTTAAAGGGGAATGCTACCCATTCATGGACTACCCATCTTTTTTCATGGTCTCGAAAAAACATAATTATCAATAGTCAATATCTATCTGTATTCCCCCACTCAGATTAATGATTCATGTTCCCATATGTAACTTTTGGTTTGATTCTTTTAAATGGGAACCTGAATCATTAATCTGAGAGGAGAAAGATCATTGTTGGATTTTTTTTATATATAATTATATATGTATATATTTTTCTCGCCTAGGCAACGCCTCGCTTAGCCGGGGCTAATCGCCTAGACACCTTGACTACACTGCCAAAGGGTAGTTTGTGGTTTGATTTGATTTGATTGGATGGTGGGTGATTGAAAAGTTCGATTTGTCTTTAGATGTTAGGGTGTTTTGAATGGTTTAAGCTCATATTTAGGAGCAATTGGGTAGTTTAAGCTCTTGCCTGGGAGCTTGGGATTTGACTAGGGGTTTGAATTGGGATTCAGACCGAGGTTTGGACAAGGGTTCGGCTATGTAAGTAGGGTTTGAACTAGGTTTTGAACCAAGGTTCAAACAGAGGTTCAAATAGGTTGTTAGGGTTTGAACCAGGGTTTGAACCGAGGTTCGGACAGAGGTTCGACTAGGTTAGCTAGGGTTTGAACTAGGTTTTGAATATGAATTTGGATAGAGGTTCGACTAGTGTAGATTAGGTTTTGAACAGGGATTTGGGCAGAGGTTCGACTGAGGTAGGCTAGGGTTTAAACAGGGATTTGGGCAAAGGTTCGACTAAATTAGGCTAGGGTTTAAAGTTTAAATAGAGATTTAGGCAAAGGTTCGACTAGGCAAGGCAAGCAGTCTAGCAAATAATAAAACAACTTAAAGTGATTTAAAAAATAATTTAACTACTAAAAGACAAAGCAAAAGACAGGGTTTGGAGAAAGGTTACCTTTCGGGAAATCTGAAAAAGATTTCTAAAAAAGATGTCCCGAGATTCGACCCTTCGCAATCGACTTTCCCAAGATCGGCAAGTCGCGAGAAACCAGAAAAAACCAAGAACATGGAAGGTTTTCGGAAGTGGAAAGGGAGAGGGAGAGAATTTTGAATGAAAATAAAGAGAGAAGTGGGGGTATTTATAGCGGTCAAAAACAGAGGGCCGCTGCTTCTAGTAGCCCCCATATGGATAAAACCTCCGAAAAAGCAAGGCGGTGGTGAACAATGAGGCGGTAAAAGGGTGCAAATAGGGGTGGGCACTACTTGAAGTAGCGCCCTCCCCTGAGATTTTTTTTAAAAAAATTGCCGACATGGTTTTTGACCGATCAAAGGGCTAAATTTGTAATTTGTGGGGGCGTTGTTTCAAACAGTGACCCCTATATTTTGTCTTCTAGCAATGCCACATGTCGCACTCCAATTAGCCGAAAACCCGATTTTCTGTTTTAAGCCTGTTTTGACCCTGAAAACAGTCATAATTGAACCGAAAATTTTGTAAATTTATTTTGGACAAAATGACAACTTTTAAGCACTTTTCCAAGGGTATTTTGGTCATTTTCACCTCTTTAGGCCCGATTTGATCCAAAAAATAACCGAAATTGAACTGTTAAAATCCAGGAAAATATTTTAGATAAAATGTGACTTTTTCAAAACTTTTCAAAGGTATTTTGGTCATTTTTTACCACAGGGGCATTTTGGTCAATTTTATGCTTCGGGTCATTTCTGAAAATCGAAGCACGAGAAGAGAGTTTTAAAAAGAGAGTTTTGAAGAATTTTTAAAAGATTTTGAAGGGCATAAAAAGAGGCTAACGAGGTGCAAAATTGGGGAGCTTACAATTGTAGTTTAAGGGCAAGTACAAAAAATCTTCTGGACAATTGTTTGACAAAAGGAAGAGCTGCTTTATTATTTCGCAAAAGACAACTTCTACTAGGGTTAATGTGATCATAATAACAAAGTTGGGGTTTAGGAATAATTCAGTAGGGATCAAGTTGGAAAAATTTAGGGAAAATAAAAAGTAAATTAATAATTATAAAAATATACAAAATAATTTGATTAAAAATTACACAACATAAGAGGTTTTTTGCCAAATTCGGGAATAATTCGAGAAATTTGGGAATCTAAAAATTCATGAATTATTTAGCGAATAGTTTGGGAACCTAAAAATGCGCAAATAATTCGCAATTTTTTGAAAAAAAATAGAGTTTTTTGTTACAGAGAATGTTGTAAATATTTTCATTGAAGTCTAACATAAGAGCCCCCCCTCCCCAAACTTATCCATGTGCTCCTTTGTTAAAACAATGAATGTCTTGTTCAACAGTATCATTGAAAAGGTGATCTGCATGGTAGTATGGTACAGGTTTGGAAGTGTAGCTGCTACCAGCTCAGTGGTAAAAAACTGTTGATTAAATCATTTTGAGCACCATTATGGAACACATTTTTTCCACCATGCCAATTCCAAAATTAGTGATTGATGAAATGCGGAAGCAATAGCCTTGAATTCATCAAAGGAACGACCTAGAATTACAAAACCCTAATATAACAAATCTGACCAAAGGGGTGTTTTGGTAATTACACCTAATAACCCAAAATTAACCAAAGGGTGCATTTGAATTCCTAGAATTGAAATTGACCCAAAAATTGAATTATGTGGGATTGAAATCCATTGAATTGAAATAAAGAAAGTTCAAAAGCATAGTTGCAGGGAAGCTATGTACAAGGAGGGAAGCTCGTTTCCCAAACTCATTTCTCAAGAAGCTCGTTTCCATCATGACCCATTTAGTGGTCAAAGGGAGCTATTTATGTAGAAAGTGATTCGATAAACCAAATATAAAGCCGAGGGTGTGTCCTAAGTAAGTATCATTAGATTGAAACCTAAGCCCCTACTTCTTCACAAATATCTCATGTAAAAGGTATGATTGACCATCATAATAAAATGGGAATGAGACACCTATATCTTATTTCTCGCTTCCCTTTTCCTAAGGATTTTTTGATCTTCGCTTCCCGCATTCGCTTTGTTTCTCATTTTCGCTTTAGTAACTATGTTCAGTCATTTGGATGCACTATTCATTAGATGGAATTGAATTGCAAAAATTTCAGTTTCATTGTTTGGATGAATAAATATTATGTAAAAATAGATTCATATGCATTAATAATTAGGTCTATGAAAGTGTAGAAGCAGTGGTTGATGACTTGATGTTAAAAGTGGTAATTTCTAGACCAACTCGTCCCATCCATCTTATCACGGATTAGGATTGAGGTTTTGGAGTCATGGGTTAGGTTCAAGTTTGGTATTCACAATCCTTTTATAATTAGGTTAAGTTTAGCTCTCGAATCACTGATTCATAATATGTACTTCATTTAGTAATAAATGTATGTGATTTTGTACAAAATATATTTATTAAATATTTAATTTAAATATTATTATAATTCATATAAATGGGTTGGGTTTAGGTTGGTTATAATTCATAATTTGATTTATTAATTAAATATTATTAATTTATATATAATTATTATTCATTTAACTCATGGGTTAGGTGGCGTGTTTAGTTTGAATTCCTTCTTGGGTCAGGATAGGTTTGTCTTTCTCAATTCATTATAAATGGGTTGGGTTTAGGTTGATGGTATATTTACTCAGTCTAAAGACTCGAAACAAACCTGAACCATCAACCCGGCTAACTTTTCAAACCCGTGGGTTGGGTTTGCGTTTTGTTTCACAACACATTTATAATTGGGTCAGGTACGGTTTGGCTCTCAAAACAAAAAAAAGGCATAATACGTACTTAATTTAGTAATAAACATATATACTTATTTACATAAGATATTTAATAAATATTAAATGTAAGTTTAAAATTATAATTTGAATATAATAATATGGATATAAATTACGTAAGTAATATATTTATTAAATTTAAATGATATAACTTAAAATTCTTATTATTTTATGTACTAAATTATTATTCATTTAAATCACAAGTTAGGCGGCAAATTTATTTTGAGGGTTCTCTCATTGGGTTGGGATCGCGGTTGGCTTGTCAACCCATTTAGAAATGTGTTGGATTGAGTTTAGAATATATTTACTCAACCCGAAACTAACCTGACCCATTGACATCCTTAATTGACGTCCAATTACGATGACAACGAAAAGTTAGAGTGATGCAGACATCAAGCATCACAAGGATTTTCAAGTTTATCAGACATGGAGAAAGAAGAAGAAGATCCACATCACATTGGGTTGATGATTTGGGGTATTGAAGACCTCATATGCACATATGGTTCATTAGGAAGACCCCACATTGAGAAGATGTGTATATGGGCTGATTTAGCTTGGTTTACTTCAGTTAGGAAAAGAATAAAAGCCCAATGGGCTGAATATAACTTAGAATTATTATTATTAGTTAAAGTTGTCTTTTAAGTTATTATCAGGGTTGCATGGTTATTTGTGTCTTTTTAACAATTACGGTTACACCTATTTAAAGCTTTTTTTTAGCTGTAATTTTTAGTTAATGAATTATTATGAATGAAAAACTACTTTTGGGTATTATCCAGTGATTAGATTTGGTGTGATGTCATGAGAGTGATTCCTAAAGGATTCTAATGTATGTTCATCATCTTTTCCTTTCTTTTCTATTTTTTATGCTCCTTGCAAAACCCTAGCCAACCAAAGCCCTAGAACCCTTCCTCCTTGCAGCCATAGTCACAAAGTCGGGGTACGGGAATAATTCGGCAAGGGTCAAGTACGGGAAAACTTCGGGAAAAAAACGGAAAAAAAAATTAATAATTATAAAATTTAGAAATTATGCTAATTAATAAATCTAATAATTTGGTGGGATAATATACAAAAAAGTAACTATAATCAATAATGTAATAAAACATAATTTTAACATCCAATTCATTCCATCAAGGCATCAAAATTTATTAAAACATCAACTATTATTTGTTTTAAACGGGTATTTTTAGTATTATTCGTTTTAAATGCATTTTAAACGATGATACACGTTTTTTGAAAAAAAATGGGTTTTAAACACCGTTTTCTATGGTAGGGTATTAATGCGCGTTTTAAATGAGTTTTTTTCAAAAAAAGGCAGTTTTTTTGTGACTATGCTTGCAGTTGCACCATCCTAACCTTTCCCCCCTTGCAGCCACAGCCTCCCCCATCCATACTCCTTGTTGCTGTCAGTCCTCCCTCTCATCTTCCTTATTTTTCCTCCATTGTTTACTGCTGACATGAAGGCAATCTCATTTTATTTAAATTTTATTGTTAATTTTTACTTTATACCATAGTATATATATATATATTTAAAAAATATTATATTTGTTCGATTTTAGGTGTCATTACTCGGACGAGTTTTGACCGAGTTTTTGAGTTGACTCTACTCAGGCAAGGTTCTGAGTCAAGTCGAGTTTTCAAGCGACCAAAACTGGCTGGAAAGAACGGTTACTCATTTCTCGAAGAATTATCCTCGAAAGCTCTTAAGATAATAAAGTGTGCAAAGCAGAACTGAAAGGTTTATCCGTACCAAACGGATAAAACATAAACATGTTCATTATGATATTGAATGTGGATGGGCTCAAATGGTAATCCAGGTTTAAGTGGTCGGGTGGGGCATTAGGTAATTGTAGTGGCATTTTGGTTATTGGCTTCACTCATTAACCGTTCTAACATGGTGTCAGAGGCTCGTGCAATGGTTAATGGACCACAGTGCTGAGAAGTTATAAGAAGTCCAATACTGAAATAGAGTGAGATTTGAAAGTGCTGATCAAGCTTTTAACTCCAAGTCGGGATCCTACATGGTCTGTTTTGTAGTATTGGAACTGAAACTCTGGACTAGTCCTTCTGTCGCTACCATCACATAGTGTCAGAAAAAGCAGCAAACTTGTGGGCTACTATCGCTAAACAGTGTTGAGACAATAACGATTTGGATCCTTTCTGTAGAGGCTGATCTTCCGACTATAGCTAATTTTTCCTTTTCCTTGACAAGGCAGGAAATGGAATACAATGTAAGCTGAGAGAGGGTTCTAACCCAGTTTAGTTTATGACTTTCCCACACCCCCTCTTGGTTGAAATTTTATATTTAAGCCGTAAACAGATCAGGTCTTCCTAATCCACCTATCCTAAGCCGGGATACTTTAAAATTTAAATAAATTTTCAAAAAAAATTCCTTCAAGATCAAGTCTAGGATTAAACTCACCATATCCTATGATAGTATTTTTCCAGCTGTCTTTGAAGAGCCATCTCTCTCTCACCTTTACGATTCAATGAACTCATCAACACATCAAGCTGTTCAAAGGTTGCAAGTTGGAGCTATTACAAAGATGAAGAGGATGCAGAAATTTGTAATTTTGTATCTGTATCAATGTGCAGCATAATTACCTCTTCTTTGGAACTGTAGTAGCCCCACAACTTGGAGTCAGAACTTTCCACGAAAATTCTTCCATCACGTCGAAAAAACCAATACCTGTTATAATTTCTGTCTTTCCCCAATGGATTGGTGCGTACAAACCGTTTTTCTATCTCCCGCTCGAGATGTTCTTTCTGTAGTATAAAGAATGTCAAGTAGAGAAAAGAAGTAAATATTTATAAATCCTGAGAGAGATAGAGATCTATGCATCACACCCTCTGTTCTTCACTTTTCTTTTCCCGGCATCCCTTTTTATTATTCTTACATAGTTGCAGTTTCTTTCTATGCTCTTCCACCCCAGATGGCTCTTTTACATTTTCAGCAGCAACTTTTACATCAATCTTCAGCTTCTTTGCAATTTTCCTCAGTGCATTGTTCACATGCTTGCCTTCACTGCATAAAAATCAAAAGCAACCTCAAATCACGTGTAACGCATTATCCACAAGCTCTTTACTATGAAAGAGGAATCTCAAACCTGTTTTCCAGGACATGGCCCCCTTTACATGGAATAACCTTCTCATGTCTTTCCCCTAGAGCATCTCCATTCTGCCTACTGTCATTACCATTCTCAACTACATGCAAGTTGCTTCCCCCATTTTCCAGAATATGTCCCTGCATTACTTCCTTTGTGTCATAATCTGACTTCCTAATTTCCTTCTCTTCTCTCCTCTTTCTAGATTCCTCCAATGCTACCTCCTTTTTTGTAGCTGCAAGTGCCTGCTGCTGTTCTATATATTCATCCAATTGCACCCTAATAGCATCTGTTGCAAGGGCCCGAGCAACCAATTCCCGGAAGATGCTCAATTTATCACAAGCATCTAAGAGACCGTAATGGCCCCGTTTTATTGTTGCTATCTGACTGGATAATTTAGGTATATCATCCATACCTAAGAAGTCACATAAATATTCTGCCCAAGTCGTTAACGTAATCTGGAATTAAAGAACAGAAGAAAAAAAAACACCAAAATGAGCAATATTACTGGGCAGAAGCAATGAGTCTCACAAGAAAATAAAAAGACAAAAAAGCTTTCATGAAAACATGAATATTTTGAATAACAACATTTCAGTATTAGTAGGATAATCCACCTTTAATTTCCGCCCCTTTTCCTGTATAGCCATGAAATATTCGCTTTCATCTTTTAAAAGAAAGCGAAGAAGTGCCGAATGTGATTCCACAATGAGAATCAGATTGCTGTCCTTGTGGCAAATTGCATTTTCAAAATCTTCAAGAGAGAAAGGCCACAAGTTCAACAACCTGCTAAAAGAAGAAAAAAAATCCCAAACCATTAGAAGATCCCCAACACATTCCATTGGAACACTAAAATCCCTTGACAGAGAAGGGTGGTCAGTGAAAACTGGATCATCAGCACCAAGCTGCACTAAAAGATCGTCAATAGGGTATTTAATTGGTCCTTCCTTCGGTTTCTGATCTTCTGAAAATTCAAAGATGGCATAAAGTAAGTACTTTCACATGAAAATTAGTTGGGAAAGACATGGAGACTTAAAGACCCCAAGCCTTTCAAAATAATTAACAATATCTGATATATATATATATATATATATATATATATATCATGTCTGTATGCATGTGTGCGTATGACTCTTGTGTCTATTTAGTACGATGAACATCAGGATTATCTTTTTTTTTTCCTTATAAAAAACAATAATAGAAGACAATAACAAGCTACAATCATAATGCCAGTTAAAAAGAATTAAATGTGAACCTAAAGTAAGATTGTAGTTAAAGATGGCCAAAATGTTAGGAGCAATATTAACACAGCTTAAATCCTTCCACCTACCTTCTTTCACTTTCTTTCTCATGGCCAACTTCCCGATTTCCTGTCTTTCCCTTTTAATTTTAGCATTTCCTCCTGTTATAGCATCCTGAATATAAAAAGAATCAACGTGATTGAATATGAAGAATAAAAAAAGAATCAATGTGATTGTAGATTTCAGTCAAAACCCAGCAGAAATAGGATTTAAAAATTACCCTGATGTTTTCCCCATCTTCCTTATTTTTCATCCGCTGTTTACTGCTGACATGACAACCACTCTGGATGATTTTGTGTCTCAACTCTTCAGGAAGTTCGGTTAAAACTCCATGCTTCCTTGCCAATTTATCATGAATAATCCAAGGAGCACTTCGAAAGGTAGAGTCCCTAATAAAAGACTTCAGTACATCTCTACTGAAAGGCAGTTTTTTCCGTATCAACTCATCTCCAGTTATTACTGAACTACCCATTACTTTCTTATCTTTGTCGAGCCATCCCACTTCATACAGGGTTTTTCCAATATCCTTGTCCAGAACCTTTAATATTTTGCATGGGCAAAAACACTTATCCTTCCTTCCATACAACTCGACACCCACTGACAAATGTTCCTGCAACTTTGCAATTATTGTGTTGACAAGATCTCTTAGCCGCAGTTTGCCTACGGAACCAATTCCCATTGATTAAATTCTAGAAGGCAATGGAATCGAATGATGCAACTTCAAGGGACAGCATAATTTAGAACAAAAAAAAAAGCAGTGTATGATAATATCATTAACTGAAACCTATATTCAAAAATAGGTCCAGACAAACCAAGAAAAAATAATATAATCAGAATACTAAATTTTCAGTTACGCGAAATGTTTATATATCTTCAGTAGGATAAATATATTAAGCTTTAGAGTTTCTTCTTAACTTCTCCACTCTATGCTAACAGGTGACAATACGAAATCCAAGTCATTCTTTTCTAGATGAACTCTTCCAATTCAGGAAGAGATGTATGTAAAATCTCCTTATGTGGATATATCTATTTTTCTAATCTTTCCTTTTCCATTTTAATAAATGTTTGATATTTCTGGGTATCAAATTTTTCACTGCAAATTAGTAGTGATTAACAGAAAATATATAAATCCACCTTATGCAACAGGAAGACACCACTATGCCTAGAATAATATAGAGATAAGAATGCATAACATTTAGAACCAAACAGCATTCAAACTAAAATGAAGGAAATAAAAAGAACATTGCTGCCTGCCACTAATGTGATGATTGCTAGAACTGCTTGAAAAGAAACAAGAAATATTGATTATATCTCTTCTGGAGAGCATTGTTACAAATCTTCCGAGAAATACCTAATTTCTAGGGAGAAATACTAAGAAAAAACATCTAAAGTTTAAAACTTCGTTTTCATCGCAGTATTTTAAAAGTCTCACGAGAAATACAATTTCACTTTTTATCACGTAAATATCCCGAGATTTAGCCGAGGTTCTAAAAATATCGCGAAAAATACCCAAAATTGTTGGTTTGATGGATTTATAAATTGGTGATATTTATTACTATTTTTTTATAATTTTAATCATTGTCAAGATTTAGACGAGAAATAGCCGTAAAAAACTCCATATTTGAAAATCTCCCAAGGAAAACCCCAGCCGATAAAAACTCGAGAACAAGATTTGTAACACTGCTACAGAGACATAAACATGATGTTGGTAGAAATGGAAGGTTGGACCCTGGTTCCAGTTGTGCAATACATAAGCAAGACCAAGTGAACATTTGAAAACAATAAACAAGTACAACAAGCAGGAAATGATAAACAAGGTACTTTAGAAAATGCAATGTAAAGGAAATACAATATTTAGATTAGGATATTTAAATCATTAGCTTCTTAGTTTTACAAAGTGTATTGAGTTCAGATTCAGTAGTTTTTTGTACTCCCCAGGTAGGCTCATGTTATATCTACATATCAGTGAGCGGGATTTCATTAGCTTCAAATGAATGATAACACACAAGAAATTAGTTACCGCTTCTTTAACTCGAAAGGAATCTCAAAACAACTAATAAAAGCTAGATTGTGCCTAGTTTTTCAGTTCAATTGCATGCACAAAAGTTCCTCCAACAAGAACTTTGCAATTCATATCACATTGCACAGAGCAAGTTGGACAATCCACTTGTCACTACTCTGTCTGAAATGAATGATACCATGTTTAATTTCCAAGTCTTTGAAATAGATTATAGTCTTCTTGTCTAAATAGCGTCTGATCTCATATGCAAAATCTTCTATAGGCAACTTATTAAGACCCACAAATTGGATGATCCAAGCAGAAGGCTCTTCTCAATCAATATATACCAGAGAATTAGTTAAGACAACATAGAAAAGCATATCATTTATTGATAAACATCGCTTTGCTTGAATACAAGTTAAGTTGATAAAGGGGACTTCACTCAATTACATTCAGAACCTTCTAGTAACTCTTTCCAATCTCTTAGGCTCCGTTCTTTTGGTGGAACTTTTAAAAGCCCGGAACATTAATGTTTTCGAACAATAGGCAAGAGTATGGAAAGAGAGGGGAGAGGGTTTCTAACCCTTTTACATGATGGCATCTCGGATTTATCGAGTCCAATTTAATTAGAAGTTCCACATCTATGGAACTTAAAAAATCGGAAATTTTTTGTGGAACTTGACAGTTCCATATTTGTAGAACTTTTGCACTCTATGCAATAATATAGTTCTAGACATTAAGTAAAATTAGGAAAGTTCTAGACTTTAAACGTTCCACCAAAAGAACGGAGCCTTAATGATATAATACCACCAAGTAGTATATCTAGAAAATCTGGGATAGTCAATCGGGATTAGTCTACCAAAGAAGCAGCACTCATGGACAAATAACCAATATGTATATTTAGGTAGACCTCAATGAATTCATAACTAAGGTCTATTTGGACGGTGACTGAAGATAATTTTGGCAATGCTTTGATCATGTAAAGTTACTTCTCTCAGCTAGGCTTACAGTAAGATAATTTGTAATTATCTGCAAGGCACAGAAAAGAAAATCCCAGCTGGAATTTCCATCCAGACTTGAAGTTTTATCCAGACTGATTGATCAACGATGAGCCAACAAAGCGGGTTTACAATATGGGCCATGGCTTCTTATTGTTCCTAAGAATACAACAGGACGATGCAAAAAAAAAAAGGGAGTTCCAGTGGATGAGACCAGCTGACCATACACTGGAAGACTGCCAAGCCATGCAGCAAGCCAAAATGAAGTGCATCCAATAAATCTGACATCAATCTCATTCCCCGAGACCAAGGTTTTCAAATAACAGTTTTGGCATGCATAACTTGTCTGCTGAAACCGTTCTGTAATGCTGTTAAGTAACAATTACGGCCGAAACCCGTAAGCAGGCACCATCTTCTAGATAAAATAAATATATATATAATAAAAATCCAAAAAAATGTATAAAAATGAGGTAAAATGTTTAAGGTTAATAAACATAGTCATCGACCCTAAAAATGCATATTATGCATGAAGATGATAATTTATCAAGTTTAACTACCACATTTAAAAATACATAACTCAAATCATCATATGACAAGGTTGGAAAATCTTACCCAATCAAGAAATCCCTAACTGATTTCTATTTTTCAAAGTGGCTTTTGAAACTTCAATACGTCGATTCGTGATGTAGCTTTAAAAATAAATAAATAAGAAAAAAGATACTCGTCGTTAAACAAGACAGAGTTGTCCTTTTTTAGCTCTAGAGTGGGAGAAAGTTATTATGTTTAGAAAGAAATGAGTTGAAATAGTTTTTAAAACTCAATGTGCATATATATATATAGCACCAAACATTGTTTGACGGTCTCATAATAATCAAAACAATCGTTGTGTAACATTATTTCTAATGTGTAATGTTGTAAAGGACATTATATTAAAAAAAAATTAAAAACATATAACGTGACTCGTACCAAGGATTGAGTATTACTGAAACTAAGTAAGTC
Source organism: Tetracentron sinense (assembly GCA_015143295.1). NCBI lineage: Eukaryota > Viridiplantae > Streptophyta > Magnoliopsida > Trochodendrales > Trochodendraceae > Tetracentron > Tetracentron sinense. Next base: position 1,857,569 of record CM026574.1, on the reverse strand, counting down.
ATTACATGATGGTATAAGAGAGTATTTGAACCAGAATTCAAGAAAGATGATCTGGACGATGAATCTCCAATTTGAATCTACCTAAACTCAGAGTTCAAAATATCAGTACATACCAGCCGATATATGTCGGTTTTCTCCCCACCCGACACATAAATACGCTGGAAAAAAATCCCCCATATCGGTTCTGTATCGTCGGAATCAGACTGATATGCTACTGATACGGGCGACATGCTACCGATACGCAAGACACAACCATTTTATGGCACGGACCCGATACAAAACTTATTTACATAAAATGAAATTTAAGTAAATGAATTCATTTACTTGAGATATTTATATGTAAACAAGGTTATACCCCTCATTTGAATTCAATAAAAATTATACTATATCCAAATCCTGATGAATAAAAAGTCAACTTTCCAATTCAAGAGCAACATCCTTTTTTTAGGAATTAGGTCAAAATTTCAACTTTCAAATGGTAAGGTATTTCTCAAATCTTAAAATTTCATAAATTCTACTATAACAAAACATTACTAAAACTCAAAAGTTCAGCACAAAAAGTCTCATATTTTAGTCTTAAAAAATACTTTCAACTATAGGGTCAAAAGTCAACTAATAGAGAAACAGTTCAACAGAAAAAGACTTACATTCAAATTCATTAAACATATGTTGGGTAAACCCATTTAAATTCATTAAAAATACTCCCAAATTTTAATTCGAAAAGAATCAAAATCCAAATTTCTAGTTGAAGGCCAAAATTCAATTTTTAGTTGTTCATGCCAAATTTTAATTTCTAAATTGTAAAGCATATTTTTCAAATCTTAAAGGCTCATAATTTTTAATATGTCGAGACATTTTAAAACAAAAATGACCGGTAAAATTATTTCACACATTGGCTTCTATATGGTGCTAAGTCAGTACATGCTCAGTCCCAAGCATAGAGTGACATTTATGAAGAAATTCCACAACTCTTGAATTTACTGTAGACGTACATACATATGTATCGGTCCACATCAAGGATTAAAAATATGGTTTCGGGGGATGTATCGGTCCCAACCGAAACCTATACGAATTGGTTTTGGTATCGGTTTTGGACGATACATATAATTTTTTCTTTTTCTTAAGAAAAGTCAAATGAGTTATAGGAATCAAATTTGCCAAATATAAAGTCATGGGAAGTGACTCAAGTACAAAGTAGCAAACACAATTACAATTTTACAATGAATTAATATATACATAACTAACAAACGATATGTATCGCATGTTTCGTATCAGTATAAATATCGTACAGGAGGCTTTCGATACCTATACGTATCGCTTGTTCCATATCGTTTCAGCGATTTTTATTTCCATGGTCCACATACTACGTTCAAATGAGTTAGCCACACTATTATCAATATGTCTAGCTCACTTATAATCTATCACTTTATTCATTTGTGGAGCCCACATCGTTCGAGTCGACACGAAGCTCAATGGGGTATTGAACTTTTATTATGTATGCAATTTATTTTATGAATGTAAGTCATTATTTTTTTTATGTATTTCAATGAATTTAAGGTTTTAATATCTAGATTTTATTTACGATACTTGGGTAAGTGACTATGGTTTGTATTTTCCTACCTGTTTATCAACACGCACGCTTTTTTTTTTAACTCATAGATATATGATTATAAATATGGTTGGAGGCTCTCATTTAGTTTATTTTTAGCTTACATTTGCATTAAAAAAGTTTTATGCAAAATATCCAAGTTTTTCCTTGCATATCCAACGTTTCTTAGCATATCCTGATTTTTTCCACTGTATCCAACCAATATGATCCGATATGTATCCTATATTCGACTTACCGATATGACACCCAATTCTGATAAGTTGAACATGCCTAAAATAAATGATCAAGCCATACTGATTCAAGCTTCTAAGGATAATGATGATTGGATAGAGGATGATCAAGAATGTGATCAGAGGAGAAGAGAGGAACTATGAGTATTCTAGGAAAATGATGTTGCAGAGAGAATAACGAAAAATGTTGAGGTTTCATATTGACTTTCGAAAGTACACGATGATCTCATTAGTAGGGTTGGCCCCTTATTGATAGGATTTCCTAGAGAAGATTTCCCTTATATTAGAATCGTATCAGATCAAATCTTTTCTATTAGGATCCGATTTTATACGCTCTTAACAGCTCAGCAAAACGGTTATAACTTATAACAATTTGCCTTAAGACGCCATGAGTCATGATCACATCTACCCAAGCATCATACATCTGAGGATAATCATAAATTAAAGGGGAGGACCTGCTAGCAGTTTAATATTCTAATTAAATATTATGATAGGCGTTCGCTATGGCGTCACAATTCTTTAACATATTCCTATGTACCCTCCAAACCACAAGTTCCTAAACACACCCTAAAGATAGAGTTAAGTAGGTATAACGTGAGTTATACACCTTCAAGATACTCATTTAAAAAGTCTCATATTTTAGTCTTCAAAAATATTTTCATCTTCAGGATCAAAAAGTCAACTAACAATTCAAAAAAAAAAGACTTACATTCATGATTCAACCTTTACAAAAACATTTTAAAGCATATGTTGGGTACCCCCATTTAAATTCATTAAAAATATTCTCAAATTTAATTAAAAAATAATCAAAATCCAAATTTCCAATTTAATGCTAGAATCCGGTTTTTAGTGTTAGTATAATTGTGGGTATAATGTAGTTTATGTACCCCTCTTATGTTGTAGTGGCCCACTACTTAAGTTTTTTTATTTATGTTTCTCTTATATGGGCCTTGGGCCCAACTTATGTATTAGCCAAGTTTATATAGTCATAATAGAGAAGAAAAACCCTAACTTTCTCATTCTCTCTTTCCCATTTCTCTTCTTTCTCTCCATCTCTTCTCCTCTCTAATCTTGCTACAAATCTGCTTTTAACTGTGCAAGCCAAATCTCAAAAAAAAAAATTGAATCTTAAAGGACTCATAATTTCTAATATGTCAAAATATTATTAAAATAGAAAAGTCCAGTAAAATTATTTCACACATTGGTTTCTATACGGTGTTGGGTCACTACATTCTTAGTCTCAAGCATCGAGTGACATTTATGAATAGATTCCACAACTCTTTGATTTACAGCAGATGTACATACAAATGTACCAGTCCACATACCACGTTCATATGAGTTGATCACATTTTTGTCAAGATGTCTAACTCACTTATAATATATCACTTTATTCAGTTCCCGAGCCGACACCATTCAAACTAGCACGAAACTAAAATGTGGAATTGAGCTTGTATCATGTAAATAATTTACTTTACGATTGTAATTCAATACTTTATTTTTAATTAATTGAATGTAAGATTTTAATATCTAGATTGTATTGCCTATATTCGAGAGTATAATAGGTGGTACCACAGTTATATGTCATAGGCTCAGTATTACGATTACCTAAAGCAACAACTTGGTCAATCTCCTCATAGAGGAGGGATGATGACTTCGAACCACATCAGAGCTCCTTGCAGTTATGAGTCATGAGTTGGGACTTAAGTGTTTGGGTGTTATCTTATCATATTTCTCTTTCTTTTTGGATGTATAGTTGTGTAAAATACTCAATCGTGCATATTTGGCTTTACGGTTAAGACAATGCATGTCAACATGATTTTCACATTTGATTATATACATGCTTGCATTTTGTTATGTAATAAATTCTAAATGTGTATTAATGCTTATATATTCAATTCCTAAAATATCATCTTAGATTTCCAACGTGTCCTTAATGTTTCCTAAGTTTCTTCAATTTTTACATGATTTCTCGGACTTTCTTAAACTTCAACGATACATGTGCACTTCCTTAGTGACCGAAGTAGAGATTGACACCGAAGTTTAATACTTTGCACTCTATACATAGACTCCCTAACAAAGCACTCAAGATCCATGATGACCATACAAGCCCTAAAAGGGAACTAGGCAGCCACACTCCACCAAAGTTCCCTTGGAGCACCTTTGCACCAAGGGTTCGGCATCTATACACAAACTCCACTCCACCCAAGGATCATACCAATCGTTATCCAAAATATCAGGGCAACATGTGATCTGCAAGTGATCATCGTGTCATCTAACCAATACAGATGGAGAAACTTCTGAGTCCGACTTGGCTGCACTTGTCCACGTGGAAGCTTGCCGATTTATGCCATCAACAAAGAGTTGTGTTACCATGCGCATGAGAGACTGCTCCCATGCATGGGCATCTTGAGACTCCTTACATATCAACACTCATCATTATGGTGTTAGCAGGCTACCAAAAACCATATCAAATTTCTCATTGCAGATTCATAACAAGATCTAGACAATTACGATTTTCATTTCAAAACTCAATGCATGAGTCAACATTCCACGTCTACACCTAGATTCCATCAAAAAAATTTCTTGAAAAGTATAATTGTATTTATAAAAATAGTGTACAGAAGCTAATTTACGATTGGACATGAGAAAAAATACAAGAGATGGGTACATGATACCAATGTTTTAAAACATGAAGGCGTAAGGCGAGGCATTAAGACTTCAAGATGCTTGAGTCGTAAGCCTCACAAGAAAGCTTCATGCTCTCTCATTTTAACAAATAAATAAAATATAAGAAAAAATGCAAAAAGATTCAAAAAATTAATGAAAGATTATAGTATATATATACATATATATCGAGAGAGATAGATACATTTATATATATATATATATATATATATATATATATATTACACTGTGTGTTTGTGTGGGCACACGCGTACACTCAGTTGTGGCTGAAAACCATAGTTGTTAAAAGCGTCGCCTCAGGCGGGCGACCAAGCAATCTGCTGGGCTCAGGCAACTGGCCACCTCAGGTGGTCATTTGATTTATGTAATATTACTATTGTTTAAAGATATAAAAGTTACTTTATTTGAATGTAGTAGTTTGGAAAAACAAAACAATATATTATTTTATATACTTTTCATTTTTTTTACCATATAAATATGTTATAGTTTGTATATCCAACAAAAAATGTTTCCGGATAGAAGAAAGAAGAGAGGAATAGTGTCAAGTATGTTTCCCTCATGTTAACCTGTCCTCTCTCGCTCAATGGGTGGACAATTGGCCTCTCTCTCACTCTCTCTCTCTATTTGTGGGTGGACCATATGGTCCTCAACTGTTTTTGCATGGTTGTTACAAGCGTCGCCTAGGCAACCAAGCATACAAGTGGGCTCAGGCGGTCCAATAATTAAAAAAAGGCCTTTAACCCAAAACTCTCATAAACTCATATTTAAAAAGGTCTTTTATAATTTTAATAAGTGCAAACCCCATAATTATATATTTTACCAATTATACATTTTCTATTACATTTTTTTAGTAGAATCGAGAAAAATAAAGAAATAAGAAATGAGAGTAAGATGTACGGCCTCTCCCTCTCTTGTCTCTCATGTTCGACGTCGCATTGATTATTGGACTATTTTTCTGCTATTTATTCAATCGTACACTCTCCCTCCTTTCTCATCTCCTACATCTCTCACCGGCTGTTATTGTAAACTATTGTTTCTTTCTATTTTTTATCCTTCAAAATCTGTTTCCCCCCTTTCGACAATTATTGTAGATTTTGTTTTTTTGTTCCCTTTTTTTTATCCCCAACACTAAAATCCTCTTTTAATGTTCTTAGAACTATCTCCAAGGATGGTTCTATCAAAATGTATTTTAACAATAATGATTTAGTAATTTTCATGCATTGCAAGGCCCATTATTCAAGAAAATGTGTCATACATAGATCTCATATTGGGGGGATGTCTACAGCAAAAAGTTCATCAGGCGATGCCTCAGGCGCTTCAGGTATCCATGGGGTCTATCGCCTCAAGTCGCCTTGATACCTATGCTAGAAACCTAATTTTAGTTAATGTATGAGATATACGTCACATAAAACTAGCTTCAAGGCATGAGGCGTGTGTCTCATGGGGTTTAAGCCTCATGGTTGAGCTTCAAGGTGTTTTCCTTAAGCCTTGCCCCAAGGTGAGCCTCGAGGCATAAGCCTCACACGCTTTTTAAAACACTGCATGATACATCCTGCATACAGAAACAAAAGGGAATAGTCCTAAACAATCATGGGTACTATAACTGCCATAGTTACTAGAGTGAGAACTGAGAAGTGAAAGTAGGAAGCAGGAGGCAAGGTCCAAAAAAATACTTTGGAAACAAGAAGCAAAAAATGAGATATGGGCGGCTTCCTTCCGTTATGTTAGTATGGGCAGCCATACCTTAGGTTTTGCCATACAAAGATATGTCTAAAGAACTAGACACCTTAGACTATAGTGAAACTCATATAAAAACCATCTGATTTTTAAACTTCTGTTCTTGGTGGGAATAAAGTAATAAAAATAATAAATCCATTCTTAAAACCTCATGGAAAAATATTTAGTATAATGACATTCGCGTAGGGTTTATAATACGCACTATCAAACCATTATTAAAAAGTTTCCAATTGAATGGTACTTACTCAAGGTTTACACCCTAGAATGTAGAGTCATGTTTATCGCATCATGTCCCACATTTATAGCCCTTTTTGACCACTAAACGGGACGTGATGGAAGCGAGCTTCCTGAGAAGCGAGATTCCCTGGAGGCAATCTTCCCACCCTGTAGATAGCCTCCGTGCAATTGTAGTCTTCCTCCTTAAGGATCATCCAATTATTGCGAATTCAAGTGGCAACCTAAGTCAATCATGTCAATCTCCCATAAGTCAACCAAGATTCTCATCATCCTTATATCGACAGAGAAAGATTTCAAACATTTCAAGCATGTAAAACCTCCTTCCCTAAACACAACTGGCATACTTAATCTTAAAATGTGCAACCGAAGTTCTACATTTGTTCTCTATGCAACCTTAACTGCATATGAAGTACGTCCCATTTACCTTGCTATTAGATTGCACTGCCAACCACCGCCAGCGATATGTTGGGGACTTTGGAAGGAGAGAATCAGTAGAATATTTGATGGAGTTGACTCTTGAATATAGATGGAATCTTGTACTATGTTACGACTCCTTATTTAATTTTGCTTTTTTTTTTTTGTGGGGGAACACATCTTATTCCACTACACCTTGTACTTTCTTCCCCTTCTTAACATAATTCTTGTTATCCATCAAAAGAAAAAGTTCCTAATCCCCAACAATTTGGAGTCAGTAACACAAATCCTATCCATTAGAAACTAAAACTTAAATAAAACCACAGCCTATACCTCCAAAAAGATGAGCATGTTGCAAACAAAAGGCATAACACAATAAAAAGATTTAAATGAAGAATCAAAATATTATATTGAAATTTGAAGTGCCATAAGCTCTTTGTGGGGTGTGATAAAACAAATCAGCACCATTTTCAATGATGTCCCCAGGATCTCTCAGAACATTTTGAACCGCACATATTGTGAGAAACCTTAAATCCAGATGCATGGTCAATGATTAACAAGAATACTTCTAATCTTCGCGTAAGTAATTATCAACTTGCTAACCGGTCCATTGTCATTGAAGTTTGACATTAGGAATTTATTAGGCTTGCTAAACAAAAGCAGCAGCAAAGTGAACCTGGATGCATTTATTATCAAAGTGGTCTTGCTCCCCCCTCAGTATTCTCAAATTTGATTTGCAGCATATTTTTTCATATACTTATTGTTACTTGTTACTTTACAACCAACAATTGTTTTAAATAAATGGATTACAAAAAAAAAAATTTACAACCATGAAAGATGAAACGAGGGTTTCTAGATTGGCATCAAATCGAATTGTAGGAATATGAGTCTCTTTTCATGAATTGTTAAAACCCAACTCATTGGATCACACTTTACCAAATGTTTAGTTACTAGTCCAAAGCCGGTAATGCAAAGAAGTATGAAAATTCAAATCCAAATCTAATTGGAAAGCAGTTTACACAAACGCATCTTAAATAATTTTTTGACAAGTAGCTAAAAAGACCAATTACCTAAATAATGAACAAAATACAACCAATTGATGAGTCAAGCTAATACATAAACAAAAATTATGAAAATCAAAATCTAGACAAGCATATGGGCACATTAAAAGAGAAAGTAACACGTGTTCTTCAGAGTGTGGGTTCCTACTGTATTGGATGATATGCAGCACAGGTGCCATTAATTCTTTCGGAAACTGTTGAACTTTCTCGGTTGCACGTCGCTCTGAGACCAATGCCTCTTCATAAGTAAAGTTTGTTTTCCCAGTGACTTTACACGTCCAGACTCTCTGACGATACAAATTGATCCGATTCATATATTCTCTAATCTAGCTTAAGGGAAAGAAATAGACAAAATTCTAACAGACAACAATAACCATATTATTTAAGGATGAAAAATAGAAGTATCATCACATGCTTTCCAAACCCTAAAAAGCAAGTGCATGCAAGTAACTGGCTCGAGAACACAGGGCTTAAAAACAAAAGAAGGATACTGATAATCGCGAAATATCTCATTCGTGAAACGAACTAGGAAAATGAGCTCATGAGGCTCCAAATCCTTGGGTGGTTCCACTAAGGGAAAAGGCTTTCTTTTAAAAAGAGGCATTGATACTTGGGTCTAACACCAATATAATGTCCAGGAAGGAAAAGGAGCTGATTCGGGAAATACACCTCCTGTAACAACCCACAAAACTTTAATTTCAGAACAAGCTTTAAGTTGCAAACAGACAATAAGCACATGAAAAAAAATCCTACATTTGGATATCAAAAAGAAATGTTTCATTAGAAAGAGTGCAGAGTTTCATCATGTAAGTAACTGTAAGTCTATAAAATCAACTCAGAACTGTGGGCATGGTTGCTTCTCGCAAACATTTACATTCACTTCACAAAGCTTTAATTTCAGAACTAGCTTTAAGTCGCCAATAGCCGATAAGTACATGAAAAAATCCCACATTGGGAACCTGAAAGAAATATTTCATTGAAAATACTGCCAGAGTTTAGAATTCACAGTTCAGCATGAAATTAACTGTAAGTATTTGAAATCAATTCATGAATGTGAGATATGTTACAATGCAGAGAATGAATCCACCAACTCATACTCCAACTTCATTAAAGGAAATACCAGAAACCAAGAAAATATAAATAACAGAAACCCTAGAAGCCAACTGAAAATGAAAAATGGAATCATAACTAATAGACTGAAAATATTTCCATACAAATAGTGAAGCAGAAGGGTATCTCACATAAATAACACTCAATTCCAGCATATAAAAAACGGATCCCAAATCAAAAGGACACAGCTAAGAGTCCAAGATGTGTTCCCGCCTCAACTACAATTCATGAAGAAGAAAATCGAATTCGCAAAAAACACACCAAAAATCAAGAGAAATGACGGAAAAAATACCAAAATGATAATAATTGTAAAGAACATAGTGATTCAAGACTGCATAAAACGCTCAGAAGCTTCAAGGAATTCAAACGAAAGCTCTTCAAACGACTGTACCGAACAAAACTTCCAACTTCATTGAAAGAAAGCAGTAAAAAGTCCAAATCGAGAGAAAAAAGAATCAAAGAAGACGAAACATCAAACGCTCGAAGATTGGGGAAGTTTCTGACCTAGAATCCGCTGAAACACCGACCATTTGGGGTCAAAAGAGATTCAAAAGAGAGCTCTTCGACCAGATATTCGAGCAAAACCAGAAGAATAAGAGAAAGACAGAATTTTCACCTGAAGATTTGACTTTAAAGCTGTGGAGGAAGAAATGGGAGCCCGGAAGGCGGGAAGATGAAGAACTGCTCGTCTTCTTCGAGTTCTTTTTAAGCGAGGAAGTTTTTCGTTTTCCCGTTCGTCTTTGAAGGAAATAAAATAGTATTTTATAGGGGTATTTTGCATATCACCTGCTAGGTTTATTCTTAGTTTGCAACTACACTGTTTAGTGAAACAGATTTGCAAATTAACTCGGTTTGTTCAACTTCAACCACTAGACAAAGAACCTCATTCTTTTCTTCCAATTCCGGTCAACTGCATTCAAAAATGTTTAGAAAGTAACTATAATACCTGACATGTGTCCTCAATTAACTCCACTTATCTGTGGTTAAGATTCACAAACCTGTAGGATTGATTTTTAGAAAAAAAAAAAAAAATTAATGATCTGGATTCAAACTTGTTAACCATAGTTCAAGGGCAATTAAAGCGATGACTCCTTTTAACTATGATCAAGATTCAATAACCTTTAGGGTTAAAGCATCTAACCTTGGTTTCTAGAAGGGAAAAAAATACCACAAGGATTGGAACTTGTTACCCATAGTTCAAGGGCAGTTAAAGGAGTGTCCCCTTTTAACTACTCTCTTGAATTGTGGTTAAGATTCACTATTCCTTGGGGTTAAAGCATTTAAACTTGGTGTTTTTTAAAAAATTAAAAATTAACCACAAGAATTAAAACTTGTTAACCATAGTTCAAGGGCAATAAAGAGCCTTTGTGTATTTATAAAATATCTTAAGGCATAATAGTCATTTTATAACGGAACTAAGGGTTGGGGTTCTTTGTCTAAAGGTTGAAAAATTGTGAGTGTATTTGTGTAAAAAAAAGCACAAATCTAGTCGTTGATAAACAAAAAAACCATATCTATCTATCTATCTATCTATCTATCTATCTATCTAGGGAAGTGATACTTTGTGTGCGTTCCACCCAGCGGAACGCGTGTGCTCCCATAGCCCATTCCACCTAGCGGAATGCGAGCTTGCCCACAGCTTGCCACATGTCTATTTCCCACATTTTTAATCATGATTAAGTTTAACTAACATGAGGTTAATATGTTTTATTTTTTTTTTTAAATCAAGGTTAGATGGATGAACCCTAGGGGTGGGCAAATCTTAACCATAGTTAATGAGTGTTAACTAACTTGAGGTTATTTTTCTAAAAACCAAGGTTAGATGGATGCACCATAAGGTAAGTGAATCTTAGCCAAAATTAATGCGTGTTAACTAATTTAAGATAATTTTTCTAAAAACCAAGGTTAGATGGATGAACCCTAGGAGTGAAGGAATCTTAACCACAATTTATAAAAGTAAAAAAGGGACACATGACATCCCATGGAGGAGAGTGCGTTCCGCTTAGCGGAACGCATCCGTGTTGTTGCGACCCAAAATACCTCCAAGGAGTTAGAGGTACGTTAGCTCGTGATGTGCTATATTAAACCATCTTGTATAATAAATAAGGCATGTTATAGCGGAAGCTAAATTTTCTATCACATAATCGTATTCCAAAAGTTATACAATATAACAAAAACCGAATGGTAAGAGTGAACATGCTCACTCATCAAAATGTAAATACATATCACTCGCTCTCAATCGCTCAATAGTAAGCCTCACAAGGCCACCTATCAAGATCCCTTCCCTCCTCGAGATAGCCGTCAATTGGCTGCTCAACATACACCTCTTCGATCCAGGGCTCCGGAGCACATATATCAAATGGAGTATCTGCCGATATCAAAATGTACGGCTGAGAATTGAAATACTCAACGGGTACCAATCACTAGCTAATAATGTTATAAAAAAAATAACATGCGTACAGTTTATCAAAACCATAGAGCATAGAAGCGTAAAACAAATGTGCATAGTTTTCCAAAACTATTGCCTTATGAGCGTTCGTATGAAAATAGTAATCTTATGAGGTCTTGCTATAATCAATAGCTTATGAGTTGGTCTTATGAGCCTTATGAGTTCTTATGAGCACAGAGCACTTGTAAGACTTATGAGATCCGTAGAACATATGAGATCCTTATGAGCTTTATGAGATCTTAGACATATGAGATCCTTGTGATATTTATGAGATCTTAGACATATGAGATCCTTGTGAGCATGAGAAACCGATCTTAGAATACCAACCTTATCAACTTATGAACTTATGAGGTTACTTATGAACTTTACTTATGAGAAATCCGATCATGTGAAACTTGTGTACATGTGAGATTTGTGAGCATCCTCATAGACTTAGAAACCCTTAAACATAGTACATAGCTCTTGTGAGCATCATGGTAAGCATAGAGGACTTTAAACATCAAGACATAGCCATATAGAATCACACATCATAGAAACTCAGGATATCTTAGCCTTAAATTCATCACAACACATATTTTACATCTTGTTTTTCATAATTCGATACAACAAGGATAACTAGTAGAAGATATCTACCTTTTAAGACCACCTAGAGCTTGAGAAGAACGCCTTGGAAACGAGGTTCAAGCTTGAGGAAGGTTCGAAAGCGGAAATCCAAACTTCAACTTTGATCTTGGACAAACCCTAGCTCTCCTCTTCTTTCACTCTCAAAACTCTCTAAAATATGCCTTAGAGGGTTTGTGAAACCCTAAGCGACGAATTGGCTTGTATGTATAGGCAAAGGGTTGGGTTAAAGTCCTTTACACCCTTAAGAAATATCCCAAAATATCCAAAGGAGCAAAACAACACAAGTCGGTCGGTAGGATGCCAAGTCGGTAGACCGGATTGCCACATCCCGTTGACGGGCCAAAAAACCCCCCTCTGGAATTTTTCCCCATACAAATCCTTGGAGCAGTCAGTCGACCGGATTAGGGGTCGGTCCACCGAATTCCCTTATTTTGCCTGTTTTGCTGATTTTTCCACTTGTAACACTTAAGAAACTTTCTCCACTTAGGTTTTAACACCCAAATCACTTAGAATATATCATACTCTATACTTTAACCTACCAAAACATAAACACACATACCCATACACTATGAACACACTTAGGGTAATTCAAATACTCTCATTTATCATTTCAAAACATCCAATATACATAGAATTACAAGCCTAGTGCAAATGCACTATTCACATCCAATACCAGTGAGTTATGGGGTTCTACATCCTCCCTCCTTACAAGAATTTCGTCCCTGAAATTAGGACGATACAAAACTATACCAAAAGATGAGGGTAATTTTCCCTCACATTATCCTCGCGCTCCTATGTGGCTTCTTCAGTTGAATGGTGTTGCCAAATCACAAGAACCAATGGAATTGTCTTGGTTCGTAAGACTTGATCCCGTCTGTCCAGAATCTGAATTGGTTGTTCCACCAAGGTGAGATCCCCCGAATCTCTAATGGATCGAGATCGATCATATGTGAAGGATCCGGAATATATTTCCGAAGCATGGAAATATGGAACACGTTGTGCACTGTAGCCAAGTGAGTAGGTAAGGCTCCTGGTAGCAACCTGACCAACTCTCGTGATGATCTCAAACGGCCTCACATACCTAGGGCTGAGCTTGCCCCTCTTGCTGAACGTCATGATTCCCCGATTTAAGAAATCTTCACAAAGACTTGACCCAATCTGGAATTCCAAGTCCCTGCGACGAGTGTCCGTATAACTCTTCTGCCGGCTCTAGGCAGATTTCAACCTCTCCCTGATGCTATTGACCTTGTCTGCGGTCTGCTTGATCAACTCAGGACACAAGACCTTCCTTCCCCCAACTTCATCCCAGTATAGAGGCGATCAACAACTCCTCTCATACATGTAGGCAGTGAAATCTCACCGTCCATTGCCTAGGAGCATGTGTAATGACACACACCAGATCATCATCTCTTGGAGAGATGGTTCAAATTTGCACGTGCCCATAAAACGCGCAAGCCTTTAGTTGTTAGCAATAATTTGCAAATGTTGATGGCTGGCCTTTATGTCACCCAGCAAGGCAAAGTGGGGTTTGATCCGTGAGGATTAACTTCACAGATCTAACCCTAAGTGCCAACCTCCGAGAGTCTGACACCTGTCTAATCCGTGAGGACCAAAACCTCATGGATAACCTTTGAGTGCCAACCTTTGAGAGGTTGACACCTGTCTAATCTATGAGGACCAAAACCTCACAGATCCATATTGAGTTCCAGCTCTAACAGTCTGACACTTATCAATCCGTGAGGATCAAAACCTCACGGATAACCTTTGAGTGCCAACTTCTGAGAGGCTGACACATGTCCTATCTATGAAGATCAAAATCTCATGGATAACTTTTGAGTGTCAGCCTTCGATAGGCTGACACGTGTTCAATCCGTGAGGACCAAAACCTCATAGATCCAACCCCTAATGCAACCTCGGAAAGGCTAATATGAGTCAAGCTCGTGAGGATTAAAACCTCACGGATGACCTTTGGGTGTCAACCTCCAAGAGGCTGACACGTGTCCAAACCATAATAGTAAATCCTCATGGATCAACCATCATCACACTTAGTCTGGGACCTAACCCAGACCACGGGCAAGACTTATGGTCTCACCCTGTGATCCGAGGGCAAGACCTATGGTCTCACCCTGTGATTAGTGGGCAAGACCTATGGTCTTACCCTCTGATCCGTGGCAAGACCTATGGTCTCACCCCTTAAGTCCGTGGACTGACTTAGGTCAATCTGTCCCCAGCTGACAGTCAGTATCTGACTGTTATAGGGTAGGGACTCCTTAATAAAAAGGATTCACTGTCAAGTTGTGGGGATCCCAAGATAAGGATCCCCTCTTTTAAAATCTCATGTGATGCCACATGACACTCCATAATCATGATAGGATTAGGACTATGTCCTATATTCTAGAAAATGATGTGATTAAACATCCTCATTTTCGAAAGGTACTAGGATTTTCCCCAAAAAGGGAAAACCTGATACAAGAATCCTCAAAAGAAGAGGTTTCTCTTCAGCTTGAGGAGTCTCCCAGATAAAGGAGACCCGTGAGCTACCATCCTCTAAGAGAAGAGCCCAATTTGACTTCCCTAAAATAAGAGAGTCAAAAAGAGAGACCAAAAAGGACTCTCTCAAACCTATAAAAGGAGGGTTTCTGATAAGAAACCCACATGAAGAAAGATAGAAAAAAAAAGAAAAACTCTCTCCTTCCTTTCAAGTAACAGCAAACCAGCAGCAAATAGCAAGGAAGAAGATCTCCCCTGCCATGGAGAACATCAGGTGAGCCTCATAAAAATGGTCACCCCATTCTCCTTTCTTTTCTACAAATATAAAGACCTCAATGAGGCAATTGTAACGCCTACATGGGATTTGGGCAACCCCATTGAATAAATAAGAATATGTTTATTCAAAAACTTGTTCTTCTTTTAATTCTTCTTCTTAATCAGAGGTTCTTCCCCAAATAAAGAGGTAATTTAACAGTCTGAGTTTACTCAGATTGGAAGGATAGTCCCCCACAATAAATAATAAACTCCATACAATAATGGAGGAAATCTGATAAGCAAAGATAAATTTTGCACTTAAAATTAATGGCACGCCTGGTGGGACATTCTTCTCCTCTCATCTTTGATGAAGAATTTGAAAAAATAAAAGAAGAACAAAAAAAGGGAAAGTGAGTAATCCTTTCCCCTATTTTCTCTTCGGTGTTGGTGCAGGATAATCGAGACCATGTACGTCCGGCCAGCATATGTGTTGACCATCAAGAAGAGGGTCTATGTCCTTCCAATGCTGATTCTAACAACTCACCCCCTCACTTGGGCTGCGGTGGCGGCAGCCCCAATCATGAAGTCTCGGTCTACTGGCCGAATCCTCAATGAGGGTCTTGCTGGCCCTCCACAGAGGAGCCACCCCTGTCAGATCCACGGACAGGGTGTATCCACAAGAATGCACCACGGAGCAGGTGTATCCCCAAGGATACATCCTAGACAGGTTGCATCCCCCAAGATGCACCACAGAGCAGTTGCATCCCCAAGGATGCACCACAGGCATGAGGCATCCCCAGGATGTTCCACGGAGAGGCTGCACCCAAGAGGATGTGCCATGGAGCAAACACATCCCCCAAGATGCGCCATGGATTGGGTGCATCCAATTGGACGCCCCACAGATAGAATGCATCCCACATGATGCATCTCGGACAGAGTGCACCCCAATCAGAGTGCACCGTGGAGAGTGTACCCAACTGGGTACACACATTATAGGGTAGTTCTACCACTCTACAACAGGTCAGCCCAAAAGGTAGACCTATGTCAAACCCTGGGCCAAGCCTAATAGGCTGTCCCAAATCTCGACAGTCCGTAGTGGAAATGCCGCAATCGCTGTGGCCGACCATAGGACTTGTTGAATATGAGCCCCCTCAGTCCAAGTTGGCTATTGGAACTTCCTCTTTAAAAAATTCTTCAAAGGGAGGAGATGCTGCCTGATTTTTACTAGGGCAAAAGGACAAGGCCAAGGGCCTCAAGGACTTAAGGAATAATCCCTCCAATAACTTTAAAAAATACAAAGAAATTGAGGAAGATGCCTTAAGGCACTCATCCATGAACAAGAAATGCCCACAGACAGAATTCATGGACCAAGGTCCAAAACATCTCACGAATGGGAATCAAAGATTGTCCATGGACAGAACTCCAAGATTGTCCATGGACAGAACTTAAAGACTGTCCACGGATAGACCATCAAGACTGTCCATGGACGGAAGATCAGCGTTGTCCACGGATAGAAGATCAGCACCATCAACAGACGGAAGATCAGCACCGTCCATGAACAGAAGACCAGCTCTATTCACGGACAGAATACCATCTCTGTCCACAGACAGAAACCCAAGACCGTCCACAGACGGATAGTCAAGTCCATGGACTGAAGGTCCAACCACCCAGAACAGAGGCCCAAGCCAGTCCGAGGGTTGGATGCATGGATCCCTCACGGATACAAGCCCAAGTCAATCCGTGGACTTTATCCACGGACATAAGTCTCTCAAAAGAGAGGGATATCCACGGACAGGCACTCATCTATCCGAGGACAATTCCCTCTCCAAAAAGGAGAGGAGTTGGCAGTATATAGCCTGTAAGCACCCAATGTTTACACCCCACTTTAGTTAGAACCTTTTCAACTATGGTTACACCTTGTCAAAATCCTTAGCATTAGGTAACCCTAGCTAAGCCCATGGCATATAAGCCTAAACCCTTTAATCCAAGCCCACAAGGCCCAAAAACCCTTAGGATAGTCCCATATACCCGAGTGTGCAGGGCCCAACCCATTTTCAAACTAAAATCCATGATGTCGGTAGACCCTTTACCGATGTTTTATTTTTGGCCTGTTTTCGCTTTGTCTATAGAACTTCTACCGACATCTTCAAGTTCAAAGTTTACAGTCTGCAAACCCCCTACACACTCTACCATCCCTTCCTCCCCCTCGGTCTCTCCCTTCCCAGCTCTTAGTCGACCTTCAGAGGGTCCAATACCCCTTTCCCTCTTCTTTTAAATCCCTCTTAGGTCCTAGGTGTCCATCCCTATAAAACCCAAACCCACCTTCACTGTAAACGGTCGACAGAATTTCCAAGGTAAAAAACCTTGCCGAAAAACCTCTCCTCTCCCTTGGTCTTGATCCCAGGACTCCCCTGGACCTACCTTAGACCTCCTCCCTGGAGCACCACCACCGCAGTCGCAGCCACCTCCACCATTTGGCATAAACAGAGCATTGGGTAGGGACATCCCCTACCCATTTCCTTATTGCTTTAAAAATCATGTGAGCCCCTGGTCATCTCCAGGGGACCTTTGCTTGTTTTTTGTTATTGCTTAATAGGTACACAGACCCATACAGGGTGTTCACCCACCTAAACCATAGGTGTGGTGAATCCTTACGGGTATAGTACCTCTTCGAGGCTCTCACAGCCATCATAGAACCTTCTGGGGGTCCCTCGTATCATGAGGGAACCCCTAGTGACCTCTGTGCCCAGCCCTAGTGGCCAAGGATCCAGTTTTCAAAAAAAACCCAGAATGGCGGTACTCTCAGTACCGTCATTCTGAAAATGGCCTGTTTTCCATTTGGCGGTGATCCCTCTGCCGACCCCTTGTTTCTGAGCTTTTTCCAGAATGTCGGTCATACTTCTACCGACATTCTATTTTTCGCCTGATTTGGGATGGGCTGTAGAACAACTGCCGCCAACTTGCACTATCTATCACAGCGACTTTGCAGCATTGTGGGGCCCACTCCAAGCATCCCCTGGGATCCACACTTGGCCTGATCTCTTCCCAGGAGTCCCCACTACACCCCCATGCCTTTGGTTCACCTTGGGTTATCCGTTAACCCTAGTTAACTTTGACAAAACACAGTCTTAAAACACTGTCCATAATGTAGGTAATTACATTACCGACATTAAACTTTGTTTCATTTATGGGCTTTTACAGGGGCCCAGGCCTGGTAGGAGGCCATTTTAGGCCCTGCCTAGCCCCCTGGGCCCATCTTGGACTGTACCAGACCCTTAACCACGGTAAAATACACCTCCGGTTAACATTTAACAGCGGTTAAGCACCCCTTAACCCCACAAACTTTTGGGAAATTAAACGGAAATTCCTTAAATCTAATTGGACTATAATCCTGACTTTGGCCCTCTCCCTAACCCTGGTTAGCAACTCTAACCACAGTTAGATCCTCTTAACTGCGGTTAGCAACCCTAATCGTAGTTAACTTCGGTTTATGGCCTACCGGGCCTAAAAATCAAGTCTACCGGACTTATCTTGGCCTACCGGGCCCCGCCTTGGCCTACCGGGCTACAACTCACTCACCCTTTACTGTGGTTAGCAACCCTAACTGCGGTTAGCAACCCTAACTGCAGTTGGTTCAGCCTAATCCCGGTTAGCAATCCTAACCCGGGCCGGACTCCTGCTTAGTCTACCGGACTACTCCCTAAGCCTACCGGGTTCATATACTTTGCACTTGACCCTCCTCTGTCAACCAACCCTAGTCTACCGGACTAGTCCATGTTAGCCACCATTGGTGCACACACACATGCCCTTAGCCTTGGCACAGGCTCACGTGCCAGAACTACGCTCGGTCTGATCTCACCCTGTGAGTATGTAGGCAGCCTAACACGGGTCCGACCCTAGTTGGCTTTTCCCTTCTTAGATTAGTGTTCATTTAAATATTTCGGCATTTTAAACAAGATTAACTTTAATTGGCTTAAACCCGGGAAGTACGGAGCCGTTGTAAAACGGAAGCCTTGGGGTGCCTAACACCTTTCCCAGATTTAACCGAATCCCTTACCCCGATCTCTCTCGTGGACCAAGACCTTATCCAAAACTTCGGGGGACTTATCCCTTCTGAATGAATAGGTGGCGACTCTCAAAAACACGTGAGCCACAAACAAATTTAGGGAGTGAAATCCCGCGCTCACAGCTCTGGCGACTTTACTGGGGAGCTGTTTCTAAATATCTTTAGGGTTCAACCAGGAACCTGGGTTTAAGCCAACTAAACCTTAAATCTTGTATAAAATGCCTAAGCGTTTAACTAAACACTAATCATTTTACATCTCTTGATTAATTGTGTACTGTGCATCCATATATGTCATAGTAGTGTAATTAATCTCATTCAACCCAGTAGATAGGCTTATTACGTTAACAGCTGCTGGATGATCATCCTCAGTGTTAGTGACTTAAACATCTTGGAGGTCCGCGGAGTTACTTCTGTTTGGTGATATCCCTCAGAGAAGGATTCTGAACGCTCCCGCTTACACCAATCATCCCTTTTCAGGTATGTTCTATACCGGGGAGTCGCATATACGGTGTTAAGTGATCCTCCCATCCTACTAGGAACACCTTTGCATCAAACCAGCATTTATACATGTAGTTTAGGCTTCGGTATAGTCTACAAGCAGTCCATTCTGGAAGGGGTACTACAAACCTTAACCTACTTGCACCCTATACCTGTCCCTAATCATGGTTGACTACCCGGGCACATTCTACCCGGATAACCACCCATTCAGGGGCATGCAATGAGCCAAACTTGTGCTTGTAACAAACTACAACCAACCTTACTTCCCAACATAGTGTATGGGGTCCAAATCCCAGGCAGACAGGCCTTCACTGGGCCTGTCCCAACCTTTACCTGATAGGTCCCTCGATTTCCAAACAACCTGGGCTAAAGCACCTCGGACCTCCGTCTGTTTGCCCTATCAGATCACGTATGTCGTGTCACACCCAAACAAAATCTGCATCATCATTTTGCATCCCATCTACATGCATGGTGCACTCACAGATTTTGTATCATTATCCAGGTAGATGGCAGGTCTTTCAGGGGTAACTCAGTCAATGGGCCGACAGTCACAGCCCGTGCATCTAACTTCTCAGGGGGCATGTGATGACAACCTCTAGGCTTCAATTGGGGCTTTCACCTCGAGTCAGCTCCTCATTTGGGCTCAGTATTACAAAACCAGAAATATCCTAGACCTGTTTGTGGTTAACCCGGACTCGCACCTCATGAACGCTGCTATCCAGTGCTAGAGCTCATCTCACATGGTATTTCATTTTGGTAAGAACGAGCTCTGCCCAACATTGGAAGAGATTTAACGTATTTTGGGGTTAAACATGGACGACGAAGCCATAGTACCGCACTACAAGACAACATACCAGGCAGACCTATCCAGGTTCTTGCAAATCAAGCCTGCCTGCTTGCAGCCCGGTCCTAACGGCTCTTTTGATCGGATATCTGTGTCTTTTCTCGAAAAGAAGTACAAGCGCAAATGGAACCTTGACTCCATTTTAGCAGAACTTCCCGGTCTCAATGCCCTTGCACTGATAACTATGTCTCAACTGGTGTTCCCAAGGTGCAGTTCGCTCATCGAAGCAGTTTTGGTCGGGATCATCGAGGACATGCACAACTTCTACTCGGTTGTACCAGTCATCCTAACCGAGCTTCTTAGAGCTCTCAATGAGTCTGTAAACCGCAGAAAAGGCATCTTCCATACCAGTACACCTCTCTTGCACCTCTGGTTGGTAAGTCACTTGCATACAATCATTTCAGTACCGGACGGCATCCGTGACGCTTACAGTCTGCCTCAGAAGATTTCTCAGAATCAAGGGCCGATAGTAACTACAGATGTTGGAGAGCTCTACCAGCTCCTTCAAGACCTTTCAGAGGAAGAAATCACTTGGCAATGCAATTGGCTTGTGTTGAACAGGCTACCCCGTGTTGTCATCACCGGTAGACGCTGCATGATTCTTGCTGGTCTAACAGGCTTCGTAGTCTATACACCACTCCGAATCCTCCGACAGTTTGGACTCCCTCGACGTATCCCTGTGATAGACCAGCAGGCAAATGATTGGATCACTTTCACAGTGCACTCTGACAACCTCACTCGGCACTTCCAGTCAGCTTGGTGCGCAGCTCCAGACGAGACCAATGGCCCGACTTCATGGTCTTATCAGGGCCATCAACCAACTCGGTACACCGATAATGGGTGGATAATCCTGACATTCTACCCGGCACCCTGAACCTAGGGAACTGCCCACACTAGTTGCAGCTCCATCATAAGGGACCATACCCCTAGCAGAGATGATGGTTCCCTGGACAGACTTCTTCCTGGAGAGACAGCTCCAGATCCAGCAGAAATGGAAGAAGCTATGGAAAGACCAGTGCGCATTAAGGCAGCAGGAGGCAGAACAAGGCTGTGAACTTCTACCGAAACCCTCACGCGCATGGAAGTTGAAGTCACATCCCTCCAGCAACAAATCATGGATCTTGAGGGCGTGCCTCGTCCACTTGACTTTGCGATCCCCGAATGGTCTGCCTAGGATCGAGTCTTTTTCCTCTTCTTTGAGTCACACTATGCATGTACTCACTGCACTCTTCATGCATCAATGAAAATCTTTTTCTAGCATCTGCCTTTTGCCCTCATGCATAATCATGATTAGCCATTGCATTCTTTTCAGTTACATGAGCTGACCTGTGACTCGTTCTCTGACTGTGATTCTAGCAGAAGCAGCAGCTACCGATGCAGTCTTGACGGAAATACCAATCACAGAGGTACTCCCTGACACAGTACGATCAGAGAACAGCTTCTACACAATACAATTGGAAAGCAGTACAGGATCGATGGCAGAACCTGTAGATTAGCACCAACAGACCACTGAGATCCTACAGTCACATGACAGAGACATAGCAGCCATGCAGGCGAAGCTTGACAGTGTTCTGGAATCCCTGAAGATTCTGATTGGCACCCGGACCAAAGAACCCTCCACTCGGATCCCAACCGAAGAACCAGTCGAGCGACCTACACCTGAGCCTCGCCATTCCCCCTTCATCATACCTAATCCAATACTCACAATATGCGGAGGAGAGGAGTATGAACAGTACGAAGAGTAGTCGAAGATCTCACACGTCCACCAGGACCAACCGTCATCCTCAGATCCAACTCCTTCCTTACAGGACGAGATCAAGCAGATGAAAGAGGAGATGAGAAGAATGAAAGGTACATCCGCTAGTACAAGTCTATCACTGGAAGACTTAACCTTTTCATCAAGGGATGCTGTTCCTGTAGGTTTCAAGGTCCCAGACTTTGATAAATATGATGGCTCGGGCTGTCCAAAACAACACTTGCAGTTATATTTAGGGGACATGCTCCAACATAATAAAAACCAGCCCTTGCTCATCCAGTACTTCCAGAAGAGTCTGAAGGGGGCAGCCCATACATGGTAGATGTCGGTGGACAAACAGAGAGGCAAGATTTGGCAGGATACCATGGATAGCTTTATAGAGCAGTACTCCTTCAACCAGGAGCTTTGCCCTCAGAGGAGCCAGCTCGAACAGCTAAGCCAGTGCAACAACGAGTTATTTCTGGAGTACGCTACCCGCTGGAGGGAAATAGCAGCAAAGATCCTAACTCCTATCCCTAAGGAGGAATTGGCAGGCATGTTCATGGGCACCCTGAAGCAGCCCTACTCTACACTCATGGTGACCTTACCGGTAGTGGACTTCGGCACTATCGTCAGGATAGGTGCCCGTATCGAGACTGCTATCAAGAGCGGAGCCATTTATTCCAGTCTAAGACTTGATCCCCTCAAGGCGACAGCCTCGCCCAGCAGAAATATCGATCTCCGGGACCACAGAAAGAAGGAAGATGTACATATGGTTGCTTCTACGGCACCCATCAGATTACCAGCTTCAGCAGCTCAGCAGCAGTCGGTTAACAGGAATCCCCCGCCCAGCTCGACTAACCCAGGGGCAAAACCATCCTCCCAGAAACTTTACCCATCTTCCATATACCCTCATCCAGTTATTGGAATTCCTCACCAAGTAGGGTCTTCTCGAGTTGAGAGGTCTTATACCTCTTCTACCTCCAGACAAGCAAGGCAAGAACTATAATGCCGATCATCACTGTGCCTTTCACAGAGGCCCAGGACATGTTATAGATTATTGCATAGGCCTGAAGTGTGCAATCCAAGATCTCCTAGATAAAGGAAGGGTTGAGCTGGCTCCTAGCAACACAAGCATCAATCAGGTGCCACTGCCCCCACATAACAATCAAATCAACTTTATCAAGTGGGAAGAGCCCGGGGTAGGGCAGCCAGGACCCGACACACCCGTAGTAAATGATGGCATCATCAGGCCCTCTTACCGATCACCTGTCATAATCCCCTTCCCCCAGTCAAACATACAGACTATTCAATCTCCAATCCAGATACCTGTCCTCGAACAGATCATCTACACCATTCCTTGCCTTACAAATTGGCCCACAACTCCAGCTCAAGCCTCAACCTCTTCAGGCCCTGTTCGGATCCCTTACATCCCAGAACCTCCCTTCAACCTCAACCGAGTACCAGCTCCCCGCTCTCTCATCCTTGAGAGCGAGAGCATAGCCTACCTAACCAGATCTGGTCGGGTATATCAACCTCCTACAACAGAGCCGGCAAATGTGAAGAATGTAGAGAAAGAGAAAGCAGGGGTATCAGACCCATAGAAGGAAGCAGTAGATTCAACAGTTTTATTGAAAATCCTGGAAAAAATAGAGGAATTCAGTATCACTCAACAATTGAGCAAGGTCCCAGCACAGATATCTATCTTGGATCTTCTTCTCACTTCAGAGCATCACAGGAAGCAACTGCTCCAGTTATTTGGCAATGCCCATGTGACGCCAGACATAACGCCCGAAAAATTGGGGCAAATGGTAGGGCAAATCCTTGAACCCAAAGTCATCTCCTTCACAGAAGAGGAGATACCGGACAGCGATAGGGACCATACCCGGGCTTTGTACATTACAGTGCAGTGCAGTGCATGGACCGAACATTATCATCGGTGCTCATCAACAATGGCTCCGGCTTGAACGTCTGCACAGTCTCCACACTGCAAAAACTGGGCTTGGACCTCAGTCAAGTGAAGAAGAGACCTATGACCATCAAGGCCTTTGATAATACCACCAGGCAAAACCTGGGGGACATCGACCTGACCATCGGGGTCGGACCTGCTCAGTTCTCAACAAGCTTTCAGGTGGTGAACGTGCCAGCCTCTTTCACTCTGCTCCAAGGGAGGCCATGGTTCTATGCAGCCGGAGCCATTCCCTCCTCTTTGCATCAAAGAATCAAGTTCATCCAGGATGACCATCTGATTGTCATTCCGTCTGAAGAGTTGGCAAATTTCTTTGGGGACGTCCAAGAGCTGGGGTAAGACACTGCCTTCATGACATTCCAGTTCGAGCAGGTCAGTTCTATCACCCATATAGAACAGCAAGGCAAGCAAGCAGTGCCACCGTTGTCAGAATGATGGCCAAAATGAACTATCAGCCCAGAAGTGGTCTCGGTGCCAGGAATCAGGGCGTGAAGAAAAGATACATGCCTCCTCGTTACACACCTCCCTTTGGTTTGGGATACAAGCTCAGATACTAGGACTACCTTTCTAACCTGACTAGGAAGAGTGGACAGACGGCGAAACCTGAACCCCGACTACACACTCTGTAACCTTCCCCGTGGGAATCTATGAGACCTACTCGAAAACCTCTGCTGCACCCGTTGCCTTAACACCCCAGCTCAGTGACGAGTCTTCAGGGATTCCAGAACCGGAAGTGTTCGCCATGGCCCAGATGTTCGACGAGCAGACTGTCAAAGATGCTACTGAAGCAGAATATCCAGTGGGAGAGCAGGTCTGCACCCTCTCCAACAACGCCGAAGCGTCATCCAGTCGCCAGCCACTGATCCATTGGTGGACTGAGGCTCTCACCATCGAGGCCAGCCAAGGCCGGGGAAAGCACAGTGCAGGACAGGTTGGTCCGAGACAGCAGTGAACCAGCATCACCCTTCTCCTCAATCTACTTCTCTTTTGCTCCCATTTGTAAAACCAAAAGTCAGGCCACTGTCGACCTCTTTTTGTTTGAGTTTTTTTTGTAACAAGTCATTTTGCTAATGAAAATCAGATTGTTTTGACTCAAAAATCATGTTTTCAAAAAACAAAACATTTCATAACGGCTGATGACGAAATCACACGGACTCTTCCCTTGGAAGGCCTAGTGTCCTGAAGCCAATAAATCATCATCATCAAAGCATCCTAAACTAAAGCTAAGTGGTTTGCCAAAAAATTACCTCTGACACGGCTACCCCTCAAACCCTCCTTGAACTCTCTGAAGCAGAGTATGACTCAGAACAGGAAGAGGAACCGCCTCAGGAAATTTTGGACCTCCTCGAGCATAGTGAAGGACTTCTACAATCTAACAGGGAGGACACTAAAACAGTCAATCTGGGATCCACAGGGAACCCCCGGTTAGTTAGAATCGGCACCAGCATGAACCTTCAGTGGAGAGCAGACATGATTGGTTTCTTGAGAAGCTACAGCGATGTCTTCGCCTGGTCATATGCTGACATGCCAGGCCTAGACCCAGCTTTGGTGGTACACAGACTGTCCTTGAACCCCAACGTCAGACCAGTGAAGCAGAAACTGAGACAGATGAGGCCCGAATGGTCACAGAAGGTCAAGGAAGAAGTTGAGAAGCAGATCAGCGCAGGCTTCCTAGCAGTTGCAAACTACCCTGAGTGGTTGGCCAATATAGTCCCAGTACCCAAGAAGGATGGCAAGGTCCGCATGTGTATTAACTACCGGAATTTAAACAGGGCAAGCCCCAAAGACAGCTTTCCTCTCCCGCACATTGACATTCTGGTCGACAATACGGCTGGGCACGAGACTCTCTCATTCATGGACGGTTTCTCCGGATACAACCAGATCCGGATGGCAGAAGAAGACATGTAGAAAACCTCCTTTATCACGCCTTGAGGCACATTCTGCTATAAGGTTTTGCCATTCGAACTCAAGAATGCAGGGGCCACCTATTAGAGGGTCATGACGGCCTTGTTCCACGACATGATGCACAAGTCCACTGAAATCTACATGGAGGACATGATCGTCAAATCGCTGACAGTCGAACAGCACCCAGAAGACCTGAAGAGACTCTGCGATAGACTCAGAGAGTACGGCCTAAGACTGAACCCGGCCAAATGCGTCTTCGGAGCCTCATCAGGAAAGCTCCTTGGCTTCATAGTCAACAAAAGAGGCATTGAGATCGATCCAGCTAAATCCAGAGCTATCATCGAAATGCCAGCACCCCAAACTGAAAAGGAGATCCGTGGTTTCCTGGGCAGAATTCAGTACATCAGTCGATTCAGTTATCCGCTAACTCCGATCTGTGAGCCGATCTTCAAACTTCTCCGAAAGAACATACCGACAGTCTAGACAGTAGAATGCCAAGAAGCCTTTGACATAATAAAGCAATATCTTCTGAATCCTCCAATACTTGTGCCTCCTACACCGGGACGTCCACTGCTACTCTACATCTCTGTGTAAGAAACCTCCATAGGGTGTATTCTGGCACAATATGACGAGACTGACAGAACAGAGCAAGCCATCTACTATATCAGTAAGCGTCTGCTTGAGTACGAAGAGCGGTACAACCCTCTTGAGAAGACATGTTTGGCACTGGTCTGGGCAACTCAACGTCTTCGGCACTATCTACTTTCCTACCCGGTAATTCTGCTCTCCTGGATGGTCCCATTGAAATATCTACTGGAAAAGTCAGCCATCACCAGAAGGACCACCTGATGGCTCATGATGTTATCTGAATTCGACATCATGTACATGACACAGAAGTCAATCAAGGGGCAGGCGATAGCAGATCACCTGGCCCACAGTCCGACCCAGGCCTATGAGTCTGTACATGATCAGTATCCAGATGAAGCCATCCTATATACGGAAGTGGACAAACAAGAATTCTCCAGCTGGGAGTTGTACTTTGATGGAGCTACCAACAGTCATGGGCATGGGGCAGGAGCAGTCCTGATCTCACCTAAAGGAGCACACATCCCTATCTCAGTCAAGCCGAAGTTCAGATACTCCAACAATGAAGCAGAGTACGAGGCATGCATAACAGGACTGAAAGAAGCCCTGGACATCGTGATTGAAGAGGTAGACGTCTACGGTGACTCATCTTTGGTAATCTGTCAGGCAAATGAGTCTTGGGCCATCCGAGAAATAAGGCTAGTCCCATACTTAGCCTACCTCAATCTGCAAATCAGTCAATTTAGAAGAATCAGCTTCAGCCACCGATCCAGGAACCAGAAAAAATTTACCGACGCACTGGCCACTCTAGCTTCAATGGCACAGATCCCAACAGACATCATGCTCTGGCCGATTAAAATTCAGTAACAAGATCAGCCTGTTTACTGCCTTCAAAGAGGTATCAGACAATAAGCCTTGGTATGCAGACATCAAGCAATATCTCGATGACGGGACCTTCCTTCTCGATGCTACCAAAACAGACCGCCGGGCAATCAAAAGACTGACCATTCAGTTCGTCCTATCAGGGGGCACCTTGTACAAAAGGTTGCCAAACCTACTCAGGCTCAAGTGTCTAGATACCAGTGAAGCAGCACAGGTAGTCGAAGAAGTTCACGGAGGAATTTACGGCCTACACATGAACGGGTTGATGTTATCTAAGAAGATATTGAGGCTAGGCTATTACTGGTCCACCATGGAATCAGACTGTTACAAGTATGTACTGAAGTGCCACTAGTGACAAATCTATGCCGACAGGGTAAATGCACCGCCGAACAGGCTGCACAATCTCATCGCTCCTTGGCTATTCTCAGCTTGGGGCATTGACGTCATTGGTCCCATAGCTCCGAAAGCATCAAATGGACATCAATTCATCCTGGTAGCGATCGATTAATTCACAAAATTGATCGAGGTAGCCTCTTATGCCAGCATCACAGCCTCAGTGGTTCAACGTTTTCTGAAAAGGGATATCATCTGCCGATATGGGGTCCCATATGAGATTGTAATAGACAATGCTCTCAACTTCTGCAATAAGGGGATGACTGATCTCTGCCAGAAATTCAAGATCCAACATCACAACTCTACGACGTACAGGCCACAGACCAATGGTGTAGTTGAAGCCGCCAACAAGAATCTGAAGAAAATCATAGAGAAGATGGTAACCAAGTACTCTGCCTAGCATGAGATGCTCCCTTATGCACTCATGGAAGCAGAGCTCACAAAAGCGGAATGGGCACAGACCCGGTATGAGCAACTGAACCTGATCGAAGAGCGGCGTTTGAAAGCCATCAACCACTCTCAGGCCTATCAAAGGCGCATGACTAGGCCATTCAACAGGAAAGTCAAGCCAAGAAGCATCGAGATCGGTGACCTGGTTCTCCAGAAAATGTTGCCAAACCACCCTGACCCAAGGGGCAAGTTCACTCCCAACTATGAAGGCCTATACGTTGTCTGAGACAAATTCTCCGGCGGTGCCCTTCAACTCGGACATATGGATGACGAAGACCTCCCAGAGCCCGTCAACATAGACAAAGTCAAAAGATACTACGCTTAGGGTCTAGATCTGATAGGCGCTTTGCACTTGTAGTTTCTCCGAGAAATGACAAGAGGCCATCCTCGGCACACTCTTCATCCCTCTTTCCTGAAACCCATTTATAAATCAAATGAATCTCGCTAGTTAGCCCCTTGAGCCTGACAGCCCTTCTTTCATTACACTTTTCAGGGACACACTCCCTCGCTCTCTGCGGCATTGGCCCGAACTACGTCATGACCTGATCCTGCAAAGGTACGTAGGTAACCTGTCAAATCAGGTACGGTCACATTAGGGGTATCCACTCCCCGACTCTCCCCAAACAGAGTCCCTCTTGCCCCAAAGGAGTCATCAACTCTCCCCAAGTAGAGACAAACTCTCCCAACTTCCCAAGCAAATCAATTATGGGTACAAAGTTTCTATCAAAAGAAAGCCTAAAATAGAAGTTGAAACATTTCAACAGTCAGAGACTCCCCATAGAGACAATCTTTTCGGACTCTTTACCTAGTAGAGACAATCTCTCAAGAAAAACAAAATCCTTGGGCAGAGACAACCTCTCTATCCCCAGCAGAGACAACCTCTCTCGTTCTCTCTCCCTTATCCCCAAAAAAAAAAATCATCACCGGGAATCATAAGGCACAGGCCTTAAGCAAACAAATCCCCCTGGAAACAGAAGAATCCTCCTCAGAGAGTGAAAATCTATTATATCAAACCAAAACCTCTAAGGGAGAGCAAATCAACTACAAATAGGAGAAATCCCAGGGTGTCCCAAACTTCGGTCCCTCAGCCTACATTTTCTCCTACTATAAGTCCTCCTCAATCCCTTAGGAATTACGAGTACAAGTGCAATATCGCATCTGAATCCCCAACGAAAATATCATCCTCAAAACCCTCGAGGAACGCCATTCAGGGCTATGACGGGAGAAGACCTATTTTCCTCTACATAAACAAAACCTTCCCAGTAAGTCGCGGGCATGAGTAAAAACCGGTAATGGCCTCATTGCGCAAAAATCACGCGATCCCCAGACCTAGTCTTGTGGTTAGGGGGCAAAAAAGGGACAAAAATCAATCAGCTTCGCAGGCATAAGGAAAACCAGCAACGGCCTCATCGCGCAAAAATTATGTGAACCCCATGACTTGGTCATTCCAAGGGTAAAAAAGGGAGAAAGGCTGAAGAGCAGTTTGGCAACAACATCCGGCAGCAATCAGGCTAGCCAGATAAATCTCCTACAGCAATCCCCGGTAGGTGGCATGGAAGAGCAGCTTCCCCAACACTAGGCTCCAGCAGAGTTCAGATCCCCAGTAGTGATCTATGACAGTGTCAAATCCCTTAGCAGATCCCCAGTAACGGTCTACAATGGCATTACATCCCCCAGCGGATCTCCCCAGTTGAAGCATTCTATTTTCTCCCCCAGCAAGCTTCTCCCCAGTCAGAGTCTAATCTCCAGCAGTGACAAAACAAACAGGCTACCCGTGAGCATCTTCGGCGGTGACAAAACCTCTTCTGGGTCATACTCCGCTCTCCAAGAGCGAAAGACATAATACATGATCCCTAAGCCCTGTCTAAGGCACTTTCCTGGCAAAACTAATAGCTAGTTGAACATTCTTTCTGTTGAAAGCAAAATTTTTACAAAGTACCAAAACCTTTTACAAAATGCTTTCAAAAACAAACTCTTTGGTATCCTGACCAGATTGTACCGGCCTGCACTGAGCAGCCCTAGCAAGACAAAGCAAAAGAAGCCGACACCATGCATCCCCGTAAGTCGCAATCAGCAGAGTCATGGAAAAGCATCCTCACCTTTATCCCCTGCATGACATCCCGGCATAGCGTCACGCTTCTAGTGACCAAACTCCTTAGCATCATCTTTGATCAAAATCCAGGGCCTCTCAGCCATTTCAATCATCCGGCTAGCACCTCTTGGACATGCCGCCTCTCTTTCGACACCCCTGTGTGTCCTCGACATCCCGTGTATACCTTTACAGCGTATGCCACCTGCATGCCATCTCTTTTGACACCCCGTGTGTCCTTGACATCCTGTGTAAGCCTTTACAGCGTATACCACCTGCATGTCCTCTCTTTCGACACCCCGTGTGTCCTTGATATCCTGTGTAAGCCTTTACAGCGTATACCACCTGCATGTCCTCTCTTTCGACACCCCGTGTGTCCTTGACATCCTGTGTAAGCCTTTACAGCGTATACCACCTGCATGTCCTCTCTTTTGACACTCTGTGTGTCCTCGACATCCCGTGTATACCTTTACAGGGTATACCACCTGCATGTCCTCCCTTTCGACACCCCCATGTGTCCTCGATATCCCGTGTATACCTTTACAGCGTATACCACCTGCATGTCCTCTATTTTGACACCCCCGTGTGTCCTCGACATCCCGTGTATACCTTTACAGTGTATACCACCTGCATGTCCTCTCTTTTGACCACCTAAACCATAGGTGTGGTGAACCCCTACAGGTATAGCACATCTTCGAGGCTTTCACAGCCATCACAGAACCTTCTGGGGATCCCTCGTATCATGAGGGAACCCCTAGTGACCTCTGTGCCCAGCCCCAGTGGCCACTGATCCAGTTTTCAAAAAAAACCCAGAATGGCGGTACTCTCAGTACCGTCATTCTGAAAATGGTCTGTTTTCCATTTGGCGGTGATCCCTCTACCGACCCCTTGTTTCTGAGCTTTTTCCAAAATGTCGTTCATACTTCTACCGATATTCTATTTTTCGCTTGATTTGGGATGGGCGGTAGAACAACGGCCGCCAACTTGCACTGTCTATCACAGCGACTTCGCAGCATTATGGGCCCCACTCCAGGCATCCCATGGGGTCCACACCTGGCTTGATCTCTTCCCAGGAGTCCCCCTATACCCCCATGCCTTTGGTTCACCTCGGGTTATCCGTTAACCCTAGTTAACTTTGGCAAAACACTGTCCATAATGTAGGTAATTACATTACCGACATTAAGCTTTGTTTCATTTCTGGGCTTTTACAGGGGCCCAGGCCTTGTAGGAGGCCACTTTAGGCCCTGCCTAGCCCCCTGGGCCCACCTTGGACCGTACCAGACCCTTAACCACGGTAAAATACACATCCGATTAATATTTAACCGCGATTAAGCTCCCCTTAACCCCACAAACTTTTGGGAAATTAAAAGGAAATTCCTTAAATCTAATTGGACCATAATCCTAACTATTTCCCTCTCCCTAACCCTGGTTAGCAACCCTAACCACAGTTAGACCCTCTTAACTGCGGTTAGCAATCCTAATCGTAGTTAACTTCGGGTTACAGCCTACCGGGCCTCGCCTTGGCCTACCGGGCTACAACTCACTCACCTTTTACTGTGGTTAGCAACCCTAACTGTAGTTGGTTCAGCCTAATCCTGGTTAGCAATTCCTAACCCGGGCCGGACTCCTCCTTAGTCTACTGGACTACTCCCTAAGACTACCGGGCTCACATACCTTGCACTTGACCCTCCTCGGTCAACCAACCCTAGTCTATCAGACTAGTCCATGTTAGCCACCCTTGGTGCATACACACACGCCCCTAGCCTTGGCACAGGCTCCCGTGCTAGATCTACACTCGGTCTGATCCACCCTGTGAGTACGTAGGCAGCCCAACACGGGCCCGACCCCAGTTAGCTTTTCCTTTCTTAGATTAGTGTTCATTTAAACATTTCGGCATTTTAAACAAGATTAACTTTAATTGGCTTAAACCCGGGAAGTACGGAACCGTTGTAAAACGGAAGCCTCGGGGTGCCTAACACCTTCTCCGAACTTAACCGAACCCCTTACCCCGATCTCTCTCGTGGACCAAGACCTTATCCAAAACTTCGGGGGACTTGTCCCTTCTGAATGAATAGGTGGCGAGTCTTAAAAACCCGTGAGCCACAAACGGATTTAGGGAGTGAAATCCCGCGCTCACACAACCAACAAGAGAAGAGTTCTCTTCGAAGAAAGTTCATCGCCTAATGATGTGATCAAGTCAAGGTAGGAAGAAACAAGCTTGCAAGTGTCCACAAACAACGCAAGGGGCATTATCAGCCATGATCAAGATTATCTGACTATTAATACAATAAATACTTTAAATTCAAAACAGGCAGACAAGAACTTGCTATATAGACTGGGTCCGAATGCTTTCTGAGGACTAACCTTGCAACTTTCACATCAATGATGACATATGTTCGTCATCAACACCAACGACCTCCATCCAGAGATGTAAGCTCATTCCGGGGCAAAGTAAGTGTTGAACCAGAAAGAAGAACCAGAGCACCATATGACCCTAGGGTTAAAGTGCTGAATAGAAGCACTTCCTCATTTGAGATGCCCAGGAAGAAGACTCCTGAGGAAATCCTTCAACTCAGAATCGGAAATATCCTTCGACTCCGCCAAGGAAAGTATATAATTATCGGCCGAGGCCAAGAAGATCTAGAGATCAAAGGTCAAGAAGGTCAACTGATGCCTCGAAAAAGGTCCGTTATGTTCACCGGAGATTGAGGACTAACCCCTCTGCTTCAATTCATCCTATTTGGGGGAAATCAAAGACCGGAGCATCATATTCCCGCTATGAAAGAGTGTCCGTGAATGTGATCGGAACTAGACTCAACCCAGCTCCTGAAGAGTTTACAACTCCAATATTCCAAGGAACTGGGGCAGTGCCCGAGCAAAATATATCAGAAAGGCAAGATTCTTAGAGTTCAGCCGCCGTTATTTTAGCCGCTTTGGATGAGGCAGAATCTTTTAGAGCTGTCGGAATAGTTGCTCCGAGTTAAGCAATTCCAAGAAGAAAAAGGAGTCGCAAAAATCAGGCCAGAGACAAAGAAAAAGCCCAATACCTAGTTCAATAAGCCCTAGAGCCTGATGTCAGTGGAGACCAAGAGGGGTCAGAGCAAGAAGCAACCCTGATAACCTCTCCAAGAGAATTGGGAAGAATCCTTCCCAACAAGGATTATGGTTCTGATGAAACAATTCTTTAGTCAAGCATCCGGAAGTTGTGTCAAAGTTGCCTCGACAGGTTTTCAATGCACCTAACCCTCTATACGGAATGCCAGAGTTTATTTCATAGAAGAGGAATTTCTGAAGCTGTTCCTCCCGCAAGGATCAGCATCAGAGCGATTGGTAGTGGTATAGATGGAGAATTTAGAAGGTAATGGAGGTCAAGAAAATCATCCTCCGGCATCAGTACCTCCAACATCAAGTGATCAAACAGCCGCTTTACAGGCCTAGCTCCAGTACAAAGATGATTAAATCGTTGCCATAATGTCTCAAATGCAAGAATTGGCTACTTAATTGTCAGCTCTCAAATCCGCGTAAGTACTAAGACTGCACTTCTTGTACTAAGGACATAGCAGTAGCCAAGGCACAGCTCCTGCGCCTTCGAATCGTCCAGCTGTACCCAATACAGGGCCAGTCCTGGACCAGACATCTCTTATAGGAGGGGTGTCACCATCTCTTCTGGCTATAATCGAAGAAACCATTCGCAATCAAATGCGATAAGCCAAAGAAAATGAAGAAGATGTTTGGATGATCGTAAAGCCCTATCCAGCTATCATGGATGAGGTGCCATTCCTGCCAGGCTTCGTTCAACCAACATTTAAGATATTGGATGGTACTAGAGATCAGAGACAACATTTGTCTCATTTCCTTTCAAGATGCGGATTGACATCCAAGACCGGAGCTCTTTGCCTCCAACTCTTCGTACAATCCTTAGAGGGTGCTGCTTTCACATGGTATGCCAACCTGCTCGAAGCTTCGATCCCTGATTGGAGTACGATGGTGACTGAATTCAGCAAATAATTTTACAACACCCAAAGAAGTGTAGGTGTTCCAGAATTGATTGAAACCAGGTAAAGGGATAATGAGACTGTAATAGAGTTCATTGCCCAATGGAGAGCATTGACCTTCTCCTGTCCTGAAAAGTTCACTCAGTTAGAACTCATCCGGCCATGCATCAACAACTTCAGGCATGATCTTTCAACTAACCTCATGGCTCAAACCTTTACTGGTTTTGAAGACTTGTGCACAAAAACACATGACATGGAGATCCATATAAGAAAGAGAAGGTGAGGCTGAGGCAATGATCGCCTTGAATACTCAACAACCGTAGTAGTTGAAGCTAAAAAGACTGCACAACCAGCACCAAGTGTCGGTAGATCAATTGGCCGAACAAGCAATGATAAATGATTGTTAAATTGGTACTAAACCAGCTCAGGATGGAGCCAGAAGGCTATAATGGCAAGATAACAGGGATCCACTAAAGAAGATCACTATTGAAGAAATGATGAATAAAACATTTTCATTCTTGGAAGACATTGTCGAAGATCTGTTTGAAGATCTCCTTGCCAATGAGCTCATCACTCTCCCAGAAAGCAGGAGACCCCAAGAGATCGGGTGAAGAATGATCCTAAATACTGTCCTTATCATTGTATAATTAGTCATAAGATAAGTGACTGCTTTGTACTGAAGGACATCATTCAACAACTTTTGGACAATAAAGAGATTGTCATTGGTCAAGATCTCCAGCAGACAACTACATCTAATATGGTGGTAGCTTTAAAACTAGTTGAAAAAGGTGAAGCATCTTCAAGTGGCAACTTTCTTTGTGGTAAATCGTCAGATGAAGAAGATTGGACTCTTTTTGAAAGCAAAAGAGCCAAGAAGAAAAAGCAGTTGGCTCAAAATGCCGATGCTAAAAGCCAAGCTCAGGCTACAAGGCAGGCTCAAGCCCAAAGAAAAGAAGGGAAGTGCATAGCCAATGCTGAAAGGAAGAAAAAGGAAAGAGCAAGAAAAATGGCCCTACCCAAGATGCTCTTTTGGAACAAAAGCTATTAATGGCAATTACCTTGATGGATTTTATCTCGCCAGGTTTCTGCTCTAATTGCGACTATGACAGCCTCCAGTCAACAGACTCGGGAGATGAGTCCAACATCTTTTCTTGCTATGTCATCAATGCGGTCCCAAATGAAGACCGTTTCTGGTTGAATATGCCGAGACAAATTGTAGCCTGTAGTTCAGAAAGACATCAGGCATTTCAAGATTGGCTAGATCAGTCTGAAGATATTGAACTCCTAGAAAGGAGACCATCTACACCAAGACGGACCCCTATGAGACTCTCAGATCTATTGGAAGGATTCTCATCCGGAAGAGAATGAGAGGTAGATGATGAACAAGTGCAATCTGATTCCCCTCAAGAAAGGCTAAGTACACCTGAGGCCCCAAATCAAAACCATCGTCAGATACGACAATCGATGCAAATCTCACCTTAGCCCGAGAATCGATATTCACCTGCTGTAGTCGATTTGAACAAGGACCCTCCAATAGAAGAAGTAGTCAGGAACTCAGGACCAGCTGACAGTTCACCGGCACTTGAACAAATTTTAGCCCAGCTTGGAAGTCTGATAGGGCAATATGAAAGAAGAAATTAGTCATCCTTTCAAAGCAAGAAGAGAAAGCTAGACTTCAGTTCCATGAACATCGTCCAATTCTTAGAAGGAGAGTCGTCTGGACTAATAGATCAGATGATCACCAAAGTCTATCAACTCAACATCTAGTCAGGAAGAAAGCTACAACTGAGATTTGTGCCAATCCAACATGAAAATCGGACTAGAGCCTAACCGGCACAAGCCCAAACAGCTCCCGGTAATGAGAGGGTCAAGTATGACATTCTAGACCATCTGAAGAAAATTCTTTCCTTATTAAGCATTTATGATGCTCTCAAGATGTCTCCGAAATTAAGAACGTCCCTTATATATGCCCTTTTTAATTTGGAGGATTTTCTAAAGAAGTCACAAGTCAGCCGTTGTAGCCTCCTCAAAGAGGAACTTCATGTCTCTTCATGATCACCTTTGATGATGAAGACATGCGAGTTGAGACTCTCCAACATAATTGGCCATTATTCATCTCAGGTCTAGTTAATTAAACTAGTATTTCCAGAGTAATGATAGATGAGGGTTCAACCATCAACATCCTCTCAAGAAGGATGCTGTCCTAGCTTGGAGTACTAATAGGCCGGCTACATGAAAGCAACCTAATTATCCAAGGTTTTAACCAAAATGAGTAAAAACCCATGGGCATGGTTAACCTCAAAACCAGGTTCAGAGATATTACTGAAACTACGACGTTTCTGGTGATCGATGTTGATACATTGTATAACGCCTTGTTGGGGAGTCAATGGATGCATAACCATCTAGTTGTACCGTCCATCTATCACCAATGCCTCAAATACCCTCAAGAGAACAGTTAAGCAAATATCGATATTGATGATGATCCATTTAATGATGCAGAGGCATATTACGCAGATGCGCGTTTCTATGTCAAAAGTGTCTAAAGAAACATTTAACAGAAGCCCAAAGGGGAGAAGGTTGAGAGTGATCCGAAAAGTAATTATGGACCTGCCCAAACTGCAGTTTTGAAAAGGGTGTTTAAATATACCCCAAAGTCTCAAAGAAAAGAAGGAGAACCAACCTTGGCTTTGGTTGAATCTTCTCAGAATCTTAAGAAGGGCAAGTCAGTCGACCTCTCCCAGACTTGTGAGGTTAAAGAAGTTGACCCTCTTCAAGCTCTGAAAGGTGATCATTTAGTACATTTGAGGAGGATGGATTGTTCAATGGTGGAAACTACCTCCACTTTTACTTTTCTGGTCAATAAAAGAGGACAGAAGCTGATGCTATTCAATTCCTTAGGTACACAGGACAGGATAAACTCCTCATGGACCGATAAAAAGAGTAGGGTCGCCAATCCTTACAGGAAGAAGCTAAGCTTTGGTAAATCAACTACCCAGTTCCCCAAAGGCCAAAGATACAATCCTGAAGAAGGATAGCAAATCAATGAAACTCTCCTACCGGCTTATGAAGCCTTGCTCAAGATGGAGCAACATAAAGCCCTAGACACCGGTGAGTATGTTGATACAGATCCACCAATACTCGAATATGAGTCCCTAGTCTTCGTGTTTGGAGAAAACCACCATCGGACTGCAAATATAGTCACGATTAAAGGCAAAGAAGATGTCATAGGGTGGTCCTAAGAAGAAGAAGCAGAGCCTCCACAAAAGCCCAGTTAGCTTTTCATTTCTTGGATTAGTGTTAACTTAAACACTTCGGCATTCTAATCAAGATTAACTTTAATTGGCTTAAACCCGGGAAGTACAGAACCGTTGTAAAATAGAAGCCTCGGGGTGCCTAACACCTTCCTCAGACTTAACCGAACCCCTTACCCTGATCTCACTAACAGACCAAGAGCTTATCCAAACTCGGGGGACTTATCCCTTCTGAATAAATAGGTGGCGACTCTTAATCTAAAAACCCTATCACACCCACGAGAGTACACAGGTAATTACACATCCTCTTTTGTGAGCCTTCACGGAGAAATTCTCGCGCTCACAGCTCTGGCGACTCTGCTGGGGACTGTGATTGTTATTAGGGTTCAACCAGGAACCCGGATTTAAGCCAACTAAATCTTAATCCTGATTAAAATGCCTAAGCATTTAACCTAACACTAATCATTTTTACATCTCTTAGTTAATTGTGTACTGTGCATCCATACATGTTATAGTAGTGTAATTATCCCATTCAACCCAGTAGACATGCTTATTACGTTAACGGCTATTGGATGATCACCTCAGTGTCAATGACTTAAGCGTCTTGGAGGTCCGCGGAGTTACTCTTGTTGGGTGATTACCCCCAGGGAAGGATTACGAACGCTCCTACTTACACCAATCGTCTCTTTTCAGGTATGTTCTATATCGGGGGGTTGCATATACGGTGTTAAGTGATCCCTTATCCTGTCGGGAATACACCTGCATCAAACCAGCATTCATACATGTAGTATAGGACATGGTATAGTGTAAGCACCCGATTTTTACACCCTATCCTAACCGTAGTTAAAATCTTTTAACTTTGGTTACCTCCTTTACCAAGTCCCTCACGACCTAGGTAAGCCTATCCAGTCATACCCTTAGGACTAAACCCTAGGTGAACACTAGCTAAACCCTTAATTAATCTTAGGAATCAAAACCATGTCCTAAACCCTTAGCCGTAGGTGACCCTAGCAAAACCCATGGCCCATAAGGCCTTACCCCATTATCTAGGACCCTTAAAGCCCAAAAAATGCCTTAGGACAACCACTATACCCTAGTGTGCAGGGCCCAGGCCCACTTCAATTAAATTCCAGAATGTCGGTCAAAGTTCTACTGACATTAATTTTTGCCTTGGTTTCCTGATGACTGTAGAATTTCTACCGACATCTTCAAGTTCCGAGTTTGTAGTCTGCGATCACCCTGCACACTCAACCTTCACCTCAACTCTCCCTTCAACTCCTCTTAGTCGACCTCCCCTTGGTCCATATAGGTTCTCCCATTCTTTTAAATTCCACCTAGGTCCCTAGTCTTCTCCTCTATAAAACCCAATGCCTTCAACTGTAAAACGGTCGATAGAATTTCCAAGGTAAGAACCTCTGCTGAAAAACCACTCCTCTCCCTTGGTCTTGATCCTAGGACTCCCCTGGACCTACCTTAGACCTCCTCCAGCTGCTGTAGTCCATCCCCGGAGCACCACCACCGCAGTCGCTGCCACCTCCACCATTTGGCAAAAACAGAGCATTGGGTAGGGACATCCCCTACCCATTTGCTTATTGCTTTAAAAATCATGTGAGCCCCTGGTCATCTCCAGGGGACCTTTGCTTGTTTTTTGTTATTGGTTAATAGGTACACAGACCCATACAGGGTGTTCACCCACCTAAACCATAGGTGTGGTGAACCCCTACGGGTATAGTGACATCTGTTCCCAACCCTAGTGGCCACGGATCTAGTTTTCAAAAAAAACCTAGAATGACGGTACTCTCAGTACCTTCATTCTGAAAATGGTCTGTTTTACATTTGGCGGTGATCCCTCTGCCGACCCTTGGTTTCTGAGCTTTTTCCAGAATGTCGTTGATACTTTTACCGACATTCTGTTTTTCGCCTGATTTAGGATGGGCGGTAGAACAACTGCCGCCAACTTGCATTGTCTATCACAGCGACTTCGCAGCATTATGGGGCCCACTCCAGGCATCCCCTAGGGTTCACACCTGAACTGATCTCTTCCTATGAGTCCCTCCTACACTCCCATGCCTTTGGTTCACCTCGAGTTATTCGTTAACCCTGGTTAACTTTGGCAAAACACAGTCTTCAAACACTGTCCATAATGTAGGTAATTACATTACCGACCATAAACTTTGTTTCATTTCTGGGCTTTTGTAGGGGCCCAGGCCTGGTAGGAGGCCACTTTAGGCCCTGCCTAGCCCCCTGGGCCTACCTTGGACTGTACCAGACCCTTATCCCGATCTCTCTTGTGTACCAAGACCTTATCCAAAACTTCGGGGGACTTATCCCTTCTGAATGAATAGGTAGTGACTCTCAAAAACCCGTGAGCCGCAATCAGATTTTGGGAGTGAAATCCCGCGCTCACAGCTCTGGCGACCCTGCTGGGGATATATTCAATACAGAGTTCAACCAGGAACCCGGGTTTAGGCCAACTAAACCTTAAATCTTGAAATGCCTAAGCATTTAACTAAACACTAATCATTTTACATCTCTTGATTAATTGTGTACTGTGCATCCATACATGTCATACTAGTGTATTAATCCCATTCAACCTAGTAGACAGGCTTATTACGTTAACGACTGCTGGATGATCATCCTCAGTGTCAGTGACTTAAACGTCTTGGAGGGCCGCAGAATTATTCCTGTTGGGTGATATCCCTCAGGGAAGGATTCTGAACGCTCCCGCTTACACCAATCGTCCTTTTTCAATTATGTTCTATACCGGGGATTCAAATATACGATGTTAAGTGATCCCCCCATCCTACTAAGAACACCCTTGCATCAAACCAGCATTCATACATATAGTCTAGGCTTCGGTATAGTCTACAAGCAGTCCATTTTGGAATGGCTATTACAAACCCTAAACTGCTTGCACCCTATACCTATCCCCAATCATGGTTGACTACCCGGGCACATTCTACCCGGATAACCACCCATTCAGGGGCATGGAATGAGCAAAACTTTTGCTTGTAACAAACTACATCTAACTTTGCTTCCCGACATAGCGCATGAGGTCCAAATCCCAGGCAGACAGGCCTTCACTGGGCCTGTCTCAACCTTGATCTCATAGGTCCCTTGGTTTCCAAACAACCTAGGCTAAAGCACGTTGGACCTCCGTCCGTCTGCCCTATCAGATCACGTATGCCGTGTCACACCCAAACAAATCATCATCATCAAAGCATGCTAAACTGAAACTAATTGATTTGCTAGGAAATTACCTCTGACAGAGTTACCCCTCAAACCCTCCTTGAACTCTCCAAAGCAGAGTATGACTCTGAATAGGAAGAGGAACCGCCTCAGCAAATTCTGAACCTCCTCGAGCACAGTGAAGGACAACTGCAATCTAACAGGGAGGACACTGAAACAGTCAATCTAGGATCCACAGAGATCCCCCGGCAAGTTAGAATCGGCACCAGCATGAACCTTCAGTTGAGAGCAGACATGATCAGTTTCCTGAGAAGCTACAGCAATGTCTTCGCCTGGTCATATGCTGACATGCCAGGCCTAGACCTAGCATTGGTGTTACACAGACTGCCCTTGAACCCCAACGTTAGACCAGTGAAGCAGAAACTGAGACGGATGAGGCCCGAATGGTCGCAGAAGGTCAAGGAAGAAGTTGAGAAGCAGATCAGTGCAGGCTTCCTAGTAGTTGCAAACTACCCTGAGTGGTTGGCCAACATAGTCCTAGTACCCAAGAAGGATGGCAAGGTCCGCATGTGTATTGACTACCGAAATTTAATTAGGGCAAGCCGCAAAGACAACTTTCATCTCCCGCACATTCACATTCTGGTCGACAATACTGCTGGGCACGAGACTCTCTCATTCATGGATGGTTTCTCCGGATACAACCAGATCAGGATGGCAGAAGAAGACATGGAAAAAACCTCCTTTATCATACCTTGGGGCACATTCTGCTACAAGGTCATGCCATTCGGACTCAAGAATGCAGGGGCCACCTACCAGAGGGCCATGACAGCCTTGTTCCACGTCATGATGCACAAATCCACTGAAATCTATGTGGATGACATGATCGTCAAATTACTGACAACCGAACAGCACCTAGAAGACCTGAAGACTGAACCCGGCCAAATGCGTCTTCAGAGCCTCATCAGGAAAGCTCCTTGGCTTCATAGTCAGCAAAAGAGGCATTGAGATCGATCTAGCTAAAACTAGAGCTATCATCGAAATGCCAGCACCCCAAACTGAAAAGAAGATCCGTGGTTTCTTGGGCAGAATTCAGTACATCAGTCGGTTCATTTCTCAGCTAACTCCGATCTGTGAGCCGATCTTCAAACTTCTCCAAAAGAACACGCCGACAGTCTGGACAGTAGAATGCCAAGAAGCCTTTGACATAATAAACAATATCTTCTAAATCCTTCAGTACTTGTAC
This sequence comes from Tetracentron sinense, assembly GCA_015143295.1. Taxonomy (NCBI): domain Eukaryota; kingdom Viridiplantae; phylum Streptophyta; class Magnoliopsida; order Trochodendrales; family Trochodendraceae; genus Tetracentron; species Tetracentron sinense. The sequence continues at coordinate 1,815,574 of CM026574.1, read as the reverse complement.
CTCCTACACCGGGACGTCCACTGCTACTCTACATCTTTGTGCAAGAAACCTCCATGGGTGCATTCTGGCACAACATGACGAGACTGACAGAATAGAGCAAGCCATCTACTATATCAATAAGCGTCTGCTTGAGTACGGAGAGCGGTACAACCCTCTTGAGAAGACATGTTTGGCACTGGTCTAGGCAACTCAACGTCTTCGGCACTATCTGCTTTCCTACCCGATAATTCTGCTCTCCTAGATGGACCCATTGAAATATCTACTGGAAAAGCCAGCCACCACCGGAAGGACTGCCCGATGGCTCATGATGTTATCTGAATTTGACATCACATACATGACACCGAAGTCAATCAAGGGGCAGGCGATAGCAGATCACCTGGCCCACTTTCTGACCCAAGACTACGTGTCTGTACATGATCAGTTTTCAGATGAAGCCATCCTGTATACGGAAGTGGACAAACAAGAATACTCCAGCTAGGAGTTGTACTTTGACAGAGTTACCAACAGTCATGGGCATGGGGCAGGAGCAGTCCTGATCTCACCTAAAGGAGCACACCTCCCTCTCTCAGTCAAGCTGAAGTTCAGATGCCCCAATAATGAAGCAGAGTACGAGGCATGCATAGCCGGACTGAAAGAAGCCCTGGACATCGGGATTAAAGAGGTAGACATCTACGGTGACTCATCTTTGGTAATCTTCTAGGCAAATGAGTCTTGGGCCATCCGAGAAGCAAGGCTAGTCCCATACTTAGCCTACCTCAATCTGCTAATCAGTCAATTCAGAAGAATCAGCTTCAGCCACCGATCCAGGAACCAGAATAGATTCACCGACGCACTGGCCACTTTAGCTTCAATAGTACAGATCCCAACAGACATCATGCTTTGGCTGATAGAAATTCGGTAACAAGATCAGCCTGCCTACTGCCTTCAGATCGAAGAGGTATCAGACAATAAGCCTTAGTATGCAGACATCAAGCAGTATCTCAATGACGGGACCTTCCCTCTCGATGCTACCAAAACAGACCGTCGGACAATCAGAAGACTGGCCATTCAGTTCATCCTATCAGGGGGCATCTTGTATAAAAGGTCACCGAACCTACTCTGGCTCAGGTGTCTAGATACCAGTGAAGCAGCACAGGTAGTCGAAGAAGTTCACGGAGGAATTTACGGTCCACACATGAACGGGTTGATGTTATCTAAGAAGATATTGAGGCTAGACTATGAAATTTATCCAGATCAATGATCTCTAAGACCTAGAGGGGGGGTGATAGGTCTATCTAAGTATTTCTAACCAATTTTAATTTTTCAATTAATATGTTTAGAAATGAATGAATAATTCAATTAGACAATCCACACAAATCAAACACAGAAGATTTTTACGTGGAAAACCCTAATGGGAAAAAACCATGGGACCTTGTCCAGCAATAAACTTCACTATGAAAAGATATCAAGTACAAGACAAGACCTTACCAAAACAGAAACGACGTTTCTAGGTATAGACTCTTACTCTTGATTTCCACGAACCAGCAGGTTCGATCTCCGCCTTAGTAGCTTTGGTTCCACACCGACCAAATCTTTTCAAGCGACTTCAAAACCACGATCACACACGATCGATCTCCTTCCAAGAAGGCTCCGGATCAAACACCGGACACACACATAAGGTGTAGGGTTGTGAATCAATTTAGTAAATTTCAAACCCTAGAGGGATCTCATACAGAACTGAGATCACACAATGCAAGATCAAAGATTTAGATCTATACTTGCATTCTCTAGGATCTAAGAAAGAGGAGGGATCAACAAAGATCTAATAAAAGCAATAAGAAAAACCCTAGAAGAGTTTCTCAGACCTCTACTCTTTCAAAAATATCAAAGACACGAATTAGGTCTCCAAAAAGTTGTTTATATAGGGTTTAAAAAAAGAATCCAGAAAAAGAAAAATTCTTTTTACGGGGACCGATCAATCGGTGCTCACTACCGATCGCTCGGTTCAAAACGGATCGATCGGTTCTAATGACCGATCGCTCGGTTATAAATCATCTCTCTGGAAACTTTCCCCATACAAAAATTTGGTCCAGTCGATAGCCACCGATCGCTCGGTAGGCCACCGATCGATCGGTCGCAATACCGAGCGATCGGTTGAGACAGAATTTGTTCCAAAACCATTTTCATTTTATTTTTATTTGATTCAACTAAGATCAAATAACTTTGGTAGGCTTAAAACTATCCTCCTAGGTATTTTTAGGGTTATCTAAGTCAAATCCAACCTAGGTAGAGGTCTCTAAGTCCATTACCTGTCTAGATCCGGAGTAGGAGCTTTTTTCTTCACTTTCTTCAATCTTCTTTAAGCTTTAGCTCTTCTCTTCTGACAAGTTAAACATGACTCGACGACTCGACACAACTGACCTATCTAATGATCACGGAATTTGCCAACACCTATTTAGGGATTTACAGGCTATTACTGGTCCACCATGGAATCAGATTGTTGCAAGCATGTATAGAAGTGGCACCAGTGCCAAATCTATGTCGACAAGGTAAATGCACCGCTGAACAGGGTGCACAATCTCACCCCTCCTTGGCCATTCTCTACTTCGGGCATCGACGTCATCGGACCCATAGCTCCGAAAGCATCAAACGGACATCGATTTGTCCTAGTAGCGATCGATTATTTCACAAAATGGGTCGAAGCAGCCTCTTATGCCAGCGTCACAGCCTCAGTGGTTCAACGTTTTCTTAAAAGCGATATCATCTGCTGATATAGGGTCCCATATGAGATTGTAATAGACAATGCTCTCAACTTCTGCAACAAGGGGATGACTGATCTTTGCCAGAAATTCAAGATCCAACATCACAACTCTACGCCGTACAGGCCACAGACAAATGGTGTAGTTGAAGCCGCCAACAAGAATCTGAAGAAAATCATAGAGAAGATGGCAACCAAGTACTCTGCCTGGCATGAGATGCTCCCTTATGCACTCATGGCCTACAGAACGTCCATTCGAACCTTAACAGGAGCAACACCATTCGCTCTGGCCTATGGTATGGAAGCACTCCTCCCTGTCGAAGTACAAATTCCATCACTCTGGGTCTTAATGAAAGCAGAGCTCTCAGAAGTCGAATGGGCACAGACCCGGTATGAGCAACTGAACCTGATCGAAGAGCGGCGACTGAAAGCCATCAACCACTCTCAAGCCTATCAAAGGAGCATGGCTAGGGCATTCAACAGGAAAGTCAAGCCAAGAAGCATCAAGATCGGTGACCTGGTCCTCCAGAAAATGTTGCTAAACCGTCCTGACCCAAGGGGCAAGTTCACTCCCAACTATGAAGGCCCATACGTCGTCCGAGACAAATTCTCCAGCGGTGCCCTTCAACTCGGACGTATGGATGACGAAGACTTCCTAGAGCCCGTCAACATAGACAAAGTCAAAAGATACTACACTTAGAGTCTAGATCTGATAGGCGCTTTGCACTTGTAGTTTCTTTGAAAAATGACAAGAGGTCATCCTTGGCGCACTCTTCATCCCTCTTTCCTGTAACCCGTTTAGAAATCAAATGAATCTCGCTAGTTAGCCCATTGAGCCTGACAGCCTTTCTTTCATTACACTTTTCAGGGACACCCTCCCTCGCTTCTACGACATTGGCCCGAACTACGTCATGACCTGATCCTGCAAAGGTACGTAGGCAGCCTGTTAAATCAGGTACGGTCATATATGGGGTATCCACTCCCCGACTCTCCCCAAACAGAATCCCCCTTTCCCTAAAGGAGTCATCAACTCTCCCTAAGCAGAGACAAACTCTCCCAACTTCCCAAGCAAATCGATTCTCATGGGTACAAAGTTTCTACCAAAAGAAAGCCTAAAATAGAAGTCGAAACATTTCAACAATCAGAGACTCCCCATAGAGACAATCTCTTCGAACTCTTTACCCAGCAGAGACAATCTCTTCAGAAAAACAAAATCCTCGGCCAGAGACAACCTCTCTATCCCCAGCAGAGACACCCTCTCTAGCTCTCTCTCCCCTATCCCCCAAAAAAAAAAATCATCACCAGGAATCATACGGCACAGGCCTTAAGCAAACAATCTCCCCAGAAACAGAAGAATCCTCCTCAGAGGGTGAAAATCAATTATATCAAACCAAAACCTCCAAGGGAGAGCAAATCAACTACAAACAGGAGAAATCCCAGGGTGTCCCAAACTTCGGTCCCTCAGCTTACATTTTGTCCTACTATAAGTCCTCCTTGATCCCTTAGGAATTACGAGTACAAGTGCAATATCACATCTGAATCCCCAGCGGAAATATCATCGTCAAAACCCTCAAGGAGCGCCATTCAGGGCTATGATGGGAGAAGACCTATTTTCCTCTACATAAACAAAACCTCCCCAGTAAGTCACAGGCATGAGTGAAAACCGGCAATGGTCTCATTGCGCAAAAATCATGCGATCCCCGGACCTAGTCTTGTGACTAGGGGCAAAAAAGGGACAAAAATCAATCAGCTTCGCAGACATGAGAAAAACGAGCAACGGCCTCATCACGCAAAAATTATGCGAACCCCATGACTTGGTCATTCCAAGGGTAAAAAAGGGAGAAAGGCTGAAGAGCAGTTTGGCAACAACATCCGGCAGTAATCAGGTAGCCAGATAAATCCCCTACAGCAATCCCCAGCAGGTGTCATGGAAGAGCAGCTTCCCTAACACTAGGCTCCAGCAGAGTTTAGATCCCCAGCAGTGATCTATGGCAGTGTCATATCCCTCAACAAATCCCCAGTAACGGTCTACAATGGCATTACATCCCCCAGCGGATCTCCCCAGTAGAAGCATCCTATTTGATCCCCCAGTAAGCTTCTCCCCAGCCAGAGTTTAATCTCTAGTAGTGACAAAACAAACAGGTTACTCGTGAGCATCCTCAGTGGTGACAAAACTTCTTCTGGGTCATACTCCGCTCTCCAAGAGCGAAAGACAGAATACATGATCCCCAAGCCCTGTCTAAGGCACTTTCCTGGCAAAACAAATAGCTAGTTGAACATTCTTTCTATTGAAAGCAAAATTTTTACAAAGGACCAAAACCTTTTACAAAATGTTTTCAAAAACAACTCTTTGGTGTCCTGACCAGATTGTACCAGCCTGCACTGAGCAGCCCAAGCAAGTCAAAGCAGAAGAAGCCGACACCATGCATCCCCGCCAGTCACAATCAGCAGAGTCATGGGAAAGCATCCTCGCCTTTATCCCTTGCATGACATCCCTGCATAGCGTCACGCTTCTAGTGACCAAACTCCTCAGCATCATCTTTGATCAAAATCCAGCACCTGTCGGCCATTTCAATCATTCGGCTAGCACCTCTTGGACATGCCTCCTCTCTTTCGACACCCCGTATGTCCTCGACATCCCGTGTATACATTAACAGTGTATACCACCTGCATGTTCTCTCTTTCGACACCCGTGTGTCCTCGACATCCTGTGTATACCTTTACTGCGTATGCCACCTGCATGTCCTCTCTTTCGACACCCCGTGTGTCCTCGACATCCCGTGTATACCTTTACAGCGTATGCCACCTGCATGTCCTCCCTTCTTTTGACACCCACGTGTATTTTTGACATCCCGTGTATACGTTTACAGCATATACTACTTTCACGTCCTCCCTTCCGACACCCCGTGTGTCTTTGACATCCTGTGTATACGTTTACAGTGTACACCACCCGCATGTCACCCTTTCACCACCCCCAAGTCAGTCGACCTCTCCCAGACTTGTGAGGTTAAAGAAGTTGACCCTCTTCAAGCTCTGAAAGGTGATCATTTAGTACATTTGAGGAGGATGGATTGTTCAATGGTGGAAACTACCTCCACTTTTACTTTTCTGGTCAATAAAAGAGGACAGAAGCTGATGCTCTTCAATTCCTTAGGTGCACAGGATAGGATAAACTCCTCATTGACCAATAAAAAGAGCAGGGTCGCCAATCCTTACAGGAAGAAGCTGAGCTTTGGTAAATCAACTACCCAGTTCCTCAAAGGCCAAAGATTCAATCCTGAAGAAGGATAGCAAATCAATGAAACTCTCCTACCGGCTTATGAAGCCTTGCTCAAGATGGAGCAACATAAAGCCCTAGACACCGATGAGTATGTCGATACAGATACGCCAATACTCGAATATGAGTCCCCAGTCTTCGTGTTTGGAGAAAACCACCATCGGACTGCAAATATAGTCACTATTAAAGGCAAAGAAGATGTCATAGGGTGGTCCTGAGAAGAAGAAGCAGAGCCTCCACAAAAGCTCAGTTAGCTTTTCATTTCTTGGATTAGTGTTAACTTAAACACTTCGGCATTCTAATCAAGATTAACTTTAATTGGCTTAAACCCGGGGAGTACGGAACCGTTGTAAAACGGAAACCTCGGGGTGCCTAACACCTTCCTCAGACTTAACCGAACCCCTTACCCTGATCGCACTCACAGACCAAGACCTTATCCAAACTTAGGGGACTTATCCTTTCTGAATGACTAGGTGGTGACTCTTAATCTAAAAACCCTATCACACCCACGAGAGTACACAGGTAATTACACAGCCTCTTTTGTGAGCCTTCACGGAGAAATTCCCACGCTCACAGCTTTGGCGACTCTGCTGGGGACTGTGATTGTTATTAGGGTTCAACCAGGAACCCGGATTTAAGCCAACTAAACCTGAATCTTGATTAAAATGCCTAAGCGTTTAACCTAACACTAATCATTTTTACATCTCTTAGTTAATTGTGTACTGTGCATCCATATATGTCATAGTAGTGTAATTATCCCATTCAACCCAGTAGACATGCTTATTACGTTAACGGCTGCTGGATGATCACCTCAGTGTCAGTGACTTAAACGTCTTGGAGGTCCACGGAGTCACTCCTGTTGGGTGATTACCCTAGGAAAGGATTATGAACGCTCCCACTTACACCTATCGTCTCTTTTCAGGTATATTCTATACCAGGGAGTCGCATATATGGTGTTAAGTGATCCCTTATCCTACTGGGAACACACCTGCATCAAACCAGCATTCATACATGTAGCATAGGATAGGGTATAGTGTAAGCACCCGATTTTTACACCCCATCCTAACCGTAGTTAAAATCTTTTAACTATGGTTACCTCCCCTACCAGGTCCCTCACGACCTAGGTAAGCCTCTCCAGTCATACCCTTAGGATTAAGCCCTAGGTGAACACTAGCTAAACCCTTAGTTAATCTTAGGAATCAAAACCATGTCCTAAACCCTTAGCCGTAGGTGACCCTAGCGAAACCCATGGCCCATAAGGCCTTACCCCATTATCCAGGCCCCTTAAAGCCAAAAAAAGGCCTTAGGACAACCCCCTATACCTTAGTGTGCAGGGCCCAGGCCCACTTCAATTAAATTCCAGAATGTCGGTCAAAGTTCTACCGACATTAATTTTTGCCTTGGTTTCCTGATGTCGGTAGAACTTCTACCGACATCTTCAAGTTTCGAGTTTGCAGTCTATGATCACCCTGTACACTCAACCTTCACCTCAACTCTCCCTTTAACTCCTCTTAGTCGACCTCCCCTTGGTCCATACAGGTTCTCCCGCTATTGAAAACCCAATGCCTTCAACTGTAAAACGATCGACATAATTTCCAAGGTAAAAACCCCTACTGAAAAACCACTCCTCTCCCTTGGTCTTGATCCTAGGACTCCCTTGGACCTACCTTAGACCTCCTCCAGCTACTGTAGTCCATCCCCGGAGCACCACCACCAGAGTCGCAGCCACCTCCACCATTTGGCAGAAACAGAGCATTAGGTAGGGACATCCCCTACCCATTTCTTTATTGCTTTAAAAATCATGTGAGCCCCTGGTCATCTCCAGGGGACCTTTGCTTGTTTTTTGTTATTGCTTAATAGGTACACAACCATCACAGAACCTTCTGGGGGTCCCTCGTATCATGAGAGAACCCCTAGTGACCTTTGTGCCGAGCCCTAGTGGCCATGGATCCAGTTTTAAAAAAAAACTCAGAATGGCGGTACTCTCAGTACCGTCATTCTGAAAATGGTCTGTTTTCCATTTGGCGGTGATCCCTCTGCCGACCCCTTGTTTCTGAGCTTTTTATAGAATGTCGGTCATACTTCTACCGACATTCTGTTTTTCATCTAATTTGGGATGGGCAGTAGAACAACTGTCGCCAACTTGCACTGTCTATCATAGCGGCTTCGTAGCATTATGGGGCCCACTCCAGGCATCCCCTAGGGTCCACACCTGGCCTGATCTCTTCCCAGGAGTCCCCCCTACACTCCCATGCCTTTGGTTCACCTCAGGTTATCCGTTAACCCTAGTTAACTTTGGCAAAACACAGTCTTAAAACACTGTCCATAATGTAGGTAATTACATTACCGATATTAAACTTTGTTTCATTTCTGGGCTTTTGCAGGGGCCCAGGCCTGTTAGGAGGCCACTTTAGGCCTTGCCTAGCCCCCTGGGCCCACCTTGGACTGTACCAGACCCTTAACCACGGTAAAATGCACCTCCCATTAACATTTAACCGTGGTTAAGCACCCCTTAACCCCACAAACTTTTGGAAAATTAAACAGAAATTCCTTAAATCTAATTGGACCATAATCCTTACTTTGGCCCTCTCCCTAACCCTGGTTAGCAATCCTAACCACAGTTAGACCCCCCTTAACTGTGATTAGCAACCCTAATCGTAGTTAGTTTCGGTTTACGATCTACCGGACTTACCTCGGCCTACCGGGCCCCGCCTTAGCCTACAGGGCTACAAATCATACCCCTTTTACTGTGGTTAGCAACCCTAACTGCAGTTGGTTCGGCCTAATCCCAGTTAGCAATCCTAACCCGGGCCGGACTCCTCCTTAGTCTACCGGACTACTCCCTAAGCCTACCGGGCTCATAGACCTTGCACTTTACCCTCCTCGGTCAACCAACCCTAGTCTACCGGACTAGTCCATGTTAGCCACCCTTGGTGCACACACACACGCTCCTAGCCTCGGCACAGGCTCACATGCCAGAACTACACTCGGTCTGATCTCACCCTGTGAGTACGTAGGTAGCCCAACACGGGCCCGACCCCAGTTAGCTTTTCCCTTCTTAGATTAGTGTTCATTTAAACATTTCGGCATTTTAAACAAGATTAACTTTAATTGGCTTAAACCCGGGAAGTACGGAACCGTTGTAAAACGGAAGCCTTTGGGTGCCTAACACCTTCCCTGGACTTAACTGAACCCCTTACCCCGATCTCTCTCCTAGACCAAGACCTTATCCAAAACTTCGGGGGACTTATCCCTTCTGAATAAATAGGTGATGACTTTAAAAAACCCGTGAGCCACAAACAGATTTAGGGAGTGAAATCCCGCGCTCACATATAGTCTACAAGTACCTCATCCAGTGAGGTCTACTATAAACCCTAACTTGCTTGCACCCTATACCTATTGTCACGACCCAAAATACCCCCTAGTAGTTAGGATACTTTGGCGACGTGAACTCATAACCAAACCATCTTATATAACATATGAATCCTGTACAACATATAAAACCTGTGATAGCAGAAGCGTAATACTAATCTATATATGGTAGTGGAAGCGGACTACAAAATTTCTATCAATACTATATGTCTCAGTTTATACATGACCCAAAATAAAGAGCGAACATACTCGCTCAACAAAATATATGTTCATGTCTCTCCCTCTCGTCACTCATGATGGGGCCACCTAACAAAAGCCCTCTGCTCCTCCTGAGCCCTCTGCTGCTGAAGACTACCCCAAGTCTCCTCCACCTCAACATACTCTTCCTCGACCCATGGTTCTTGAGGACGCTCGCCACAAATGTCAAAGGGACCTGCCGACATAATATGTACGGCTCAGCAAGGAATACTCAGCGTATACAAACCACTAGATAGTAATATCGTAAACAAGAATACAACGTGTACATATCACAATTTAATCATCTCATATGCATTCCTGAAATCAGAGCGTGGAAAACAAAATCATATCATGTGCATATATCTCGGAAAATACTATCGGAAAACATCTTTTTATCATCTTTTGTCTTTTACATCTTCTTATCATCTTTTGTCGAAAACATCTTCTTATCATCTTGTACCTTTGCATATACGGGTATTTAAAATACCTTGGTATTCATCATTTGCTACCTCCGGAGTAGGACAACTAGTATCCGTACCCACGTAAGCTGGGTGGCCTAATGTTCTCCTCACCTTCGGCTACCTTAAGGGTAGACGACCAGTATCCATCTCCCTCCCGGGCGGCCTGCTATCATCGGAGTCCGATGCCAGAATCCCTTTCCCTTTCAGGCGGCCTGCTATCGTCGCATCCCTGTCGGCTTTTTCCGTATACCTTCCATCTTCTTGTATTTCTTGTAACATCTTGTGCTTCTTGTATTTTCCGTATGTATCTTGTACTTCTTATACTTTTCCGTAGACCTCTTTTTACTTCCTGTACTTTTCTTATACTTCTTATGCTTCTTGTACTATTCATTTGGTTCATTTACATCTTATACTTTTCGTGTGGTTCATTTGCATCTTATACTCTTCTTCTTCTTATTCTTGTATTGCATCTTATATACATGTATTTCTTATTTTGGGATACCCATAATTTAGAAAAACTCGATCATGCATATGCATATGTGTCCGTATAGCAGTTGTGATATAACATGGTAGACATTAGGGAAAACCCTTTACATATGGTCATATGTCTCATACTCAACATAATTCATCCATCACCATAATCCATATACAATAACATCACACCATTCCAATCACATTTAAAATAAGGTTTTTCTACTTGTTCTTCCCAAAACTTGTTGCTTTTAACATGCTTTTCATCTTGGATACTAACATATAGAACAATTCAAAAATTACCACCTTTATTTGTTGGTTGAAAGCATAACATCATCACATTTAATTCACACCATCATTCATGGGATTTTATCTTGATGTAGAAAGGGTTTCATGAAATCAATTGCTAGAAGAGTGTATTTTTACATATAAGAGGCTATATATAACTATACTTGTCAAGAAAATCATGCTTTTCATTAAGGGTTTATGAAATTAGAACCTAGTAGAGTGTATCTACCTTATGGGATGAAATCCCTTTGATCCAATGCTTGAAAAGGCTTGAAGAAGCTTGTAGAAGCGAAACCCAAGCTTGATGTTGGAGATCCAAGCTCCAATGGCGCGTAGGAGCGAGATCAAGGCTCGATTTGTGCTCTTCTTCTCCAAATCCAAAAACCCCTCTTGCAATCCTCCACTCTCTTCCCTTCTCTTCTAAGATCTCTCTCTAGGTTTAGGGTAACCCAAAATCCCCAAAAATGATCCCCTATTTATAGGCCAAGGGGTGAAAACCCTAAAATCACGCACTAAAGAGTTTGATTTGTGCACCTACGATAGTTCGTAGGCTTCCTACGATCGATCGTAGGTCTTACAGTAAGTTTGCTCAGTTTCTGGAGTTCTACGATCGTTCGTAGGCTTCCTACGATCGATTGTAGCTTCTCCAGTGAGTTTTCAGCATTTCTGTAACTTTACGATCGTTCGTAACTGTGAGTACTTGGATTTTACCCTCCCTTCCCGATCAGGATAAATCCCAATAAGGAATGGTGATAAATTGTAATTGAGTTGTGAGTCGCCACCTATCTAATTCTGAGGGAAATAGGTCCCTGAATTTGTTGGATAAGGCATGGTCTAGAAATCAGAGGTCAGGCTAAAGGATTCATTTGAGTTAGGGGAAGGTGTTAGGCACCCCTAAACTCCCATCCGGAGATGGTTACTTACTCTCTAAGTCTGAATCAAATAAAGGAAACCGTATAAGAAACTTGCAATTCGATCTATATGCTGAGCAATGTAATATTGACTGAAATAAATGAATTGAGAGGGATAGGGTAGAAATGGAATAAGGATTCTATCCTAGGGGAGCTGAACCCGATCAGGGTTGCCTACGTATCCACAGTTAGTGGAATCAAGCCACACGTAGTTCCGGAGGGAAGTTGATGGTTTGATTTGATTTGATTGGATTGGATTGTGGGTGATTGAAAGGTTTGAGGGTTTTTGCTCTTATTTGATGAGCGAAGTGGCCTTTTAAGCTCGTGCTGAGGAGCGAAAGGTTGAAGGATTTGATTTGATGGATTTTGCTGATCTGGGAGCGAAATGGCCTTTTAAGCTCGTGCTGAGGAGCGATGGGGCAGTTTAAGCTCGTGTTGAGGAGCCTGGCGAGGTGGGTATTTGAACAAGATTTGAACTGAGGCTCTAATAAGGGATTAAGAATAGATAGGGTTTCACTAGAGCTTAACTAGAGTTTACCTAGGGTTAACAAGGGCTTAATCAGGGTTTACCTAGGGTTAACTAGGGCTTAATCAGGGTTTAACTAGGGTTTACTAGAGTTAATTGGATTTAACTGGGGTTAACTGGGATGACTAGGGTTAACTAGAGTTAACTGGGATTAACTAGGGTTAACTGGGTTTAACTGGGGTTAACTGGGTTTAACTGGGATTAACTGGGGTTAACTGGGTTTAACTGGGATTAACTAGGGTTAACTGGAGTTAACTGGGATTAACTAGGGTTAACTGGGTTTAACTGGGATTAACTAGGGTTAACTGGGGTTAACTGGGTTTAACTGGGATTAACTGGGGTTTTGACTGGGATTAACTAGGATTAAATGGGTTTAACTGGGGTTAACTAGGGTTTTTAGGCAGAGGTTCGACTAGGCGAAACAGGTTTTGAACCGGGATTTGGGCAGAGGTTCGACTAGGCGGGGCTAGTTTTGAACCGGGATTTGGGCAGAGGTTCGACTAGGCAAGGCTAGTTTTGGACCGGGATTTGGGCAGAGGTTCGACAGGGTAAGCCGGGTTTAAATAAAACCGGGCAGGGGTTTGACAGGTTAAGCCGGGTTTAAGTAAACTGGACAGGGGTTCGACTAGGCGGGGCTAGTGTTGAACCGGGATTTGGGCAGAGGTTCGACTAAGCGGGGCTTTTAGCAGTCTAAAAGTAAAATTTAAAGACAAAACATAATTTAAGCAATTAATAATAAAGCTTAAAAAATTGAAAGCGAGATTAGGGATAGAGGGATTACCTTCCCGAAAGTACGGTGAACTTTCGGACAAAGAGGGGATGCTCCAAAAGAAAAGAAAAAGAACTTAGAACTTTGAACACCCGAGAAATGATTTTCCAAGGGTTTTTCTAAGTCATAGGACTTTAAAAAACCAAGGAAAGGGTGAGTGAATTGGTCAGATTTTGAGGAAAGGGGTTGGGCTTTTATAGGGGATGAAAAAAGGAGAAAAAACCAAAATTTTCGATGTGGGACTATCTTTTTTTTGAAAAAATTTCACTTTGGTCGTTTTTGTGAAAAACGACCAAGGCAAAAGGTCGGCAATGACAGAAAGTAAGTCGGTTTGCGGGGGGAAAAGACCAAAATAACCGGATATTAATTTGGTCGTTTATGACATAAACGACAAACCGAAAAAAACCAAAAAAATTTGGTCGTTTTTGCCAAAAACGACCAGCCAAAACCTGCCTTAAAAAGGCTGGTCGTTTTTGGTATAAACGACCAAAATAAAGCTTTAAAAAGTGATTCTGAGCTATATTATGCATTTGAAGCCTGATTTGAGCCCGGAAACAGCCGAAATTTAACTGATAAATCCAAGAAAAATATTTTAGATAAAAAGTGAGTTTTGAAGTATTTTTCAGGGGTATTTTTGTCATTTTGCACCTTAGGGGCATTTTGGTCATTTTCCCATTTTAAAATCCGATTTAATCCCAAAAATAGCCAAAATTCATCAAAAAATTTGTAAAATCATTTTGAACCCAATGAAAATTTTTTAGCATTTTTTCAAGGGTATTTTGGTAATTTTTCACCCTAGGGGTACTTTGGTCATTTTTGAAAATCAAAACACCTGGAAAGAGGGTTTTGAAAGAGGGTTTTTGAAAGAATTTTTGAGAAGATTTGAAGGTGTTAACGGTGTTAAAAGGGTGCAAAATTGGGGTGCTTACAGTAACTACGATCGTTCGTAGGTCTTCTAAGATCGATCGTAGCTCTGACAGGATGATTTTCCAGATTTTGCCCGCTTTGGTATTTCGGCCATAACTTTTGACTCGCTAGTCCGATTTTGACGATTCAACTTGCGTTGGATTCTTCTTTCGAAGGAGAACAACTTTCATGTTTTGTAAAACTTCTAATTCATATTTATTATTAGAAAATTTTACCCCTAAAGTTTACTTGTCTGAAACTGGGTTTTAACTGTCCAGATTTCCAACAGTCCCGACTTTGGAAATCGGACTTTTGACTCAACCCCAGCTCAAAATCAGGGAAAGTGATGAACATGAACCCCGAAGAGGGTTCACATGCCTCTCCAAAAACTCAAGAATCACTTGATTCTGAGCAATGGAGCCTAAACTAAGGCTTCGTAAAGTTGAGGGAAATGCCGAAACATACCTCTTCAACATCTAGAACACTTCGAGTGTTTTCACACTCCTTTCCCTCGGGTCCAAAACCATACTCACACCTCATTAATCATTCCACATATATTTTTAAATCCTTCTAAGTGATCATTTAACATACACCAATATGCATGAGAGGGCCCGGCCTCCTTATGCCTCGCGCACTAGCACTATTCATTACACTATTCATTCACAACCCATTAAACACCTTGGGTATTTATACCCTTGTTTTTAACCACTTAGAGTATCTTTATACTCTCATTTTGAGACTCCAAATACATACCTAAGACCCTCACTTGACTCATCATAATACCAAGAATACCATGTAAGGCATTAGGCCTTTACACATACCATACAAGGGCTCTATTCACATGAACAGTGAATCAAATTTTCGGGGCTCTACATCCTCCCCCCCCTTATAAGAATTTCATCCTCGAAATTCATACGCGACACAATGAAGCAGGGATACTCTTCCCATGCTTTATTAACTCCTACACTCTATCATCCACAATCATCAAGTAATGCATCACAACACATATAGAATATAAGTAGCATGTTGTATCGACATATATCATATATTTTACACATCATATGTTCAAGCATTGGAATGGCGTACCTTGCACAACATCCTCGGATGCATGCGTACCTTGCTCGGTCAGGGCAAAGACTCTGCCCTGATTCGCCTGTCGAGGCGGCTGTATGGGTTGTGGGGGACCAGAGGCCTGCGGATACCTCTGTTGAGGAACCGATCTACCCGGGGGCCTGGAGGCCTGAGAAGACCCCTGCTGTGTAACCTCTCGGGCCGGAGGCCTATTCCCTTGCGACGATAATGGCAACTGGCGGCGTGGGCAATCTCTGAACTGATGTCCCCGATCACCGCAGTAATAACATGCACCTGTGAGTGTACGACAATCCCCCTTGTGATTTCTCCCACAGTGGCTGCACATCCCAGAGGTAGTCGATCCAGAAGACCCATATCCCATGGCCTGTGAAGTAGTAGGGCGGGGAACCTGTGATGTAAATGGGGACCTCTGAACCGGCACAGATATAGTAGTCTGGTATGGGGAAGGTCTAACCCTTCTCTCTAGTGGCACTGGCCCACTGGACTGGCCTCGAACCATGCCTCTCCCTCGGCCACTGTCACTCCTCAAGAGAGACTCCTCTAAATGTCTCTTAGCAATCTTCGCCTTTCCTACAATTTCTTTCCAAGTTTCCACTTGCAGTATAGCAACCCGCTCTCTAATGGAGGGTCTCAAGCCACCTTCAAACTTCCTGACTCGCATACTCTCGGATGCAACTAGGTGTGGAGCAAACCTCGAGAGCCCGACGTACTTGGCCTCGAACTCTACCACACTCATCTCTCCTTGTTCCAAGAACATGAACTCCCTCTCCTTCTGCTCCTTCACGAACCTGGGAAAATACTGCTCGTAAAAAGTATCCAAGAATTCTGCCCATGTCCATGGTGTCCCTGCCTTGGCGGCATCCCTTTGCCTCAGTGCAGACCTCCACCAATGTTCGGCTTCACCTTCCATCACGAAGGAAGCCCAGTCAACCCTCTGCTCATCCGTGCAATGAAGAACTCGAAAGGTCTTCTCCAACTGCATGACCCAAGCTTCTGCAACCATGGGGTCAGGAGTACCATAGAAGGTGGAAGGCCTCAGTCTCCGGAATGCCTCAAGTCCTGCTGTGGGATGTACCGGAGGAGGTACAGGTACTACGGCAACAGGAGTGTCAACCCTGTCTGCAAGCCTAGTCATAGCCGTGGCCATAACCCCAAGGATCTGAGTCAAATCTGGCTGCTCATCTCCCATAGGAATGCCTCCTCCGTTCCCTCTAGTCTGATACCCTCTACCTCGGGTGCCACGCCTCATGATCAACTCCTGAGGACAATAGCGAGATGTGAGTCTAACGGAAAAACCAAGCTCTTTGAATATAATTATTCAACTAGCAATTCCTGCCTATATGAGCGTGCCATGTATAATCAATATATCAAGATATACACATAATAGTATCGCACACCCTTTGGTTTCCTAGCGAAGCTACGTTCTAAAACACGGTTAAAACACTAACCTATGACCTACTTAAGACATTGACTGACTTATGGCTAAGACAATGATTAGTTTACAACCCTGGAGTTATTTAACCAATTTCCTTTAAATTATTTTGACATGTATGATGCATATGAGATGTGCATTATGTATATGATATGTATGAGGTGAATGCTATGCATGATGCCCATGCCATGTATGATGCTATGTGTGATGCTACGTAGGGTGCTCATGTCATGTATGATGTTCATGAATTGGATGATGCTCATGATGTGGATGATGCTTGTGTATGATGAAAATTTTCTTTGGAGTTTTATAATATGTTTATCATTTTGGACGGAGCAATGGGTCTAGAACGTGCTACAGAATTAACGCGCATCTGTATCTAGACTTGGACCGAGCACTGGGTCTAGAACGTGCTGCAGAATGAACGTGCATCTGTATCTAGAAGCGTGCATGCAGACATCCGTGTGCTTGTTCAAAATTATATCTTTTATCAATTGGGACTGAGCACTGTGTCTAGAACGTGCTGCAGAAATGCGCATCTGTATCTAGAAGCGTGCATCAAACATCCCTGAGCTTGATAAAAATTATACATATATATTTATTCATTTATTTTTATTAGTATTATTATTATTTCTTTCCTCCAGGGTTCCTAAACATGATGTGACACCGTACATATAGTATACCCAAAATAGGGATTCCTAAATAACTTAGCGAAGCTAGGACTCAAGTTAGTAGAAGTATCCACGTAGTCTATACTTGGAATACCATTTCCTATATGGACCTAATATCCTTACTTTGTATCTATTTTGTCGTTTGTATTATCCTAAACTTCAAGCTCTAAGTTTAACTCAAGGATCACTTCTACCCATACCGTTTTAATGCCTAAACTTGAACATACTCCAACTTGAAGGAGACATGTCTACCCTAAGACAACAACCCCAGCCCGATGAAATCTAGAGCCTAAGCTCTGATACCAAACCTGTCACGACGCAAAATACCCCCTAGTAGTTAGGATACTTTGGCGACGTGAACTCATAACCAAACCATCTTATATAACATATGAATCCTGTACAACATATAAAACCTGTGATAGCGGAAGCGTAATACTAATCTATATATGGTAGTGGAAGCGGACTACAAAATTTCTATCAATACTATATGTCTCAGTTTATACATGACCCAAAATAAAGAGCGAACATACTCGCTCAACAAAATATATGTACATGTCTCTTCCTCTCGTCACTCATGATGGGGCCACCTAACAAAAGCCCTCTGCTCCTCCTGAGCCCTCAGCTGCTGAAGACTACCCCAAGTCTCCTCCTCCTCAACATACTCTTCCTCGACCCATGGTTCTTGAGGACGCTCGCCACAAATGTCGAAGGGACCTGCCGACATAATATGTACGGCTCAGCATGGAATACTCAGCGTATACAAACCACTAGATAGTAATATTGTAAACAAGAATACAACGTGTACATATCACAATTTAATCATCTCATATGCATTCCTGAAATCAGAGCGCGGAAAACAAAATCATATCATGTGCATATATCTCGGAAAATACTATCGGAAAACATCTTTTTATCATCTTTTGTCTTTTACATCTTCTTATCATCTTTTGTCGAAAACATCTTCTTATCATCTTGTACCTTTGTATATACGGGTATTTAAAATACCTTAGTATTCATCATTTGCTACCTCCGGAGTAGGACAACTAGTACCCGTACCCACGTAAGCTGGGTGGCCTAATGTTCTCCTCACCTTCGGCTACCTTAAGGGTAGACGACCAGTATCCATCTCCCTCCCGGGCGGCCTGCTATCATCGGAGTCCGATGCCAGTATCCCTTTCCCTTTCAGGCTGCCTGCTATCGTCGCATCCCTGTCGGCTTTTTCCGTATACCTTCCATCTTCTTGTATTTCTTGTAACATCTTGTGCTTCTTGTATTTTCCGTATGTATCTTGTACTTCTTATACTTTTCCGTAGACCTCTTTTTACTTCTTGTACTTTTCTTATACTTCTTATGCTTCTTGTACTATTCATTTGGTTCATTTACATCTTATACTTTTCGTGTGGTTCATTTGCATCTTATACTCTTCTTCTTCTTATTCTTGTATTGCATCTTATATACATGTATTTCTTCTTTTGGGATACCCATAATTTAGAAAAACTCGATCATGCATATGCATATGTGTCCGTATAGCAGTTGTGATATAACATGGTAGACATTAGAGAAAACCCTTTACATATGGTCATATGTCTCATACTCAACATAATTCATCCATCACCATAATCCATATACAATAACATCACACCATTCCAATCACATTTAAAATAAGGTTTTTCTACTTGTTCTTCGCAAAACTTGTTGCTTTTAACATGCTTTTCATCTTGGATACTAACATATAGAACAACTCAAAAATTACCATCTTTTATTTGTTGGTTGAAAGCATAACATCATCACATTTAATTCACACCATCATTCATGGGATTTTATCTTGATGTAGAAAGGGTTTCATGAAATCAATTGCTAGAAGAGTGTATTTTTACATATAAGAGGCTATATATAACTATACTTGTCAAGAAAATCATGCTTTTCATTAAGGGTTTATGAAATTAGAACCTAGTAGAGTGTATCTACCTTATGGGATGAAATCCCTTTGATCCAATGCTTGAAAAGGCTTGAAGAAGCTTGTAGAAGCGAAACCCAAGCTTGATGTTGGAGATCCAAGCTCCAATGGCGCGTAGGAGCGAGATCAAGGCTCGATTTGTGCTCTTCTTCTCCAAATCCAAAAACCCCTCTTGCAATCCTCCACTCTCTTCCCTTCTCTTCTAAGATCTCTCTCTAGGTTTAGGGTAACCCAAAACCCCCAAAAATGATCCCCTATTTATAGGCCAAGGGGTGAAAACCCTAAAATCACGCACTAAAGAGTTTGATTCGCGCACCTACGATAGTTCGTAGGCTTCCTACGATCGATCGTAGGTCTTACAGTAAGTTTGCTCAGTTTCTGGAGTTCTACGATCGTTCGTAGGCTTCCTACGATCGATCGTAGCTTCTCCAGTGAGTTTTCAGCATTTTTGTAACTTTACGATCGTTCGTAACTACGATCGTTCGTAGGTCTTCTACGATCGATCGTAGCTCTGACAGGATGATTTTCTAGATTTTGCCCGCTTTGGTATTTCGGCCATAACTTTTGACTCGCTCGTCCGATTTTGACGATTCAACTTGCGTTGGATTTTTATTTTGAAGGAGAACAACTTTCATGTTTTTTACAACTTATAATTCGTATTTATTATTGGACCATTTTAGCCCTAAAGTTTACTGGTCTGAAACTGGGTTTTAACTGTCCAGATTTCCAACAGTCCCGACTTTGGAAATCGGACTTTTGACTCAACCCCAGCTCAAAATCAGGGAAAGTGATGAACATGAACCCCGAAGAGGGTTCACATGCCTCTCCAAAAACTCAAGAATCACTTGATTCTGAGCAATGGAGCCTAAACTAAGGCTTCGTAAAGTTGAGGGAAATGCCGAAACATACCTCTTCAACATCTAGAACACTTCGAGTGTTTTCACACTCCTTTCCCTCGGGTCCAAAACTATACTCACACCTCATTAATCATTCCACATGTATTTTGAAATCCTTCTAAGTGATCATTTAACATACCCCAATATGCATGAGAGGGCCCGGCCTCCTTATGCCTCGCGCACTAGCACTATTCATTACACTATTCATTCACAACCCATTAAACACCTTGGGTATTTATACCCTTGTTTTTAACCACTTAGAGTATCTTTATACTCTCATTTTGAGACTCCAAATACATACCTATGACCCTCACTTGACTCATCATAATACCAAGAATACCGTGTAAGGCATTAGGCCTTTACACATACCATACAAGGGCTCTATTCACATGAACAGTGAATCAAATTTTTGGGGCTCTACACCTATCCCCAATCATAGTTGACTACCCGGGCACATTCTACCCGGATAACCACCCACTCAGGGGCATGTAATGAGCTAAACCTGTGCTTGTAATATACTACATCCAACCCGACTTTCCGATATAGCATATGGGGTCCAAAACCTAAGCAGACTCTTTACTGGGCCTGTCCCAACCTTGATCTGATAGGTCTTTTGATTTCCAACAACCTGGGCTAAAGCATGTCGGACCTTTGTCCGTCTGCCCTATCGGATCACATGTGCCTTGTCACACCCAATCAAAATCAAAAATAAAAAAATATTGCATCATTATTTTGCATCTCATCTGTGTACACAGTGCACTCATAGAGTCTGTATATTATTATCTAGGTAGATGGCAGGTCCTTCAAGGATTGTTCAGTCAATGGGTCGACCATCAAGACCCGTGCATCTAACTTCTCAGGGGGCATGTGATAACAACCTCCAGGTAGTGATTGGGGCTTTCACCTCGAGTCAGCATCTCGTTTGGGCTCAATACTACAAAATCGGGACTATCCTAGACCTATATGTGCCATTTACATGAATTCTTGAAATATGTGCCCGATTTTATATGCATGCGTTCCTAAAAGATGAATTAAAAAAGATGCCTTAACATATCCTCAAAGTAAGTAAGGCGTCGTACCAAAAAATGTACTAAGCCATCCGTACCAGATAATGTACGAAGGGTGGTATCTCGATAAAGTAAAGTATAGTAACCCCTTTCCCTATATGGTAAAGCGGTATTTTAAGTTATTACAAATGCATGTGAATGATTATTGGTGTGATTATAACGTATGAAATATGAAAAGTAAGAAAAGTAAGAAAGTAAGAAAAGAAAGAAGGAAATGACATAAAAGAAAGAAACAAAGAAAGAAATTGGCATAATGTACATGTTTAACTTCCGCACTCTGATTTTATATGTAAGTTGATGTGTGAAATGATGAAATGCATGTAAGAAATTATTCTTTATATTGTTTATCATGATCTGTTATATACGCGGAGTAACTCGTTACTCAGCCGATGACTTTCATTGTCGGTAGGTCCAGGTTCAGGTTTTGACATTTGTGCACCCGGCCCTTGGGAAGAAGAAGAGTACATCGAGGAACCTGAAGGTGATTATCCTGAGGAAGAAAGGGATTTTGATTGATGGCCTTATTATTGAAGTTGTTTTATGGTTATTTAAATTCCGGAAGACTTTAATTAAATTGACAGAGACATATATTAGTTAGTCTTTTATGTTTATGGTCCGGATGGATGACCAAGATTTATTACTTTTCAGTTAGATTATGGAGTTTGGAATTTAGTTGATGATTTAATTGAAGAAACTTTTAAGTTCTGATTTTAATATGCCTTTAAAGCTTATTAAATGGATTAAGTCAAGTAAGTCACGTGCCAAGATCTCACATTCTCTCAGGTGGGGTTTTGGGGCGTGATAGAGATGGTATCAGAGCAAAGGCATTAGGTCACCTAGGGCTAAGTGTTTTCTAAGTTGGCACTAGGATTATTATACTCCAGTCTGATACCAGAGGTCATATCAGAGCAAAAGACTTTAGGCCCGTATGGGATAGTTTTTGTACATCCCCGGACCTTTACACATTTAATGCATGACACTTTCGTTACCATTTTTCCTTTAAAGAGGTATAATTAATAAATAAGGAAGAAATTTGAAATTCCGAAATGTTAGAAATGTTCGTTTTCAAAGTACGAACCCAACGCAAGTTGAATCGTCAAAATCAGACGAACGAGTCAAAAGTTATGGCCAAAACAGTTTGGACCTGCAGACCACCGATCGCTCGGTCCATGGAGCGATCGATCGGTCCAAAACCGATCACTCGGAGGCTATCGACTGGTCAAGATTTTTGTATGGGGAAATTTTCCAGAGAGTGAAATTTTAACCGATCGCTCGGTTATGAAACCGATCGATCGGTCATTAACACCGATCGCTCGGTACTCGCGTTTTTGCAGAAATTTCAATAAGGGTATTATGGTCTTTTGGTCGGTTTACTCTTACCTTAAGAGTCTTGCCCGAGCCTTTAGGGCATCATTCGACACTTAGAGAGTTTGAGAGAATAGGAGAAAGGGGAGAAGGCGATTCCAACCTAGGGTTTGTCTTTGGGAGAGAAATCAAAGGGTTTTGAGGCCCTAGATCACTTCAAGTCCGACTTTTCTCCAAGATCACGGCTCAAGCACCCGTGGAGAGTGTTCCCCAAGCTAGGGCAGCGCCTCACGGTCTTTTTTGGAAGGGGTTTCTTCCTCATTTCTTCAAGGTTGGTACTTCTTGCTACCCTCCTAGTTATAGTTCATTCTTTTACTTTATTTCTCTTTGTTTTCTTTCATTTACACATGTGCTATGAGATGGATGAGTGTGAATGGTGAATGGAGACAGAATTGGCGATTGGATGCCGTGTGAAATGATGTGATGAATGAAATGGGGAGGGCATTGTATCCATAATGAACAAACACGTATGATGTGAGCATAACCCACCTAGAAAAGCATGTTGTAGGGTTAATAAATAATGAATGCACCATGTTTGATGAAATGCCAAGGTGAATGAGATGAATAATAAATTAATAAATTTCATGTTTAAGGTTTATAGAAATTGCTAGGGTCATGATAGTGTGATTGTTCGCTTTCCCTAAATGATATGAATACTAAATTGCTCAAATCATTGATGTTATGTGTTATGAATTACTCAAATGCCATATTTAATTCCAAATGCAAGTATGCACACGACCTCACGAGCACGCATACATGACATGATTTACCGAGGTTTTCAAGAATGGGATTTAGAGGTGGGGCATATCCTACGATATGTTTTACCTCGCTTTTGGCAAGGACAAGACAATCATGCATTTTCATAAGAAGGGTCTCCCTTCCCTCGTAAGTGCATCTCACAAGGACATCTCACAAGTGAATCTCACAAGTGGAAGGACAAGCATGAGCATTCTAGGAAGAATGGTCTCCCTTCCCTCACAAGTAGATTACTTTTCAGAACAAGCAAGCATGATACACGCATGATACAAGCATGACACGCATGACACGGTAGACAAGGTTTCAAGCATAAAAAGGGTAATTTCAATCAAGTCAAGTGCACAAGATTTCAAGGGTTTTACCGGCTTTTATGATTGCAAACATGATGAATTATATTGCTTTACTTTATTGTCATGATATGAATCATTCCTGCTTTATATGCGTGAATTGTTTCCTGCTTTATGTATGCTATACGTATGCTATGACTGTTGGTTAGTGCTTGGTACCTGCTGAGTATTCCATGCTCAGCCGTACTTCTTATGTCGGCAGGTTCTGAGGGAGCTGCTGCTCCATTTGATGTTTGTGCTCCTGGTCCATGGGTGGAGGAGGAGTACGTCGAGGAGCCTTTGGAGGAACCTCCCGTAGAGGGTTATCAGTAGGTGGTGTTAGATTCTGAGTGGATTAGCTGTGGGTGAGCATGAGTGATTATATCCATGTATTTTGGCGGGCATGTCCGCACTTTCTTTGTTTTGATTTCTTTGTATTAAACTTGGACCATGTGTCTATACTTAGAGGTTGTTAGACTTCCGCTGTGTTTTATAGTTATGTTTTCGCTGTCATCCTCTATTGTATATGCTCTGTGGGTTTTTGCAGGTTGGTTTGTCAAGCAAGTCATGTAAGCCATGATTAGTTGTCTAAAGTTCACTCTAACTCCTAGGGTGGGTTTTGGGTCGCGACAGTTTTAGAACCATGAGGATTAAGGAGATTTACCAAGATAGAAAAAAAATGAATTAGTCTTAAATCCGGATTGATACCATGACGGATGTGGTGTCATTAGGTTCGTTATGAAATTGTATGCTAGTAAAAGTTATTGTATGTTATTATGTGTTATTGTAAATCCCTAAGTAGGTGTTGTAAAATTCCGTGATCATTAGATAGGTCATGTGTATTGTGTCTTGTTCAAGTTGTCAGAAGAGAAAAAGTTTCGAGAAGATTGAAGATATTGAAGAAAAAGCTTCTACTCCAGATCTAGAAAGGTAATGGACTTAGAGACCCCTACCTAGGTTGGATTTGACTTAGATAACTCTAAACATACCTAGGAGGATAGTTTTAAGCGTAACAAAGTCTTTTGGACTTATTTGAATCAAACAAAAATAAAAGAAAAATGTTTTGGCTAAAATTCTGTCTCAACCGATCGCTCGATGTTGAGACCGATCGATCGGTGGCCTACCGAGCGATCGGTGGCTATCGATTGGTCAAAAAATTTGTATGGGGTATTTTTCCAGAGAGGTAATTTTTAACCGATCTCTTGGTGGAAATAGCGATCGATCGGTTTTAGACCGAGTGATCGGTTATAAGCACCGATCGATCGGTTCTCGTAAACATAATTTCTATTTTTCATGACTCTTTTCTAAACCCTATATAAACAACTTTTTGGAGACATAATTCGTATCTTTTTTTATTTTTGAAAGAGTAGAGGTCTGAGAAACCCTTCTAGGTTTTTTTTCCCTTCTTCCTAATAGATCTTTAGTGATCCCTCCTTTTTCAATCATCCTAGAGTATACAAGTATAGATCTATACCTTTGATCTTGCTTGTGTGATCTCAGATCTGTATGAGATCCCTCTAGGGTTTGAAGTTTTCTAAATTGATTCACAACCCTACACCTTGTGTGTGTGTCCGGTGTATGATCCGGAGCCTTCGTGGAAGGAGATCGACCGTGTGTGATCGTGGGATTGAAGTAACTTGTGAAGATTTGGTCGGTCAGGAACCGAAGCTGCTACGGCGGAGATTGAACCTGCTGGTTCGTGGAAATCAAGAGTAAGATTCTGTACCTAGGAACGTCGTGTCCGGTTTGGGTAAGGTCTTGTCTTGTACTTGAATTCTTCTCATAGTGAAGTTTGTTGCTGGACGTGGTCCCGTGGTTTTTCCCCGTAAGGGTTTTCCACATAAAAATCTTCTGTGTTTGATTTGTGTGGATTGTTGGTGTGAATTGTTTATTGATTTCTAAAATAATTATTTGAAAAATTAAAATTGGTTAGAAGTTCTTAGATAGACCTATTCACCCCCCCTCTAGGTCATAGAGATCATTGATCAGGGTAATTTCAATTGGTATCAGAGCGGGTTCACCTTTAAGACTAAACCCTTCAGTGTGATCCTATATATTTAACTCTGTGATCATGAGTACTCTAAGAGAGGGTGGTTCAGTCTCTCGTCCCCCACTGTTCGATGGGAATAATTACGCATATTGGAAAGCCCGTTTGAGAGTCTTTCTAAAATCAATTGACGAGAGAATTTGGATGTCTATTCAAAATAGGTGGACTATGCCTGTTAAAACCTTAGGTGATTTGACTGTTGTCAAATATTCTAATGAATAGACCAGAGAAGAGCTTGAGACAAGTGGTTGGAATACTAAAGGTCTCAATGCTATCTTTATTGCAGTCACCACTGAGGAATTCAGACCAATCTCTTCATGTGAAACAACAAAGGAGGCATGAGATATTCTTGAGATTACCCATGACGGTACCACCACTGTTAAAATCTCAAAACTCCAAATGTTAACCACCAAATTTGAATATTTGAAAATGGAAGACGATGACACATTTGATGAATTTTATGCAAAACTTAGTAACATTGTCAATGCTAGTTTCAACTTCGGTGAAAGATTAACTGAGTCCAAGATAGTTAGAAAGGTCCTTAGATCTCTACCTGAGAGATTTCAACCCAAGGTCACTGCTATTGAAGAGGGTAAAAATGTTAACTCTCTGAAGATTGAAGAATTAGTTGGTTCACTCCAAACTTATGAACTCAATCTTCGACCATCCAAGAAGACCAAATCTGTAGAGCCCCAGACTTTTCCATGCTTAATACATGACACTTTCGTTGTCATCTTGCCTTTTAAGAGGTATGATTAATAAATGAGGAAGAATTTGGAAATTTTGAAATGTCAGAATTGTTCCTCTTCGAAGTACGAACACAACGCAAGTTGAATCGTCAAAATCGGACGAACGAGTCAAAAGATATGGCCAAAACAGTCTGTACCTGTAGGGAAACGTATACTGTGTGCATCCGTTGTACGACTCACCACGGGCACGTTGTACAACTCACCACGGGCACGTTGTACAACTCACCACGGGCACGTTTGTACAGCACAACGAGTTGGCACTATTCATAGTACAACGAGTTGGCACTATTCACAGCACAACGAGTTGGCACTATTCATAGTACAACGAGTTGGCACTATTCACAGCACAACGAGTTGGCACTATTCACAGCACAACGAGTTGGCACTATTCACAGCACAACGAGTTGGCACTATTCACAGCACAACGAGTTGGCACTATTCACAGCACAACGAGTTGGCACTATTCACAGCACAACGAGTTGGCACTATTCATAGTACAACGAGTTGGCACTATTCACAGCACAACGAGTTGGCACTATTCACAGCACAACGTGCTCGGCACTGTTCACAACACAACGTGTTCAGCACTCGTGTTTTTACAGAAATTCCAGTAAGGGTATTATGGTCTTTGGTCGGTTACTCTTACCTTAAGAGTTTAACCCAAGCCTTTAGGGCTTCATTCGACACTTAGAGAGTTTGAGAGAATAGGAGAAAGGGGAGAAGGCGATTCCAACCTAGGGTTCCCATTTTGGAGAGAAATCAAAGGGTTTTGAAACCCTAGATCAACCTCCAGCCCATTTTTCTTCAAGATCAAGGCACAAACTCGTGAGGAACATCTCCTCAAACTAGGGCAGCAGCTACACAGTCGTTTTGGAAAGGGGTTTCTTCCTCATTTCTTCAAGGTCGGTGCTTCTTACTACCCTCCTAGTTATAGTTCCTCTTTCCCCTTCTTTTCTCTTCATTTTCTTTCATTTACACATGTGCTATGAGATGGATAAATGGTGAATGGTGAATGGTGAATGGTGAATGGTGAATGGTGAATGGTGAATGGAGATGGAATGGGCGATTGGATGCCAATGGTTGTGTGTGATGAACAAATGGGGAAAGGCATTGTTCCAATAATGAATGTATATGTATGATTTGAGTAAAACCCATCTAGAAAAGCATGTTGTAGGGTAAATCCATAATGAACACACCATGTTTGATGAAATGCCAAGGTGAACACAGTGAGCTGAAAATCTGGAAATGCATGCCTAATAAATTATGAATATTGCTAGGGACTATGATAGTGTGTTTCCTGTTTTCCCATAATGCTATGAATACTACATTACTCAATCTTTGATGCTATATGTGTTGTGAAATTACCCAAATGTCATCTTTAAATTTGAATGCAAGTATGTACACGGTTTCCACGAGCACGGCATGCATGGCATGATTTATCGAGGTTTTCAAGAACATGGTTAGAGGTGGGACATATCCTACGATATGTTTTACCTCGCTTTTCACAAGAAGACAAGAACCAACATTCCACGAGGGGTCTCCCCTCACTCACAAGTGCATATCATGAAGAAGGGTCTCCCTTCCCTCGCAAGTACATACATATCATAAAGAAGGGTCTCCCTTCCCTCGCAAGTGCATTGCATAAAGAAGGGTCTCCCTTCCCTCTCAAGGCATCTCACAAGGACACCTCACAAGGATATCTCACAAGTTACATGATCACAAGCAAGCACGCATGACATGACACGACATACAAGAATCAAGCAAGATAGACATGACAAGCTTTCAAGTACAAAAAGATATTTCAAGTCAAGTCAAGCACACGATGTTTCAAGAGGATTTATCGATTTTCTACGAATTACAAGCATGATTATAAACTGCTTTACTTCCTTGTATGATGTGAATTGTTTCCGTTTGACATATATGAATTGCTCCTGATTATGTATTGCTATTTCTACGCTATAATTGTTGGTTAGTATTTAGTACCCGCTGAGTATTCCATGCTCAGCCGTACTTCTTTTGTCGGCAGGTTCTGAGGGAGCTGCTGCCCCATTTGATGTTTGTGCTCCTGGTCCATGGGTGGAAGAGGAGTACGCCGAGGAGCCTTTGGAGGAACCTCCCGTAGAGGGTTATCAGTAGGTGGTGATTAGATTCTGAGTGGATTAGCTGTGGGTGAGATGAGAGTTAGATTTATGTATTTTGGCGGGCATGTCCACTCTTTCGTATGGATTACTTTTTGTATAAACTTGGATTTGTGTATGTATATACATAGAGGTTTGGTAGTCTTCCGCTGTGCTATGTTAGAGTATGTTTCCACTGTTTATATCCTCTATTGTATATGCTCTGTGGGTTTTGCAGGTTAGTTGTCAAGCAAGTCATGATTAGTCGTCCAAAGTTCACTCTAACTCCTAGGGTGGGTTTTGGGTCGCGACAGAAGTGGTATCAGAGCTTAGGCTTTAGGTCTCTAGGGTCACTTAGAATCTTATACCACGGCTTGACAAGAGCATATATCAGGAAACAAGTTAGGAAGAAAGTAAGTCGGAAGAGAGTCTTGATCCAAGTGTAAGACTAAACTTTAGTCTTAGTCAAAATGGTTGTTTCAACCAAGTTCGAGCCTTAGGAACGCTAGAACACCAAAGTATAATATTATAAATACTCTGATGACTTAATGCGATGTATATTAGTATTATACAACTAATACAAATTGGATTATTGTGAAATGGCATTGAAGTAAACTGTGGTTTCAAGTTAGACTCATGTGGTGTTATTATTCTCAGGACTTGAGTCATGAGACGGAACACACGGGGTCGTGGACCACATACCAGAGCTTCCTCTTCTTCACGGGATGAGGATGAGCAGCCGGACCTCTCTCGAGTCTTAGGCTCTATTGCTGAGACACTCGCCATACTGGCGGCTCGGTAGGCTATACCATCATCGGCGGCACCTACTCCACCGCCCGTAGCTCCAGTACATCGTACCGCTGGAGTTGAGGCATTCAGGAGATTGAGGCCTCCATCCTTCCATGGGAGTGTGGACCCTCTTACCGCGGAGGCATGGATCCTCCAGATGGAGAAGATCTTTACGGTCCTCTTACCTTCAGAGGAGGAGAGAGTAGCATGGGCAACTTTCATGCTAGAAGGCGAAGCCCATCATTGGTGGTTGTCCGCACTGAGGACGAGAGATTTGACCATGCAGGGTCTACCTTGGACTTGGGAGGAGTTCAAGGATACTTTTTACAAAAAGTATTTTCCGATTGGAGCACGGGAAAAGAAAGAGAGAGAATTCATCAACCTTGAGCAAGGTTTGATGTCGGTGGCACAATACGAGGCCAAGTTCTCGGAGTTGTCGAGATTTGCGCCTCATATGGTTGCTACTGAGGCAATGAAGGCGAGGAGATTTGAGCAAGGGCTCAAGGATGTGATTATGGAGAAGGTGTCCGTTTTCAGGCATACTACCTACCCTGAGGTAGTAGACAAGGCCTTATTGGTCGAGGCCAATTCGGAGACAGTGTCCAAGAAGAGGGAGTTAGCGAGAGGCCAAGCTAGTAGTTCAGCACCTCCAGAGAGGCGGACTCGTTATCAGTATGCGTGGCCAGCACCATCGATGAGGCCTTCTTATGCGCCTCCAGCTCCACGGCAGTATGTGCCTCAGGCACCGAGACCGCAGGCTCTTCCAGCCCCACGGCCTGTTGCACCTCAGACGATGAGGTATGCTCCACTTCCGGCCCCTCCGACTTATGCACACGAGGTCTGCACTTCATGCGGCCGAAGGCACCCGGCAGGGGATTGCCGAAGGGCATCGGGTGGATGTTTTCATTGTGGTCGCCAGGGCCATATGATCAGGGATTGCCCCAGTCGGCATTTACCAGGCCAGTCTCAGGGGATTAATCCACCAGCACGCCCAGCAGGATCATATCAGGCGTCATCTCAGACTACCCGGTCTACACCTCAGTCTCGCCAGGCAAACCAGGGGCGTGTATTTGCTTTGACAGAGGGTGATGCACTTGCATCTGATGATGTGGTGCAAGGTACGCGTTTGGAACTATTTTCGTTATTCGTGATTGATATGTTGTGTTTTATTCCTTGTGTACATACTTGGTATGATATATATATATACCTATGAGTATACTCTGTTGATGCATGGATTGACTTAGTTAGTTAAAATTTCAGGAACCCTACTAGTCAATGAGTATTTGGCTCGAGTATTGATTGATACCGGGTCTACTCATTCGTTTGTCTCGCCGAGTTTTTCAGAAGGTTTTTCTGCAGGGCCAAGTCAGCTAGAACCGGAGTTAGCCATTTTGACTCCTCTCGGCAAAACAGTATTGGCAGATAAAGTGTATAGAAATAGTGTGGTCCAAGTTGGAAGCCACGAATTGGCGGTTGATCTCATCGTCCTTGGATTCCAAGACTTTGATGTTATATTGGGAATGGATTGGTTAGCAGCACATCATGGGCATGTAGCTTTCTTTGAGAAAATGGTACTCTTCAAGCCAGTAGAAGGAAAACCATTCCACTTTCGCGGGTTGAGAAGTAGATCTATTGCTAGTTTTGCGGCGTTGGGCTTAGCCAATCTCGAGGCAAAGGACTCATCGACTATTCCGGTTGTGAGTGAGTTCCTGGATGTATTTTCAGAGGAGTTGCCAGGATTGCCTCCAGATAGGGAGATTGAGTTTATGATCGAGCTTGCACCAGGCACAGCTCCTGTTTTCAGAGCTCCATATAGGATGGCCCCTATTGAACTCAAGGAGTTGAAGACTCAGTTGGAAGAATTGCAAGGCCTTGGCTTCATTCGACCAAGTGTCTCACCGTGGGGTGCCCCGGTGTTGTTTGTTAAGAAAAAAGATGGCTCGATGCGGATGTGTGTCGATTACCGGCAATTGAACAAAGTCACCATAAAGAATAGGTATCCCTTGCCTAGGATTGATGACTTGTTCGATCAGTTGAAGGGAGCGAGATTTTTCTCGAAGATAGATCTTCGATCGGGTTATCACCAGTTGAAGATTAAGGCGGAAGATGTTCCCAAAACTGCTTTCAGGACTCGATATGGGCACTACGAGTTCTTGGTAATGCCTTTTGGACTCACGAACGCGCCGGCAGCCTTTATGGATTTGATGAACCGGGTGTTCCGGCCACACCTTGATAGGTGCGTGATTGTATTTGTGGATGACATCTTGGTCTATTCCCAGACACGGGAAGATCACACACGCGACCTATGCCTTGCCTTGGAAATGCTAAGAGAGCACAAGCTATACGCCAAACTTAGCAAGTGTGAGTTTTGGTTAGAAGAGGTGGCATTCCTAGGCCACGTTGTTTCTGCAGAAGGTATATCGGTAGATCCAAAGAAGATCGAAGCAGTTATGAGTTGGGCGAGGCCCAAGAGTGTTACCGAGATACGCAGCTTTCTTGGATTGGCAGGCTACTATAGGAGATTCGTAGAGGGTTTCTCTAGCCTTGCAGCACCACTCACTTACCTGACAAGGAAGAGCGCCAAGTTTGTATGGAGTGATAAGTGCGAGATCAGTTTCTTGGAACTGAAGAAGAGGCTTACTACAGCCCCTGTCCTTACTGTGCCATCTGGACCTTATGGGTATGAGGTGTATAGTGATGCCTCACACGTTGGACTTGGGTGTGTACTCATGCAGCTTAAGAAAGTCATTGCCTATGCATCAAGGCAATTGAAGGAGCATGAGAAGAATTATCCCACGCACGACTTGGAGCTTGCGGCGGTCGTGTTTGCACTTAAGATTTGGCATCATTACCTTTATGGGGTGGAGTTCTATGTGTTCACTGATCACAAGAGTCTCAAGTATCTCTTTTCCCAAAAGGAGCTGAATCTAAGGCAACGGCGTTGGATGGAATTTTTGAAAGACTATGATTGTACCATTCAATACCACCCGGGTAAAGCAAATGTAGTGGCAGATGCTTTGAGTAGAAGACCTCAAGGGTTGTTAGCACATATGTTGGTTCAAGAATGGAAGCTACTAGAAGATTTGGCAAATCTGGACATCAGTGTGAATGACTCTGTCCGTGGTCCTACCTTGGCAAATGTTACGGTTCGGCCGTACATTATAGATTTGATCCAAGAATATCAAGCC
This sequence comes from Tetracentron sinense, assembly GCA_015143295.1. Taxonomy (NCBI): domain Eukaryota; kingdom Viridiplantae; phylum Streptophyta; class Magnoliopsida; order Trochodendrales; family Trochodendraceae; genus Tetracentron; species Tetracentron sinense. Next base: position 1,783,167 of record CM026574.1, on the reverse strand, counting down.
ATGGATGCTGAATTGTTGGCTTATCGGGACAAGGAAGTTGCTAAGGGTAGTGAGGACTTCTCTCTCACTAGTCGGGGTGCTATCACATTCAAGGGAAGACTGTGCGTCCCAGCCAATGCAGATCTTCGAAGAGAAATTTTGGATGAAGCACACCGTTCGAAATACACAGTGCACCTAGGGGGTACAAAGATGTACCGGAACCTCAAGAGTCACTTTTGGTGGCGGAATATGAAGAGGGAGGTTGCGGAATATGTGGCACGGTGCTTAGTGTGCCAACAGGTGAAAGCAGAACACATGCGACCCGCCGGTCTATTGCATTCCCTTCCGATTCCCGAGTGGAAATGGGAGAACATATCCATGGATTTCATAGTTGGCTTGCCAAAGACGGCAAGGGGCTCAGATGCGATATGGGTAGTAGTGGATCGTTTGACAAAGTCCGCTCATTTCTTACCCTACCGAACTACTTTCAACTCAAGTCAGTTGGCTGCACTATACATCAAGGAAGTAGTTAGATTGCACGGAGTGCCTGTTAGTATTGTGTCGGATCGGGATCCAAGATTCACGTCAAGATTTTGGAAAAGTTTCCAGGAGGCTATGGGTTCCCGACTTGATTTCAGCACCGCTTTTCATCCACAGACGGATGGACAAACCGAAAGAGTGAACCAAGTCATTGAAGACATGCTTCGGGCTTGTATGTTGGATTTCAGAGGTAGTTGGGAAGAGCACTTGCCATTGGTTGAATTTGCCTATAATAACAGCTATCAAGCAAGTATTCAAATGGCACCATTTGAGGCCTTGTATGGGCGAAGTTGTAGGTCTCCTCTCTATTGGGATAAGGTAGGCGAAAGGAAAGTGCTTGGTCCGGAGTTGATTGAGCAAACTGCAAACACAGTTAAGATCATCCGGGATCGATTGAAAGCCGCTCAAGATCGCCAGAAAAGTTATGCGGACACACGCCGTAGGGACTTGGAATTTCAAGTAGGGGATCAAGTTTTTGTGAAAGTATCTCCTAGCAAAGGGATTATGAGATTTGGGAAGCGAGGCAAGCTCAGTCCTCGGTATGTTGCGCCTTTTGAGATTATCACACGAGTTGGTGAAGTTGCTTATCGAGTAGCTCTTCCACCTCACATGGCTACAGTTCATAACGTCTTCCATGTGTCCATGCTTCGGAAGTATCTTGCGGATCCTTCGCATGTCATAGACTTGGAACAGTTGGAGATTCGAGAGGACCTCACCTTGATTGAAAAGCCAGTCCAGATTTTAGATCGAAGGAATCAGGTGCTTCGCAACAAGACAATCCCTTTGGTTCTGGTGCAATGGCAACACCATGCTCGGGAAGAAGCTACATGGGAGCGTGAAGCCGAAGTCAAAGCAAAGTACCCAGAATTACTTGAATGAGTTTCTGTGTGAAATCTGTATATGACTTGTAATGTCCTTTTTGATTTGTAATGCAAGTAGTGTCTGAATTTCGAGGACGAAATTTTTGTAAGGGGGGGAGGATGTAGAGCCCCAGACTTTTCCATGCTTAATACATGACACTTTCGTTGTCATCTTGCCTTTTAAGAGGTATGATTAATAAATGAGGAAGAATTTGGAAATTTCGAAATGTCAGAATTGTTCCTCTTCGAAGTACGAACACAACGCAAGTTGAATCGTCAAAATCGGACGAACGAGTCAAAAGATATGGCCAAAACAGTCTGTACCTGTAGGGAAACGTATACTGTGTGCATCCGTTGTACGACTCACCACGGGCACGTTGTACAACTCACCACGGGCACGTTGTACAACTCACCACGGGCACGTTTGTACAGCACAACGAGTTGGCACTATTCATAGTACAACGAGTTGGCACTATTCACAGCACAACGAGTTGGCACTATTCATAGTACAACGAGTTGGCACTATTCACAGCACAACGAGTTGGCACTATTCACAGCACAACGAGTTGGCACTATTCACAGCACAACGAGTTGGCACTATTCACAGCACAACGAGTTGGCACTATTCACAGCACAACGAGTTGGCACTATTCACAGCACAACGAGTTGGCACTATTCATAGTACAACGAGTTGGCACTATTCACAGCACAACGAGTTGGCACTATTCACAGCACAACGTGCTCAGCACTGTTCACAACACAACGTGTTCAGCACTCGTGTTTTTACAGAAATTCCAGTAAGGGTATTATGGTCTTTGGTCGGTTACTCTTACCTTAAGAGTTTAACCCAAGCCTTTAGGGCTTCATTCGACACTTAGAGAGTTTGAGAGAATAGGAGAAAGGGGAGAAGGCGATTCCAACCTAGGGTTCCCATTTTGGAGAGAAATCAAAGGGTTTTGAAACCCTAGATCAACCTCCAGCCCATTTTTCTTCAAGATCAAGGCACAAACTCGTGAGGAACATCTCCTCAAACTAGGGCAGCAGCTAGACAGTCGTTTTGGAAAGGGGTTTCTTCCTCATTTCTTCAAGGTCGGTGCTTCTTACTACCCTCCTAGTTATAGTTCCTCTTTCCCCTTCTTTTCTCTTCATTTTCTTTTATTTACACATGTGCTATGAGATGGATGAATGATGAATGGTGAATGGTGAATGGAGATGGAATGGGCGATTGGATGCCAATGGTTGTGTTGTGATGATTTAAAAAATGGGGAGGGCATTGTTCCACTAATGAACATACATGCATGATCTGAGTAAAACCCATCTAGAAAAGCATGATGTAGGGTAAATCCATAATGAACACACCATGTTTGATGAAATGCCAAGGTGAATAAAGTGAGCTGTAAATTAGTAAATGCATGCCTAGTAAATTTTGAATATTGCTAGGGCCTATGATAGTGTGTTTCCTGTTTTCCCTAAATGATATGAATATTTCATTGCTCAATCATTGATGCTATATGTGTTGTGAAATTCCCAAATGTCATCTTTAAATTTAAATGCAAGTATGTACACGGTTCCACGAGCACGGCATGCATGGCATGATTTACCGAGGTTTCTAAGAAGATGGATAGAGGTGGGGCATATCCTACGATATGTTTTACCTCGCTTTTCACAAGAAAACAAGAACCAACATTCCACGAGGGGTCTCCCCTCTCTCACAAGTGCATATCATGAAGAAGGGCCTCCCTTCCCTCGCAAGTACATACATATCATGAAGAAGGGTCTCCCTTCCCTCGCAAGTGCATTGCATAATGAAGGGTCTCCCTTCCCTCTCAAGGCATCTCTCAAGCGCATCTCACAAGTTACATGATCACAAGCAAGCACGCATGACATGCATGACATGGCACGACATACAAGAATCAAGCAAGATAGACAAGACAAGCTTCCAAGTACGAAAAGATGTTTCAAGTCAAGTCAAGTGCACGATGTTTTCACGAGGTTTTATCGGCTTTCTCGAAAATTTGCCTT